>CM076583.1:636057245-637257245 GCA_034641835.2 Pinus albicaulis | reverse complement strand
TTTTTTCCTCAAATTTTACCCCAAAGCCGGAGTACGGCTTGATGGTGAGGCCTTGGGTGAGTCCTAGTGTCTAAAGTCAATTTATATTACCATACTAGATCACACAAAAAATTTCGTGGAATTTGGTTAGCTCTAGGTAGCGATTTTTTTATTTTTTAGATTTCCCGCAAGTCGAAAATTGCAATAAAAATTGTAATTGAATTGTAATAAGTGTTGCCTACAGAAGTTGTATGGGGTATGATTAATCAAAATTACACCTCTCACCCTCAAATTTTTACTTTGACACACTTTGAGGGGTTAAAAATGTGTTTTGAACCCTCAAAACCCACTTTTCCTAAGTTTAGTCGGAAATCTGGCAATTAATTAAGGGATAAATTAAATAAATAGAGAAAAATAAATATCCACATGTGTTAAATGAGGTGGAAATGATGTGGAAAATTATGGAGGAGTTAAAGTGAAGTCCCAACGTGATGTGGACTCCTAAAATCAAGGAAAAGACATGTGTTCAAATGAAATTGAATTTCTGGCACTAAATGAGAGTTGCTTACTCGAAAATTTGAATTTGTGAAGTTAATGCATATTCGAGAAGATTTGGGAAAATATTTGGTGGAGATTTTTGTGGGAAATTGTCCCCACATGGGTTATCACTTGTTGGGTGCACAAATTGCACTTAAGCAAACTTCTTAACACTTAATTGTCAACCCGAGGGTTTCGTAAACTTAGACGAAGTACAGGTAATGCCAGAAATGGTATGAACTTTTCCTATTCCTATTCCTTCTTCTTAATTGAAATATTGCGGAATAAAAAAAAAAACAATTTCAAAGACAATTAACACCAAAGCAATTCTAGTGCTGGAATGTAAAAAATGCGCTTGCGAAGAAGTCAAGTAAAGGAACTTTCACACAGCTGGAAACAATCTTAAATGCTGAAATAAAACTCTATGTTTATCTTCAGTATAGATGGTAGCAGTTTAACAAGTGGGCCCTTGAAAAGATCTGCTTTCTAAATGATTTTCCTTTTACACTAAATGACTACTCCTGTACTCTTGCAATCTGCTTGCGCTAGTGTAGGTACAAAACTTATGTGAAAAGTATATTTTACCTTCTCATACTGAAGCCTTATGTTTTTGTGTAGGTGCTCTAAGCCTTAAGGCTTAGAGCACTCTATTCCTGTGACAAGATACCAGCTCTTGCACAGGGACAAAGATTCCTTCACCAAAGTTTCCAATTTACTTTTGAAAGAATCAAAGGACGTGTTGAAAAGAATTGAAATTGTGAGCTGAATTCTTAGATAAATTACACACATGGAAGAATGCTTTTAACTAACTGAACTTGTAATAAGAATAAACTTATAAAGCAGAACAATCTTCAATAATGAAAAAACAACTTTCAGTCAAAGGAATTTGCATGCAATTGAATTTAACTCTCAACAAGTTCACTTATAACGTTGCAAATTACTTTTGATCTCTTTCCTTAAATCGTGAAGTACAAGCATAAATTAAGATGTTGCAATAGCGTTCCTTCTTATTTCACGAAGTCATTCTTAACCTTCAAGAATTTAGCTTTTAACATTAGGAATGCTTCTTTCTGATGATAACGCTTTCTTGCAGAAGTAAATTAAATCAAACACGGAAAAAAGGGAAAGAACACTTGCTGTAAATAAATGAGCAAACCAGAGTGTAGAATTCTACATGCACTTGGTGCAGGAAGAGCCTTCCTACACGATCCAAGCGGAAGCAAACCAAGAAAGAAATTGAAGGAAATAAATGAATTTAATTTAAACTTCCACACAACAGATCCGTTCACACTTTGACTATTAAATGAAATTAAATCAGAACTCTGAAGCAAAAATGAAATAAAGATTTAATTCACGCCACTGCAAAGAAATAAATCAACACACAAACCTTTGAAATAATGAAAGCACGAGGGTAAACGAGCTGGGCTGGCTGGGCCCTAGCCAACCAGCTCGTTTCCCGTTTTTAGGAAACGAAACTCTTCAACACTTTAGTCAACACATCAACAAAAGATCAGATGCAATGTGGAAAATCATGGCACAAGTCCTTGTATTATCTTTGGTCAACAAACATACATTATAGCTTAAGTCTAGCCCCAGAGCGAGGGCAATAACAAAATTACAAAACAAGATTACAGTCTGCTACTATCGATGCCGCTTCGCTAACCTAGTTCTATACAAGATCTATCTTTTATACATTACTTAGGCCTATGGCTATGATTGCTAATTACATAGCCGTTCCCAAATCAAGCCTTTCGGCTGAATGGACTAATAACCAAAATTATAGAATTGGGCCAGCAACTATGATAAGTCACGAGCTAATCGTTGGTCATAGACCCCATCTTTGGCATCATCCTTGACTAAACTCCGCCTGTGTTTGACTTCAGTTAATCTGCAACTAAACTAGAAGACGTGAACCATAACGCCCGCATGGAGTGGTCAAACTGTTGTGGAGATCACGGAAGGCTGATTGTTGGCGGTGCATGAATCTGCCTACACTTAGATCACGCTAACATAATGATTAATACTTAGCTTATCACATACTTTTAGGAAAGTAAATATAAGTTACAAGAAATATTTAAAGGCACGAAATCTATTTAAAATGATTAATAAAGCACCTAATAAACCTTAATCATGAAATATGAATTTTTATGTAGGAATAGACGGTTTCTTGAACTAGTGCAGGAATGACAAGGTTTATAGAGATGAAACAACGGTTAATGGTTATAGGAAGAGAGTAAAAATATGGCATTTTGGCACACCAACATCCTCCCATCCCTAAGTTGTTGTGTGTCCTCACACAACGTTTTACCTGCTACAAAAAATGTTCAAAAATGAGGGCCATCTTTCAATCCTCCACTTCAATGTTGATTCCTGCTTTCACTACCTTTGTCTTTTTACCTCGGGCTTTCTTCAGTTGTTTGGTCACCTTCTTGAGGCGCTTGTAGCATTTAGAAGCCTGAAACTTCCATATTCTCACATGTCGTTTCTATTCTTCAACCTCTGCGACTGACCCTACCTGGCCTTGCTTTTGCCAGTTCTGCTCTTTCATGATCTGGTTCAAAGCCTCCAGGTCATGAACTTGTTGTTCCGGGTCTACTATCTGGTTATTGAGGTAGAGGGTAGAGGTCTCCGTATCCAGCTCATCTGGTGCAAGTACATTTTTTGCAATGGATTCAAAGCATGTACCATAATTGCCAAGATCAAAATTATCTTGGTCATCCAACGTTTGCATTATGATATCGCCAAGGGTTTCTGTGCCAGGAATTTCCATGTCACCGAGGATTTCAGTACCCTCCACATCCTTTGTGCCAAGGGCTTCAGTACCTTGCACACCTAATTCATCAGGGACTTCAGCGCCCTGTTCATCCAACTTGTCAGGGGTTTCAGTACCATGTACATTCAAACCATCAGGGACTTCAATACCTTGTTCATAAAAATTGTCGAGGGTCTCTATGTACTGTGCCTCGTCATCTTCATGACCCTCTGCTGGATCTTCTCTTGCACTCGGTGTCATTTTCTGTTTCTTTAATTTGTGAATGAAGGCCGACAGAAATCTGTCGTCCTCCTTCTCTACATTCTCTTCATTCACCACGATGTGGGCTGCTGCGTCTGCAAGAACTGAAAGGTTATTATCTCCAGGTGAAACCTGGGGTGATTCATTGATCACAATTAGGGAGCTCGACCGATGCCGACTTGTCCCCGAAGAGACAGTCCTTTTCTTGGTCGGGGTCTTGGTCACTTTTCTCTTTGTTGAGGGTGGAGTGTCTTTGACAGAGTTTCCCTCTGCATGCACCTGCTCACTGTTTCTCTTCTTCTTGGCAGGGGACGAAGTCTCTGCCTTCCTTTTCTTGCTTGCACTCATACCCGCTGACTTCCTTGCACTTCTCGCCCGAAATTCCTTTAGGAATGCCTCCCAGGTCACTCCCTTTTCTTCTAGCTCTTTCTTGATCAAGATTGTAATGAGCCCGTGATGATATAGCCTACATGCAACCTGGCTTGCATTTCCTTTCTGCACACCTTTAGCCATCTTCTCTAAACTTCGGAGCAGATAATAAGGGAAATTGATATGTTTCCCTAATTCGAAGTGCAACAATAACTGAATGTGGTACACGAACGTTAAAGAATAGCGCCCTTCACAGGTCAAGAACTTCTGCAATATGAAGAGGAGGTCTTGCCATTTTCCAACCAAGGTGCTGCGTGGAAATCCCTTCTTCCAATCGACCTTGAGCTTTCGATTGACCACGAACAGGCGCCATCTTTTCTTTTCAATCCTCTCCTTTTTGAACCACTGTTCCCCTGTGGTTGACAAGCCTGTAGCTCGCGCTATAGATTCCTCCGTGACTTCGAATTCAACGAGCCAACTTTAACTCGGCCTCCCTCAAATGTCTTCGCAAAATCCAGAGCCACGACCATATCAAACCCATCAAATTTCTACAAGAATGGGAGAAATCCTGATTTTTGTAGTAATGCAACACTGCTGCGATATTCTGCAATCTGCTCTATCTCTCTCAAGGACGATGGTTCATTCCTTACGGGTGCCATCTTTGTGTGAATATGCCTCAATTCTATGTCACAGCCTTAGAAGGATATCAAAGTGAGAAATATCAAAGGTTGACGAGAATTTTATGCCGAAGCTTCATCCATTCACCACTTTATTGGTTCCATCCATCCAATCACATTTAATCATTACAACTGACGCCTCGGGTCAGATGTCTACATGTATCAAGCTGCTACGAGCAGACAATAATAATTGGAGGAGCGGGGATTTTTACGGCGACAGTGTAACAGTCATGGTGATCAGATCATGAGGTGAGGTTATGACGAACAAGTGATTGTGAATCTTTCAAAGGAGGTAAGCATGGGGTTTTCGGGTAGATCTGTACTATCCCACGTTTTACCTCATAATTCATTTAAGATGTACTTCGACACTTATTAAAGAGATTAGAGTTTAGAACCAAAAAATATCTTTCACTTTAAATAATTTCTCCGTAAGTTAGTAAATGATAAAGCAGAGTGTTAACCAAAATCTAAATAATGTAATGTTATGATCTATTAGTGCAGTAGTCATTCATGTATTAAAAAATTTCATAAGCACTTGCATCAAGCGCTCCTGTACTGTGTTAAATATTTTTACACTTGTGCTTTCTCAGTCGGGCGCGTGCTTGCACTAGTCGTGCCTGCACTGATCCTGCTTGCACTGCAACGTGCTTCCACTGAACTTGCTTGCACTGTACCATGCTTGCACTGCATGTTTCTACACTAGGGACTTCACCGAAATAAGAAAATTCTGATAGAACACAGTTCTTTGGCTGGACTAAAAATTTGCCTGAATATACAAGAGAAGTTTTATTCGCAATCCTTTGGTGTTTCATGAGCATGCCATCTGATTTGACTGCATCAGATCCTACAATCAATTTATGAGAGAATAAAGAAGTGAGAAGAGGGTAATTTTTAGAATGGGAAGGAACATTATGGTAGGGATTCCAAGAATAGTACCACCAAGGGGGACAAACGAAATCGGGTAAGGGTAGTTTTCTTAGAAGAAAAAGGAGGGAAATTCATTATGGGATTTAAGAAAAGAAAAACAGTGGGAATTTACGAAATGGGAAATAGAAGAAAGGCAGAATTATACCTTCAAAATATGTCAGCACTGGTGTCGGAAAAAGTAACTGCAGCAAGAATTAAGCGTTACTTGGATAAAAATGTCCATGCTAGTTATCCCAAACTTGGGTAAGGGCTTGGTTCTTTGGACCTGCTTCTTCTTGGTGACAGCCAACATATCTAAAAATCAAGCAACATTCCCTTTTTCTTGAAATTTTGATCTTCCTGTCAGCACTCTGGTTTTCACGTTGATGCTTCTGCGATCATGTCAGTCAACTGATTTTCATAATTACATGAATTTTGTTTTCTTTTATATATTTTTATTTTTGTTATTTTTTTTCATTCTATTATACAAGGAAAAATAAGAATCAGATCTTCAATAGGTCGATGTCGCCACCCACCATCTCCTTTTCAGATTGTTGTTGGACTTGCTGCATAAAATCTCCTTTAGTAAAGGGCTGAAAATACACCTTTAATTTATGCCCATTTACCAAGAACAAGGAATTTCGTCCATCAATAGTTTTAATTTCTACCGCTCCATTCTCAAACACTTTAACTACCTCATAAGGTCCCATCCAGCGTGTATGGAATTTCCCTTTGAAATATTTAAATCTAGAATCATAAAGGAATACCCAATCATCTGGTTGGAACTGCTTCCTTCGGATGGACTTATCATGCCACTTCTTGTGTTGTTGTTGAACCAATATGTTCTGCTGAACAACATCCCTTTGAAATTCATCTAACCCTTTCAACTGTAGGAGACGTTGCTGTTGTGCTTCAGAAAGATCTAGCCCCAATTGGACTGCAGTTCTAAAAGTCTTGATTTGGAACTCTATGCAAAAGGACTTGTTTCCCGTATACCAGCTCATATGGTGTGTGTCCTATGTTGTTCCTCCACGTGGTTCGATATGCCCACAAGGCTTCTGGTAATTTATTAGCCCAATCCTTTCTATGGATATTTACTGTATTTGTGAGGATGGACTCAATTACTTTATTTGTGGACTCCACCTGACCGTTTGCTTGCGGGTGATATGGTGTAGATTTCCTATGCCGAATTTTGTATTGCTCCATCACACCTTGTACCAAATTAGAAATAAACTGCGGACCATTGTCGAAAATGTTAATTTTGGACAACTAGGTCCAAACTCCATGTTGTGATGCTCAGATGAAGATGCCAATATTTTTATTGGATTCCTCTTTCAGAGAGGTGCAAGATTGATCTAAAGATCATCTTGATCCAATGAGCAGAACATTTATTTTGAATTTATTCAAAATATGTGCAGGTCGGCCTAAAATGAAATGTAGGCTTGATGCCCCAACAGTTGTGTCACACACCCTCTTTGATGGATATCAATAGGTCAACGTTGGATGTCATTTTCACTCATCCATCCTCACACATTCTCTCTCAGCATCTGATTGGTTCGATCATCTACTGGAGTCTCTTCTTCATCCACACGTGAGAAATTGTAGCAAGAAGAATTTTATGTTTTCGACCTAGGGTTTCAACGCAGAGTTGACCAGCGTTGACTTTGGTCAACGCATAGTCAAACTTACCCCAATATTGGTCAAAATTCCGATTTCTACAGTCTGCATTTTCTGGCACAGAAATTGAGGTTGACTGTTGACTTTGACCAGGCTGCGTTGACTTTTTGCTGCTACTGTTTTGCGTTGACCATTCACTGCGACAACATTGACTTTCGTTGACTTTGGGTTGACTGATATAGCTGTCCGTGAGGGTTGTGTGACACTTCTGGTTGGCTGACCATATTGAGACTTTGTTGGTTAAAGCATCCTATTGACCGTTGTAACGCACCAACACACATATATATTTTTGGCTTCTCTTTTGTCGATCTACTGGTATGTTCTATTAGCATTTTACTTTCTTATTTATGTGATTATTGTCTGATATTGGGGATAAAAGGTAAAGTTGCATCAAGCATAGAACATCTACAAAAATTTACATGGTATCAGAGCTGAGGTGAAGACAAAGCCCAATTTTGTAGCAATCACCGAAGAAGAGCATGGGTACCTCAAACTACAATGGCTTTAAAGCTGATGACAAACTGGCTAGGAGGGAAGACTTCCATGCCTGGAAGATGACATTGGATCTTATGTTGGAAGACCAAGATGTCATGGACTATGTGCAGGGTAAAATCCAAGAGCCTCCATCCACTGCACCTGCGGCCACCAAGTCCAAGTACAAGAAGGGGGAAATCAAAGCAAAGTTGATGATCCGGGATTCAATTCATAAGAGTCTGGTAGCCTACATATCTGAGCTACCAAGGAGATGTATGATAAGTTGGTCAACATGTTCAAGGCCAACAATGCAAATCAAGTCCTTTTCTTCAAGAACCAATTGAAGAATCTGAAGAAAGGCAGGGATGAATCCGTTCAATCATATTTTCTAAAGTTGATTGAAATAAAAAATAATCTTCTGGCTATTGGGGAGACAATTGTTGATTGAGAAATGGTTCTCACCGCTCTTGGAGGTCTCTCATCCGAATGGCATGTATTCAATACTACCATTCTCAATAACAATGTGATAACTGACTTTGATGAAGTACTATCGAGATGTGTACAAGAAGAGACAAGGATGAAGGAATATGAAAATGAAGGAAATGTTGCCTTCACTGTTCGTGCTAAGAAGAAGAACTTTGGTGGTTCGAGGAACAAAGGAAGAGCAGGGGCCCAAGGAAAGAAAGGCAAATGTTACACATGTCACAAGACCGGCCACTATGCGAGAGAATGCCCTTTCAAGAAGGATTCTCCCGATGATGATGACAACAACAACAACCGGAGGAATGGCAATCAAAGGAATAACAAGTTCAAAGGGAAGAGGAAGGCTTCATCTGGTGGAAATGGGCAACCTTTCAAAAGATCGAGAAATTCCACGTATGGGGAATCAAATGTTGTTGATAAAAGAAATGAGTTCATTCTTGTATCTGCCCTCTCTGCTACATCGCCATCCGACACTATGGATGTCTGGTTGATAGATAGTGGTGCCTCAAGGCACATCACTAGGTTCAAGGAAGCACTTTCTGATATGGTTGAGAAGGATTTTAATCTGAAAATTATCCTTGAAGATAATGCCACATATCCTGTGAAAGGGGCAGGGACTGTGACCATCCACTTGTCTCAAGGTCAATTCCTCTGCCTGCAAGATGTACTATATGTACCTGATTTGAATAAGAACCTTGTGTCTATTTCGACCATGGAAGACAAAGGTTTCAATATGGCATTCATTGATGGGAAGGTGCGTATCTGGAAGAAGAGTTTCAAGGAAGCTATCACGATTGGGTTTAGATTTGATACACTCTACTAGGTTGGAGGAAGTCCAATGGGAGCAATGACATGTGATACTATCCGACAGACTGAACTATGGCACTAGAGGTTTGGACACCTTCACTACAAAGCCCTTCCCGAAGGAAGGAAGGTGGTGACGGGGATGCCCGAGTTCACAAATGATCATGAAGGTGTATGTAAGGGTTGTGCCGAAGGAAAGCATACAAGGGGACCTTTCCCCTCAAGTATCACAAAGAAATCTGATGTCTTGCAACTGATACATTCTGATCTGTCTGGTATGATGCTCGTGACATCCTTGGGAGGATGTTCTTATTATATGACATTCATAGATGACTTCTCTCGCAAAACCTAGATATACTTCTTGAAAAAGAAGGATGAGGCTTTCATGTGGTTCCGTACCTTCAAAGACTTGGTGGAAAATCTGACAGGGAAGAAGATCAAGATTTTGAGGACCGATAATGGCACTGAATATGAGACGAACGAGTTCAAGAACTTTTGCAGAGAAGCTGGCAGCAAAAGGGAGATCACAATGTTTGTGGGCTACAACGAAACTTCGAAGGCCTATAGAGTCTATGTGCCTGGTCAAAGGGAAGTGGAGATATGCCATGATGTTACCTTTGACGAAGATGCTTCCCTGAGGAAAGTAATCAATCTTCCAAGATCTGAGGAAGATCGTGAAGCAAGGCCTAGAAATCAAGAAGAACCGAAGGATGAGATGATGCCCGATGTTGAAGGACCGATGGACCCTATTGATCTACCTCCTTCAATGAGGAAAAGACCATCATGGCTCCGAGACACTCTTGAGGATGACAAGAATCATATGGCCCCAAGGGGGGCATTTCGTGGAAGCAAGAAGTCGAATAGATACGAAGGGTATCTAGCAGCCATGAGTACAATCGTAAAATCTGAGCCTGAATCCTTTGAGGAAGCCGTTAAGCATCAAGTCTGGAAGGATGTTATGCACGAAGAATATGAGTCCATTATGAAGAATGATGTCTGGGATGTGGTTTCGAGACCGGAGGACACAGCAGTTGTCATCTCGAAATGGCTCTATAAGATCAAGCATGGATTTGATGGTAGTGCTGAAAAGTTCAAGGCAAGATTCGTTGCCCAGGGCTTCTCTCAAAAGGAAGGCATAGACTATGATGACATATTTGCACCTGTGGCCCGATATACCACCATTTGATCTATCATAGCCCTTGCAGCTATGCAAGGATGGAATCTTCATCAGATGGATGTGAAGACTGAATTTCTGCATGGTGCGATAAAGGAAGAGGTGTATGTGGAGCAACCTATGGGGTTCAAAGTCCAGGATCGGGGCACCCATGTCTGCAGGTTGAAGAAAGCCCTCTATGGGTTGAAGCAAGCACCCAGAGCTTGGTACGAGAGGATAGATAGCTACCTAGTGAAGCTGGTCTTCACTCGTAGCAATGTTGATCCGAACCTTTACTTCAAGGTTGATAGAGAAAAGCCTCTCATTCTGGTGCTGTATGAGAACGACCTCTTCCTGACAGGTGCTGACCCTCGCATTCATTAGTGCAAGAGGGAGCTTTCTGCTGAATTCGAGATGAAGGACCTAGGACTGATGCATTACTTCCTAGGTCTGGAGGTCTGGCAGAGACCTAGCGAGATTTTCCTTTCTCAAGGAAAATATATTGTGAAGCTTCTGGAAAGATTTGGAATGGTGGACTATAAGTCCGTGTCGACACCGATGGAGCTCAACTTTAAGAGTTGAGTGGCAGCACTGCTAGGCCCATGCTAGCAAATCCTACCGAGTATCGTCAACTTTTAGGGGCCCTGATGTTCTTAGGGAACATCCGTTTGGACGTATGTTGTGCAGTGAACACTTTGAGTCAACACTTGGTTGATCCTCATAACATTCACTGGGTTGGTACCAAGAAACTCTTGAGATATCTTTGGGGCATGATAGACCATGGGCTGAGATACACTGCCGGGAGTTTGAGACTCCATGGATATACTAATGCCGATTGGGTTGGCAGTGTGGTGGATCGCAAGAGCACATCTGGATATTGCTTGACACTTGAGTCTGCTTCGAGCAGGAAGCAGAAGTTGGTAGCCTTCAGCACTGTTGAGGCCGAATACATTGCAACTTGTATGGCCTGTTGTGAAGCCACTTGGTTGCGAAAGCTCTTCAATGTGTTGTTCAAGCATGTGCTAGATGCCACTGTTATCCTTTGTGATAACCAGAGAGGGATTCGTTTGTCAGAGAATCCCTTGTTCTGCGATCAAACCAAGCATATTGATATCTGGTACCATTTTATCTGAGATATGGTACAGCGAGGCACCGTAATGTTCGATCATATAGGAACTGATGAGCAGGTCACGAATATTCTCACAGAGCCCTTGAGGAAGGTCATGTTCCTAACCTTCCGTGAGAATCTTGGAATCGTGGAACGACCCTATGCTGAGGGTCCTGTTGGACGATGAGCTCTGGGAGCTCTAGGGGGCTTTGGGGATAGCTTCTCGGAGCTATAAGCACACACGGGGCTAGGCTTGCTGAACCTTGTGGTGCTTCTGCCCCACCATTATGATGTTGAGTTGGTTCACCTCTCATGTTCTATGCCCCGTATGCATCCTACCCATTGAGTCCCGGACTCATGGGAAGTACCTCTCATTTGGACAGTGAGGTGGGAAAAGCTAGAGACCGGTAGCAAAGACTGATGGGCGCATCAGAGATTGTCGTACTCTCTATGTCTCCTATGGCACGTGTCCAACCACTTGATCTAAGATCAAGTCTAGTGAGGTTTCGCACCTCCTACTGACTTCGGGTCAGATAAACCAACTTCGGGTTGGTATGTGACTCTTTGAGTCCTATAGAGGTTTCGGACCTCTGGGCTGAATTTGTCATCTAGGAATGATGTCTTTGTGACTGACCCACTTTTGTTCTAAAATAAAGAAGTCAGCAAAGCAAGTTACAGCGGGATGACGCACGATGTTTGGATGGCACAGGTGGATGGAGTTCTCCCTAGTTGAGAGGGAGTGTTAATTTTGGACAACTAGGTCCAAACTCCATGTTGTGATGCTCAAATGAAGATGCCAATATTTTTATTGGATTCCTCTTTCAGAGAGGTGCAAGATCGATCTAAAGATCATCTTGACCCGATGAGCAGAATATTTATTTTGAATTTATTCAAAATATGTGCAGGTCGACCTGAAATGAAATGTAGGCTAGAAGCCCCAACAGTTGTGTCACACACCCTCTCTAATGGATATAAATAGGTCAACGTTGGATGTCATTTTCACTCACCCATCACATCACTTTCTCTCTCCTCATCTGATTGGTTCGATCATCTATTGGAGTCTCTTCTTCATCCACACGTGGGAAAACGCAACAAGAAGATTTCTGTTTTCTGACCTAGGGTTTTTCAGCGTAGAGTTGACCAACATTGACTTTGGTCAACGCTTGGTCAAACTGACCCAAATCTGTCCCAGAATTTCGATTTTTGCAGTTTGCATTTATTGGCACATAAATCGAGGCTAGGCATTGACTTTGACCAGGCTGCGTTGACTTTTTTCTACTGCTGTTTTGCGTTGACCGTTGACTGTGACAACGTCGACTTTCGTTGACTTTGGGTTGACTGATCTTGTTGTTTGAGAGGGTTGTGTGATACTTCTGGTAGGCTGACCATATTGAGACTTTGTTGGTTGAGCATCCTATTGACCGGCGTAACGCACCAACACACATATATTTTTGGCTTGTCTTCTGTCGATCTACTGGTATGTTCTATCAGCGTTTTACTTTCTTGTTTATGTGATTGTTGTCTGATATTGGGGATAAAAAGTAAAGTTGCATCAAGCATAGAACATCTACAAAAATTTACACAAACTCTCTAGGTACACCAAATCTACTAAATATTTCAGTAAAAAGAAAATCAACAACTTTTTCAGTAGCAAAAAAAACGGCTTTAGCTTCTACCCATTTTGGAACGAAATCTGTACAAACGAAAATGTGCTTTTTATTTAATGATGTTGGATTTATTGGTCCTACAAAATCAATGGCCCATTTTTCAAAAGGCTCAATCATAACCTGAGGAAATAAATCCATTTCATTGGTTTGATTAGGTTGGCCAACTCGCTGACAGTTATCACATCGCTTGACACATTGTTTGGAATCCTTAAACAAGGAGGGCCAAAAATAGCCAGCTCGTAAAACTTTGTATGCAGTCTTGTTATCAGCGAAGTGGCCTCCGCAAGGTTCATCATGGGAATATTTTAAGATATCAAACACTTATTACTCTCTTACACATCTACGGATAATAAGGTCTAGTCCTGTGTAAAAGAGGTCACCTTGAACCCAAGAATATGCAACACTTTTCTGTATGATACTCCACTTTTCACGAGTAGATAAGTGAGGTGGTGTTTTCTCGATGACTAAATAGTTATCTATGTCAGCGAACCACGGCGATTCTATTGACACAACAAAGAGATGTTCGTCAGGAAAATCATCATCAAAAGGAATTGTTTCACTAGGATGATTTAATCTTGAAAGAAAATCTGCCATTCGTAATATTCCTAATTAGCGGCAGCTAATTGGAATATTCGATTTTGTTCAGTTTTGTCGTCTATAGTTTGTAAATAAATAAAAAGTGAGTGGAGAGGGTCTAACTCACTCAACTGGAAAAAAACACCATACTAGTAGCACAACGTTGTGACTTAAGGGGGAGCCAAGGGGGGCCAAGCACCACGTAGAGAGAGGGCCCACGTATGCTCTAGAAGCAACTGCGCAGGAGAGGATGAGCACGTGGCAAGAGAGGGAGGCTACGTTGAGGAGATGGGCCTTGGGGTTGGAGGAAGGCCAACGTTATAAAAGAGGGAGGAGCCTTCTCATTTGATTCATTCTGTTGTTGATGATATTGAGCTGGACGTTTTGTTTTCTTGAGCACGCTGGCTGTTTAGCCTGTCTGCAGCACTATTTAGTGCATTAAGTGTCTCCGGTCGGAGATCTCGCCCTTAGCCCTGGGGGACTTCGAGTGCCTGCTCGGGCAAGGTTGTTTCTTCAGTATTTTGTGAGAGGTTTTGGTGTTTGGGTTTGTTGCGGAGCTGGGCTTTCATAGAGACTGCGCAATCACTGAGAGGGAGGACGCAGTCCATCTTGGAGGTGTTCCGGATCGGGATTTTTGCAGGAGATTGAGCCGAGATTTTGAGCAGAGGATCAGCCTTTGCCGTTGGGAGGATTTTGGTGGAGTTTGAGGCGGTGTTTCAGTCATTCTCATTTAGCCTCTGCGTAGAGCCTTGGAGGCCAGCGTAATTCCCCAAGGGGGTATTTTCCGGAGGTTTTCGAGGGTCAGCCATTTCTGATATGGTTTCTGGGTTTTTTCGGGATTGGTGAGTAGAGGAGGATTCCAAATTAGCCTATTCCCATAAGGGATCAACTCCTAGACTTCTGCACCATTCTAGCAAGAGAAGTTATACTCGCAGTTTTCCAAAGAACCGGGACGCAACAGAGAGCAGCCATTTCCTGTATATTCTGAGAGTATTTCTTCACTTGCCTTGAGCAAGTTTAGGTGCCGTCACTCTGATCACCTATTGTACTTCACTTTATTTCTCAGTTTAATAAAATGGCTTAGCATTTCCTCTCTATATTTCTGGATGAGTTGCCGTATATTCTTTCTATGTTATTATATGTCTGCTGCACTGTTATTTTTATATATTCTTGAGCATTCTAGTTCTATACCACTTGGTGCATTTATATTTCACTCTTAGACACAGTCTAGAAAGGGCCAGGTAGCCTCCGGATCTCTTCCTCTTTCCAGAGGCGGTATATCTGGTAAATGCCCTCCCAGTATATCTCTGGTTGGAGTTTGCCATGTTTTAGAGATATCCCTGAAACGGGATATTACAGTGGTATCAGAGCATAGTTCTGGCTCAGCCTGTGGCCTATGACACCGGGGAAGAGACCATATATTTGTTACAGAGGCAAGAAGTACAGAGACCGTGAGCGTAGGTTGGAGAACACCTACGAAGAGGGAGACTATGTTCGGGTAGTGGACACAGAGCAGGAGAGAGAGCCTGTGACAGACACAAAGAAGGAAGAGCCTGTATTAGATTCAGAGCAAAGAGGGCTGATGGCAGATGACACAGAGGCCAAACAGCTTGGGGAGGCACTCCCCAAATCGGTGCAGGATTTAGCTAGACAGATTGAGGTGATGGGTCAGAGATTCACCGTTGTAGAAGCTAGACAGCGTGAGACCCCACGGGTTTTTCAGGTAGGAGAGGGATCGAGTACATCTCATCATTTGTCGAAGCATGGTGCTACTCAATGTGATACTCCTCAGCCGATGGCTTCACGTGCACCTACCCGCTCTACCATGCCCACTTTCTTGGGAGCCGACACAGGGGAAGGAGCCCAGCAGGAGGCAGAGCCCGGACACATGGGCGAGTATTTTGCAGAGTATCAGGCCTATGGGCAGGAGTTCAGGGATGCTCTCTCATTCCGGGATTTTGTTCAGCTCCAGCGGGACAGTAGACCCCGCGACCATCATAGAGGGCACCGACATTATCATGATGGAGATACCCACCACACATCTAGCAGATTCCATTTGCCTACGTTTGATGGCTCATCAAACAGTGCGGCAAAGTCTTGGGTGGAGAAGCTGGACATCTATTTCCAGCTTAACCAGATGTCGAAGACAGAGGCCATCAAGGTGGCAACATTACATTTGGATGGTGAGGCCCAAGACTGGTGGTTCCATGGGATGGTCACACTCGGGCATTCTACAATGACAACATATACCGAGTTTACTAGGAGGTTGATGGAGCGATTTGACTGGAGGGATCCGAAACAACACTTTGTTGCGCTGACGAGGCTCAAGTAGACGAGGAGCCCTGAGACATACATTGCAGATTTCTTGAGGGTTTCAGTGATGGTGCCAAATCTATCCACAGCACGGATGATATATATGTTTGTGGAGGGGTTAGCAGAGCCACTTCGGGGTCTAGTCAGATCGACTAGACCAACTACACTTTAGGATGCTATCAGCAGGACTCGAGACTTACAGGATGCATTGCCCAGGACTCGGACACCTTATCCCCAGAGACAGGGTTTCCAGCCCAAGGGGAAGGATATGAGGATTCCGCCTCCAAAGGGGAATTCGGGACGGACACAGATAGATGATGATGCCAGGAGGGAGTTGAGGAAGAAGCGGCTGTGCTTCACTTGTCAGGAGCCGTGGGCACTAGGGCATAGGTGTGCTGCTGGCAAAGCACACTTCATTGAGGTCTTCTCCGATGATAGCGGGGAAGAGGATGAGGAGGATGATGAGGAGGCAGGAGATAGTCATACGGCCCAGGATCAGTTGCCGCCTCCACCTCCAGGGACAGGAGGTGCAGCTTTTTCACCCACAAGGGGGACCCTTGCAGCCTTGCGAGGAGTTCCCAAGTATTTGACGCTGCACGTACGAGGGACAGTACGTGGTCAGTGGGTGTCAGTTTTGGTGGACAGTGGGGCAACCCACAATTTCATTGATGCGCAGATGGTCGAGCGGAGGGGTATACCGACCGAGAGCTTTGACGGATTTTCAGTCTTGGTCCCAGGAGCCCAAACGATGCAGTGTGCCCAGCATGTTCCAGAGTTGGCAGTGACGATGGGTACCTACACCGTGACCGATCACTTTTTCGTGGTCAACATACTAGATACCAATGTGGTATTGGGTGTCCAGTGGTTGATTACTCTGGGGAAGGTCACCACGGATTGGGAGGCCTTAAAGATGGAGTGGGATGATAAGAAGACCGGGAAGCATGAGAAGACCCACGGGATGCACACTTACCCACCACAGACAGTTTCGGCACACCGGATGGAGACAAATTTCCGGAAGGGAGACATAGAGTGAGCGGTTGAGTTGCGGGCATCAGAGGCAAAGACCACCGGTCGAGCAGTTCATTTTGATATACAGGCCATCCTTGACAGGTATGAGGTAGTGTTTGGGGATATACCACCAGGTCGGCCACCAGACCGAGGGTTCGAGCACACCATAGAGCTTGAGCAGGGCATTCAGGCGGTGATTACTACCCCCTATAGGCATCCCAAAGCCTATCGGGATGAGATTGAGCGGGCCATCCAGGAGTTGCTGGCTCTTGGGCACATCAGACCGAGCACGAGTCTGTTTGCTTCTTCCGTGGTGTTGGTGAAGAAGAAAGACGACACCTTGAGGATGTGCATTGACTACAGGGCCCTGAACAAGAAGACCCTGAAGAACAGGTATCCTATACCTAGGATCGATGAGTTGATGGATGAGTTGAGAGGAGCCAAGTTCTTCTCGAAGATTGACTTGAGATCAGGGTACCATCAGATTTGCGTGAGGGAACAGGACATTCCCAAGACCACCTTCAGGTGTTATTATGGGCACGAGTTTTTGGTTATGCCTTTTGGGCTAACCAATGCACTAGCTACTTTTCAGTCTTGCATGAACCATATCTTCTGCAGTCATCTGAGGAAGTTTGTATTGGTATTCTTTGATGACATACTCATATATAGCAGGACTTGGGAGGAGCATCTCCAGCATATAGAGGCAGTACTACACATCTTGGAAGAGCAACAGTTCTATGCTAAGCTCTCCAAGTGTGAGTTTGGGATGACGGAGATGTTGTATTTGGGTCACATTATTGGAGTGGACGGAGTGAGGGTCCATGAGGAGAAGATTAGGGCCATCAGAGATTGGCCGGAGCCGAGGAACGTGACGGAACTTCGAGGGTTCATTGGCATATGTACTTATTACAGGAAGTTCGTCAAAGGTTTCTCACAGCTTGCTGCACCCCTTACAGATCTGACGAAGAAGGGGGCATTCAGTTGGTCGGATACAGCGCAGCGAGCCTTTGATAGGCTCAAGGAGGTGATGAGTAGCTGCCCAGTGCTTGCATTGCCGGATTTTACGCAGCCATTTGTCTTGGAGTGTGATGCGTCGGGAGAGGGGATCGACGCAGTATTGATGCAGGGGGGACACCCTATAGCCTTTGAGAGCCTGAAGCTCCTTCCACACGAGAGGTTGTATTCTATATACAAAAAGGAGATGTGGGCCATCATGCATGCCTTGGCCAAATTCCGGCAATATTTGGTAGGGAACAGGTTCAGGGTGAGGACTGATCACAACAGCCTCCGATTTTTTTTGGAGCAGAAGCAGCTACAGGAGAGGAAGCAGAAGTGGATTAGTAAGATCCAAGCATATGAATTTGACATTGAGTATGTCAAGGGTAAGAATAACGTGGTAGCAGATGCCCTTTCATGTAGACCAGCCACGTTATCTCTTATGAGTTTGGATACAGATTGGAGGGCTCGACTTTTAGTGGAGTACTCCAAGGACAGATTTGCATGTGAGGTGCTGGATGGACAGGTGGCGGATGACAGGTACAGGGTGGTTGATGAGATCATCTACTACAGGGACAGGATCTTCTTGACTGAGGGATCTCAGCTTAAGAAGAAGATACTCCAGGCATCACATGATTCTCCATTAGCAAGCCATCAGGGGTTTACCAAAACCTACAGGGACATTAGAGAGATGTTCTCATGGAAGGGCCTCAAGGAGGACGTACTCCAGCACATCAGGGAGTGCGATGTTTGTCAGAGGAACAAGGGGGAGATGAGCCATCCCGCAGGATTGTTGTAGCCTCTTCCCATCCCGGAGGGGAAATGGGAGAGCATATCGATGGACTTCATCACAGGGTTGCCCATGGTGCAGGGCAAGGATTGTATCTTTGTCGTCGTCGATCGGCTGACAAAGTATGCGCACTTTTTCGCCATTTCCGCGCATTACATAGCAGCACAGGTGGCTGAGTTGTTCTTCAGAGAGGTTTTCAGGCTGCATGGTCTTCCTAAGACCATCATCAGTGACAGGGACAGTCGTTTCATGGGCGGATTTTGGCAGGAGCTTTTCCAGCTAGTGGGGATGGAGTTGACACCGAGTACCAGTTATCACCCATAGACGGATGGACAGACGGAGATAGTTAACAAGTGGCTGGAGGGCTACTTGCGTAACTATTTCAGTGGGCAGCAGCAAGCATGGCTGAAGTGGTTGCATTTGGGGGAGTACTGCTACAACACGACACATCACATGTCCATTGGTATGTCACCGTTTTATGCTTTGTATGGGTATCATGCGTTATCTTTTGCTGATGTGATGTTCGGTGCTAGTAAGGCTCCTAGAGCCAAGATTTGGATCCAAGAGATTCAGGACATCCTCCGAGCTCTCAAGGACAATATGGCTACAGCACAAAACCAGCAGAAGTTGTATGCTGACAGAGGTCGGGTGGAGAGATAGTTTGAGGTAGGGGAATTGGTCTACCTATGATTACAGCCATACCGATAGTGGTCACTGAAGCAGAAGGGAGCTGAGAAGCTCAAGCCTCGCTTTTACAGGCCATACAAGGTGATACGTAGGATTGGGCAGGTTGCGTATGAGTTGGAGTTGCCCCAAGGCAGCAAGATCCACAACGTTTTTCATGTATCATGCCTGAAGAAGGCGTTGGGGCAGCAGGTGACAGTGACAGAGGAGCTACCACCCACGGATGATGAGGGGCATTTGGTGTTGCAGCCAGAGGCTATTATTGATACCAGGGAGAGGCAGCTACGGAGCAGGACAGTCCGGGAATTCTTGGTGAGGTGGAAGAATTTGCCGGATGAGGATGCCACTTGGGAGAGTGAGAAGATTTTGCAGCATCCATCACTTTAGTTGCTTGAGGACAAGCAACATTTTGCCGGGGGAGACTGTAATATTCCTAATTAGCGACAGCTAATTGGAATATTCGATTTTGTTCAGTTTTGCCGTCTATAGTTTATAAATAAATAAAAAGTGAGTGGAGAGGGTCTAACTCACTTAAGTGGAATAAAACACCCTCCTAGTAGCACAACGTTGTGACTTAAGGGGGAGCCAAGGGGGCCAAGCACCACATAGAGAGGGGGCCCACGTATGCTCTAGAAGCTACTGCGCAGGAGAGGATGAGCACGTGGCAAGAGAGGGAGGCTACGTTGAGGAGATGGGCCTTAGGGTTGGAGGAAGGCCAACGTTATAAAAGAGGGAGGAGCCTTCTCATTTGATTCATTCTGTTGTTGATGATATTGAGCTGGATGTTTTGTCTTCTTGAGCACGCTGGCTGTTTAGCTTGTCTGCAGCATTGTTTAGTGCATTGAGTGTCTCTAGTCGAAGATCTCGCCCTTAGCCCCGGGGGACTTCGAGTGCCTGCTCGGGCAAGGTTATTTCTTCAGTATTTTGTGAGAGGTTTTGGTGTTTGGGTTTGTTGCGGAGCTGGGCTTTCATAGAGACTACCCAGTCACTGAGAGGGAGGATTCAGTCCATCTTGGAGGTGTTTCGGATCGAGATTTTTGCAGGAGATTGAGCCGAGATTTTGAGGAGAGGATCAGCCTTTGCCGTTGGGAGGATTTTTGTGGTGTTTGAGGCAGTGTTTCAGTCATCCTCATTTAGCCTCTGTGCAGAGCCTTGGAGGCCAGCGTAACTCCCCAAGGGGGTATTTTCCGGAGGCTTTTGGGGTTTGGCCATTTTTGATATGGTTTCTGGGTTTTGTTGGGATTGGTGAGTAGAGGAGGATTTCAGATTTTCAGCTCATTCCGGCAAGGGGATTAGCCCCAAAACATCAGTCCATTCCAGCAGTAGCAGCTACACGGCAATTTTCCAGCAGTTGGGATGCAGTTCAGAGAGCAGCCATTTCCTGTATATTCTGAGAGTATTTCTTCACTTGCCTTGAGCAAGTTTAGGTGCCATCACTCTGATCACCTATTGTACTTCATTATATTTCTCAGTTTAATAAAATGGCTTAGCATTTCCTCTCTATATTTCTGGATGAGTTGCCGTACATTTTGTCTATGTTATTATATGTCTGCTGCACTGTTAATTTTATATATTCTTGAGCATTCTAGTTCTATACCACTTGGTGTGTTTATCCTTCACTCTTAGACAGAGTCTGGAAAGGGCCAGGTAGCCTTCGGATTTTGTCCTCTTTCAGAGGCAGCATATCCGGTGAATGCCCTCCCAGTTTATCTCTGGTTGGAGTTTGCCGTGTTTTAGAGATATCCCCGAAACGGGATATTACACTACCACATTAGATTTTCCTGGTCTATCAACAATAGTAATATTAAATTCCTGCAACAATAGTAACCACCTAGTCACTCTACCGCTAGTTAATGGTTTATTCATCAAATATTTTATTGCGGAATGATCAGTATGTACAAAGACTTCATATCCTGTAATGTAGTGTCTGAATTTATTAATAGAAAATATTACAGCGAAAAACTCTTTCTTAGTAACTGTGTAATTCAATTTAGCAGGTGATAAGTTTTTACTAATGAAGTAAATGGCATAGGATTGTTTATCTTCTTCCTATCCTAAAGCTGCACCAATAGAAGTATTTGAGGCATCAGAGGAAATATGAAATGGCAGGGACCAATTTGGTCCTCTCAAAACTGGTGCCTGAACTAGTTTTTCCTTCAATGTCTCAAAGGATTGTTGGCACGCTGTAGACCAAGAAAACTCACTATCCTTAGCCAAAAGTCGAAAAAGGGGGGTAGCCATCCTAGAGAAATTCTCAATGAATCTCCTATAGCAGCCCGCATGTCCTAGAAACCCTCTCACTTCCCTTTATGTTTTGGGTATAGGAAGACTCAAAATAATTTCTATTTTTGCAGGGTCAACTTGGATACCTTTGTCTGAAATAAGATGGCCAAGAACCACCCCTGCCTTGCACATCAATCTACACTTTTTTTCGCTTAAGACAAGATGAGCTTCTTGGCAACAAAGAAGCATTTTTTCTAGATTTTTTAGGGCTCCCTGAAATGAATCATCAAACACAGAAAAGTCTTCCATATAGATTTCCACACACTCAAGGTCAGCAAAAATAGCCAAGACTTCTCTTTGAAAGGTAGCCGGGGCATTACACAACCCAAAGTGAAGCACTCGGTAGGCAAATGTGCCCCATGGACATGTGAAAGTGGTTTTGTCTTGATCCTCGGGTGCAATCTGTATCTGGTTATAACCACTAAAGCCATCTAAAAAAGAAAAGTACTTCTTACCAGCAAGGGCATCAAATACCTGATCGATAAAAGGAAGGGGGAAGTAATCCTTAAGAGTGGATTTGTTTAGTTCTCTATAATCAATGCAAATATGACATCTCCCATCTTTCTTCGGGACTAATACCAATGGAGAGACCCACTGGCTGTCGGAAATAGGATAGATAAAATCAACATCCAAGAGTTTTTGCAATTCTTCTTTTACAACATCTCTTAGAGCTGTGTTCATACGCCTTTGGGGTTGTCGGACAAGTTGGGCTCCATCCTGAATATAGATGTGGTTAGTACAAGTTTCAAGAAGGGATGCCTTTCATATCTTCATATCCCCATGCAAAGGCATCAAGATGGTTTCACAACAAATTCATAAGCTGCTCTTGCTGAGATGAGTCCAAGTCCGAACTGATATGCAAAGATTTCCCTGGACTAATCTCAACAAGAGTAGTATCAGGCTCAAGAGTACATAGAGGTGTTACTAAAGATGGTGGTGAGGGAGGTAGAGAGTCGTGACCTTCCTGAAAATCTCGACTAAAAATTTGACTCAATGACTCAAAATTGGGCATGGTGTATAGATTGTTCAGGAAGTCTTGAATCTCACCCTCCTATGAGGACTCAGCATAATGATGTATCATGGAAATAGACTGAGCCTCCTCATCACTACTATAGTCTAACCACAAAGTGTCTCGAAGCTCCTGAATGGATCTAGCGGGTGGATACAAGGTGACCTTCCTAGAATCTCCATGGGAAATATACATGTCACCAGAATGACATCCAATATAAGCATCGACCGTAGCAAGCCATGGTCGTCCCAAGATCAAGGGATGTCCTCCCACAGGATTCTTTAGCTGTAGCACAATGAAGTTCGCGGGGTATTCCCAAGAATCTAATGAAACAACCACATCATCCAACACCCCTTCTGGCTTGATTTTAGATCTATCTCACAATTCAAGCACAGTAGTAGGACGAATATGGACCAAATTCAAGCACAGTTGTAGGATGAATATGGACCAACCCAAGTTGATCCATGGTTTGCTTGGTCATTACATTAATGGCTACCCCCAGGTGTATAAGTACATTAGAGACAAGGACATCACCTATCTAAACAGAAACAACAAGGTCTCTAGGGTCAGTATATTTCTCCATGTGCATACACCCCATCATTAACTCTGCTACCCTTCCAATAAATTGAATGGTTTGAGGTTCCAATCTTCTCCTTCCTAGCTTCTTGACACAGAGTTCCCTAATGATTTTTGTACAAATGGGGATCTCTTTGATAGCTTGGAGTAGAGGCACCTTTATGAAGAGGTTCCTAAGCTCGGAAGCCAGGCTAGACTCAAGAATGGGGTCATTCTTCTCCACAACTAGCCTCTCTTGATAGGGAGGTCGGTTGGAAGAAGATGGTAAAGGCTCTAAGGGTACGGGGATAGGCTGAATGGTGACATTCTTTTCAAAATGGTCAGGAATTTCCTCCTCACCTTTTTCTTCGATAATCACCATAGGCTGTTTCTATTTTTCTGTGGCTACTATCTTCCTCGATCTCAGTTGGAGATCATTGACTCCAACTGGCATAGACTAGTATTTGGATAAGGAAAGCGGGTTCATAGAATGGATCATTTGTACCACTTCATTATTGGGGTTGGGTAAGGGTTGGGCAGGCAGTTGAAGCGGTCGAAACGGTGGGGGTAAAGGCAATGGTGGCATTGGTTGACTGAGCTGAGGTAATGATGGTTGTGGCATGGGGTAAGGTGCATATGTAGGTGGGTATGACTACATAGGTGCATGATAGGAATGGTGTGAATGGTTTGGCCCTTTCCATCCCTGTTGCCAAGATTGGGAGGGCTGTCCATAATGACACTGGTTCCCATGCTGCCAATGTTGAGAATGACTAGTGTTAGGATAGGAATATGGATGTGCATTATAATCAAAGAAATGTGGTGGAAATTCAAGAGCCATACCTACACTTACCCGAGGCCAGTTTCTTCGTGCTCCCATAACATGCAATGATTCAGCTTTAGGTTGTCCTCCTTCAAATACAACTTTCAGCCCAGGTATGGAGGGACATTTTTTTGTGGCATGGTTCTCTACACAAATTGCACATTTATTAGTTCCTTTTATATCAAGAGAACATTCCCTTAAAAGATGCTTTTTCCTACACTTTGGACAAAAAATAGACAATGACTCATGTTCTTCTACAAGTTTTTGCTGAAATTTCAAGGAGTCTATTTGTTTGCTAACAGTATTCATTATTTCAATTTTCATATTGTCCATTTTATTCTCCAATCCAACGATCATAGCATCAGGAGATTCGGTTTTCTTATTTCTATTCCGAATTCCTTTACCGGATCTATATTGGTTCTTGGAGAATTTCTTGCACAAGTCACAGATTTGATCAAAAGATTTCTGAGCAATATCCCCTTGTCCTAAAAAATTTATATTATTCGTAACATCATTAGTAGGCCCCCGTAAGAACAAGGTTCTAATGGTACTTAGATCAAATTTGTTCTTTGACCTTTGAAGGATGCACAGGAATATCTCTAAGTAGTCTTCTAGGGTCTCATCATCATTTTGCACAATAGTAAAGATTTCATCGTGAATATCTCTAGTTTTACAATATTCCTGATATTTCGACAAGAACACTCCATTCATCTATTCCCAAGAAGCTATAGTGTTCCCCCCTAGCCCCATGAACCAACGTAAAGCTGCATCCTTGAGAGTTGCGGGAAACAACTTCAATTTCTGAGCATCGGATGAATAATCATAACTTTTACATAGAATATCAAACTCAAATAAGAAAGAGTCTGGATATTCATGTACCTTACCATAGAAATGAGGGAGAGTTGATGGTGGTATATTTTTCATTTGCACGGTTACATCAGGATCCACAATTGGAAATCCAAAAGTGGATTGTTCCTCATTTACCTGATTTTCACTAGTTCCTTCGACATGGTCCTCATGATCTGCCATTGTTATTCCTCCAATCGAACCACTCTCAACAGGCTGGGAAGGCTGACTATGGGTTTTGATAGTCTCCTTCTTCCCCTTTATGGGTTGTGTCACACCTGCACTGCTACTGCCAAAGCCCAAGTAGATTGTTCCTGTGCGATGAGTCTAGGTTTGTTTGGACTTTCTGCCTGCAAAAGAAGGCCCAATATGAGATTTGATTTCAAATTTATCAATATTTTCTCGGCCCTTAGTGGGCTTCAGACCCCTACCTCTTTTAGGCATTCATTTCAAAAAATGACAAAACAAAATTCCAATAGAATGCTGCAAATTCAAAAATAACTCAGCACCTATAAATTCCTTCAAACAATAGAAGCACACTGCAGAAAAAATAATAGCAGACTTACCCCTACTGCAAAAACGGAAAATTCTTACCAATTCAAATCGCCTCCTCGACAACGGCGCCAAAATGTTGGGTGCAAGAATTGCACTTAAGCAAACTCCTTCAACACTTAATTGTCAACCCAAGGGTTTCGTAAACTTAGAGACGAAGCACAGGTAATGCCAGAAGTGGTATGAACTTTTCCTATTCCTATTCCTTCTTCTTAATTGAATATTGGAGAATCAAACAAAATCAATTTCAAAGGCAACTAACACCAAAATAGTTCTAGTGTTGGAATGTAAAAGAAAGCGTTTGCGAAGAACTCAAGTAAAGGAACTTTCACACAGCTGGAAACAATCTTAAATGCTGAAGTAAAAATCTATGTTTATCTTCAGTATAGATGGTAGCAGTTTAACAAGTGGGTCCTTGAAAAGATCTGCTTTCTAAATGATTTTCCTTTTACACTAAATGACTGTTCCTGTACTCTTGCAATCTGCTTGCACTAGTGTAGGTACAAAACTTATGTGAAAAGTATATTTTACCTTCTCACACTGAAGACTTATGTCTTTGTGTAGGGACTCTGTTCCTGTGACAAGATACCAGCTCTTGCACAGGGATAGAGCTTCCTTCACCAAAGTATCCAATTTACTTTCGAAAGAATCAAAGGACGTGTTGAAAAGAATTGAAATTGCAAGCTGAATTCTGAGATAAATTACACACAAGGAAGAATGCTTTTAACTAACTGAACTTGTAATAAGAATAAACTTATAAAGCAGAACAATCTTCAATAATGAAAAAGCAACTTTCAGTCAAAGGAATTTGCATGTAATCGAATTTAACTCTCAACAAATTCACTTATAACGTTGCAGATTACTTTTGATCTCTTTCCTTAAATTGTGAAGTACAAGCATAAATTAAGATGTTGCAATAGCGTTCCTTCTTATTTCACAAAGTCATTCTTAACCTTCAAGAATTTAGCTTTTAACATTAGGAATGCTACCATCTGATGATAACGCTTTCCTGCAAAAGTAAATTAAATCAGACGCGAAAAAAAGGAAAGAACACTTGTTGTAAAGAAATGTGCAAACCAGAGTATAGAATTCTACATGCACTTGGTGCAGGAAGAGCCTTCCTACACGATCCAAGCAGAAGCAAACAAAGAAAGAAATTGCAGGAAGTAAATGAATTTAATTTAAACTTCCACACAACGGATCCGTTCACACCTTGACCATTAAACGGAATTAAATCAAAACTTTGAAGCAAGAATGAAATAAATATTTAAAACATGCAACTGCAAAGAAATAAATCAACACACAAACCTTTGAAATAACGAAAGAACGAGGGTAAACGAGCTGGGTTGGCTGGGTGTTAATTTTGGACAACTAGGTCCAAACTCCATGTTGTGATGCTCAGATGAAGATGCCAATATTTTTATTGGACTCCTCTTTCAGAGAGGTGCAAGATCGATCTAAAGATCATCTTAATCTGATGAGCAGAACATTTATTTTGAATTTATTCAAAGTATGTGCAGGTCAGCCTTAAGGTTTTGTGCCGCAGCAGTTGTGTCACACACCCTCACTCATGGATATAAATTTGTCAATGTTGGAGGACTTTTTCACTCATCTCATCCTCACACATTTCTCTCTTCATCTGATTGGTTCGATGACCTTGGAGGCTCTTCTCTCCACATGTGGGAAAATTCCAGCATCAGCACATTTCTGATTTTGGTCTAGGGTTTCTACAGCAAACTTTGACCAGTGTTGACTTTGGTCAATGCAAGGTCAAACAGACTTGAAACTCTCCCAAAAGTTTGATTTTCCAAATCCACATTTTTTGGAACTATTCCCGAGGCTAGACATTGACTTTGAATTTTTTGAATTGACCTAGCTGCTGCTGCTGTTTGCATTGACCGTTCACTGACAACGTTGACTTTTGGGTTGACTTTTGAGTTGACCATTTGGCTATCCTAGAGGGTTGTGTGACATTGCCGGTTGGCTGACCATATTGAGACTTTGCTAGTTGAAGCATCCTGTTGACCGCCGTAATGCACCAACACACTTATATATTTATGGCTTGTCTTTTGTCGATCTACTGATATGTTCTATTAGCATTTTACTTTATTGTTTATGTGATTGATGTCTGATATTGGGAGTAAAAGCAAAGTTGCATCAAGCATAGAACATCTACATAAATTTACATGCTATCAAAGCTGAGGTGAAGACAAAGCCCTAATTTGTAGCGATCACCGAAGAAAAGGATGGGTTCCTCAAACTACAATGGCTTTAAGGCTGATGACAAATTGACTAGGAAAGATGACTTCTATGCTTGGAAGATGACATTGGATTTTAATTTGGAAGACCAAGATGTCATGGACTATGTGCAGGGTAAAATGCAAGAGCCTCCATCCACTGCAACTGCTGCTGCCAAAACAAAGTACAAGAAGGGGGAAATCAAAGCAAAGCTGATGCTCAGGGACTCAATTCATAAGAGTCTGGTTGCCTACATCTAAGAATGGGCACATCCAAGGAGATGTATGATAAGTTGGTCCACATGTTCAAGGCCAACAATGCGAATCAAGTCCTATTCTTCAAGAACCAATTGATTTGAAGAAAGGCAGGGATGACTCTGTTCAATCATATTTTCTGAAGCTGACCGAGATCAGGAATAATCTACTAGCTATTGGGGAGACAATCGCTGATCGAGAGATGGTACTCACTGCACTTGGAGGTCTCTCATCCGAATGGCATGTAGTCAACACTACCATTCTCAATAATAATGTCATAACTGATTTTGACGTAGTATTATCGAAATGCGTACAAGAAAAGACAAGGATGAAGGAATATGAAAATGAAGGAAATGCTGCCTTCGCTGCTCATTCTAAGAAGAAGAACTTTGGTGGTCCAAGGAGAAAAGGAAGAGCAGAGGCCCAAGGAAAGAAGGGCAAGTGTTACACTTGTCACAAGCTAGGTCACTATGCTAGAGAATGCCCTTTCAAGAAGGACTCTCTTGATGATTATGACAACAACAACAATCGAAGGAATGGCAATCAAAGGAACAACAAGTTCAAGGGGAAGAGGAAGGCTCCTCCGCGGAAATGGTCAACCTTTCAAAAGGTCGAGAAATTCCAGGTATGAGGAATCAAATGTTGTTGATAAAAGAAATGAATTGATTCTTGTATCTGCCCTCTTTGCTGCATCTCCACCCGACACTATGGATGTCTGATTGATAGATAGTGGTGCCTTAAGGCACATCACTGGGTTCAAGGAAGCACTCTCTGATATGGTCGAGAAGGATACTAATCTGGACATTATCCTTGGAGATAATGTCACATATCTTGTGAAAGGGACAGGGACTGTGACCCTCCACTTGTCTCAAGGTCAAGTCCTCCGCTTGCAGGATGTACTCTATGTACCTAATTTGAAGAAGAACTTTGTGTCTATATCGGCCATGGAATACAAAGGTTTCAATGTAGCATTCATTGATGGGAAGGTGTGCATGTGGAAGAAGAGTTTCAAGGAAGCTATCACGATTGGGTTTAGAGTTGATACACTCTAGTAGGTTGGAGGAAGTCCACTGGGAGCGATGACGTGTGATACTGTCCGACAGACTGAACTATGGCACCGGAGGTTTGGACACCTTCCTTACAAGGCCCTTCCCGAAGCAAGGAAGGCGGTGATGAGGATGCTCGAGTTCTCAAAGAATCATGAAGGTGTATGTCAGGGTTGTGCCGAAGGAAAGCATACAAGGGGACCTTTCCCCTCAAGCGTCACAAAGACATCTGATGTCTTGCCATTAGTACATTCTGATCTGTCTGGTATTCTGCCCATGACATCCTTGGGAGGATGTTCTTATTATATGACATTCATAGATGACTTCTCTCTCAAAACCTGGATATACTTCTTAAAGAAGAAGGATGAGGCTTTTATGTAGTTTCGTACCTTCAAAGCCTTGGTGGAAAATCTGACAGGGAAGAAGATCAAGATATTGAAGACCGATAATGGAACTGAATGTGAGACAAACAAGTTCAAGAACTTTTGCAAAGAAGTTGGCATCAAGAGGGAGACCACAAATAAGGATGAGACGATGCCCGATGCTGAAGGATCGATGGACCCGATTGATCCACCTCCTTCAATAGGGAAGAGACCATCATGGCTCAGGGACACTCTCGAGGATGCCGAGGGACATATGGCCCTAAGAGGGACATTTTGTGAAAGCAAGAAGCCGAGTAGATACCAAGGGTATCTAGCAGCCATGGGTACTATTGTACAATTTGAGCCTGGATCTTTTGAGGAAGCCATAAAGCATCAAGTCTGGAAGGATGCTATGCACGAAGAGTATGAGTCCATAATGAAGAATGATGTCTGGGATGTGGTTCCAAGACCGGAGGAAAAAGCAGTTGTCACCTTGAAATGGCTCTACAAGATCAAGCATGGATCTGATGGAAGTGCTGAAAATTTTAAGGCAAGATTCGTTGCCCATGGCTTCTCTCAAAAGGAAGGCATAGACTATGATGATATATTTGTACTTGTGGCCTGATATACCACCATCCGATCTATCATAGCCCTTACTGCTATGCAAGGATGGAGTCTTCATCAGATGGATGTGAAGACCACATTTATGCATGGTGCGATAAAGGAAGGTGTATGTGGAGCAACCTCTGGGGTTCGAAGTCCAAGATCGGGACACCCATGTTTGTAGGTTGAAGAAAGCCCTCTATGGGTTGAAGCAAGCACCCAGAGCTTGGTACAAGAGGATAGATAGCTACGTGATGAAGCCGGGCTTCACTCGTAGTAATGTTGATACAAACCTTTACTTCAAGGTTGATAGAGAAAAGCCTCTCATCCTAGTGCTGTATGTGGACAACCTCTTCCTGATAGGTGCTGACCCTCTCATTCATCAGTGCAAGAGGGAGCTCACTGCTGAATTCGAGATGAAGGACCTAGGACTGATGCATTACTTCCTATGCCTGGAGGTCTGGCAGAGACCTGGCGAGATTTTCCTTTCTCAAGGAAAATACATTGTGAAGCTTCTAGGAAGATTTGGTATGGTGGATTGTAAGTTCGTGTTGTTGAGATTTTGTGTATTTGGGGTAGCATCAGTTGTGCTCTAGGTCCCAAATTTTGTGGAGGGACTAGAGTTCACCTTATCTACAAGACCCAGAAATGGATTTGGGAAATTTCATTTGGTTTAGGAGATATTAAATCAATTAATTATTTTAATGTATTTCCTAAGTTAAAACTTAGGAAAATAAAATAATTAAAGTGAATTTAATTAAACATGTGATGTAATATTCCTAATTAGTAGTGGCTAATTGGAATATTCGATTTTGCTCAATTTTGCCGTCTATAGTTTATTAATAAATAAAAAAAGTGAGTGGAGAGGGTCTAACTCACTTAGTGGAATAAAACACACTCCCTAGTAGCAAAACGTTGTGACTTAAAGGGAGCCAAGGGCGGCCAAACACCACGTAGAGAGGGGGCCCACGTATGCTCTAGAAGCTACTGCTCAGATGAGGATGAGCACGTGGCAAGAGAGAGAGGCTACGTTGACGAGATAGGCCTTAGGGTTTTGGAGGAAGGCCAACGTTATAAAAGAGGGAGGAGCCTCCTCATTTCATTCATTCGTTGTTGATGATATGGAGCTGGTCATTTCAACTTCTTGAGCACGCTGGCTGTTTAGTCTGTCTGCAGCACTGTTTAGTGCATTGATTGTCTCCGGTCGGAGATCTCGCCCTTAGCCTCGGGGGACATCGAGTGCCTGCTCAGGCAAGGTTATTTCTTCAGCATTTTGTGGGAGGTTTTGGCGTTGGGTTTTGTTGCGGAGCCGAGCATTCAGAGAGACTGCGCAGTCATTGGGAGGGAGGACGCGGTCCATCTAGGAGGTGTTCCGGATTGGGATTTTTGCAGGAGATTTGAGATGAGATTTTGAGCAGAGGATCGGCCTTTGGCTTTGGGAGGATTTTGGTGGAGTTTGAGGTGGTATTTCAGTCATTCCTATTTAGCCTTTGCGCAGAGCCTTGGAGGCCAGCATAATTCCCCAAGGGGGTGTTTTTCGGAGGTCGGTCATTTCTGATATGGTTTCTGGGTTTTGTCGGGATTGGTGAGTAGAGGGGGATTCCAGATTTTCAGCTCATTCCGGCAAGGGGAGCGACCCCTAGTTATCAGTTCATTTTAGTGGTAGCAGTTACACGACAGTTTTCCAGTAGTTGGGACGCAGTTCAGAGAGCAGCCATTTCCGATGTATTCTGAGAGTATTTCTTCACTTGCCTTGAGCAAGTTTAGGTGCCATCACTCTGATCACCTATTGTACTTCATTATATTTCTCAGTTTAATAAAATGACTTAGCATTTTCTCTCTGTATTTCTGGATGAGTTGTCGTACATTCTTTCTATGCTATTGTATGTCTGCTACACTGTTATATATATATATATATATATATATATTCAGGCATTCTAGTTCTATACCACTTGGTGTGTTTGTTTCATACTCTTAGACAGAGTCTGGAAAGGGCCAGGTAGCCTCCAGATTTCGCCCTCTTTTCAGAGGCGGCATATCTGGTAAACGCCCTCCCAGTCCATCTCTGGTTGGAGTTTGCTGTGTTTTAGAGATATTCTCGAAACGAGATATTACATGTGACGAAATTGTCTTAAGTCACACAGATCAAGCTTTTTTTTAATCTTAGCCATTGATTAAAGTTTTAATCTTGGTCGTTGATTTGTCAACAATAAAAGTATAAAGGAAAGGCTTGGGGTCATTTGTAAAGACAAACAAAGGCAGAGCACTGAAGTTAAGCTGACATTCTAGGGCTGGGTTGCTAAGAATTCTCGGATGTGTTTCAGTTGCAGAGAGGGGAATTTAGACCAAGGGGATGATCTGATCCCGGGGTCTAGAATACACAAGAAGCATAGAAGAGATCAGGAAAGACAGCGCAAAGGAAGGCAGCAGCAGACGATAGCAACAGCAACAAGGACAATGTGATTTTCAGGAAGCCCTTCAGGGGTTACGCAGAGACCATTAGGGGCAGCGTAGTGACTGCGTCACCCAGTCTGGGATAACGTAGTCCCTTCTAGTGACAGCGTTCAGCATTTGGAGGCCATCCAAGGCTGACGCAGAGCCCAACAGGGGCTTCAGAGGCTGACGCAGTGTCTTTCGGGGGCAGATCTGGGGTTTCTAGGCCTATATCTAGCTGAATTCTGTAAATACCGTTTGAGGGTGTGGATTAGTTAATATTTGTGGTCTTAGATCAGCCAAGTGCTACAGATCTAGAGTTTTCTCTGTAGGGTTTTCCAGATCTGGAACCCAGAGTTGTGTATTCAGAAATATTCTTAATAATAGAGCCCTCCAGCAGCCAGAGAATGGTTTTCCCACACTGGGTTTTTCCGGGGACAGTTTGTCCAGAAATAACTGTGTCACTTTGTCTATGTGTGCATGTGCTTATTCTAGATCTGAATTGGTAGAGATCTCTTATGTGTTTTGCTTTGATGTTAACTTGAATTTATTCAATTGATAACTCGTATAAGTAGGAGAAGCTTAACTGGATTAACATAAATAATTTCTGCATAAGAATTAAGATTTAGAAATTTCTACATGGTATCAAAGCAATTGCAGATCTAGAAGGGTCACCAGCCGAAGCATCTGAAGGATCTAGCTGCAAAAAGTAGTTGGAGAGGCAGCATAAAATCAGATATGAAGGTACAACACAGTTTATAGGAGGAGATTCACACAGAGGAAAGGGTGATGTTGTCCAGCGCTGTGTCCTAGAAAGCCCACACTATTACTGTGCAGAGGCAGCTCAAAAACAACGCTGGTTGGGTCTGAAGCCAGCCAGTGTGATTCAGATCTAAATATGTCAGATCTAGAAAAAGTTTGCAGAAATTCAGAAGAGCTGGTGGGGTTAAATTTCTGAAATTTTCAGATTTTTAACCTTAGCACAAGTGACAAAGTTTGGGAAGAGATCAGCTTCTCAGAGAGTTTCTTGCCAAAGGAAACTTGCAGTTTGGTTAGAGGATCAAAGAAGAACCTAAATCATAGTTGATCTGGTAGATTTTCAAGGAAGCAAATCAAGTGTCAGAGGGAGCAGAGGGTTCCCAGTTCGAAAAGGACCCTAGATCCAAGATCTCTAGCATAGAGAAGAGGAGCTCCGACACATTCTGAGCAGATGGCTCCTCATGGACTATGTGATCAGGATACGCTAGAGGGCCTCTCAAACTTTTCTGTATGGAAAGCTAGGATCCTGATTGTCGTAGAGGCATATGGTCTAAGAGACCAAGCAGAGCAGACCCTCGCCACACCGACAGATGCGGATCTCCTACGGAAGCATAGAGAAGCTGCTGGACATGCCAAGCAGCTAATAATGGACAATATCAAGGACCATATTGTACCACACATAGCTGAGAAGAGACAGCTAATGAGATGTGGAAGGCCTTGACTTCCCTATATGAGGGAAAATCAGTGCAAAGAAAGATGTTGTTGGAGGCCCAAATGAGGTCATTCATGATGACCAAGGGAGAAGACATCGAGCATTTCCTCTTCAGATTGCAGTCAATTAGGGATTAGCTGACTGCAGCGGGTGCAACCGTAGATGATGCAGTGATAGTTAGGATTGCCCTCAATGCAATCACGGATGAGTGGGAAACCTTTGTCCAAAGTATCTTGGGTAGAGCGGACCTCCCAGATTGGGACAGCTTGTGGTCAATCCTTCGGCAAGAAGAACTATGCAGATTCACCAAGAAGCAACACAGCCTTGGGTTGAGCAAAGTAAAGAAGGAAGAGGAGGAAGATGCAGCCTTGGCATCAAAGAAGCAGCCGAAGAAGAAGAAGGATCTTTCTAAGATCAAGTGCTTCCAGTGTGGTGAAATAGGACATTTTGCCAGCCATTGTCCAGAAAATAAGAAGGGCAAGGAAGCATCTTCTTCTAAACCAGCAGTGGCAGATGATGGGTCCAGAGATGATGTAGCCATGAGTGCTCATGAACCACGGAGGTGGAGTGACATGGACATGTAGAGGAGCAACATGGAAGGAAGGTGGGATCTTTGAGCAGCTCTTCTCTTGGATCACAAGCGAGCTACGACAGCCTTAAGACAGTAGCGGGACAAGTGGAGGAGTGGGTGCATAGATCACAGAGGAGGTAGAGACAGAGGTAGATCTGGAGGCTGGGAGGAGTAGCGCAGAGCATAGCATCAGCAACGTAGAAGCAATAGCAGCACAGAGGCTGATGTGACTTCAGCAGTGTTGCTTACGTAGTGCAGAGTTGTAGCAGCACAGAGAGCTTTAGAGGCACAGCGCAGTGCAGCAGCAGCGTGATAAATTTCAGCTCAAGGAACTGATGTGACTTCAGTAGTGTAGAGGGAGTCTGATTACGCAGGCAGAGTTGTAGCTGTGCATCGTTCTTTAGATGCCAGCACAGATATGTAGCCTATGGAGCTTCAGTGATGAAGATGCAGCCCACCTGACTTGTCTGTCAAAGATTGGGCAGGAGATTCAGTTGTTAGTCTACACAACTGAAGTTGCAATGTAGCATATCAACAGTGGCAGTGTTATGAGCAACACAGATGCAGCATATTGAGAGGGAGTTGCAGTACAGTGGTTGTAGTGGCAGTGGCAGAGTCATGAGCAGCAGTACAAAATGGCAATAGCAGTGCAGAGTTGAGTGGCAGGATGCCAAGCTTCAACAGCACAGAACCAGTGCCCAAAATCATGTAATGCATAAGTGTGATGTATTGCTAGAGCACACCCTTGATGCTAAGAGGGAGTGTTGAGATTTTGTGTATTTGGGGTAGCATCAATTGTGCTCTAGGTCCCAAATTTTTTGGAGGGACTAGAGTTCCCCTAATCTACAAGACCTAGAAATGGATTTGGGAAATTTCATCTGGTTTAGGAAATATTAAATTAATTAATTATTTTAATGTATTTCCTAAGTTAAAACTTAGGAAAATAAAATAATTAAAGTGAATTTAATTAAACATGTGATGAAATTGTCTTAAGTCACACGGATCAAGCTTTCTTTTAATCTTAGCCATTGATTAAAATTTTAATCTTGGCTGTTGATTTGTCAACGAGAAGAGTATAGAGGAAAGGCTTGGGGTCATTTGTAAAGACACACTGAGGCAGAGCACTGAAGCTAAGCTGAGATTCTAGGGCAGGGTTGCTAAGAATTTTCAGAAGTGTTTCAGTTGCAGAGAGGGGAATTTAGACCAAGGGGATGATCTAATCCCGAGGTCTAGAATACATAAGAAGCAGAGAAGAGATCAAGAAAGACAGCACAAAGGAAGGCAGTAGCAGCAACAGCAGACGGGCACAGTAGAAGCAGTAGACTGTTGTAGCAGCAAGAACAACGTGATTTTCAGGAAGCCCTTCAGGGGTTACGCAGAGACCCTTAGGGGTAGCGTAGTGACTGCGTCACCCAGTCTAGGATAACGCAGTCCCTTCCAGTGACAGCGTTGAACATTTGGAGGCCATCCAAGGCTGACACAAAGCCCAGCAGGGGCTTCAGAGGCAGACGCAGTGTCTTTCAGGGGCAGATCTGGGGTTTCTAGGCCTAGATCTGGCTGAGTTCTATAAATCCCATTTGAGGGTGTGGATCAGTTAGTATTTGTGGTCTTAGATCAGCCAGGTGCTGCAGATCTAGAGTTTTCTCTATAGGGTTTTCCAGATCTGGAACCCAAAGTTGTGTATTCAGAAATATTCTTAATAATAGAGCCCTCAAGTGGCCAGAGACCGGTTTTCCCACATTGGGTTTTTCCGGGGACAGTTTGTCCAGAAATAACTGTGTCACTTTGTCTATGTGTGCATGTGCTTATTCTAGATCTGAATTGGTAGAGATCTGTTATGTGTTTTGCTTTGATGTTAACTTGAATTTATTCCGTTGATAACTTATATAAGTAGGAGAAGCTTAATCAGATTAACAGAAATAATTTTTGCATAAGAATTAAGATTCAGAAATTTCTACATGGTATCAGAGCAATTGCAGATCTAGAAGGGTCACCAGCTGAAGCACTTGAAGGATCTAGCTGCAGAAAGCAGCTGGAGAGGCAGCAAAAAAGCAGATCTAAAGGAACAACACAGTTTTCAGGAGTAGATTCACGCAGAGGAAAGGGTGATGTTGTCCAGCGCTGTGTCCTAGCAAGCCCACGCAATTACTGCGCAGAGGCAGTTCAGAAACAACGTTGGTTGGGTCTGAAGCCAACCAGTGTGATTCAGATCTGAATATGTCAGATCTAGAAAAAGTTTGTAGAAAAGTTGCAGAAATTCAGAAGAGCTGGTGGGGTTAAACTTCTGAAGTTTTTAGATTTTTAACCTTAGCAAAGGTGACAAAGTTTGGGAAGAGATCAGCTTCTCAGAGAGTTTCTTGCCAAAGGAAACTTGCAGTTTGGTTAGAGGATCAAAGAAGAAGTTGAATCATAGTTGATTTGGTAGATTTCCAAGGACGGATGTCAGAGGGAGCAGAGGGTTCCGAGTTTGAAAAGGACCCTAGATCCAAGATCTCTAGCATAGAGAAGAGGAGCTCCGACACATTCTAAGTAGATGGCGCCTCATGGACTGCGTGATCAGGATAGGCTAGAGGGCCTTCAAACTTTTCTGTATGGAAATCTAGGATCCCGATTGTCCTAGAGGCATATGGTCTAAGAGACCATGCAGAGCAGACCCTGGCCACACCGACAAATGCGGATCTCCTACGAAAGCATAGAGAAGTTATTGGGCATGCCAAGCGGGTGATAATGGACGATATCAAGGACCATATTGTACCACACATAGCTGAAAAGAAGACAGCTAATGAGATATGGAAGGCCTTGACTTCCCTATATGAGGGAAAATCAGTCCAAAGAAAGATGTTGGTTGAGGCCAAAATGAGGTCATTCATGATGACCAAGGGAGAAGACATCTAGCATTTCCTCTTCAGATTGCAGTCAATCAGGGATTAGTTGACTGCAACGGGTGCAACAGTAGATGATGCAATGATAGTCAGGACTGCCCTCAATGCAATGACGGACGAGTGGGAAACCTTTGTCCAAAGTATCTTGGGCAGAGCGGACCTCCCAGATTGGGACAACTTGTGGTCAATCCTGTGGCAAGAAGAATTACGCAGATTCACCAAGAAGCAACACAGCACTGGGTTGAGCAAAGTAAAGAAGGAAGAGGAGGAAGATGCATCATTGGCATCAAAGAAGCAGCCGAAGAAAAAGAAGGATCTTTCTAAGATCAAGTGCTTCTAGTGTGGCGAAATGGGACATTTTGCCAGTCATTGTCCAAAAAAGAAGAAGGACAAGGAAGCATCTTCTTCTAAAGCAGTAGTGGCAGATGATGGGTCTGGCAATGATGTAGCCATGAGTGCTCATGAACCACGGAGGTGGGGTGACATGGACATGTAAAGGAGCAACATGGAAGGAAGGCGGGATCCTTGAGCAGCTCATCTCTTGGATCACAAGCGAGCTACGATAGCCTTAAGACAGTAGCGAGACAAGTGGAGCAGTGGGTGCATAGATCATAGAGGAGGCAGAGGCAAAGGCAGAGGCAGATCTGGAGGTTGGGAGGAGCAACGTAGAGCATAGCAGCAACAACGTATCAGTAGTAGCAATGCAGAGGCTGATGTGACTTCAGTGGCGCAGAGCAGTGTTGCTTATGCAGTGCAGAGAGCTTCAAAGGGACAGTGTGCAACAGCAGCAAGATAGATTTCAGCACAAGGAACTGATGTGACTTCAGTAGTGCAGAGGGAGTCTGATTACGCAGGCAAACCTGTAGCTATGCATCGTTCTTTAGATGCCAGCACAGATCTATAGCCTATGGAGCTTCAGTGATGAGGATGCAGCCCACCTGACTTCTCTGTCAAAGATTGGGCAGGAGATTCAGTTGTTACTCTCAACAAATGAAGTTGCAGTGCAGTAGATCAATAGTGGCAGTGCTATGAGTAGCACAGATGCAGCATATTGAGAGGGAGCTGCAGTACAGTGGTTGCAGTGGCAGTGGCAGAGTCATGAGCAACAGTACAGAATGGCAACAACAGTGCAGAGTTGAGTGGCAGGAGGGCAAGATTTAGCAGCACATAACCAGTGCCCAAAATCAGGTAATGCATAAGTGTGATGTATTGCTAGAGCACACCCTTGATGCTAAGAGGGAGTGTTGAGATTTTGTGTATTTGGGGTAGCATCAGTTGTGCTCTAGGTCCCAAATTTTGTGGAGGGACTAGAGTTCACCTGATCTACAAGACCCAGAAATGGATTTGGGAAATTTCATCTGGTTTAGGAGATATTAAATTAATTAATTATTTTAATATATTTCTTAAGTTAAAACTTAGGAAAATAAAATAATTAAAGTGAATTTAATTAAACATGTGATGAAATTGTCTTAAGTCACACGGATCAAGCTTTCTTTTAATCTTAGCCATTGATTAAAGTTTTAATCTTGCCCGTTGATTTTTCAACGAGAAAAGTATAAAGGAAAGACTTGGGGTCATTTGTAAAGACACACAGAGGCAGAGCATTGAAGCTAAGCTGAGATTCTAGGGCGCGGTTGCTCAGAATTCTCAGAAGTGTTTCAGTTGCAAAGAGGGGAATTTAGACCAAGGGGATGATCTGATCCCGAGGTCTAGAATACACAAGAAACAGAGAAGAGATCAAGAAAGACAGCGCAGAGGAAGGCAGCAGATGGTAGTAGCAACATCAGCAGAAGGGTAGCAACAACAGACAGCAGCAACAGACGGTAGCAGCAGCAGCAATAGACGCCAGCAGCAGCAGCAACAGACGACAACAACAACAGTAGCAGACGACAGCAACAGTAGCAGCAGCAGCAGCAAGGACAACGTGACTTTCAGGAAGCCCTTTAGGGGTTACGCAGAGACCCTTAGGGGCAGCGTATTGACTGTGTCACCTAGTCTGGGGTAATGGAGTCCCTTCCAATGACAACTTTGAGCATTTGGAGGCCATCCAAGGCTGACCCAGAGCCCAGCAAGGGCTTCAGAGGCTTACGCAGTGTCTTTTAGGGGCAGATCTGGGGTTTCTAGGCCTAGATCTGGCTGAGCTCTGTAAATCCTGTTTGAGGGTGTGTATCAGTCAGTATTTGTGGTCTTAGATCAGCCAGGTGCTACAGATCTAGAGTTTTCTCTTTAGGGTTTTCCAAATCTGAAACCTAGAGTTGTGTATTTAGAAATATTCTTAATAATAGAGCCCTCCAGCAGCCAGAGACTGGTTTTCCCACATTGGGTTTTTCTGGGGACAGTTTGTCCAGAAATAACTGTGTCACTTTGTCTATGTGTGCATGCGCTTATTCTAGATCTGAATTGCTAGAGATCTGTTATGTGTTTTGCTTTGATGTTAACTTGAATTTATTCAGTTGATAGCTTGTATAAGTAGCAGAAGATTAACCAGATTAACAGAAATAATTTATGCATAAGAATTAAGATTCAGAAATTTCTACACATGTCGACACCGATGGAGCTCAACTTTAAGAAGTTGAGTGGCAGCGCTGCTGGGCCCATGCTAGCAAATCCTATTGAGTATCATCAACTCGTAGGGGCCCTGATGTTCTTAGAGAACACCCGTCCAGACGTATGTTTTGCAATGAACACTTTAATTCAACATATGGTTGACCCTCATCACACTCATTGGGTTGGTGCCAAGAATCTGTTGAGATATCTTCGGGGCATGATAAACCATGGGCTGAGATACACTGTCGGGAGCGTGACACTCCATGGATATACTGATGTCGATTGGGTTGGCAATGTGGTGGATCATAAGAGCACATCGGGATGCTGCTTCACACTTGGTTTTGCTTCGATATCATGGATGAGCAGAAAGCAAAAGTCGGTGGCTTTAAGCATCGCAGAGGCCGAATACATTGCAGCGAGTATGGCTTGTTGTGAAGCAGTTTGGTTGCGAAAGTTCTTCAGTGAGTTGTTCAGGCATGTGCTAGATACCACCATGATACTCTGTGATAACCAGAGTGGGATTCTCTTGTCCGAGAATCTCGTGTTCCACGATCAATCCAAGCATATTGATATCAGGTACCACTTTATCTGGGATATGGTACACCGAGGCGCCGTAAGGCTCGATCATATAGGAACTGATGAGCAGGTCGCGGATATTCTCACAAAGCCCCTGGGGAAGGTAAAGTTCCTAACCTTTCGTGAGAATCTTGGTATCGTGGAACAACCCTATTCTGAGGGTCTTGTTGGACGATGAGCTCTGGGAGCTCTGGGGGGCTTTGGGGATAGCTTCTCGGAGCTATAAGCAACCATAGGACTAGGCTTGTCGAACCTTGGTGGTGTGCTTTTGCCCCATCGTTATGATGTTTGAGTTGATTCACCTCTCATTATCTGTGCCCCGTATGCATCCTACCCGTTGAGTTCAGGGCTCATGGGAAGTACCTCTCATTTGGCCAGTGAGGTGGAAAAAGCTAGAGACTAGTAGAAAATACTGATGGACGCATCAAAGATTGTCGTACTCTCTATCTAGGATGGCATGGTCCAACCACTTGATCTGGGATCAAGTATAGTGAGGTTTCGGACCTCCAAGTGACTTCGGGTCAGGTAAACCAACTTCGGGTTGGTATGAGACTCTTTATGAGTCCTATAGAGGTTTCAAATCTCTAGGCTGAATCTGTCAGCTGGGAATGATGTCTTTGTGACTGACCCACTTCTGTTTTGAATAAAGAAGCCAGCAAAGCAAGTTACGACAGGATGACGCATGATGTTTGGATTGCAGTGTGCACAGGTGGATGGAGTTCTCCCTAGTTGAGAGGGAGTGTTAATTTTGGACAACTAGGTCCAAACTCCATGTTGTGATGCTCAGATGAAGATGCCAATATTTTTATTAGACTCCTCTTTCAGAGAGGTGCAAGATCGATCTAAAGATCATCTTAATCCGATGAGCAGAACATTTATTTTGAATTTATTCAAAGTATGTGCAAGTCGGCCTTAAGGTTTTGTGCCCCAGCAGTTGTGTCACACACCCTCACTGATGGATATAAATTGGTCAACATTGTAGGACTTTTTCACTCATCTCATCTTCACACATTTCTCTCTCTTCATCTGATTGGTTCGATGACCTTGGAGGCTCTTCTCTCCACACGTGGGAAAATTCCAGTAGCAACACATTTCTAATTTCGGTCTAGGGTTTCTGCAGCAAACTTTGACCAGCGTTGACTTTGGTCAACGCAAGGTCAAACAGACCTGAAACTCTCCCAAATGTTCAATTTTCCAAATCCGCATTTTTTGGCACTATTCCAAGGCCAGACGTTGACTTTGACTTTTCTGCGTTGACCTACCTGTTGCTGTTGTTTGCATTGATTGTTGACTTTTGGGTTGACTTTTGAGTCGACTGTTTGGCTATCCTAGAGGGTTGTGTGACATTGCTGGTTGGCTGACCATATTGAGACTTTGTTGGTTGAAGCATCTTGTTCACTGTCGTAATGCACCAACACACTTGTATATTTCTGGGTTGTCTTCTGTCGATCCACTAGTATGTTCTATCAGCGTTTTACTTTATTGTTTATGTGATTGTTGTCTGATATTGGGAGTAAAAGTAAAGTTGCATCAAGCATAGAACATCTACATAAATTTACACTAGGTCCTAGCCAACCAACTTGTTTCCTGTTTTTAGGAAACGAAACTATTCAGCACTTTAGTCAGCACATTAACAAAAGATCAGATGCAATGTGGAAAATCATGGCACAATTCCTTGTATTATCTTCGGTCAACAAACATACATTATAGCTTAAGCCCAGCCCGAGAGTGAGGGCGATAACGAAATTACAAAACAAGATTACAGTCTGCTACTATCAATGTAGTTTCGCTAACCTAGTTCTATACAAAAACTATCTTTTATACAATACTTAGGCCTATGGCCATGATTGCTAATTACAGAGTTGTTCCCAAATCAAGCCTTTCCGCTGAACGGACTAACAACCAAAATTACAGAATTGGACCAGCAACTATGATAAGTCACAAGCTTATCGCTGGTCATAGACCCTATCTTTAGCATCATCCCTAACTAAACTCTACCTGTGTTTGACTTCACTTAATCCGCAGCTAAACTAGAAGACGTGGACCATAACGGTTGCGTGGAGTAATTGAACAATTGCGGAGATCACGAAACGCTGATTGTTGGCGGTGCAGGAATTTCCCTGCACTTAGATCACGCTAACATAATGATTAATACTTAGCTTATCACATACTTTTAGGAAAGTAAATATAAGTTACAAGAAATATTTGAAGTCACGAAATCTATTTAAAATGATTAATAAAGCACCTAATAAACCTTAATCATGAAATATGAAGTTTTATGTAGGAATAGACAGTTTCTTGAACTAGTGCAGGAATGACAAGGTTTATAGAGATGAAACAAAGGTTAATGTTTAAAGGAAGAGGGTAAAAATAGGGCATTTTAGCACACCAATACCACCCATATACACTTGTATTTCCATCATAAAATTCGAATTTGGCACATAAGGGAAGAAGAAAATGATGTCCACTTGCCAGAATCTGATTTTAACACTTGGCAATGTAGCTCCACTTATCAAATTCGAGTTTGCCTTGTGATATCCTCCCTCTCACCACTTGGCATTTGGTTCTTCATTGGGATTTGCTCCCAACTTTCTATATAATGGAGCCATGGACTCTCATATTGCATCCTTTGCAACGAGCTATTGTGCTTGGGGAAGCTCTACTTCTATATGCTTGTGTTCTTCATATGAATAAATTTTAAAAAGACTTTGGGGTTCATTCATGATTGTTATTCCATTGGAGCATTGCTTGGATCATTGATGGTATATCTCTACTTGTGCCTTTGATTTATATTTCATTTTGCTCATATGCTTTTGTTGAATTGTAGATGTATAGCTATCTTACATTTACAATTGGTTATTTGATATGCTCTAGGCTAGAAAACTCTATCTATTTTCATACAAATTCTAGAGTTCTCTTGCCATTGTTTATTGATTTAATCCATATGAGCTAATGTTTGTTGGAATTTTTGTAGAAGATCATTGTTGAATCAACTAGCAAGCGTGAGGGGAAGTCTTCAAGAGACCAACCCACTCTTGGCATTGTTTTCAAGGAGCTCTCATCGTTATTTGAATTTCATAGAACTAACTTTTTTTTAAGTACTTATTCTTACATGGTTCTCATTCACATTGTCAATGCATGAATCAAAATATTAAAAAATTCATTTACATCTTTTAATTGTGCTTTCATTTCATTATATAGCTACTCAAGAGCTTCTCATAAGCTAGACAAGCGATGGTGATCTTTTCCCATCACTTGATTTAGCCTCTGTATATTATTTTGTAGCATATTCACATACTTACATGCTCTCCTTTCACACTAACTTTGATTTTATTTTTGCAGCCCTAACATTCGTGTTTGTAGGTTCTCTCTAGCTTCAAGTTGCATTCCAAGGGGGTCGTGGGCATTAGGAGAGCTTGTGGAAGAAGGCTAGGTCATACACCAATTTGGAGCTTGTATTCTCCAAGTGTAGAACTCCATCTCTTTTGAGGCTCCCATACTTGAAGGGATTTCCTTCTTGTTTCAATATTTCACATTGTAGTCTCTCATCGATTCCTTGGGAATCCCTCCAAGAGGCTCTAACCTCATTGTAACACCATAATAATAAAAATTTATGTTTTTGTTGTGGGAGCATGGGTTTTACCCATTGACATCCCTATATCTCCATTTCAAGGAGAGAATTTGTAGATGGATTGACTTATTGGTTTTGACATTTCCATTTTCTTTCACAACACATATGCATGCTCTAATTAGGAAGTAACATAAATCACATTTCTTTTTCCTCAAGTTTGCTTTCACAAATTTTGAGTTTGTATTTCTCATCATAGTTGCTACAAATTTCAAGTTACATTTCCATTTGCAAAGCATTTTTTTTTTACTTCATGCAAGCATCATTATTATTATTGGGCAAACTTTGTGTAATATTCATTTTTTTGGTGTCACCTACTAACGGGTCAGGTTGGACTTCCAGAGTTAGGAGCAGACAGGTCACATGTATAGATTGGTGCTACCAGTGGGCTCAGGAGCTCTTTGGAGGAGTTTTGAGGAGTTTTCATGGTTTCCGGAGGCATTCGCTTGACATATTCCATCATATGAGCGGTTTGGCTTTCGTTCCGGTGCATTCCGATAACTTTCGGAAATTTGAGTTATTTCTGGGCTTATCTCAACTGATTACATTCAAGGTGGCATTCCGAGAGGAATACATAATGGAACACCTTAGTGTAATAGCTCATTGGAACCGAGACGAGGATACCTACATGGTGGGACAGTTAGACACGGTCACATAAAGACCTGGTGAGGCATAGAAATAGATTCTTCTAATTAAAAAGGAATATTTTAATAAAAGGGAAAGTGCTCAGCGAACAAAATAATAACAAAATAATGCCTAGGAAGCACTCAGTAAGAGACCTGACAGGCCAAGGGAGGAGGCCATTGGGAGATATCTTTGGGATCATGTTATTTTATTGTATGAGAGGTGTGAGACCGTGGTTCTCTACTTCAGTTGTAGCCCCAGGACGGAAACCCTCGGGTGATTTGTGAATGTTGGACGGAAACCCAACTCTCTTGAGGAGACTTCATTCAGAAGTTTCGTAGAGCTTCAGGGATTGGTGTGAGGATCATCCGGATCTTCAACTTGTGCTTCAGTTGGTTCAGTGACAGTTTTTCCGTAGCCGATTTGCAGCAGTCTTCTTGCCGAGCCGTCTACATCATTGCCAGAGTCATTCATCAGTTGGGCCAGAGATCTTTCTGGGTTTTGCTCCGCTTGCTTGGCAAGCTCAGGTTTCGCTATTCCTTTATGTTGATGTACATTCTACCATAGATTAATAAAATGGCTCAGTGATTTTATCGGCATCCATTGTGTTATATTGGTAGCTGTGTGTTATATTTCCGTTTATTTTGCTGCTTAAGTCTATTTCTGCATTTTTAGTTAAAATATCCCATTTGGGATATTACAGTGGTATCAGAGCTGGTGATCTTGCCAGCCTGAGGATTTACTTGCCAGATTACCCGAAAAGCCAAGTTCGAGCGCTTTATTGCAGATGAAATTCAAAAAAGATCGAGGGTTTAAATTGCAGGTTATCGAAGGAAGGCGTCAATGCCTTCATTGTGCAGAAAAATTTGTTCCAGGTATAAAATATTCTACACGACGCCAAGCCCAAATTTTTATTGTCCAAAACTGTTTGATTGAAAGGGGCCGTGACAAATATCGAGCCAAGAATTACAGACCCAACATATTGGCAAGTGACATATTTCAGACCGAAATCAGAAGTGTGGGGTCTAAAGGCCGAGTTGGGAGTTGAATTAGGGTTATCGCACCATCTAAGGGGTCAAAGGATAAGTTGAGGTAGATTTCTGGATCCACGTGGGGTCTAGTCGCTTGGTTGATTGGACGGCAAAATCATCACCGCAAGGAACTAATTGTTGTTTCAAAGACTGTAGCACATCTCAAATTTAATTTGATCATGACCAGACATCTTGAAGAGGGACCGATCGTGAAGACGCTGAAGACACCAGGGAACTGTGTAATCGAGTAGTGGAGAGCAAGTGACCAAACGTGACTGAAGTTCCGGAGCCTTCGTACGTGCAATTGAGGCCAAGGGATATGTGTATGGCTTCGAAAACACCCGGTGCAATTGACATTGGCAGAGCTGGCACCTGAGGATCGAAAAAATAAAAATAAAAAAATGTGTGATTAATTTGAGCGTTGTGTCGCACGATTTGGTGTTGGCAAGTGCAGGTGGATTGGTCTAGCACCAAGATAATAGGGGACAACGTTGTGCCAAGCTCCAGCCAAGCTACGAGTCGGCCATTACATATACACCGTGAGGCACGAACACACCCCGCAGCTACGGAAGGGACAAGCAGTTGAACGCAGTCGGCACCGAGACCACGCATCGCAAGGACCGCTCTTCAAATTATGAGGCGGCTCATAATTCCGATGACGGGACCACGTGGAAAGGCATTTTGACTACCGTGGAATCCTAACTCGACAGGATCGAGCCCAGTCACTCGGCGGACAACGAAGCCAATGTTCGTTTCGAGCCTCGCGATTGTCATAGAGCCATAATGATTAGACGAAATTGAGGCTGAGAGGAACGGAGAGCCGAACAACATAGAAAACATTGCGGTGGCCAAACTACCGTTTTCTACGCTGGAGTACGATTGCGGTGTGACTGTTTCATAAGTAGCATGCCATCGCTCAAAGGGATAGAGTAATTCTGCTGATTGTAGCTCACTGTTCAAACTCAGAAATTGGCCACATTCACTCCATTTACTGCTGAGAAGAACACATTATTATGGATATGAGAGGCCGAAATTACCACTGCCGAAGAAAGTAACCAGCAAGGGTGGGATAACGACTGCACATTTTCCAGATTCCCTTATTTTAGTTGCTGGATGGAGATAGCTGGTATATACATTGCTGAGAACTGAATATAGGTTGGAGTTTTCAAAAATAGCATATATGCCAAGCAACGTGATTACTAGAAAATTTCTTGTAAAATAAGGAGGGAATTTTTACAAACAACTGTCTGTTAACAAGCACAATAAACTCAGAAAAACAGTGATCATATCATGGAGGGATTCCTAAACAGCTTGAGAAGAATAAAAGTTGGTTCCTTGAACCACCATGCATCAGAAGACCAGAAAACAAAACAAAACAGTAGACCCTTCTCCAAGAAGGTACATAATTTGCTCCAACAAAGGCATTCGAGAAATTTACAGAAGGAGGAAGAAGTGGGAAATTGGCTATATGCACTTGGGATGGACTTAAAGAGTGGAAGATCAGAAAATGACTTTCCCATGTTAGAGAAACTGGAATCTTGCCTTTCAAATGTAGAGCAATCTGATTGGAGTTTAAATTGGGCTTTGGAGCCATCTATGCTTGCATTGGTACAAGCTAGATTCTTGGAACATCCAAGTGAGAGAGTCAAGCTTATAGTTGCCTCTTGTTTCAGTGATATTTTGAAGATAACAACACCCTTCCCTCCCTACAATGATGATATTATGAAAAGAATTTTCAGAATCATAGTAGGAACCTTTCGAGATTTATACAACTGTGCAGACTCTACATTTGGGAGAAAGCTTAAGGTCTTAGAAGCCATGGCCATGACCTGGACTTATGAGGTCATGATCGATCTCGAGTGTGATGGTTTGATTCTGCAGATGTTCCAATGCTTCTTCAGCATTAGGAGACATCATTCTGACATAGCCATAACACACATGCAGTCCATCCTGTCGTCATGTATAGGAGACCGTGATGCCATTTGCCGGGAGCTGCAGACTAGGTTGTTGAGCATTTGGAGGAGAGAGAAGTTGGCCTCGCCCGCTGCTTATGAGCTAGCCCAAGGGCTAGTTGAGCAGAACATTGAGCTTCTTAGGAGACAGTTGACCAGGGAGGAGCTGCTCCAGTTTGGTGGGTCAGGTAGCAAGAATGAGCTGAGGAGGAAGGGACTTTGCTTCATTTGCAAAGAACCTTAGGGGCCTAATCACTCATGTTTGAGAGATGCAGATGATGTGGCGGAGGCAGGACAGGTGGACATTCCTTCTATATTCCAGGGTGAGGACTCTTCTTTAGATGAGTCCATGGGATCAGTTGAGGACGTTTCTAGGGAGCGAGAGCAGTCATGCAGAGATAATGACAGTAGACCGGAGCTATGTTCCAGTGTGCAGGGTGAGCAGTTAGGGGACTCTAGGAGAGATACTCTGGGTGATGAGTCACTTGTGACGAATCAGCAAGAGCAACATATGACGGAGCCTGAGTCAGCAGAGGAGGATACTGTGCACATCATGCATGATAGTCCCTTAGGGGAGAGGTAGATGGAGGCTCAAATTGAGTGTATGATGGATATACGGCTAACCTTGGGGTCAACCACAGAGGAGGAGCAGCCAGATGCACAGACACCGAGTACGGTGACAGCAGTTGCAGATCCATATCCTTTGGAGATGTTGGAGGTTGATGGGATAGTCCTGCAGGGAGCTAGTAGACAGCAGGAGCATGACATTCCTGATCAGGAGTGGGAGGAGCTGTTGGAGATGGTGGAGCATCCATCTGTGGGTCGACACAGAGATGAGGTGCAGACAGATGTACACGTAGTCAGCAGAGCTACAGTATTTTCAGTGAGTAGCACTCTCCAGGAGTACATCGATGGGGCTTGCAGCATATCTTGCCCACCTTGGCCCATTATAGAGGGTAGGGCTTCCTTCTACAGGCAGCTTTCATTGGCAGACAGGGCAGAGTAGTGGGAGTTGATTACGCGCTGGCGGCAACACTCTAGGCGTCTTCCATATGCAGTTGTTGCTACATTGGATTCTTCTTCCAGGATGGACTGGCGGGAGATCATGAGTTGGTATCCTCTTGATGGTACGATATTCTTCGTAGGGAGCACAGCAGGGCAAGGGCCCTTAGACATGACAGATAATACAGGTTCCAGTTGGCAGTGGGGCAAATTCTTCAGCATCCCATCCCGATTTCAGGAGAGTAGAATCAACAGTGGATTTAGTCGGGGATTGGATTGGAGAGAGGTGATGAGTTGGTACACGATTGGTAGGACACTTACCTTTGTCATAGATCTAACTGCAATGAGACATGGTTCCCTCATGGCATCCATCATAGCTAGAGGTAGTGCACGGTCTGGGCCGTGGGACTTGGGCGATGATTGCCAGGTAGCTGTGGGAATCGGGAGAGTTATTTAATGACGGGTACAATGAGGAAGATGGGTTTGGGATTACGGTATTGAGGTGAAAATTAGGGTGGTTTGACACGAAGACACATAGTTGCTGATAAGGTTTGTATGGGATCCGGGCATTGGGTCTCAGTTGCATCGGGCCGACAGAGTGGCCCACATATCTGGATTGCTTGAGGGCAAGCAATCTTGGGGCGGAAGGTCTGTAATATTCCTTTTTTTTGGTGTCACCTACTATCGGGTCAGGTTGGACTTCCAAAGTTAGGAGCAGACAGGTCACATGTACAGATTGGTGCTACCAGTGGGCTCAGGAGCTCTTTGGAGGAGTTTTGAGGAGTTTTCATGGTTTCCGGAGGTATTCACTTGATGTACTCCATCATCCGAGCGGTTTGGCTTTCGTTCTGGTGCATTTCGATAACTTTCGGAAATTTGAGTTATTTCTGGGCTTAACTCAGCTGATTACACTCAAGGTGACATTCCGGGAGGAATACATGATGGAACACCTTAGTGTAATAGCTCATTGGAACCGGGACGAGGATACCTACATGGTGGGACAGTTAGACACGGATTTCAGTGACCGGAGGAGGCGTGGTAGCCGATTTACACTTTTCTGCATTAAAAAGGAATATTTTAATAAAAGGGAAAAGTGCTCCATGAATAAAATAATAATAAAATAATGCTCTAGAAGGCTCCAAGAGATCTATAAAAGAAGAGGAGGCCATTGGGAGATAAGGTTGGATCATGTTATTTTATTGTATGGGAGGTGTGAGACGTGGTTCTCTACTTTAGCCGTATCCCCAGGACGGAAACCCTCGGGTGATTTGTGAGTGTTGGACGAAAACCCAAAACTCTTGAGGAGACTTCATTCAGAAGTTTCGCAGAGCTTTAGGGATTGGTGTGAGGATCATTCAGATCTTCAACTTGTGCTTCAGTGGGTTCAGTGACAACTTTTGCCGTAGCCGATTTGCAGCAGTCTTCTTGTCGAGCCATCTACATCATTGCCAGTGTTATTCATCAGTTGGGCCAGAGATCTTTCAAGTTTCTGGGTTTTGCTCCGCTTGCTTGGCAAGCTCAGGTTCTGCTGTGCCTTTATGTTGATGTACTTTTTACCATGAATTAATAAAATGGCTCAATGATTTTATCGGCATCCATTCTGTTATATTGGTGGCTATGTGTTTATTTCCGTTTATTTTGCTGCTTAAGTCTATTTCTGCATTTTTAGTTAAAATATCCCATTTGGGATATTACACTTTGATCTATTTAGCTTGGCACTTGTCTAAATAATTCATGCTTTATTGTTATGCCACATTTCCATTTTGAGAATATTGAAGCATTGTGTATTTGACAAGTTTATCTTTCAAAGCAATCACTTATTTCATGTCAAGCTAATTTCCTCAAGTTTAAAGTTCCTTTTGCAAAGCTATTGTGAGCACAAATATCAATTTTATTTTTAAAGCATTGCAATTTACTTTATATGAAAATTAATTGCTCATAAGCATCAAGATTTTAATTGTTTCATCATTTATCTTTAGCAACTCACAATTTTAATTGTTCTTGAAGCTTATGCATCTTATGTTTACTTGAGCAAATTTAGAAAGTGATCTTGTGAAACAATTTTACTAAGAGCATTTCCATTTTTTACATAGCACTTGCAAACTTCCTTACATATCATAGTAGGCATTCTAACTTAGTTGCATATTTAAAATTTACCTCCAAGCATAATCTTGGTTGATAGAAATTTTAGGGAAAAAGGGCTTTCTTGGAAAGTTCTTCCATTTGGTACGATGTAAGGTAAAAGCGTATGACCCTGCAATTATGAAGGGGGCTTGTCCCCTTATAGGAATGAAGGCACATGCTGGCTCGTAAGACTCGGGGGACGGGTATCGTTAATGACACCCCCGTGTCCTCACCCCCTCTTCCTTACAGTCACCCCAATTTTTATCCCTTGGTAAGAGCACAAGAGGAGGAATTCTCACCTAGATTAGGCATTTTAGATTAAAAGTAACCAAGATTAATTGCATCCAAATTTAGTGTAATTGCATCTCATGGTTTTACTTGCAAATTGTTTATTTCTCTTGTCATTGTTGAAATTGAATACTTTGTTGTGGCAAATATTTATTTTATCTACATTTTGCAAGTAGAACACTAATTGTTTCCTTTTGAGCAAGATAGCTTCTCATGCTTTGATTCATAAATCTATTTATCTTGAAAGCATTTTACTTCATTTAAGCAAATATATTTTCATTTCAAAGATCAATACTTTGAAGGCACTGGTTTTTTATATGTATTGATGGTTATTGCTCATATCACTTTTGCTTATAAATCTTAAGAAGTAATCTATTCCTTATAATCAATCCTCCTAGAAACCTCACATCTTTGATTTAGTTTTCCATTAGGGAACCCCCCCCCTATCGCTATCGCTAATTGGGAATATTACATTAATTTTCATAGTAAATAAGAGGGAACATTAATTAAGCCCAGAGAGCCTTTTCAGAATGGTTGATCCCGAAAAATACCTCCTTTGAGGCACTACGCTATCCCTCAAGGGAAAACGCTGACCCTGAAGGCAACACTGCAAAATATGGCCTCTCCCTCTGCAAAATGTCTCCAATAGGTAAGGGCTGATCCCTTCCCTAATCCACCGGTCTGAATCCACCCAAATCACCTCAATCCGGAACTCTCTCCAACTAGAACTGCGTCCTCCCTCTGCAAGACTGCGCTGTCCCTCCAAGGAATGCTCCTCAATGACTGAAGCTCTCATCTCTCCCTGCAAAATACGGTAGGACTCCTCACCCTAGCAAGCACTCGAAGTCTCCCGGGGCTGAGGTTGGGATCTCTGCACGAAGACACCCAGTGTACTGAACAGTACATGCAGACTAGCTAAACAGCTAGCATGCTCAATGTCTAGAGACAATCTCCAAAATGCATAATCAACAATGAGAGAAATGAGGTAGCCTCCCCTCTATTTATCTTGGGTGAGCCTTCCTCTCTCCTTGGCCCCACCATGCTTACGTTGCCTCTCTTTGGCCCACGCTGCCAACTCAACTGCACTGGCTGGGCCCACATTGTCTAAGTGTGTCACCCCTCTATGTTGTCACTTGGCCCCCTTGGCCCCACCTTGACCACAACGTTATATCTCCTAAGTGATTTTAGGGAGTGCGTTTATCCTAAGTGATTCATATTCTCCTTTCACCCACTTTATTTATATTTTAACTATATAAGGCAAAATTAATCAAAATTAATATTTCAAATTAGCTGCTGCTAATTGGGAATATTACAGTCCTCCCCGCCAAAAATTGCTTGTCCTCAAGCAATGCCTGAACAAGCATCCTCTCTAGCTAATGCTCCCCACCATCACTGTAAAATGTGCCTGGGTCCCAGATGCACCACTGAATCTTCCTTGTCCTTTGTATCACCCTGATATGGAGGGATCTCTCAATGCCGAGATCCCAAGCCATCCTGTCCAACATGAAGCTCCACCTTGCTCCACTCACCATCCTGCCATGCTAATGAAGTCCACCACTTCATCAATGACTCACTAAAGCCCGATGGAAGATATACATGATCTCCCCATGTAGTATACAACTCACCCATAGAGGTTATCGAGCTGTGTAGAGCTGTAATGCTCAAGTCCCCTGCTAATCTCGAAGAGGCACCACCATGTTGATGCTGCGCTACTATGATCATAAGATCCTCCCCGTCATGCGTAGATTGTATCCCCCTCTCCTGAGACCTAGCCGCAGGAGATCTATGAGAGAAAATATCATCCGACCCAGGCATCGCCATGATGCCAATACCTACCCCTCTGAATGCAGCTCTGAATCTATGCAGCAATAGAGAAAGTTTGCCTTACCATCCGATGAAGGCCTTTGTGTACCCCCATGTGCCAACCCAACAGTGAACTAAATCACTCTTTGTCCTGACTCCGACCATAATGAGACAAAATGGGCTATCAATCAACTGAATCTCTGCATCCCATAGTCGGACTTGCTGCACCATAGCTCTGAAAACTGCAGGAATCCCTCCGTGCCTCATCTCTAGTCCCTGCTCGTGACCAATATAGAGGGTTCATATATCATGGGAAAATATGATGCTTCTTTGTCTGTGTCGACCAGCATGTGTCTGAGTGACCGGCCAGGCCATATGCTTCGATAAATAGCCACCCCCTGAATGCAATCAATAAATAGATATCTGATACTCGCAATTGACTGAAGGTATGTGGATCCCTCCTGTCCCTGCCAACCAGCTCCACTGGGTCTGCCATCCACCCTCTCGATAATGTGTCGATACATTGTCTGGAGCCCACACACATACTGGGATGCTACCTCTATTGTACCCAGTATCCTCTGCTCGTGCATGGTCTCGACATGCCCTGAGAAAAGAGTGACACATGTCTCCCTCATGACCCGCTCCCCAAGCGTAGCCTCAGCGATGACTGATGTGCCACCCCTGTAGAGGATCATCTCATCCCCTAACCTGTGGCTGTCAACTAGCACACCGACCCAGTGCCACTGCTGAGAAGTCTCTCCCCTAGTGTCTTTGAAGTGTCATCCAAATATCTTGGGTGAGCCTCGTACCAGGTGCTCATGCCCAAAGTACGAAGGACAACAACAAATACTTTGTGCCTTGGAGTGATGCAGAGAAAGGGTCGGTGTGGCCAGGTCTCTCGAATGCGTAAGTATCGCTCATCTTTGTCCCCATCTCGACCACAGGTGAACTACCCCAAAAGTGAAAGCACGATGTCTTTGTACGTATTGGTAATATCCCGAATGGGATATTCTAATTAAAAATGCAGAAAAATAACTAAACTCCACAATATGCCGTAAAATCACTATTTACTCAACATAAGATTTCCATGTAAAATAAACACATAAGCACTGCAATTTATCAACACATGAAATAGGAAGAATCTCAACATTTTATTATAGATAATAACTGGGGTTATAAATACATCTGACCCAAAGAAAGAGCTGAGATGGAGAACTGGCCACCAAGATGAGCTACTGCACTACGCTGGCCTCAAAACTGAACTGCTGCACTCTCCCTCTGGCAACAACTGTCACTGAACCCACTGAAGATGATGAAGCATAAGTTGAAGATCTAAATTATCCTCACACCAATCCATGAAGCTCTGCAAAAATTCTGAGTGAATTCTCCTTAAGAGAGTTGGGGTTTCATCCAACACTCACAAATCACCCGAGGGTTTCCGTCCTAAGGCTACGGTTGAAGTAGAGAACCACGTCTCACTCCTCTCATACAATAAAATGATATGATCCAAATATTTCCCTCAATGACATCCACCCTTTCTTTTATAGATCTCTTGGAGCCTTCTAGAGCATTATTCCCTCTTATTAAAATATTCCTTTTTAATGTAGAAAAGAGTAAATCAGCTACCTCGTCTCCTCTGGTCATTGAAACTCATGTACAACTATCCCATCATGGAGGTATCCTCGTCCTGGCTCCAATGAGCTATTACACTAAGGTGTTATGTCATGTATTCGTCCCGGAATGCCACTGTGAGCCTAATTAGTTGAGTTAAGCCCATAAATAACTCAAATTTCCGAAAGTTGTCGGAATGCACTGAAATGAAAGCCAAACTACTGGAATGATGGAATATATCAAACGAATGCCACTCGAACATATAGAAAATCCTCAAAACTCCTACAAAATCCCCTGGGCCCGCTGATGACACCAAATTTTACCTGTGACTGGTCTGCTCCTAACTCTGGAACTAGCCCTGTCATAGGTGACACCAAAAAAAGGAATATTACAGACCTTCCGCCCCAAAATTTCTTGCCCTCAAGCAATCGAAATATGTGGGCCACTCTGTTGGCTTGCCGCATCTCAAACCCAATGCCTGGATCCCATACAAACCTCTAGGTGTTGCTATGCACCTATGTCAAACCACTCGGAATAGACCCCTCAATGCCGAGATCCCAAACTGATCTCTCACTGTACCAGTCAACAAACAATCCTCTCGGATCCCAACGCCACCATGGCCAATCATCACCCAAGTCCCACAGCTCGAGCTGCGCATTGCCTCTGGTTATAACTGATGCCCCATGAAGTGAAGCCCGCCAACAAGCATCAATGCTCCCTGGCTCTTGTTGTGTTGTACCTCTAACTGTATAAGCTGCCCCACCAACTGCATCCAAACTCATCACCTCTCTCCAATCCAAGTCCTGACTCAATCCCATGTTGATCCTGCTCTCCTGAAATCGGGATGGAGTGTTGAAGAAATGATGACCTAGGCCCCACTGCAAGCTGGAATCTGTAGCATCTGCTATGTCTAAGGGCCCCTGCTCTGTTGTGCTCCCTACTAAGAAAATCGTACCATCAAGAGGGTACCAACTCATGATCTCTCGCCAATCCATCCTGGAAGAAGAATGTAATGTAGCAACAACTGTATACAGAACATGCCTAGAGTGTTGTGGCCAGCTCGTAATCAAATCACACTGCTCTGCCCTGTCTTCCAACGAAAGTTGCCTATAGAAGAAAGCCCCTCTCTCTATAATGGGCCAAAGTGGGAAAGAAATGTTGCAAGCCCCATCGATGTACTCCTGGAGAGTGCTACTCGCTAAAAGTATCGCAACTCTGCTAACTCCATGTACATCTATCTGCACCTCATCAATGTGTCGGCCCAGAGATGGATGCTCCACCATCTCCAACAACTCATCCCTCTCATTGGGAATGCAATGCTCCTGTTGTCCCCTAGCCCCCTGCAGAACTATCCCATCAACCTCCAACATCTCTAGAGGATATGGATCTACAACTGCTGTCACCGTGCTCGGTGTCTGTGCATCTGACGGCTCCTCCTCAGTGGCTGACCCCAAGGTTAGCTACATATCCATCATATACTCAATGTGAGCCTCCATCTGGCTCTCCCTCAAAGGGCTATCATGCATGATGTGCATAGTACCCTCCTCTGTTGACTCATGCTCCATCATATGCTGCTCTGGATGAATCGTCACAAGTGACTTATCACCCAGAGTATCTCCCGTAGAGTCCCCTGACTGCTCACCCTGTACACTGGAATACAACTCCGACCTACTATCATCATCGTTGCATGACTGCTCTCTCTCCCCAGAAGCATCCTCAACTAGTCCCATGGACTCATCTAAAGAAGAGTCCTCACCTTGGCATACAAAAGGAATGCCCTTCTGTTCTACCTCTACCACATCAGCTGCATCACTCAAGCATGAGTGATCAGGCCCCCAAGGTTCTTTGCAGATGAAGCAAAGTCCCTTCCTCCTCAACTTGTTCTTGCTGCCTGATCCACCAAATTGGAGTAGCTCCTCCCTAGTAACCACTCTCCTGAAACACCCAATGTTTTTCTCAACCAAACTCTCAGCCAGTTTATAAGCAACAGGTGAAACCAATTGTTCTCTCCTCCAAATGGTCAACAACCTGGTCTGTAGCATCCTGCAAATGTCATCATTGTTACCCATGACTCCAGCCATGATTTCTAAGATCTTCATCCTCTTCCCAATGGCAAGACCCCAGGTGTTATGTAGATCCTGAAGATTCTCTTCTATTAGTTGGAAAACTTTCCGCATAATGTCATCATTACAAGGAAGCATAGGTGAAGTTATTCTGATAATCTCACTGAGAAAAGAAGCTACTATAAGTCTGACTCCTTCACAAGGATGCTCCAAGAATCTTGGATGAATTAAAGCAAGCATTGTTGGTTTGAGTGCCCAATTTAGGACCCTCAAATCTGATTGGCTCACTTTAGGAAGATGTGATTCTAGCTTCTCCAAATTAAGGAAAGTTTTGCGGTCATCTTTAGGTCCTTCAAATCAAATCCAAGTGCAAAGATCCAATTCCCTACCTCAAACTCTTTTTGCAAATCCCTTATCTGCTCTAGCTGTAGGATGGCATGTATCCCCTTTGAAAAGGGTTTGTTGTTTGGTTTTTCTCTTTGATCCAAGGAAGCATTGCAGCTCCAAGCACCTTGTGCAAGTGATTTTTCAAACTGTAGCTGGTATTGAATTCTTTCTAAGTCATTAAAGTTTTTTATAATAATTTTGCACAAATTGGGCTTTGGCAAAATCATTTTTTCACAACAATATGAATTCATCCTAGCAAAGCAATCTAAAAAATCTCAGGTGAGAAAAATGTTACCCCAGATGCAAGGAAATGATCTCTCCTCAAGCTCTGCGCCGACTCTGGAAATTCTGCAACTGCTGTTCCAAGACTACACTATTGCCTGACTTTGGCGTCTGATTTACCCACTGAAAACTGCTCAGAAAATTCTAGGAATTTGGGAAGGTGATCCTTGCCCAAAACCCAAAAAAAACCCAAAAAGGATTTCCTCTAATTCCAACCTTCAAAATATGACCCTTTGTAGTTTGGCCCTCTTCCAATTTCGTTTTATGTCACTGCAGCTACTACTGTCAATCACTGCTCTCCAAAATTCCTACTAACCTCCTCAAATGGCTCTCCTATAAATCTCCCAAAACCCCAGCTCTAAAATCCCACCAATGCAGCTCCCACAAATGAGCCTCCTCCAATGGCTCCGTAGGCCCTTCTAACCAAAATAGCTACAACTGAAAACTGGAAACCCGCAGGCTGATCCAAGATTGAAGCTCCGATACCACTGTAATATCCCGAAAGGAATATTTTAACTAAAAATGCAGAAAATTAACTGAACTCCACATTATGCCGTAAAATCAACATTTACTCAACAGAAGATTGCCATGTAAAATAAACACACAAGCAATGCAATCTATCAACACATCAAATAGGAAGAATCTCAATATTTTATTATAGATAATAACTGGGGTTACAAAGCCCATGTGGTGTAGAACAGTTGGTGATGGGATGCACTGTTAAGGCACTACGGTCTGTAAGGTCACCGGTTCGAAACCCGTGGGTGGGATGGGAGGAGAAAAAATGGAAAGATTAGGATTAGTCTAAACGAGCAAAAAAAAAAAATAACTGGGGTTACAAATACATCTGACCCAAAGAAAGAGCTGAGACGAAGAACTAGCCACCAAGATGAGTTGCTGTATTGTGCTGGCCTCAAAACTGAACTGCTACACTCTCCCTCCGGCAATAGCTGTCACTGAACCCACTGAAGATGATGAAGCACAAGTTGAAGATCTGAATGATCCTCAAACTAATCCCTGAAGCTCTACGAAACTTTTGAGTGAAGACTCCTCAAGAGAGTTGGGTTTTCATCCAACACTCACAAATCCCCCGAGGGTTTCCGTCCTGGGGCTACGGCTGAAGTAGAGAAACTCGTCTCACACCTCTCATACAATAAAATGATATGATCCAAAGATATCCCTCAATGGCCTCCTCCCTTTCTTTTATAGATCTCTTGGAGCCTTCTAGAGCATTATTTTATTATTATTTTATTCATGGACCATTTTTCCCTCTAATTAAAATATTCCTTTTTTAATGCAGAAAAGAGTAAATCGGCTACCATGTATCCTCCGATCTCTGAAACTCATGTCTAACTATCCCATCATGGAGTTATCCTCGTCCCAGTTCCAATGAGCTACTATACTAAGGAAACTGTCCCATCATGGAGGTATCCTCGTCCCAGTTCCAATGAGCTACTACACTAAGGTATTATGTCATGTATTCCTCCCAGAATGCCACCATGAGCGTAATTAGCTGATTTAAGCCCATAAATAACTCAAATTTCCGAAAGTTGTCGGAATGCACCGAAACGAAAGCCAAACTGCTCAGATGATGGAATATATCAAGCGAATGCCACTTGACCACATAGAAACTCCTCAAAACTCCTCCCAAAATCCCCTAGGCCCGCTGATGATACCAACCTGTACCTGTGACCGGTCTGCTCCTAACTCTGGAAGTCCATCCTAGCCCTGTCATAGGTGACACCAAAAAAAGGAATATTACACTGTGAGTCTCCCTGGAGGCAATACTCTAAGACCCTGCTATGCAGCACCGTACGCCCTCGCATACCACCGATTATCCATGTACTCCAGGACATGCCACTGCACACTAAGGCATATCCCTATACACTGCTGGATACCCCCTACTATTGTTGTACCACCCTGTATCGTCTCGTGCCTTGTCTGTGTCAAGGCATCGGTCACTCCTCATGTGTTCTCAATGTGATGTAGGACACTCCTACTCCACAATGCAGTCCCACACACTACTGTACACCACCATGCGACTCCATGTCCACCGGTAGTCCATTGCTCAATGCTAGAGGCTCCCACACATCCTTGGATGTGATGACCTAGAATTGTGTCTCTACATGTTGGACCACCCCCAATCAGTATCATCACCTCCACTGTCGCATCGCTATACCCGCCGACGAATGGATCATCACCCCAAACCCTCCCCGAGGGGTCCGAGAAGTGAATCTCCCTATGTGTCAGTAGTGATACCACCACTGCTCGACTCCGCTGTGACCTCTGTGCCCCACAAAAAGGTGAAGAATCCTTGGCTCCATACAAGGCACCATCTGGTGGCCTGCAAATGCCACTTCCTCCGACAAGCTCCTGCCAAGGTATGTTGATCACCCTGTGACACCGCGTATAAGTGTCATACCAAGACAACCTAGGGAGTCTGCCCATAAATTGGTTGGCCACTAGAGCTGACCAAAACTCCCCTAGCGAATGCGCATGCTCAACTGCTAGGCCAACTGTACCCTCCAAGACATAGTCAACCAACCTGCCTAGGAAGCGATAGGTAGTCCCGCCTAGATCCCAATGCCAGTTTGGGGTTCCTGTATTCCCAGCACCTGGAAACTCCTGCTGAACTACACCCGGGTCCACCACTATCTTCATAACCCACTCCACTAGGTACCAACTCAAAATCTCTCGCCATCCAACCTCAACATGTGGATGCTGCACCCTATGCAACTCCAATCGTCTCATCCCGCTAACCAAGTCAACGTGTGAGATCTGACTAGGTGGCTCCGCCTCTCTCTCTCCAATGGAAAGAGGTGACCCAACAACGTTGCTAGCCCTGTCTATGCATGCCTGAAGAGGGCTGCTCTGACACTCCAATGTGCCCTCTAGCTGTACCATTAGGGAATCCAGCCGTTCCCCAATGTGGGCCAACTTGGCCACTGACTTGGCACAAACCACTCTCATGCCCTCTAGCTCCTCGTTCTGTAACAAAATAGCCTCTCGTACTGATGTGGCCTTCCCTTTCAAAACTAGAAGGTCGGCTCGAAGCTGATGACACCGTTGTGTGTGACCATCATCCAATACCTCTGTATCTCCTAGTGCCTCATCAAAGGTGGATACATCTCCTGGCACCTCACCCATTTGTCGCGCGCTGCTACCACCCGAAGACTCGGACGTTACCTCGGTCATTGCCTCAATGGATGGCACTACTGGGGTAAGCTCTACTCTCTCTACTAACATGTCAACCGATATGGTCAAAGAAGTCTCCAACACAGGTGACCCCTGCATCATACTGGGTGTATCCACATGCTCCCCATGATCCTGTGTGCCCCCATCCTCCAAGTGTGAGGTATCCATTTTGATGGCTTCCCCCTCCGTTATTCGGTCAAGCTGGAAAGAGGTATCCAGCTTTTCCACCCGATCCCGGACCATGCAATCAGTGGATCCATCATACGTGGGAAAAGGTGTCCTCCCAGTGGTACGCTGCAACTCTGAACTCTGCATGCTAGAAACCCCAATGTTCCTTCCTCCTTCATCCTGCCTGACCTGACAATAATCTCTGTAGGGCAAAGCCGCTCTGAAGTTTTCCCCCATGGACTGCCATTCACGGAAATAATCTCCAAAGGGTATATGATCATGCCGCCTCCCTTGATCACTCGGTGCTGGAGGTAAGAATGTAGGCATCGTGATCCTGGTTGGCCTACTGAAGGCTGGTAAATGCTGGTCACACTGTTGTGAGACCCCCATATTTTCCACCTCTACTGTCTTTGGTGGGTAAGATTCTGCCTACCCTCTTTGTTCATAGGCAAAGATCCCCACAACTGAGCCAAGAATGAGGCTTTGATACCACTGTAATATCCCAAAGGGAAATAAACAGTAATATAAAGCACACAAACAAGGTACACAGCAACTAGAGACAAACCACGAGACAAAATACACAACATGGAAAACGCTGAGCCATTTTATTAACACTGAGAAATAAGGAAAGTACAAAGGTGATCAGAATGATGGCACCTCGACTTGCTCAAGGCAAGTGTAGGAATACTCTCAAAACAATGTGTGGAATGGCTGCTCCCTCTATCAACTGCATAGTCTCCAAGCTGCTGGAAAATGTTGTCGTGCTGTTGGAACTGCTAGAATGAAATGAGTCTTTGGGGCTGCTCCCCAACTCGGAAAATGTTGAAACTCTGGGAATGGCCTCTTCTCCCAATACCTAGAGAAGCCCAGAGAGCTTTTCGAGAATGGTTGATCCTGAAAAATACCTCCTTTGAGGCACTACACTATCCCTCAAGGGAAAATGCTGACCCTGAAGGCAACACTGCAAAATATGGCCTCTCCCTCTACAAAAATGCCTCCAATAGGTAAGGGCTGGTCCCTTCCCTAATCCTCCGGTCTGAATCCACCCAAATCACCTTAATCCGGAACTCTCCCCAACTAGAACTGCGTCCTCCCTCTGCAAAACTGCGTTGTCCCTCCAAGGAGTGCTCCTCAATGACTGAAACTCTGATCTCTCCCCGCAAAATACAGTAAGACTCCTCACCCGAGCAAGCACTGGAAGTCTCCCGGGGCTGAGGTTGGGATCTCCGCACGGAGACACCCGATGTACTGAACAGTACGTGCAAACTAGCTAAACAGCAAGTGTGCTTTTGTCTAGAGACAATCTCCAAAATGCATAATCGTCAATGAGAGAAATGAGGTAGCCTCCCCTCTATTTATCTTGGGTGAGCCTCCCTCTCTCCTTGGCCCCACCATGCTTACGTTGCCTCTATTTGGCCTACGCTGCCAACTCAACTGCGCTGGCTGGGCCCACACTGTCTAAGTGTGTCAGCCCTCTACGTTGTCACTTGGCCCCCTTGGCCCCACCTTGACCACAACGTTATATCTCCTAAGTGACTTTAGGGAGTGCATTTTATCCTAAGTGAGTCATATTCTCCTTTCACCCATTTTATTTATATTTTAACTATATAAGGCAAAATTAATCAAAATTAATATTTCCAATTAGCTATCGCTAATTGGGAATATTACATTAATTTTCATAATTAATTAAGTAAATAAGAGGGTGGAGGGACCCACAATCCCCATAGATGAATAAAATCCACTTTTGATGTGTTTATGTGGATATTTAGAGCTAGATCTACATTATGGAGTAGTGGAGCAACTTCTTGAATGAAGGAAGAGTGGAGATCATGGATCATTAATGTAAAGCCATGGAGATCTTGGAGGAGGTCAACTGAGATCATAGTGCATTCAAAGTAAGATCATAAAGCACTTATGATGAGATAGTGGAGGAAGTGGTGCATCTAATGCACATATGATGGAGAGAATGGGAATAAAATGCAAACATGATGGAGATCATGGAGAGACAGCGCAGTCTTCATGGAAGCTAGTGGCCACATGTGCAGTGCAGTTATGAGGTGGGCCAGGACTATGGAAGGCTCATAATCTATATAATGAAGATGAAGGCACAATAGAAGGCAGGCTTTAGATTATTATTTCTGATCTGTTTAGATCTAAATTTTTCATGTGACATTTCTATGCACGCTTATGCTGTTTAGCTAAGTCTTCAGTGTTGTTTAGCACAGGGTGTCCCCGAGCGAGAATCCCACCCTTACCCACAGGGGACTTCAAGTGCCTACTCTAGGAAGGTTTCTATTGAGCTCCATTCATCATCAGGTATTGGTGCCATATTCATACCACTCTCATATGCTCATGCAGCCACAAGAATAACGCATTCCTGCATTAGAGTTTGCGAGGTGGAGGTTGTTTCTAGCATTCCAGCTAGGAAACTGATGGAGGATTCATCCTTTCACCTTGTGCTTCATGTTCAGCTTTTTAGGAGCAGCAGATCTATATCCGACACTCAGGCCATTGTATTTTACCTCCATGCAGTAGCAGTCTCCTCAAGGATTGCGCAATCCAGTCCTATAGATCCGAAGGAGGAAGGAAGTTTCCAGTATTTCAGCTGGAAATCCTGTGAGGGACCATCTCCTCACTTTGCATTCACTGTTTCCACCATTGTTGAGCTGATTTGCCATATTTAGTAGCAGGCTAGAAAGCCTCCCTCCTTGACAACGCAGTTTTTGTCAAGCGGTTGTGTAGCAGCAGCTGCTTTCAGTAGAGAAGGTTGGAGGAGCTATATCTTGAGCTTTTAGCTTAAGGATCTAGAGAAGGGATCAACCCTTCTTGCATTGAGCTAATTATATAACATTGCAGCCATCTATTATTTAGTTCATGCAATAGATCTGCATACCCAACAGTGTATATGTGCAAGCCCTAAGAGGGTGATTTTCTTAGAATGATAGATCTGGAAAATCCTTTCTGGGTTATCTTGGGGATCCATCATAGAGCCTGGATCTATATTTTTAGCATCATCAGAGCTCCAGAACTGCCTAGATCTACATTTTATATTTTGCCGACAGTTGCAGTCTCAACAATTGCAGCAGGGACAACTCATTATTCCTTCCAGCAGTCTAGCAGTCCCTCTTGTGGGATCATTTCAAGGTCATTCTAAGCCATCTCTTTGGCTTGAGTGTCCCATATTTTGAGCACTGTTGTACTTTTTATCCACCTCTTATATAATAAAATGGCTCAGCGATTATGTCTATTTGTATGGTGTTTTTAGATTATTTGTTTACATTGCTGCAGTTCTCATATTGTGTTTTAGTATTACTATATTCTCCCTTTTGGGATAATACAAAGAAGAAGTATATATTGAACTAGAGGACTTTGAGACACATGAGCAGAAAACTCATGCGTGCAGGCTCAAGAAGGCCTTGTATGGACTGAAGCAATCCCCTAGAGCTTAGTATGGACAAATTGACAGCTACTTGTAGAAGATGGGATTTTTCAAGAGTGACACAGATCTCAATCTCTACTATTTGAGAGTAGGGGATGAGCATCTGATACTGGTGTTGTATGTAGATCTGTTTTTGACAGAGTCATCTAGGCTCATCAAGAATTGCAAGGAGAATTTAACTACAAAATTTGACATGAAGCATTTAGGGTCGATGCATTATTTTTTGGGGTTGGAAGTTTGGCAACAGAAGGGTGAGATCTTCCTTGGTCAAGGAAGGTATACTATAGAAATTCTGAAGAGGTTTCAGATGCAAGACTGTAGAACCATGGCTACTCCAATGATTACCAACTGGAATAAAATTGACACGTCTGAAGATGATGAGGCTAATCCTACTTTGTATAGGCAACTCATAGGATCTCTGATGTATTTGGTCAACACGAGGCCAGACATTTGTTATGTTGTCAATACTCTCAATTAGTTCATGGTGGAACCAAGGAGGGCTCATTGGGCAGCAGCCAAACATGTTCTCAGATATCTACAAGGAATAGTTGAACTTGGACTGAAATACACCCAAGGCAATGACATCTGGTTGAGTGGGTTCATTAACGCAGATTGGGCTGGGAACCCAGTAGATCCTAAAAGTACCAGTGTGTGCTGTTTGAGTGTTGGATCAAGAATGACCTCCTGGTGCAGTAGAAAACAAAAATCCATGGCTCTGAGCTCAACAGAGGCTAAATATATGGCAGCAAGCATGACTTCGTGTGAGGCCATATGGCTTCGAAAATTGCTTGTGAACTTACTCAAGGAAAAAATGGAGGTGACCAACATTCTATGTGATAATCAAAGTTGTATCAAGATCTCTGAAAATCCTGTGTTTCATGATCGGTCGAAGCACATTGACATCAAGTGTCACTTCATCGGAGACTGTGTCCAACGGGGAGTTATACAATTGCAGTTCACTCCTACAGGAGAACAAGTGGCGGATATCCTCACGAAAGCTCTGGGGAAGACTAAGTTTGTCTATTTCAGAGAAAAGATGGCGATGATCAAGAATCCATTTCAGTAGCAAGAATGGATAGACTCAGGATTCAGAGGGAGATGCAGTACATATGCGGCAGTGAAAGTGACAGTGTCATGGGCAGCAGTACAGAAGGTAGCAATGCATCGGATGAGGGGCAACAACCAGGCATCACCAGCGCAGAGGATGCTTCAAGATAGAGCAACATGCAGTAGGGATATTGCTAGAACACTTTCCTTGCTAAGAGGAAGTGTTGATTTTTGTAGCATCAAAAAGTGTTCTGAGTCTCAAAATTTGTAAGGAGGCTTGGACATCAATATTCCAAAGAACCCAGAAACAATTTGTGGAAATTCCACTTCGTTTATGTTTTATTAAAATAATTAATTATTTTAATGGAGACCCTAAGTCTAAACTTAGGAAATTAAATAATTAATGGGTATTAAAAAACCAGAGTGTGAGTTTTTTAGAGAATGAAGATCAAGTCAAGTTTTAATCTTAGCCATTTATTAGACTTCTAATCTAGGCCATTGATTCATCAAGGAGAAGATTATAAAAGAAGGCTTGAGGGTCATTTGGAAAGTAAGCCAGACATATACTCAGTAACCCAAAGGAAGTCGATTCTAAAGGAATAGAATTTGATTTCAGAGGGAAAGTTGCAGGGCAGAGGAAGTAGAGAGAGTCAGTAGTGACAAGGGTTGAGGAAAGAAGGACGCAGAAGGCTGGAGAAGGCAGCACAGAGCAGCAGCACAAAGAGCTCGTGCAGAGTGATGCAATCTCACGCAGGCACTGCGCAGAGAGACACTCAGAGGGACGCAGAGGGAAGCTATGAGTCTCCTGGGTGTTAGAAATTCTCCAGAGGGTTCGTGGGAATTTATCTCAGGTGTTTTCTAAAGAAGTCTGCTAGGATTTTCCTTTTAAAGAATTTCATTGCTGAAAAATAATATATAAACCCTCATCTGTTGCACCGGTTTTCCTGCATTGGGTTTTTCCGAGGACAATTGCCCAAAAATAATTGTCTTTGTGATTGATTCTTATGATTATATTTCTTACTGTTCTAATCTCTGCATACACTAGAGTGAATGCTACAGTGGTATTTATTTCAAAATTTACTGGAAGAATTTTGTAAATAGCTTATTGGAAATAATAAGTAGGAGAAATAAATCTATCACTGTAGAAGTATTTCCAGGATTGAAATTTTCACAAGTATTACGTCCAACATATTTGACTGTCATACCATAAAGGTATCTCTGTCTAGAAGTTCTTGATGTGAGTTCATATACCAAATGATGAATTACTTATAAGCAGATAGTACCAACCACAGAGAAGAGAGTACACATGAGCCATTCTAAGGTAAGTGTGAGCTTCTACAAAAGAATAAATACGAACTTCAAGCTACAGAGGATAGATGAGTCAACCACAAAAACATAGCATGTGATCCACAACTATACGAATCATAGTGATAGAAGATTGAGCCACTGAAGTAGAAAAGTGAGCAACTGAGAATACAAAACGAGTCATCGAATGCGAGTTACTCGAACAACGATGCAACTGCAATGTAGTGCGATGACACAAAGTCAAGTGATACCATACTATATTATGTGTGTGATCTCTGAAACCAAAGTGCGAGCCTTCGATGAGTGCAAGCCTTCAATAAGTGCAAGTCTTCATATAATTAGCAAGCCTTTAATAGCAATTCTTCAATGAATATAGTCCTTCACATATAACAAGCCTTAAATAGTGAGTTTTCAATGAATATGATCCTTAATATATAGCGAGCCTTCATATATAGAGCCTCTGTGATAGAGAATGACGAGCTACTGTGCGGGCCATACTATGAACCTGTGTGAGCCAGACACTGTAATCTAAGCCATAGAGCGAGCAATAGAGCAAGCCATATATAACACTTGTAATGCTATCCAGAAAGTGAGACATAGAACATTGTTATAAGAGTGGATCATAATAAAAACAAGCCACACATGTGAGCTATTGTAGAGATGCCACAGATAAAAGAGTGTGAGCCATGATGATATGAATGTTTTAGAGAGCTAGCGAGCCACAAAGATGTGAGCTCCTATAGAGCTGCCACAAACCACCTTCAAAATAACCATACAAACTGTCTCAAACCCATTCGAAGATTTCCACAGAAGAACGCCTTATGAAATTGCAAAACCTATTGATGATCTTTTCCATTTGATGATGATTATATGAGTGTTCATGACTTGTTGATTTATACAATTTGATGAGAATTCAACGGGGTGCCTCAAAGCCAGCATGAACATTCTTTTGGTGAGGCCGACTTGGATGAACGAGAACCCTTGTAATTTGACCTTAACATTATTAAATATATTTTCCAATTGCTTGCTCAAATAATAAAAAGAGAGTGGCCATGTGAAGGAGTACCATGAATACATTAATAATATATCTCTTAAACCAATTTGAATTCTTTCCTTGACCAAAATAAATTCTTTTTGGGGCACGATGGGCTTTATTTGGGGTCTTTGGGTTTCACATGGGAAATTTCTCCCATAGTTGCCCAAATTTCAACACAAAGAAGTGTCGTCCTCAACAATTGACTATTTGTGGGTATTTCTACTTGAAACACCCATATTCCCATGTCGCTTCTTCCACTGATAGGTTTCTCCATTTGATGAGGTACTCAATAGTTACTGAATTTCTCATTTGCTTAGTCCTTTTTCCAAAATTTATTTTGGTTCTAATATTATTTTCCCTTCATCAATCTCTGGTAGAAGAGTTTGGATTGGGATCTTATTACCAATGACCTTCTTTAAGCAAGAAACATGGAAGAGTAGATGTACACATGAAGATGGAGGCAACACTAATTTGTGGAACATACTTTCAATCCTCTGCAACACCTTATACGGGCCATAATACGTCAGGGATAATTTATTGTCCTTATTTTGTTGCTTGAGGGATATCTGTTTATATGGTTGTAGTCTCACAAATACACAATCCCACACTTCAAATTCCCTTTCATTGTGATCTTGATATGCTTGTTTTTCATCCTATTTTTTACCATAACCATGTTATCCTTCAATAGTTTGAAAACATCTTGTTGGTATTGGATGTGGTCCTCTACTGCTTAAGCCTTTATAGTCCCTTTCAAGGGTGGTGTGATGGATGGAGGATGGTATCCATAAAGTGCCATAAATGGTGACATTTTTTATGAAGTATGGAAGGATATGTTGTACCACCATTCTACCAAGGGCAACCATTTGACCCATCTTGTCTATTTATCAGATGCAAACCAACATAAATATCCTTCTCAACATTTATTCACAATGTCAGTTTTCCCATTAGATTGAGGATGGTAAGATGAGCTATGAGCTAATTTTGTACCCAAATAAGAAAATAATTCAATCCAAAAATTTCTAGTGAAAATTGGATCTCTATCACTTACAATAATCTTTGGTATTCCATGTAGCTTTTGGATTGTTTCCATGAATGTTTTTGCCATAGTACTTTCTTTAAGAGGATGAGAAAGAGAGCAAAAGTGGGCATACTTTGTCATTTGATCTACCACTACCATAATGACACCTTCCTTCATATTTGTGTAAACCTGTAATAAAATCCATTAAAACTTCTTCCCAACTTTGGCTTGGTATGGCTAGTGGTTGAAGGAGCCTTGGGGTCTTGATAGTCTCTTCTTTATTTTGTTGGCATACCACACATTCCACCACAAATGTTTGCACATTTTCTTTAACCTTCCCAAAAAATCTTTCATCATCCTATAGTACGTCTTTAAGAACCCTGAATGTCCTCCTATAGGAGAAGTGTGTAATTCCAATATGACCTTCCGTTTGAGTTGAAAGTTCTTATATAAGTATAAGCGATCTCGATACCATAACAAATCATTTTTCCATGTAATTTTTTTTACTATAATAGGGTCTTCCTATAGTTGTTGAATGCTTTTGCTGCCATTCTATCCTTGCCTCTTCCACCTAGTCAGATTATGGAATGAAAATAACACATAGTAAACCATTTGTGTCTTCCTCTTTCCTTAAGAGTGCATCTGCAACAATATTTCGTTTTACCTTATTGTAGATAATTTCAAAGTCATAACCGAACATCTTTTGACCCATTTTGTTGCTCTTCTGAAGATAGTCTTTGCTCCAAGAAGTACTTTAGACTATCATGACCTGTTTTTACTTTGAAGTGTTCCTATTAGGTATGGATGCCATTTCTTTACTGCATGTAGTATGGCTAACATTTCTTTTTCATAGATGGGTTTCAGTTCTTTCCTTTAAGTTCGTTATTTTCGAAGGAAAGGGGTCATCCTTCTTGCATCAAAACTGCACCAATGCCCTGGCCCGAGGCATCACACTCCACAATAAATATTTTTGTGAAGACAGGTGTTGCCAAGACAGGTTGTACACATAGCCTCTTTAAGATCTTCAAATGCTTTGGTTGCTTCTTTGGTCCAAGAAAATGATTCCTTCCTCAATAATTTTGTTAGAGGTACTGCTATTTGACCATAATTCTTGACAAATTTGCAATAATATCCTATCAATTCTAAGAATCATCTAAGTTTCTTCAAGGTATTTGGGATTGGCCATTCCGTCATAGCTTTGATTTTGTTAGGATCCACCTTGATACCATCATGTGGTATAATATGACCCAAATATTCCACTTCATGAACCCTAAAGGCATACTTGGAAGGCTTTGCATATAGTTGTTACTCTTCCAATAGTGTCAAGACCTTGTCAACATGTACATGCTCTTCCCAAGATTTGTTGAAAATTAGTATGTCATCAAAAAATACTAGCAAAAATTTTCTAAGGGTTTGAAAATAGGATTCATCAAGCTTTGAGATGTTGAAGGTGCATATGTAAGTCCAAATGCCATAACCAAAAACTCATAATGACCTTCATGTATTCTAAAGACTGTTTTGGGAATGTCTTCTTGCCTCATTTTGATTTGATGACATCCAAAACGAAGATCGAAATTAGTATAGAAAATTGTTCCATGCAATTCATCTAACAAGTCATCCATGACAAGAATATGATGCTAATTTTTTGGGTAGCATCAAATGTGCTCTGGCTCCGACATTTTGTGGAGGGGCTAGAACACATGAGATCTCCAACACCCATAAATTGTTTGGAGAAATTCCACTCGGGGTGAAAGTTATTCAAATAATTAATTATTTTTAATGGAGCCTAAGTTAAAACTTAGGGAATTAAAATAATTAAATGCGAATTAATTTAACATGTGGGTGAAAAGCTTCTAAGTGACGATGATCAAGTCTAATTTAATCTTAGTCGTTGATTAAGGATTAGATCACGACCGTTGATTTCTCAACATGAAAAGTATAAAGGAAGTATTGAGGGTCAATCGAGACCACACACAGTGGATGAATCTGGAGATCGAATTCTTCTGATGGAGCAGTGCTCGGATGAAGATAAGATTTGAGTGATTCAGTTGCAGTGAGAGGGAAGAAGTAGTTATTAGTCGAAGGACCAAGAGCACATAGCATAGCAAGGGCAGCAGAGACAACAGAGGAAGCAGCACAACCACCAGGAGAGGTGGCGTAGGCGCAGGGCTCACGCAGGGACTGCACAGAGCTTCCAAGGGATAGTCTGTATTTTGCTAGAGATCAGTGTTTCTGATCCGAGAGGGTTGAAACTCGATTTTCTGAGACGCAGATCAGCACAGAGAGAAGGTGACACAGGATTTAGCCATCCACACGCAGGCCTACGCATACATTGCACAAACGCAGCACAGAGGGAGCTGGGGTTTCACCAGTTCGATCTTGGATCCTCCAAGACTTGCAGTGTGAGGTAAAACTCACTATTTTATTTGTCTGTTGAGGATTTGATCTATTGGGTGAACCGGATTTGACACCCTAGTTGTACTCCGAATAATGTTGCTTAATAATACAAACCCTCAGATCTGCTGCACCATTTTTCCCACATTGGGTTTTTTCGGGGACAATTGTTCAAAAATAAGTGTGTCCTTTGTGTGATTGCTTCATTTATTTTTCAGTTCTTGATCTGTATATTGGTGTAGGCTACAATGTATTTGTATTAGAATTTACTGAATAATTCCGTAAATAACTTGTTAAATGAAGAAAACAAGTAGGTAATACAAATCAGATAATTGCAGTAGGATTTCTGTATGTTTAGATTCATAATTTTCACATGGTATCAGAGCAATTGCAGATCAAGAAGGACTGAAGCCATAAACAAAATGACAGAAGAAAGTTTGTAGCGGGAAAGAAGTTGTCCCAAGAGACAGCGCAGTCCTAGGCCAGAGAGGCAGAGGAAGGGTGACACAGTCACCTGGGAAGGCTCATGTAGAGCCTGCGTTAGCTTGATAGGGTGACGTTGTAGCTGCAGAAGGTAGTGCAATGCTTGATGGGTCAACGCAGAGGTTGTTGAGTCTCAATTTTCCGGATTGCCGTGGCTAGAGGTGTAGTATAGTTTCTTTCTGGAGTAGCTAGTGGGGCGTTGATTCTGTTGCTGCAGAACAATGTCTAGTGGTGCTAAAGCAAAGTAGAGGGAAGCAGTTCCTCAAAATATTTCTTGCCAAGAAGTCTAGATATAGTGTCGAGGAGTAGCAAAGCAAGATCAAAGAGGAGCGTTTCGACATCTGTTGGCAAAAGGATTTTCGTGAAGGAAATCGAAATTTAGAGGGAGCTTGTTCCTTAGAGGGTTTCTATCACCAAAGAAATCCAGATCCGAGTTTTGTTGGGGCAGCAGCGGAAGAGGGAAAAAGGGACTTGTTCGACATTTAGTTGAGCAGAGATGGCCATGAATGGACTAAGGGATTAGGACGGGTTGGATGGAGCATCAAACTTTGTCATTTTGAAGGTCGGGATCTTGGCAGTTTTGGATGAACATCGCATCAAGGATCATGCCTTGAACACTATTGTTGTTTCGGTTGATGTTGATCATCTCAAGAAGTATGTGGAGGCTCAGGCAAAAGCAAAACGCATGATCATGGACAGAGTCAAGGATCATGTGATCCTACATATTGCTGAGAAGAACACAACAAGGGAAATGTGGGAGGCCCTGACCACTATGTAACAAGGATCTTCCTACCAGCGGAAGATGTTGCTTGACAACCAGCTGAGATTGTTTCACATGCAGAAGGGAGAAGATATTGATCCCTTCCTCATCATATCGCAAGGGATCCGAGATCAACTAGCTTCTGTAGGGGCTACACCAAATGGTGGACTTATGGTCAGGATTACCCTGAATGAAGTCACTGACGACTTGGAGACTTTTGTCCAAGGTATTTTGGGTAGGGCCGCTCTTCCAGGATGGGAAGAGATGTGGGAAACTCTTCGACAATAAGAGATGAGACGGTGGACTAAGGCAGGAAGCAGCAAAGGGATCAAAGTCAAGAAGGAGGAAGAGGAAGATGCGGCTCTCGCATCTAAGGGACAATAAGGGCATCAGAGAAGGAAGAAGAAGGACCTCTCGAAGGTCAGATGCTTCAGATGTGGGGAACTGGGACATTTTTCCACGCAGTGCCCTCTGAAGAAGAAGGGAAAGGAGGAATCTGACTCGACAGCTGCTCCAGCTTAGGCTGATGAGGATGATGATGATGGATGCGCCATGAATGCTCATGCACCTAAGAGGTGGGATGACATGGAGATGTAGATCAACTACAAATGAGGAAAAGATCCTAGGTTCCCAAACTCTTGGATCACATATGACTACTGGAGCCCTTAATGACAGTAGCAAAATGACAGTGTTAGTTGGTACAAGGGATGATGGAGCACAATGGCAGAGCTAGATAGCAAAAGTTCGAAGCAGCGCATAATAGAGGTAGCAGCAGCAGTGCAGTCCACAGTGGTGTAGTGCAGTGCAGAGCAATGCAGGGCAGCAGCAACGCAGATCAGCATGAGAGGTATTTCCAGCATCGAGGTGCATCCAGATTGACCAGTATGTCAATGTTTGGGATGTCTTTCAGTTGTTTAACTCTCAGCAACTGAGTTGCAGTGCAGCAGTTAGCAGTGGCTATGGGCAGCATGATGCAGCATTTTGAGAGGGAGCTGCAGTACAAATGTAGCAGCGATAGTGGCAGAGTCATGGGCAATAGTACAAATAGCAGCAACACAGTGGATGAGGGGCAACAAGTCGAGCATTAGCAGTGCAGAGGACCGATGTCGTGGATCAAGGTGATGCTTCTGGTGAAGAAGTATTGCTAGAGCACATTCCTCGCTAAGAGGGAGTGTTGATTTTTTGGGTAGCATCGGATGTGCTCTAGCTCTGAAATTTTGTGGAGGGGCTAGAACATATGAGATCTCCAAGACCCAGAAATTGTTTGGAGAAATTCCACCTGGAGTGAAAGTTATTCAAATAATTAATTATTTTTAATGGAGCCTAAGTTAAAACTTAGGGAATTAAAATAATTAAAGTGAATTCATTTAACATGTGGGTTAGAAGCTTCTAAGTGACGAGGATCAAGTCTAATTTTATCTTAGCCGTTGATTAAGGATTAGATCACGACTGTTGATTTCTCAACAGGAAAAGTATGAAGGAAGACTTGAGGGTCAGTTGGAGAACACACACAGCGGATTAATCTGGAGATCTAATTCCTTTGACGGAGCAGTGCTCGGATGAAAATAAGATCTGAGTGATTCAGTTGAAGCGAGGGGAAGAAGCAGTTATTGGTCAGAGGACCAAGAGTTCATAACAAAGCAAGGACAGTGGAGAGGGACTGCGCAGAGCTTCCAAGGGAAAATCTATATTTAGTTGGAGATTGGGGTTTCTGAGCCAGGATGGCTGAAACTCGATTTTCTAAGAGGCAAAACAGTGTAGAGAGAAGGTGACACAGACTTAAGCCATCCCCACGCCGGCCTACGCATCTACTCTGCAGAGGGAGATGGCGTTTCGCTAGTTCGATCTTGGATCAACGAGGACTTGTAGTGTGAGGTAAAACTCACTATTTTATCTGTCTGCCGAGGATTATCTTTGTTGGGTGAGCCGGCTTTGGCACCCTAGTTTACTCAGAACATTGTTGCTTGATAATACAAACCATCAGATATGTTGCATCGGTTTTCCCACATCGGGTTTTTTTGGGGACAATTGTCCAAAAATAAGTGTGTCCTTTGTGTGATTGCTTCATTTATTTTTCAGTTCTTGATCTGTATATTGGTGTACGCTGTAATGTATTTGTATTAGAATTTATTGAATAATTCCTTGTAAATTTTTCCATAACAAATCACTTTTCCATGTAATTTTTTTTACTGTAATAGGGTCTTCCTATAGTTGTTGAATGATCTTACTGCCATTCTATCCTTGCTTCTTCCACCTAGTCAAATTGTGGAATGAAAATAATACATAGTAAACCATTTGTGTCTTCCTCTTTCCTTGAGAGTGCATCTGCAACAATATTTCGTTTTACCTTATTGTAGATAATTTCAAAGTCATAACCGAACATCTTTTGACCCATTTTGTTGCTCTTCTGAAGATAATCTTTGCTCCAAGAAGTACTTCAGACTATCATGACCTGTTTTTACTTTGAAGTGTTCCTATTAGGTATGGACGCCATTTCTTTACTGCATGTAGTATGGCTAACATTTCTTTTTCATAGAAGGGTTTCTGTTCTTTCCTTTAAGTTCGTTATTTTCAAAGGAAAGGGGTCATCCTTCTTGCATCAAAACTGCACCAATGCCTTGGCCCGAGGCATCACACTCCACGATAAATATTTTTGTGAAGACAGGTGTTGCCAAGACGGGTTGTACACATAGCCTCTTTAAGATCTTCAAATGCTTTGGTTGCTTCTTTAGTCAAAGAAAATGATCCCTTCTTCAATAATTTTGTTAGAGGTACTGCTATTTGACCATAATTCTTGACAAATTTGCAGTAATATCCTATCAATTCTAAGAATCATCTAAGTTTCTTCAAGGTATTTGGGATTGGCCATTCCTTCATAGCTTTGATTTTGTTAGGATCCATCTTGACACCACCATGTGGTATAATATGACCCAAATATTCCACTTCATGAACCCTAAAGGCATACTTGGAAGGCTTTGTATATAGTTGTTACTCTTCCAATAGTGTCAAGACCTTGTCAACATGTACATGCTCTTCCCAAGATTTGTTGTCAATTAGTATGTCATCAAAAAATACTAGCAAAAATTTTCTAAGGGTTTGAAAATAGGATTCATCAAGCTTTGAGATGTGGAAGGTGCATATGTAAGTCCAAATGCCATAACCAAAAACTCATAATCACCTTTATGTATTCTGTAATATCCCCAAAGGGAAATATCCAGTAATAAACAGAAATGCACTAATACAGATATAAACTGAACCAGATCACTGAATCATGACACATGTAACACCAAAATCTGAGCCATTTTATTTATCAGAAAGTACATAGAGAGGAGTACAATAAATCAGAGTAAGTGCACCTATCCCTGCCCTAGGCAGGTGGAGACCCTCTCAACAGAAAAGTGGCTGCCACAAGGACAGCGTCCTGGTTGCTCTGCAAGCTGAAGATGAACTGCGCTGGGGCTGAAGTCTGCAAACCCTCTCAAATGGAAAACGCTGTTTCTGCCAGTGACAGCGCAGAACCAGATAAAGCACCAAGCCCTCAACTCTCCAGACAGATGAAGCTGCTACAGGATCCTGGAAAACGCTGTTAAGCACTCCTCACAATGATATGCTCCTCAGATCTGCGTCCCACCTGATGGATCTGAAGCCTCCTATCACAACTGCGTCCTCCCTTTCCTGATCTGCGTCCTCCAAAAACCAAATATCCTTCTGCAAACCCTCGAGATCTATGCATATAACGGAACTATCTCCTCGAGTCTGACCTCTAGGGCTAGATGCAGTGTTTACTATGAGATCTTGGACTAGATACGTCGCCAACTCCTCGAGATCTGTCACTCCCCTCAGTGGATCTACGCAAAACCTCGGGTCGGCAATATACAAGGCTAGATCTGCAACATACAGGACTAGATCTGCAAGATCTATCCTTCACAAAGCTAGATCTGACAAGAAACCTTCAGATCTGCAATATACAAGGCTAGATCTGCAACATACAGGACTAGATCTGCAAGACCTATCCTTCACAAAGCTAGATCTGACAAGAAACCTTCAGATCTGCAACCCTCACCTCCAAGAATGGACAGCGTCCTCACTCTGGGCTTGATCAGCGTCCTTCTGCCCCTCAAACAGCGTTTTCTCTGCCAGTCTGGAACTGCGTCCTCCTTGGACAGCGTCCTTCCTCTCCTGCAAGGAACAGCGTCCTCTCTTCCGATAAAACATCGTCCTTCTCCTCAAAGATTCAGCGTCCTCCCTTCTCTTGCTCTGCGCAGCCACAAGAGGGCTTTCCTCCTCCTCAGATGTGCTTCAGAAATGCTGCTGCTTTGCTACTGAAAAACCTTGCTAGGGCGGGCACTCGAAGTCCCCCGAAGCTAAGGGTGAAACCAGAAAAACCTTACCAGGGCAGGCACTCGAAGTCCTCCGAGGCTAAGGGTGAGATCTCCGACCGGAGACACTCGTGCACTAAGCAGTGCTGCAGACCGACTAAACAACCGGCGTGCTGAAGCAGACAAAGTCTAGCTATCAATAAAATATCAAAATCATGGATGTTCAAATGAGGTGAGAGCCTCTCCTTTTATAGCACCAATCTCCCTCCAAACTCACTCACCCTGGATCTGCGCAGTTTACCTTGGGTTAACTTTATGTCTCCTCCATCACCCACGTGGACCCCCAAGGCCCCCTCTCTAAGTTACAACGTCAAGCTACTAGGAAAAAGAACACTTTATTATAAAGTGAGGTGGCTAAAGTGAGGTGACCCCTCTTATTTCTCACTTTATTTATTATTTCTATCTAAAGCGGCAAAATAAAGCAAAAATGCAATATTCCAATTAGCAAAGCTAATTGGGAATATTACAGTCTCCCCCGGCAAAACGTTGCTTGTCCTCAAGCAACTGAAGTGAGGGATGCTGCAAGATCTTCTCATCCTCCCAAGTGGCATCCTCATCTGGCAGATTCTTCCATCTCACCAGGAACTCTCTGATCTTCCGGCTACGCAACTGTCTCTCCCTGGTGTCAATAATGGCCTCTGGCTGTAATACCAAGTGCCCCTCATCATCTGTCGGAGGTAGCTCCCCGGTGACTGTCACATGCTGGCCCAGTGCCTTCTTCAGGCATGATACATGGAAAATGTTATGAATCCAGCTGCCTTGGGGCAACTCCAGCTCATATGCAACCTGTCCGATCCTACGAATCACCCTGTATGGTCCATAAAAACGAGGCTTAAGCTTCTCTGCCCCCTTCTGTTTGAGTGAAGACTGGCGGTATGGCTGTAACCGCAAGTAGACCAAATCCCCTACCTCAAAGTGTCTCTCCACTCGGCCCCTGTCTGCATATAACTTCTGCTGATTTTGGGCGGTGGCTATGTTGTCCTTGAGAGTCAGAAGGATGTCTTGGCTCTCTTGGATCCATAGTTTGGCTCGTGGAGCCCTGCTAACCCCAAACATCACATCCACAAAAGACAAGGAATGATATCCATACAACGCATAAAACGGTGTCATGTCGATAGACATATGATGGGTTGTGTTGTAGCAGTACTCACCCAGATGTAGCCATTTCAGCCATGCTCGCTGCTGCCCACTGACGTAGTTACGCAAGTAGCCCTCCAGCCACTTGTTAACTATCTCTGTCTGCCCGTCCGTCTGGGGATGATAGCTGGTGCTCGGTGTCAACTCAGTCCCTACTAGTCGAAAGAGCTCCTGCCAAAATCCACCCATAAATCGGCTGTCCCTGTCACTAACAATGGTCTTGGGTAGACCATGCAATCTGAAAACCTCCCGGAAAAACAACTCTGCCACCTGTGCTGCTGTGTAGTGTGCCGAAATGGCAAAGAAGTGAGCATACTTCGTTAGCCGGTCAACTACTACGAAGATGCGGTCCTTGCCCTGCACTGTGGGCAAACCCGTGATGAAGTCCATCGAGACACTCTCCCACTTCCCCTCGGGAATGGGAAGCGGCTGCAACAACCCTGCGGGATGGTTCATCTCCCCTTTGTTCCGCTGGCAAACCTCGCACTCCCTGACATGTTGGAGTACGTCCTCCTTGAGGCCCTTCCATGCAAATCTCTCCTGGATGGCCCTGTACATCTTGGTGAACCCCTGATGTCCTGCCAATGGTGAATCATGAGAGGCATGGAGTATCTTCTCCTTGAGCTGAGATCTCTCGGTCAAGAAGATCCGATCCCTGTAATAGATGACCTCATCTGCCACCCTGTATCTGCTATCCGCTATCTGTCCATCCAGCACCTCGCATGCAAATCTATCCTTGGAATACTCAACCAGTAGTCGAGCCTTCCAATCAGCGTCCAAGCTCATGAGGGATAATGTAGCTGGCCTACGAGAAAGGGCATCTGCTACCACATTGTTCTTCCCTTTGACATACTCTATGTCAAAGTCATAAGCTTGGATCTTGCTGATCCACTTCTGCTGCCTCTCCTGCAACTGTTTCTGCTCCAAAAAGTACTTCAGGCTATTATGATCTGTCCTGACTCTAAATCTGCCGCCTACCAAGTACTGCCGGAATTTGGCCAAGGCATGCATAATGGCCAACATCTCCTTATCATAGATAGGATAAAGTCTCTCATGTGGAAGGAGTTTTCGGCTCTCGAATGCAATCGGGTGACCCTCCTGCATCAAAACTGCTCCAATCCCTTCTCCTGAGGCATCGCACTCTAGGATAAAGGGCTGAGTGAAATCAGGCAACGCCAACACCGGACAACTACTCATCACCTCTTTGAGCTTATCAAAAGCTCGTTGTGCGGTGTCCGTCCAACTGAATGCCCCCTTCCTTGTCAGCTCCGTGAGGGGTGCAGCAAGCTGTGAGAAGCCCTTGACGAACTTCCTGTAATAAGTGCAGATACCAATGAACCCTCTAAGTTCTGTCACATTCCGCGGCTCTGGCCAGTCCCTGATAGCCCGGATCTTCTCGTCATGGACTCTCACTCCGTCCACTCTTATGATGTGTCCCAAATACAACATCTCTGTCAAACCAAACTCACACTTGGAGAGTTTGGCAAAGAACTGCTGCTCCTCCAGGATGCGCAAAACTGTCTCTATGTGCTGGACGTGCTCCTCCCAAGTCCTGCTGTATATGAGAATATCATCAAAGCAGACCAGCACGAACTTCCTCAGATGCTCCCTGAAGATATGGTTCATGCAAGACTGGAAAGTGGCAGGTGCATTGGTTAGTCCAAATGGCATGACCAAAAACTCAAAGTGCCCATAATGACACCTGAAAGCAGTTTTGGGAACGTCCTGTTCCCTCATGCGTATCTGATGGTACTCGGACCTCAAATCAATCTTCGAGAAGAAACGTGCTCCTCTCAACTCGTCCATCAACTCATCGATCCTGGGAATGGGGTACCGGTTCTTCAATGTCTTCTTGTTCAGTGCACTGTAATCAATGCACATGCGTAATGTGCCGTCCTTCTTCTTCACCAACACTACTGAAGAAGCGAAAGGACTGGTACTGGGCCGAATGTGCCCAAGGGCTAACAGCTCCTGAATGGCCCGCTCTATCTCATCCATGTAGGCCTTAGGATGCCTATAAGGTGTGGTGATCACTGCCTGTATCCCCTGCTCCAACTCTATCGTGTGCTCAAACCCCCGATCTGGTGGCTGTCCCGGTGGAATATCTCCAAACACTACTGCATATCTGTCAAGAAGAGTCTGTAGATCAGGGTGCACCGCCCTGCCTGTATCTACCATCTCTGAAGCCCGCAGCTCAACTGCCCACTCTATGTCTCCCCTGCGGAATGTTGCATCCATGCTGTGTGCCGATACTGTCTGGGGCGGATATGTGTTCTGACCTCGGATCTTCTCATGCCTCCCCGTCTTGGGATCATCCCACTCCATTTCCAAGGCCTTCCAATCTGTGGTGACCTTTCCCAGAGTGATAAGCCATTGCACTCCCAATATCACATTGGTGTCCGGAATGTCCACCACAAAGAAGTGATCAGTCAACGTATAGGTGCCCATCGTCACTGATAACTCAGGTACATATCGAGCACAGGCCATGGTCTGATCTCCTGGAACCAGAACTGAAAACCCATCAAAGCTCTCTGTGGGTATGCCTCTCCGTGCTACCATCTGGGCATCGATGAAATTGTGGGTGGCCCCACTGTCAACTAGAACTGAAACACGCTGTCCCCGTACTGTCCCACGCACGCGCAATGTCAGATACTTGGGGACTCCTCGCAATGCTGCTAGAGCTCCCCCAGTAGGGGCAAATGATGCCTCTCCCGCATCTGGTGGTGGAGGTGGTAAGGCACTCTGCGCTGCATAACACTCTCCTGCCTCCTCATCCTCCAACTCATCCTCTTCTCCGCTGCCTTCGGAGAAGACCTCTATGAAATGCGCCTTCCCTGCGGTGCATTTGTGTCCTGGTGCCCACGGCTCCTGGCAGGTGAAGCACAATCGCTTCCGTCTCAGCTCTCTCCTAGCCTCATCATCATGCTGTCCTCGTCCGGGATTCGCCTTGGGAGGCGGAATCCTCATGTCCTTACCCTTAGGCTGGAAGGCCTGTCTCTGGGGATAAGGTGGCCGAGTCCTGGGCAACACATCCTGTAAGTCACGGGCCCTGCCGATAGCATCCTGAAGTGTGGCCGGTTTGTTTGACCGGACTAGACCACGAAGTGGTTCTGACAGCCCGTCCAAAAACATCGTGACCAACCGAGCCGCTGATATGTCAGGTGCCATCACTGAAACCCTCAAAAAGTCAGAGATGTATGCCTCTGCACTACCTGTCTGTTTGAGCTTGGTCAGCTCGAGGAAAGGCTGATCTGGGTCCTTCTGATCAAAACGTTTCACCACCCTCCTGGTGAACTCAGCATATGTAGTCACTGTGGAATGCCCCAGTGTGGTCAACCCATGAAACCACCAATTCTGGGCCTCACCCTCTAGATGTAATGCAGCCATCTTAATGGCCTCCTTCTCCGGCATCTGGTTAAGCTGAATATAGAGGTCTAGTTTTTCCACCCAAGACCTGGCTGTGGTCTTTGGAGACCCATCAAACATCGGCAAATGAAATTTGCTGGCTGCACGGTTACTGTCACGGTGGGAACCCCGTCCCTTATTTCGATCATGAGGCTTACTGCCGCCTCGGTACTGCAGATATTGATTGAAAGGGAGAGCCTCCATGAATTCCGGCCCCAAACTACGCCAATCTGCAAACCAAACTGCATGAAGATCGGGACCCTCGTCTCTTGATGCCGTTTGCTCCACTTCCTCTACCGGGAAAGTAGGCATGGTAGGTCGCGTGTCCATGGAATCGGTCTTCTGCGCTGTCACAACGGGTATAGCATCTGGTATGTAACTGGATGTTCCTGATCCTTCCCCTACCTGAAAGACCCTAGGGGGTTCTTTCTGTGTTACCCCTGCAACCTTCCTGGTTACCTCCTGCATGAATGCATCCATCTTTGCATCCATCTTCTCACTCAATTTCTCAGCCAATCTTGCCAACATAGCCTCCATTGGATTCCTCCGTTCGTCTTCTGAATCAGAATCACCTCCCCCAAGGAGAGTGGGGTGACCCCTAGGTGCCATAGAGTGCTAGCACCACAGGCTGAGCCAGATCAGAGCTCTGATACCACTGTAATATCCCCAAAGGGAAATATCCAGTAATAAACAGAAATGCACTAATACAGATATAAACTGAACCAGATCACTGAATCATGACACATGTAACACCAAAATCTGAGCCATTTTATTAATCAGAAAGTACATAGAGAGGAGTACAATAAATCAGAGTAAGTGCACCTATCCCTGCCCTAGGCAGGTAGAGACCCTCTCAACAGAAAAGTGGTTGCAACAAGGACAGCGTCCTGGCTGCTCTGCACGGTGAAGATGAACTGCGCTGGGGCTGAAGTTTGCAAACCCTCTCAAATGGAAAACGCTGTCTCTGCCAGTGACAACGCAGAAACAGATAAAGCACCAAGCCCTCAACTCTCCAGACAGATGAAGCTGCTACAGGATCCTGGAAAACGCTGTTAAGCACTCCTCACAATGATCTGCTCCTCAGATCTGCGTCCCACCTGATGGATCTGAAGCCTCCTATCACAACTGCGTCCTCCCTTTCCTGATCTGTGTTCTCCAAAACCCAATCTGCTGCCAATCCCTCAGATCTATGCTAGATCTGGAACTATCTCCTCAGATCTACAGCCTCTAGGGCTAGATCTGGTGTTTCCCCTTCAGATCTGGACTAGATCTGTCAATAACTCCTCAGATCTGTCACTCCTCAAGCTGGATCTACTGCAAAACCCTTAGATCTGCAATATACAAGGCTAGATCTGCAACATACAGGACTAGATCTGTAAGATCTATCCTTCACCAAGCTAGATCTGACAAGAAACCTTCAGATCTGCAATATACAAGGCTAGATCTGCAACATACAGGACTAGATCTGTAAGATCTATCCTTCACCAAGCTAGATCTGACAAGAAACCTTCAGATCCGCAACCCTCACCTCCAAGAATGGACAGCGTTCTCACTCTGGGCTTGATCAGCGTCCTTCTCGCCCCTCAAACGTCGTTTTCGGGCCGGGAACCCAAGGCCCTCCTTGGACAAATATTCTTCCTCTTCCTCCCCGCAAGGAACAACACCCTTCTTCGTACAAAACGTCGCTCTCAAAGCACCGCCGTCCCTTTCTTGCTCGCGCAACGACAAGAGGCTTTCTCCTCGCATGTGCTTCTCGTAAATGTCGTCGCTGCGACTAAAAACCTACATAGGCGGCATCAAGTCCAAGCGGTTACAGAAACCAAAACTGCTTGGCAGTACCCAAGTCCCCCGAGGTTAAGGGTGAGATCTCCGACCGGAGACACTCGTGCACTAAGCAGTGCTGCAGACCGACTAAACAACCGGCGTGCTGAAGCAGACAAAGTCTAGCTATCAATAAGAATATCAAAATCATGGATGATCAAATGAGGTGAGAGCCTCTCCTTTTATAGCACCAATCTCCCTCCACACTCACTCACCCTGGATCTGCGCAGTTTACCTTGGGTTAACTTTATGTCTCCTCCATCACCCACGTGGACCCCCAAGGCCCCCTCTCTAAGTTACAACGTCAAGCTACTAGGAAAAAGAACACTTTATTATAAAGTGAGGTGGCTAAAGTGAGGTGACCCCTCTTATTTCTCACTTTATTTATTATTCCTATCTAAAGCAGCAAAATAACACAAAAATGCAATATTCCAATTAGCAAAGCTAATTGGGAATATTACATATTCTAAAGACTGTTTTGGGAATGTCTTCTTGCCTCATTTTGATTTGATGATATCCAAAACAAAGATCCAAATTAGTATAGAAAATTGTTCCATGCAATTCATCTAACAAATCATCCATGACAAGAATATGATGTTGATTTTTTGGGTAGCATCAAATGTGCTCTGGCTCCGACATTTTGTGGAGGGGCTAGAACACATGAGATCTCCAAGACCTAGAAATTGTTTGGAGAAATCCCACCCAGGGTGAAAGTTATTCAAATAATTAATTATTTTTAATGGAGCCTAACATAAAACTTAGGAAATTAAAATTATTAAATGTGAATTAATTTATCATTTGGGTGAGAAGCTTCTAAGTGACAATGATCAAGTCTAATTTAATCTTAGTCGTTGATTAAGGATTAGATCACGACCATTGATATCTCAATAGGAAAAGTATAAAGGAAGTATTGAGGGTCAATTGGAGAACACACAAAGTGGATGAATCTGGAGATCGAATTCTTCTGATGGAGCAGTGCTCGGATGAAGATAAGATTTGAGTGATTCAGATGTAGTGAGAGAGAAGAAGCAGTTATTGGTCGGAGGACCAAGAGCACATAGCATAGCAAGGGCAACAAAGACAATAGAGGAAGCAGCACAACCACCAGGAGAGGTGACGCAGGCACAAGGCTCACGCAGGGACTGCACAGAGCTTCCAATGGACAATCTGTATTTAGCTGGAGATCAGTGTTTCTAATCCAGGAGGGCTGAAACTCGATTTTCTGAGAGGCAGATCAGCACAGAGAGAAGGTGACACAGGCTTTAGCCATCCCAATGTAGGCCTATGCATATACTGCACAAAGGCAGCGTAGAGGGACCTGGGGTTTCGCCAGTTTGATCTTGGATCAGCCAAGACTTGCAATGTGAGGTAAAACTCACTATTTTATCTGTCTGTTGAGGATTTGATCTGTTGGGTGAACCAAATTTGACACCCTAGTTGTACTCAGAATACTGTTTCTTAATAATACAAACCCTCAGATCTGTTGCACCAGTTTTCCCACATTGGGTTTTTTCGAGGACAATTGTCCAAAAATAAGTGTGTCCTTTGTGTGATTGCTTCATTTATTTTTCAGTTTTTGATCTATATATTGTGGTGGGCTGTAATGTATTTGTATTAGAATTTACTAAATAATTCCGTAAATAACTTGTTAAATGAAGAAAACAAGTAGGTAATACAAATCAGATAATTGCAATAGGATTTCTGTATGTTTAGATTCATAAATTTTCACATGGTATCAGAGCAATTGCAGATCAAGGAGGACTGAAGCCATAAACAAAATGACAGAAGAAAGTCTGCAGCGGGAAAGAAGTTGTCCCAAGAGACAGCGCAGTCCTAGGCCACAGAGGCAGAGGAAGGGTGACACAGTCACCTGGGAAGGCTCATGCAGAGCCTGCGTTAGCTTGATAGGGTGACGTTGTAGCTGCAGAAGGCAGCGCAATGCTTGTTGGGTCAACGCAGAGGTTGTTGAGTCTCAATTTTCCGGATTGCTGTGGCTGGAGGTGTAGTATAGTTTCTTTCTGGAGTCGCTAGTGGGGCGTTGATTCTGTTGCTGTAGAACAATGTCTAGTGGGGCTGAAGCAAAGTAGAGGGAAGCAGTTCCTCAGAATATTTCTTGCCAAGAAGTCTAGATATAGTGTTGAGGAGTAGCAAAGCAAGATCAAAGAGGAGTGTTTCGACATCTGTTGGCAAAAGGATTTTCGTGAAGGAAATCGAAATTTAGAGGGAGCTTGTTCCTTAGAGGGTTTCTATCACCAAAGAAATCCAGATCTGAGTTTTGTTGGGGCTGCAGTGGAAGAGGGAAAAAGGGACTTGTTTGACATTTAGTTGAGAAGAGATGGTCGTGAATGGACTAAGGGATCTGGACAGGTTGAATGGAGCATCCAACTTTGTCATTTGGAAGGTCGGGATCTTAGTAGTTTTGGATGAACATCGCATCAAGGATCATGCCTTGAGCACTATTGTTGTTTCGATTGATGTTGATCATCTCAAGAAGTATGTGGAGGCTCAGGCAAAAGCAAAATGCATGATCATGGACAGAGTCAAGGATCATGTGATCCCACATATTGCTGAGAAGAACACAAGAAGGGAAATGTGGGAGGCCCTGACCACTATGTATCAGGGATCCTCCTACCAGCGGAAGATGTTGCTTGACAACCAGCTGAGATTGTTTCACATACAGAAGGGAGAAGATATTGAACCCTTCCTCATCAGATCGCAAGGGATCCGAGATCAACTAGCTTCTGTAGGGGCTACACCAAATGGTGGACTTATGGTCAGGACTACCCTGAATGCAGTCACTGACGACTTGGAGACTTTTGTCCAAGGTATTTTGGGTAGGGCCGCTCTTCCAGGATGGGAAGAGATGTGGGCAACTTTTCGACAAGAGGAGATGAGACGGTGGACTAAGGCGAGATGCAGCAGCAAAGGGATCAACAAGGGCATTAGAGAAGGAAGAAGGAGGAAGAGGAAGATGCAGTTCTTGCATCTAAGGGACAACAATGGCATTAGAGAAGGAAGAAGAAGGACCTCTCGAAGGTCAGATGCTTCAGATGTGGGGAACTGGGACATTTTTCCACGCAGTGCCCTCTGAAGAAGAAGGGAAAGGAGGAATCTAACTCGACGACTGCTCCAGCTTAGGCTGATGAGGATGATGATGATGGATGCGCCATGAATGCTCATGCACCTAAGAAGTGGGATGACATGGAGATGAAGATCAGCTACAAATGAGGGAAAGATCCTGAGGTGCCCAAACTCAAGTCGGTACGAGGGATGATGGAGCGCAGTGGCAGAGCTAGATCACAAAAGTCCGAAGCAGCGCATAACAGAGGTAGCAACAGTAGTGCAATGCACGGTGGTGTAGTGCAGTGCAGAGCAATGCAGGGCAGCAGCAACGCAGATTAACATGAGAGGTAGTTCCAGCATCGAGGTGCATCCAGATTGACCAGTATGTCAGTTTTTGGGATGTCTTTCAATTTCTTAACTCTCAGCAACTGAGTTGCAGTGCAGCAGTTAGCAGTGGCTATGGGCAGCATGATGCAGCATTTTGAGAGGGAGCTGCAGTACAAATGTAGCAGCGACAGTGGCAGAGTCATGGGCAACAGTACAGATAGCAGCAACACAGTGGATGAGGGGCAACAAGTCGAGCATTAGCAGTGCAGAGGACCGATGTCGTGGATCAAGGCGATGCTTTTGGTGAAGAAGTATTGCTAGAGAACATTCCTCGCTAAGAGGGAGTGTTGATTTTTTGGGTAGATCGGATGTGCTCTGGCTCTGAAATTTTGTGGAGGGGCTAGAACACATGAGATCTCCAAGACCCAAAAATCGTTTGGAGAAATTCCACACGAAGTGAAAGTTTTTCAAATAATTAATTATTTTTAATGGAGCCTAAGTTAAAACTTAGGGAATTAAAATAATTAAAGTGAATTCATTTAACATGTGGGTGAGAAGCTTCTAAGTGACGAGGATCAAGTCTAATTTTATCTTAGCCGTTGATTAAGGATTAGATCCCGATTGTTGATTTCTCAATAGGAAAAGTATGAAGGAAGATTTGAGGGTCAGTTGGAGAACACACAGTGGATTAATCTGGAGATCTAATTCTTTTGACGGAGCAGTGCTCAGACGAAGATAAGATCTAAGTGATTCAGTTGAAGCGAGGAGAAGAAGCAGTTATTGGTCGGAGGACCACGAGTACATAGCAAAGCAAGGGCAGTAGAGAGGGACTGCGCAGAGCTTCCAAGGGACAATTTGTATTTAGTTGGAGATTGGGGTTTCTGAGCCGGGATGGTTGAAACTCGATTTTCTAAGAGGCAAAATAGTGTAGAGAGAAGGTGACACAGACTTAAGCCATCCCCACGCAGGCCTACGCATCTACTCTGCAGAGGGACATGGGGTTTCGCTAGTTCGATCTTGGATCAACGAGGACTTGTAGTGTGAGGTAAAGCTCACTATTTTATCTGTCTGCCGAGGATTATCTTTGTTGGGTGAGCCGGATTTGGCACCCTAGTTTACTCAAAATATTGTTGCTTAATAATACAAACCATCAGTTATGCTGCACCGGTTTTCCCACATTGGGTTTTTTCGGGGACAATTGTCCAAAAATAAGTGTGTCCTTTGTGTGATTACTTCATTTATTTTTCAATTCTTGATCTGTATATTGGTGTACGCTGTAATGTATTTGTATTAGAATTTATTGAATAATTCCGTAAATAACTTGTTAAATGAAGAAAACAAGTAGGTAATACAAATCAGATAATTGCAGTAGGATTTCTCTATGTTTAGATTCAAAAAATTTCACATGGTATCAAAGCGATTGCAGATCAAGGAGGACTAAAGCCATCAACAAAAGGACAGAAGGAAGTCTGTAGCGAGAATGCCGATGTCCTGAGAGACAGCGCGGTCCTAGGACGAAGAGGTAGAGGAAGGGTGACACGGTCACCTGGGAAGGCTCATATAGAGCCTGCGTCAGCTTGCTAGGATGACCCTGTAACTGCAAAAGGCAACATAGTGCTTGTTGGGTCAGCGCAGAGGTTGTTGAGTCTTAATTTCTTGGATTACCTTGTTGGAGGTGCAGTACAATTTCTTTTTGGAGTTGCTCGTGGGGCACTGATTCTGTTGGTGTAGAACAGTGTCTAGTGGGGCTGAAGCAAAGTAGAGGGAAGCAGTTCCTCGAAAGATTTCTTGCCAAGAAGTCCAGATCTAGTGTTGAGCAATAACAAAGCAAGACCAGAGAGGAGTGTTTTGACATATGTTGGCAGAAGGATTTCCGTGAAGAAAATCGAAATTCAGAGGGAGCTTGTTCCTTAGAGGGTTTCTATCGCCAAAGAATTCCAGATTTGAGTTTTGTTGTGGCAGCAGCGTAAGAGGGAGAAAGGGACTTGTTCGACACTTAGTTGAGCAGAGATGGCCGTGAATGGATCGAGGGATTAGGACAGGTTGGATGGAGCATCCAACTTTGTCATCTTGAAGGCCAGGATCCTCGCAATTTGGATGAACATCGCATCAAGGATCATGCCTTGAACACTATTGTTGTTCCGGTTGATGCTGATCCTCTCAAGAAGTACGAGGAAGCTTAGGCAAAAGCAAAACGCATGATCATGGACAGAGTCATGGATCATGTGATCCCAGATATTGTTGAGAAGAACACAGCGAGGGAAATGTGGGAGGCCTTGACCACTATGTATGAGGGATCTTCCGTCCAGCGGAATATGTTGCTTGAGAACCAGCTGAGATTGTTTCAGATGCAGAAGGGAGAAGAGATCGTTCCCTTCCTGATCAGATTGCAAGGGATCCAAAATAAGCTAGCTTCCATAGGGGCTACACCAAATGGTGGACTTATCGTCAGGACTGCACTGAATGCAGTCGCTGACGACTTGGAGACTTTTGTCCAAGGTATTTTGGGTAGGGCCAGTCTTCCAAGCTAGGAAGAGATGTGGGCAGCTCTTCGACAAGAAGAGATCAAATGGTGGACCAAGGCGGGAAGCAACAACAAAGGGATCAATGTCAAGAAGGAGGAAGAGGAAGATGCAGCTCTTGCATCTAAGGGATAGCAAGGGGAGTAGAGAAGGAAGAAGAAGGACCTCTTGAAGGTCAGATGCTTCAAATGTGGGTAACTCAGACATTTCGTCACGCAGTGCCCTCTAAAGAAGAAGGGCAAGGAGGAATCTGTCTCGAAGGTTGCTCCAGCGTAGGAGGATGAGGATGATGATGATGGATGTGCCATGAGTGCTCATGCACCTAAGAAGTGGGGCGACATGGAGCAGTAGATCAGCTACAAATGAGGGCATGATCCTTGAGGTGCCCAAACTCTTGGATCACATACGGCTACGGGAGCCTTTAATGATAGTAGCAGAATGACGAGTGTCAGTTGGTGCGAGGGATGATCGAGCGACAGTGGCAGAGCTAGAGCGCAAAAGTCTGATGCAGTAGTGTAGGAGCATCAACCGAGTGCATGGTAGTGCAGCATAGTGCAGAGCAGCAGCAACGCAGTAGCATCAGAGGGTCAACAAAGATTAGCAGAACACGTAGTTCCAGCACCGAGGTGCATCCAAACTAACCAGTATGTCATATTTTGGGACATCTTTCAATTGCTTACCTCTCAGCAACTGAGTTGCAGTGCAACAGTTAGCAGTGGCAGTGCTATGGGCAACATGATGCAACATTTTGAGAGGGAGTTGTAGTGCAACAGTTAGCAGCGGTAGTGCTATGGGCAACATGATGCAACGTTTTGAGAGGGAGTTGCAGTACAGATGTAGTAGTGACAATGGCAGAGTCATGGGCAACAGCACAGATAGCAACAACGCAGTGGATGAGGGGCAACAGGCCAAGCATCAACAGTGCAGAGGACCAATGTCGTGGATCAGGGTGATGCTTCTGGTGAAGAAGTATTGCTAGAGCACATTCTTTGCTAAGAGGGAGTGTTGATTTTTTGGGTAGCATCAAATGTGCTCTAGCTCTGAAATTTTGTGGAGGGGCTAGAACACATGAGATCTCCAAGACCCAAAAATCGTTTGGAGAAATTCCACCCGAAGTGAAAGTTATTCAAATAATTAATTATTTTTAATGGAGTCTAAGTTAAAACTTAGGGAATTAAAATAATTAAAGTGAATTAATTTAGCATGTGGGTGAGAAGCTTCTAAGTAACGAGGATCAAGTCTAATTTAATCTTAGTTGTTGATTAAGTATTAGATCAAGACCGTTGATTTCTCAACAGGAAAAGTATGAAGGAAGACTTGAGGGTCAGTTGGACAACACACACAGTGGATTAATCTAGAGATCAAATTCTTTTGACGGAGCAGTGCTCGGATGAAGATAAGATCTGAGTGATTCAGTTGCAGCGAGGGGAAGAAGCAGTTATTGGTCAAAGGACCAAGAGTACATAGCAAAACAAGGGCAGTAGAGACAACAGAGGAAGCAACGCTACCACCAGGAGAGGTGATAGTGGCAGATTCATGGGCAGCAGTACAGATAGCAACAACGCAGTGGATGAGGGGCAACAGACCAAGCATCAGTAGCGCAGAGGACTGATGTCGTGGATTAGGGTGATGCTTATGGTGAAGAAGTATTGCTAGAGCACATTCCTCGCTAAGAGGGAGTGTTGATTTTTTGGGTAGCATCAAATGTGCTCTGGCTTCGAAATTTTGTGGACGAGTTAGAACACATGAGACCTCCAAGACCTAGAAATCGTTTCAAGAAATTCCACCCAAATTGAAAGTTATTCAAATAATTAATAGCCTAAGTTAAAACTTAGGGAATTAAAATAATTAAAGTGAATTAATTAAACATGTGGGTGAGAAGCTTCTAAGTGACGAGAATTAAGTCTAATTTAATCTTAGCCTTTGATTAAGGATTATATCACGACCGTTGATTTGTCAACAGGAAAAGTATAAAGGAAGGCTTGAGGGTCAGTTGGAGAACACACACAGTGGATGAATCTAGAGATCGAATTCTTCTGACAAAGCAAGGCTCGGACGAAGATAAGATCTGAGTCATTCAGTTGTAGCGAGGGGCAGAAGCAGTTATTGGTCGGAGGACCAAGATTACATAACAGAGCAAGGGCAACACAGAGAGCAAAGGAAGCAACGCAACCACTGTTGATTTATGGTAGAATTGGATGTGCTCTAGCCTTGTAATTTTGTATATAGGCTAAGACACTTGTATTCCATAAAACTAAGAAAGAATTTTTGGAAATTCCACTTAGAGATGGTTTAAATAAATTAATTAATCGTTTTTTAATGTTTTCCTAAGTCTAAACTTCGGGAAACTGATTAATTAAAGGGTATTAATTAAACTAAGTGTGAATCTTATAGATAAAGTCATGGTTCACCTCCAAGTTAATCTTAGCCCTTGATTATGTTTTAATCTTGGCCGTTGAAGGGTCAACGGAAGAATATAAGAAGGAGGGTGAGGAGCCTATGGAAAACACAATGAGCACATTGAGCATTTGGCATTTTCGAGCTTGTGAGAGAGACACGACTTTTTGATCAAGATCGAATCACTAGGGTTGGGTTTGCTAAGTGATTTGATTCAGTGAACAGTTTCAGAGGGGCAAATGCAGTAACTAGTGAGGAGGACCGGGAGTACATTTCAGAGAGAGGCAGCAGTGATGCAAAGAGAGGCAGCAAGATCACTTGGAGGGGTGACGCAATTCCTAAAGGAAACCACGTAGAAGTGACGCAGTGCCTTTTGTGATCAGTCCAGAGATAGCTGGAAGCTGGGGTTTCTTAGCCAAGAGGGCCAAAACTCAGTTTCAGATAAGGTTGATCAATTGCAGAGGAGAGGTGACGCAGTTCTTCAACTTGCCCATGCAGGCTTACGCAGTTCCAGCGTAGGCATCACGCAGAGGCAAAGAGGGGCTTCACCAGCACTGTTTAGATCAACCGGGGACTTGCGGAGTGAGGTATATCTCACATTTCTTCTGTTGCCAAGATTTTCTCTAAAGGGTGAGCCAGATATTGGCACCCTAGTTGTACTCAAGATTTTGTTGCTTAATAATACAAAACCCTCAGATTCGTTGCACCGGTTTTCCCGAGTTGGGTTTTTTCGGGGACTTAGTTCAAAAATAACTGTCAAATGTGGATGTTTTTCATTGTATTTTGTTCAATTTGTTTCAGCACTTGATTTATTCGGCAGCATAGATTGCATCAGTAATTACTTCGATATTTCATTGTAGTGAAATAATAATGAAAAATAATAGGAGAAGTAATTCAGATTTGTTGCAATAGGAATCCTGATTTAATATTTTTCACATGATATCAAAGTGTAATATCCTTGTTTAGGGCAGCCTCCCTGTAGAGGGTCCGGTGGGCCTTGACACGCTGCCGGCGTCTGCGAGGTTGTTTAGCTGCGGGGCTGTTTAGCTGCCGTCCTCGAGATGCTCCGGTGGGCTGTTGAGCTCACCCTTAACACCCTGGGATGCCGCCCTCACTAACAGTTCGAGCTTTTGGTGTAGTGGTTGGGCCTATGTGGTATCAGAGCCGAGGTCTCGAGGTCGAGACTCGCGGAGCGTGGTGGGCTGTAATATCCCTGTTTAGGGCAGCCTCCCTGTTGAGGGTCCGGTGGGCCTCGACACGCTGCCGGGGTCTACGAGGCTATTTAGCTGTGGGGTTGTTTAGCTGCCGTCCTCGAGATGCTCCAGTGGGCTGTTGAGCTCACCCTTAACACCCTGGGATGCCGCCCTCACTAACAGTTCGAGCTTTTGGTGTAGTGGTTGGGCCTACGCTGTAATATTCCTAATTTGCAACAACAAATTGGAATATTCTATTTTGTTTATTTTTCCACCTATAGTTTGTAAGTAAATAAAAAGTGAGTAAAGAGGGTCTAAACTCACTTAAATGAAATAAGACATCCACCTAGTAGCACAACGTTGTAAATTAAGTGGGAGTCAAGGGGGGACCCAACACCACGTGGAGGAGGGGGCCTATGTACACTCTAGAAGTTTCTCCAAGCTTCTGCGCAGATAAGGATGAGAATGTGGATAAGGATGAGGATGTGGAGGAGAGAGAGAGGCTACATTGGGTTTCGGAGGGAAACCAACACTATAAAAGATGGAGGAGCCTCCTCATTTGATTCATGCTTGGATTCTTGGATTATTGATTATTGAGTGAGACATTTGTCTTTCTTTGGCACGCTCGTTGTTTAGCCCATCTGCTGCACTGTTTAGTGCACCGAGTGTCTCCGTGCGAAGATCTCACCCTTAGCCCCAGGGGACTTTGAGTGCCTGCTCGGGCAAGGTTATTTTCTTAGCATCATCCTCCAGGACAGCGTTATTGCTGCAGTAGCGTAATATTATGTTGTAGGGTGTTGCCGTGGTGACTTTGCGACACCACCTCCTTCTCTTGTTTTTCAGAGGGAGAGTCTCTCTTTCCTTTGGAGGATCATATTGGGAGATATTGGAGCTGATTTGCAGATCTTGGCATCAGGCCAACAGTTATTCTGCCCCTACTGCGCAGTCCCTCTCAGTTACTGCGTTATTTTCATGGTGTATCTACAGTGAGGGTTTGCCGGTTGATTTGAGAGGAAGATCTCAAGTGTAAGGATCAGCCTTCCCCTTTGGAGATCTATTGGAGGAGGTCTATTTCAGTTGCTCATCATCTTCAGCCTTCTCTGTTTGGTTTCAGTTTGGAGTTGCAGTAGCTGCCCAGCAACTCCGGCATTTTTGTCGTATGTGCATTTCAGCCAATCCCTTGGAGGATTGAGATATTTTTGCTTATAAGGGTTAGAGCTTTGCTCCCCTATTGTCTTTGAGCCATCTATTGTCATACCCATGTGTTGACACTATTTTAGAGCAGCATTATATCATATACAACATTTTTCTTAGTCTGGAGTTTATGCAGAAATAGCAGTGCTTTTCATGTTTATGTACGTGTGTTGTGGAAGCTTGCATTTCTTCTCTTGAGAGGTTGTTTCCTCAATATTTGTATTCTCTCTTGCTGCTACATATATTATTGGCTATATATTCATCTTCTTGTCTCACATCTTCTGGAGAAACGCTGAAAGGGTTTCTGCATCAATCTTTGTCTTGCGGCACCTCTATTTTGAGGGGTTTTTCTATATAAACTGCTATTTAACCTTGCTGAAAGCCTATGCCTTGTTCTCAAACTCATTCTCTGATTATTTATAGTGTTATACATCATATTCCTTCAGAAAATACGCTGCCCTTGCTTCAGCAAATTTCTGCATATTCAAAGTCTTGGGAAATCAGGATTTTTATTGACTAGTCAGGAAGGAGGAACTGTTTAACATAGCAAAACGCCTTTGTTTGAGTTGAAATTCGACATGGAAGTCCCTCTTGACCTATTCTAACATATTCCAGAACCTTGACCCGTCATTTTACGCAGATTTCCTTATTCACTCATTTTAGGGCCAAAATCCTTACTTTTCCCCACCTTTTTGCCCTTAAAAGCTGAGTAAAGGTTGTTGCTGCTATTTATTTTGGTTGCTGAACATTTTCAGAGATATGATATGATAGCTGAAGCCCTCATACCTGAAGAATGCGTTTTTCAGGCATGATCTACTGAAGAATCCATTATTGGGATATTACAGTGGTATCAAAGCATAGTTCTGGCTCAGCCTGTGGAGCTAGTTATCTATGGAAAATATGAGGATCTCACAACAGCGTGGTCATGTACCCTTTGGAGATTATTTCCGAGAATGGAAGTCCATGGGGGAAGACTTCAAAGCAGCTTTGCCCTTCAAAGATTACTGTCAGCTCAGACAGGATGAAGGAGGAAGGTACAGTGGCAACAGTGGGATTTCTAGCATGCAGAGTTCAGAGTTGAAGCATACTACTAGAAGATCACCTCTTCCCATGCATGAGGGATCCACTAGTCCCTGTGAGTCTAAGCCCAAGAAGACCGGAACAATGAAAAAGGAGAGTTTATTTTTTTTCAGATCCAGAAAAGATGCATCCCCTGTTGAGGAGGTCAAGAAGATTGAAGAAAAAGAAGAGGAAGTACCATGTGCTTCCAATTCTCATCAAGAAGAAGAGATCACATCACCTCTTGAGGAGGCTTGTGAAAACGCTATCACACTCATGGAGGAGCAGCCACACGCATCAACAGTTGGGGCAGCCAACACTTGTGAGGAAGGAACTCTTGTAGCCCTGCAAGAAGTTCCAAATGCAGATCAAGAGCAGCTTGGTTGCACTGCGCTGTGCAACATGGATGAAGGGGAGGTCTAAAGGAGAGATCTCATTGGAGATGCACTTCGACACACTATGGGATGCGATGCTTTTCTTCCCTTCTCACGAGAGCAGATAGAAGATGGAGGACATCTTAGGATGGATAACATCTCTCATGCTTGTGTTGGACATCCCTTGAGCCATACACATCATGATGGGAGGTTTTTGCCTACCACCTGTTTGATTCTTGACAGGGTCTCATTGATCCTTGAGAAGTTTATATTTCAAAATCCCATGAAGTGCAAAATCAGTAATTTGATTTGGGAGGATGGTAGCCCTCATGGGAGGAGTACCAGGATGAGGAGAAGAAGGAGGCATCCACAAGTGATTGAGTGGATGGGGATGATGAGCAAGGAGCTAGGAGGCTACTTGCAGATCTATGATACCGGGCAGCAGGAGGCTTGGCTGCGCTGGTTACTCTTGAAAGAGTTTGGCCATCACTTGGCAAACACTCTTCCTAAGAGTCGGAGGATGAAGGAAAGATGGCGGGATACTTGCATCATTGAGAAGCATAGAGTATGGATGCATGGTGTTGATATGATACTCATATCATTCATTATGTCTTCATCACATGATTGGTATGATGGAGGTATGGGGAGGCAACACAATGTCTTGTTGCTTGGTTTGTTTCTGGGAGAGCAAGGGCAGATTTGCTCTCACACTTTGTATGATGTTGCAGGAGGAGGAGATGGCACTATCTCCTTGGTCTTTGATGATGAGTGGGAAGCACTTCCATCTTGGGAGGTATTCCATATTTTTTGCAACATTATTAGAGGAGTCTTTGACAAGAAGCATGTCAAAGAACAGAGCTTTGTATTGACAGGAGCTTACTTGCATGAGCTCACAGCATTGTCACCTTGGAGCAGAGATTTATGGATGAAGTGTGCTCAGCAGAGATATGGTGGATCTATAACCCATAGGTCCCAGGATCACTTCATATTTGTTGCACTTAGAGGAGGTAATGATGATAGAGACATTTATCACTATGGCATATTCTTCTTAACTTGGATTTCCAAGCATAAGGAGGATTATCTTCTTGTAGCACATGGTTCATTCTTCTTCATTGCATGCCAAAACACTATGGAAGACTCATTTATGGATCCATGTACCATCTTACTTCCAGCATATGGTGAGGAGTTTGTCTATACATTCATTGATTTGCACACTCTTGCCATTCCTATGCAGTGCATTGCTTCACAAGGGGACAAGCTTGTCATATTGCTCCATGAGTTTTATTGGGCCAATCTACATGATGGAGGCAACCATCTCTTTTGTGGCTTTGGGAAAATGTTTTATCACCTCATGTATGTTCATTTGCAGCACTATATCATGTATCATATGAAGACATGCATGGTTAACATAAACATTTTGCCTTGTACTCTTATCAAATAGCAACTTGTGAAACTGCGTTGTACTTGTTGGGGAAGCTGTTGGTACCTCTTTTCATCACATGTAACCTTCAGCATTTCCTTCATTTTGCTGCTGATCATGTCTCCATTTGCTGATATAGATCAGATTTGTATGGGAGGCTTGATTATGAGGGAGACACATGAGTTGGATGTGTCTTTGAGTGGGAAGAATTCTCACATTCTCTGCACTACATGTTCTAGTGGGAGCATGGGAGGGGGCATGGCCGCCACTACTACATATGTGTTCTCTTTTGAGGTGGGCCATGAGATTGATATTCATCCATTGTACAGCCATGGGCAAGTGTTTGGTCTTATGTTGTTGTCATATTCAGCCATTTACTATCCATTAGTAGATGTGATGAATCTTGTACATTGCTTGCCATGTAATTTATAGAAGTTGCAATGGATGAGACTACGTTGTATCCTTGTGAGAGATTGTTTGCATTATGTATCCTCATGTAACACCTTCAGCAAACATCTCATTAGGATGATCCATGATGCACATGTCCTATTCTTCATGGATGAATTGTTTTGGGCTAGCCTGTTCTTCATTGTTGGAGGAACCTTCTTTGGAGGATTGTTCTTCACTTTGCCATTGGAGGGCAATGATTTTGCAGCCCAAGATCAGCATACACTCTACACTTGTCATGAGTGGAGAGAAGGACAACATGGGGTAAGCTATGATGCTTGCCAAGATCAGATTTTCAGCCCACCTTCATTACCGGAGCTTGAGGTGAAAGGAGATTTTCAGGAGTTGCCTTGTCGGGAGGTGGCTCATTTTGTTTGGATGATTGCTTGGGGATGGAGGATCCACATGAGAGAGATGTTCCTCACTTCATGCCTTCAGTGGAGAGAGGTGATGAGCTGGTACACAGTGGATGGGACAACTTACACCATGACAGATATAGCACAGCCGGAGTCATGGTCTTCATCAGTCATAGCTAGAGGCAGTGCACAGTTCGAGCCATGGGACTTCGGCTATTATTGGCCATGGTGGTGATGGGATCCGGGAGGATTGTTGGTTGGCTGGTACCATGAGAGATCAGTTTGGGATCCTGGCATTGAGAGATCCCTTCATATCAGGATGATGCAGAGTACAGGGGAGATTCAGTGGCGCATCTGGGACCCAGGCATATTTTGCAGTATCGGTGGAGAGCATCCGCTAGGAGGAGACCAGTTCAGGCAGTTGCTTGAGGGCAAGCAACATTTTGCCGGGGGGGACTGTAATATTCCTAATTTGCGACAGCAAATTGGAATATTTTATTTTGTTTATTTTGCCACCTATATTTTGTAAGTAAATAAAAAGTGAGTAAAGAGGGTCTAAACTCACTTAAATGAAATAAGACATCCACCTAGTAGCACAACGTTGTGACTTAAGTGGGAGTCAAGGGGGGACCCAACACCACGTGGAGGAGGGGGACTATGGACACTCTAGAAGTTTCTCCAAGCTTCTGCGTAGATAAGGATGAGAATGTGGATAAGGATGAGGATGTGGAGGAGAGAGAGAGGCTACATTTGGTTTTGGAGGGAAACCAACACTATAAAAGATAGAGGAGCCTCCTCATTTGGACATGTTTTGGATACTTGGATATTTGGATTATTGATTATTGAGTGAGACATATTGTCTTCTCTTTGGCACGTTGGCTGTTTATCCCGTCTGCTGCACTGTTTAGTGCAACCGAGTGTCTCCGTGCGGAGATCTCACCCTTAGCCTCGGGGGACTTCGAGTGTCTGCTCGGGCAAGGTTATTTTCTTAGCATCATCCTCCAGGACAGCATTATTGCTGCAGCAGCATAATTCTGTGTTGTAGGGTGTTGCCGTGGTGACTTTACGACGCCACCTCCTTCTCTTGTTTTTCAGAGGGAGAGTCTCTCTTTCCTTTGGAGGATCAGATTGGGAGATTTTGGAGCTGATTTGCAGATCTTGGCATCAGGCCAACAGTTATTTTGCCCCTACTGCGCAGTCCCTTTTTGTATCTGCGTTATTTTTATGGTGTAGCTGCTGTGAGGGGTTGTCGGTTGATTTGTGGGGAAGATCTCAAGTGTAAGGATCAGCCTTCCACTTTGGAGATCTATTGGAGGAGGTCTATTTCAGTTGATCCTCATATTCAGCCTTCTCTATTTGGTTTCAGTTTGGAGTTGCAGTCGCTGCCCAGAAACTCCGACATTTTGGTCGTATTGTGTATTTCAGCCAATCCCTTGGAGGATTGAGATCTTATTGCTTATAAGGGTTAGAGCTTTGCTCCCCTATTGTATTTGAGCTATATACTATCATATCTATGTATTGGAGCAGCATTTTGTCTTAGACTGCGTTTTTCATAGCCTGGGGTTTATGCAGAAATAGCAATGCTTTTCATGTTTATGTACATGTGTTGTGGAGGCTTGCATTTCTTCTCTTGAGAGGTTGTTTCCTCAATATTTGTACTCTCTTCTGCTGCTATACATTATTATTGGCTATATATGCATCTTATGTCTCACAGCTACTGCAGAAAACACTGAAAGGGTTTCTGCATCAATCTTTGTCTTGCGGCACCTCTATTTTGAGGGGTTTTTCTATATAAACTGCTATTTAACCTTGCTGAAAGCCTATGCCTTGTTCTCAAACTCATTCTCTGATTATTTATAGTGTTATACATCATATTCCTTCAGAAAATACGTTTCCCTTGCTTCAGCAAATTTCTGCATATTCAAAGTCTTGGGAAATCAGGGTTTTTATTGACTAGTCGAGAAGGAGGAACTGTTTAACATAGCAAAACGCCTTTCTTTGAGCTGAAATTCGACATGGAAGTCCCTCTTGACCTATTCTAACATATTCCAGAACCTTGACCCGTCATTTTATGCAGATTTCCTTATTCACTCATTTTAGGGCCAAAATCCTCACTTTTCCCCACCTTTTTGCCCTTAAAATCTGAGTAAAGGTTGCTGCTGCTATTTATTTTGGTTGCTGATCATTTTCAGAGATATGATATGATAGCTGAAGCCCTCATACCTGAAGAACGCGTTTTTCAGGCATGATCTGCTGAAGAATCCATTATTGGGATATTACACAAAGCTTATTCAAGCTGAAGTGCAGGAGAAACAAGAGTAAACCAACAGATCAATGTTGAAGAGACTAGGAACTGTGTAAGCAGCTGTAGACTCCCCCAGAAAATATGCAGTCCAGGGCAGTAGGGCAATCCAACATAGAAAAGGCTCCCCCTGAGAGAGTTGACAGAGGGGTAAGTTTTTTCAGTTGCAGAAGAGGCAGCGTAGCTGAAGGACGCAGTAGCTGCACAACAGTGAGTGTTGGTGCAAAAGCGTCAGAAAATTTCTGAAAAACACAGTTGGGGATTTCTTGACCTCAGAGAGTTTCTTACTCAAATAAACTCAGTTTTTCCCGTGCAGCAGCAGAAACATTGACTTACTCCTCAAGGAGTGTGTAAATATAGTTGAGCAGAGGGTTAGAGGAAGATATCGACAGTTGAGGAGATGGCTAGCAACAAATTGCGTGAACAAGATAGATTGGAGGGTGCCTCCAACTATGTTATTTGGAAGTCAAGGATTCAGTTTCTCCTTGATGAGCATGATCTAAAGGCCCTCATAGACAGTGCAGTTGTAGAACCACTGGATGCAGCACAACTGAGAGCCTTCAAGAAGAACATGGCTAGGGCCAAACGATTGATTCTAGATGGTGTGAAGGATCACATCGTACCTCACATAGCAGAAAAGAACACTACTAGAGAAATGTGGGTAGGGCTAGAAAAGCTATACCAAGGATCTTCCAAGCAACGAAAGATGTATTTGGAGGAGAAGATGCGTAATACCAGGATGAAGAAGGGAGAGCGTTTTGACTCCTTCCTCTCTAGAATTCAGGTTAACCGAGACCAGTTGTCAGCAGTGGCATCAACACCTAAAGACTTAGAGCTGGTAAGGCTCACTATGAACTCTATCCAGAAGACTATCAGCTCTTTTTCCAGAGCATTCTAGGCAGAGAAAAGCTTCCAGGATGGGAAGCAATGTGGGCAATCTTGCAGCAAGAAGAGCTGAGGAGTGATCTCTTCAAAATCCATATTGAGGAAGGTAGCAGCGGTTCGAAACTCAAGGAGGAAGAAGATAACACAACCCTTGCATCAAAGGGGCAACAGAGGCAGAAGAAGAAAGATCTATCCAAGATCAAGTGCTTCAGGTGTAGGGAAATGGGACATTATGCCACACAATGTCCCCTTAAGAAAAAGGATAAGGAGGAGAAGCAAGATCCTCAAGCCGAAGCTGCCAAGATTGAGGCAAAAACAGATTGTGCTATGTTAGCTCATATTTCGAAAGGAGAGAAGTGGGTTGACTTGGAGTTGTAAATCCAAAATCTACAGGTGGCAGGATCCTCGAGTATTTCAAGACTCTTGGATCACATGTGAGCTACGACAGCCTAAAGACAGTAGCAGGATGGATAGTGGCAGCAGAAGATGAGAAGACAATGCAGTGGCTAGCAATACTAGAGCCTAATCAACGCAGAGAGGGAGAAACAACATCAGCATTTGAGCAGCAACATCGCAATGCAGTGCTCACGCAATGCGGAGCAGCAACAACACAGTATTTTCAGAGAGCTAGTGCAGAAGTTAGCAGTAGTCAGTCTTATTTTTCAGATGCAGTTTTACTTCTCCAATTTCAGATGTTTTTATGTTGCAATTAGCAACAATGCAGTAGCAGCAGTAGTTGAGCAGCAGATGAGCAACAGCAGCGCAGTGCACAAGTGGTGCAGCGTAGTGCAGAGTAATGCTCACGCAGTGCAGCAACAGGGTTGCAAAATTCAGAAGGAGTTGCAGTACAGTAGCAGTTGGCAGCAGCATGCAGAGTCAGCAGCAATACATATGCAACATTTTTGTGCAGTGTTGGTGAGCAGCATCAACAGCACAACAACATATGTTCCAGAAGTCAAAGCAGCACATTGAGTTGTCTTGCTAGAGCACTTTCCTCGCTAAGAGGAGTGTTGATTTATGGTAGCATCAGATGTGCTCTAGCCTCGTAATTTTGTATACAGGCTAAGACACAAGTATTCCATAAAACCCAGAAAGGATTTTTGGAAATTCCACTTAGAGATGGTTTAATTAAATTAATTAATCGTTTTTAAATGTTTTCCCAAGTCTAAACTTAGGGAAATTGATTAATTAAGGGGTATTAATTAAACTACATGAGAATCTTCTAGATAAAGTCATGGATCATCTCCAACTTAATCTTAGCCCTTGATTATGTTTTAATCTTGGTCGTTGAAGGGTCAACAGAAGAATATAAGGAGGGTGAGGGGCCTATGGAACACACATTCAGCACATTGAGCATTTGGCATTTTCGAGCTTATGAGAGAGACACAGCTTTTTGATCAAGATCGAATTACTAGGGCTGAGTTTGCTAAGTGCTTTGATTCAGTGATCAGTTTCAGAGAGGGGCAAATGCAGTAACTGGTCAGGAGGACCAGGAGTACATTTCAGAGAGAGGCAACAGTGATGCAGAGAGAGGCAACGCAGTCACCTGGAGGGGTGACGCAATTCTTGAAGGGAACCACGCAAAAGTGACGCAGTGCTTTTTGTGATCAGTCCAGAGATAGCTGGAAGTTGGGGTTTCTGAGCCAGGAGGGCCAAAACTCAGTTTTGGATAAGGTTGATCAGTTACAGAGGAGAGGTGACGCAGTTCTTCAGCTTGCCCACGCAGGCTTATGCAGTTGCAGCATAGGCATCACGTAGAGGCAGAGAGGGGCTTCACCAGCGCTATTTAGATCAGCCGGGGACTTGCAGAGTGAGGTATATCTCACATTTCTTTTGTTGCCAAGATTTTCTCTGAAAGGTGAGCCGGATATTGGCACCCTAGTTGTACTCAAGATTTTGCTGCTTAATAATACAAAACCCTCAGATTTGTTGCACCAGTTTTCCTAAGTTGGATTTTTCCAGGGACTTAGTCCAAAAAATAACTGTGTCAAATGTGGATGTTTTTCATTGTATCTTGTTCAGTTTGTTTCAGCACTTAGATTTATTCCGTAGCATAAACTGCTTCAGTAATTACTTCGATATTTCACTGTAGTGAAATTATTATGAAAAATAATAGGAGAAGTAATTCAGATTTGTTGCAGTAGGAATCTAGATTTAGGATTTTTCACATGGTATCAGAGCTTATTCAAGCTGAAGTGCAAGAGAAACAAGAGAGAACCAGCAGATCAACGTTGAAGAGACTAGGAACTGCGTAAGTAGTTGCAGACTCCCCCAGGAAATACACAGTCCAGGCCAGGAGGGTAATCCAACGCAGAAAAGGCACACCCTGAGAGAGTTGACAGAGGGGTAAGTTTTTTCAGTTGTAGAAGGGGCATCGCAGCAGACCAGCGTAGCTGAAGGACGCAGTAGCTGCAAAACAGTGAGTGTTGGTGCATAAGCATCAGAAAATTTCTGAAAAGCACAGTTGGGGATTTCTTGACCTGAGAGAGTTTCTTACTCAAGGAAACTCAGTTTTTCCTGTGCAACAACACAAGCCAAGGAATGTGTAAGTCTAGCTGAGCAGAGGGTTAGAGGAAGATATCGACAGTTGAGGAGATGGCCAGCAACGGATTGCGTGACCAAGATAGATTGGAGGGTGCCTCCAACTATGTTATTTGGAAGTCAAGGATTCAGTTTCTCCTTGATGATCATGATCTAAAGGCCCTCATAGACAACGCAGTTGCAGAACCACTGGAGGCAGCAGATCTGAGAGCCTTCAAGAAGAATATGGCTAAGGCAAAACAATTTATCCTATATCGTGTGAAGGATCACATCGTACCTCACATAGCAGCAAAGAACACTACTAGAGAAATGTGGGTAGGGCTAGAAAAACTATACCAAGTATCTTCCAAGCAGTGAAAGATGTATCTAGAGGAGAAGATGCGTAATACTAGGATGAAGAAGGGAGAGCGTTTTGACTCCTTCCTATCTAGAATTCAGTATAACCGAGACCGGCTGTCAGCAGTGGGATCAGCACCTAAAGACTCAGAACTGGTAAGGCTCACTCTGAACTCTGTTTCAGAAGACTATAAGGTCTTTGTCCAAATCATTCTGGGAAGAGAAAATCTTCCAGGATGGAAAGCGATATGGGCAGTCTTGCAGCAAGAAGAGCTGAGGAGCGATCTCCTCAAAATCCATATTGAGGATGGTAGCAGCAGTTTGAAAGTCAAGAAGGAGGAAGAAGAAAACACAACCCTTGCATCAAAGGAGCAATAGAGGCAGAAGAAGAAAGATTTATCCAAGATCAAGTGCTTCAGGCGTGGGGAAATGGGGCATTATGCCACACAATGTCCCCTTAAGAAAAAGGATAAGGAGGAAAAGCAAGATCCTAAAGTCGGAGCTGCCAAGATTGAGGCAGAAACAGACTATGCTATGTTAGCTCATATTCTGAAAGGACAGAAGTGGGTTGACTTGGAGTTGTAGATCCAGAATCTACAAGTGGCACGATCCTTGATTATTTCCGGACTCTTGGATCACATATGAACTATGAAAACCTAAAGACAGTAGAAGGATGGATAGTGGTAGTAGAAGATGAGAAGACAATGCAATGGCTAGCAATACTAGAGCCTAATCAGCATAGAGAGGGAGCAGCAACATCAGCATTTGAGCAGTAGCATCGCAGTGTACATTGGTGCAGTGCAGTGCAGTGCAATGTTCACGCAATGCAAAGCAGCAACAACACAGTATTTTCAGAGAGCTATTGCAGAAGTTAGCAGTAGTCAGTCTTATTTTTCAGATGCAGTTTTACTTGTCCAATATAGGATGTTTTTCTATTGCAATTAGCAACAGTGCAACAATGCAGTAGCAATAGTAGTTGAGCAGCAACTGCAGCAGATGAGCAGCAGCAACGCAATGCAAAAGTGGTGTAGCGCAGTGCAGAGTAGTGCTCACGCAGTGTAGTAGCAGGGTTGCAGAATTCAAAGAGAATTGCAGTACAGTAGCAGTTGGCAGCAGCATGTAGAGTCAGCAGCAGTACAGATGCAGCATTTTTGTGCAGTGTTGGTAAGCAGCATCAACAACACAACATATGTTCTAGAATTCAGAGCAGCACATTGAGTTGTCTTGCTAGAGCACTTTCCTCGCTAAGAGGGACTATTGATTTATGGTAGCATCGTATGTGCTCTAGCCTTGTAATTTTGTATACAGGCTAAGACACATGTATTCCATAAAACCCAGAAAGGCTTTTTGGAAATTCCACTTAGAGATGGTTTAATTAAATTAATTAATCATTTTTAAATGTTATCCTAAGTCTAAACTTAGGGAAACTGATTAATTAAAGGGTATTAATTAAACTAAGTGTGAATCCTCTAGATAAAGTCATGGATCACCTCCAAGTTAATCTTAGCCCTTGATTATGTTTTAATCTTGGTTGTTGAAGAGTCAATGGAAGAATATAAGGAGGGTGAGGGGCATATGGAAAACACATTGAGCACATTGGGCATTTGGCATTTTCAAGCTTAAGAGAGAGACACAGCCTTTTGATCAAGATCGAATCACTAGGGTTGTGTTTGCTAAGTGATTTGATTCAGTGATCAGTTTCAGAGAGGGGCAAATGCAGTAACTGGTCAGAACCAGGAGTACATTTCAGAGAGAGACAACAGTGACGCAGAGAGACGTAGCGCAGTCAGCTGGAGGGGTGACGCAGTTCCTTAAAAGAACCATGCAGAAGTGACGCAATTCCTTTTGTGATCAGTCCAAAGATAGCTGGAAGTTGGGGTTTCTGAGCCAGGAGGGCCAAAACTCAGTTTCAGATTAGGTTGATCAGTTGCAGAGGAGAGGTGACGCAGTTCTTCAGCTTACCCACGCAAGCTTACGGAGTTGCAGCGTAGGCATCACGTAGAGGCAGAGAGGGGCTTCACCACCGCTGTTTACATCAACCGGGGACTTGCAGAGTGAGGTATATCTCACATTTGTTTTGTTGCCAAGATTTTCTTTGAAGGGTGAGCTAGATATTGTCACCCTAGTTGTACTCAAGGTTCTGCTGCTTAATAATACAAAACCCTCAGATTTGTTGCACTGGTTTTCCCGAGTTGGGTTTTTTCGGAGACTCAGTCCAAAAATAATTGTCAAATGTGAATGTTTTTCATTGTATTTTGTTCAATTTGTTTCAGCACTTAGATTTATTCTGCAACATAGATTGCTTCAGTAATTACATCGATTATTCACTGCAGTGAAATAATTATAAAAAATAATAGAAGTAATTCAGATTTGTTGCAATAGGAATCCAGATTTAGGATTTTTCACATGGTATCAGAGCTTATTCAAGCTGAACTACAGGAGAAAATAGAGTGAACCAGCAGATCAACGTTGAAGAGACTAGGAACTGCGTAAGCAGCTGCAGACTCCCCCAAAAAATACGCAGTCCAGGCCAGGAGGGCAATCCAACGCAGAAAAGGCTCCCACTGAGAGAGTTGACAGAGGGGTAAGATTTTTCAGTTGCAGAAGAGGTAGCGTAGCAGACCAGCGTCGTTGAAGGACGCAGTAGCTACACAACAGTGAGTGTTGCTGAAAAAGCGTCAGAAAATGTCTGAAAAACACAGTTGGGGATTTATTGACCTCAGAGAGTTTCTTACTCAAAGAAACTTAGTTTTTCTCGTGTAGCAGCAGAAGCATTGACTTACTCCTCAAGGAGTGCGTAAGTCTAGCTGAGCAGAGGGTTAGAGGAAGATATCGACAGTTGAGGAGATGGCCAACAACGAATTGCATGACCAAGATAGATTGGAGGGTGCCTCCAACTATGTTATTTGGAAGTCAAGGATTCAGTTTCTCCTTGATGAGGATGATCTAAAGGCCCGCATAGACAGTGCAGTTGCAGAACCACTGGATGCAACACATCTGAAAGCCTTCAAGAAGAACATGGCTAGGGCCAAACGATTGATCCTAAATGGTGTGAAGGATCACATCGTACCTCACATAGAAGCAAAGAACACTACTAGAGAAATGTGGGTAGGGCTAGAAAATCTATACCAAGGATCTTCCAAGCAACGAAAGATGTATTTGGAGGAGAAGATGCGTAATACCAGGATGAAGAAGGGAGAGCGTTTTGACTCCTTTCTGTCTAGAATTCAGGATAACCGAGACCAGCTATCAGCAGTGGGATCAACACCTAAAGACTCAGAGCTGGTAAGGCCCACTTTGAACTCTGTTGCAAAAGACTATCAGGTCTTTGTCCAGAGCATTCTAGGCAGAGAAAAGCTTCCAGGATGGGAAGCGATGTGGGTAGCCTTGCAGCAAGAAGAGCTGAGGAGAGATCTCCTCAAAATCCATATTGAGGATGGTAGCAACGGTTCGAAAGTCAAGGAGGAGGAAGAAGATAACATAGCCCTTGCATCAAAGGGACAACAAAGGCAGAAGAAGAAATATCTATCCAAGATCAAGTGCTTCAGGTGTGGGGAAATGGGACATTATGCCACACAATGTCCCCTTAAGAAAAAGGATATGGAGGAGAAGCAAGATCCTCACGCCGGAGCTGCCAAGATTGAGGCAGAAACAAATTGTGCTATGTTAGCTCATATTCCGAAAGGAGAGAAGTGGGCTGACTTGGAGTTGTAGATCTAGAATCTACAGGTGGCAGGATCCTTGACTATTTTCGGACTCTTGGATCACATGTGAGCTACAACAGCCTAACGACAGTAGCAGGATGGATAGTGGCAGTAGAAAATGAGAAGACAATGCAGTGGCTAGCAGTACTAGAGCCTAATCAGCGTAGAGAGGGAGCAGCAGCAGCGCAGTGCACACTGGTGCAGTGTAGTGAATTGCAATGCTCATGCAGCGCAGAGCAGCAACAACACAATATTTTCAGAGAGTTGGGTCATAAGTTAGCAGTGCTCAGTGTTATTTTTCAAATGCAGTTTTACTTGTCCAATTTCGGATGTTTTTCTGTTGCAATTAGCAACGGTACAACAATGTTGAATTCTTAGTTAAACTGAGAAGGGGGGGGGGGGGGTGGTGAATCAGTTTAACACATACATGAGCTTTTTGAATTTTTCATCAGCTTATTTACAGCTTACTTTTATAATCAACCTTAGTACATGAACGGTCTTAATATGTTGCAGCAAGTATTAAATTAATGTGACATCAAACTTATTATGAGAGCAGCAAACATTAAGCAGATTTGGTAAATCATCTCAGTACACAGGCTACACAGATAGAGACAGCAGATATAAGTGGAAACCCATAAAGGGAGAAAACCACATTTTATTATTGTTGTGATGCAAAGGCAATCTCCAACTCCCTTTCACCACTGTTTTTCTGCAGGCACCAACCTACAGGAGGCTCCAACCTCAATTCTGCAAGCTACAACTTGCAAGGAAGCTCCAACTCCCTTCAATTTTCTGCAGGCACCAACCTACAGGAGGCTCCAACCTCAGTCAGCTACAACTGACAGCTATCAAGCTTCAACTTGATAGGGAAGCTCCAACTTCCTCAATTTATCAAAAGAAATGTTTGCTGATTTACCTCAGATATCAGCTCTGTTCTGTAGCATCTCTTTCTGCTCCTTTCTTCCTTATCTTCTCTGCCTCAATCATCTATACTTTTCATTCTCTATTTTTATTCTCTCTAACCTCTCTATGCATATCAAGTTGATATTATATATAGATTTCATCACATGACTGTTTGTATTTCACAAGGAATTTGGAGTGAACAGCCATGACTTTTTGACTTCTGCCTTCTCATTTCTTTGTCCAACTCATTAAAAATATAACTATATGTACAAATTTCAATGTTACAATGGGATTTTTCTTTTTCATTTGGATACTTGCCTTTGCATCACAACAATGTAAATAAATTAATTTCAACATTTACATTCACATTTTCAGTTACACATTTAAATTCCACTCAGCTCCTTTTCTAGATTTTGGCTTTACTGGATTTGTCTTTTATGCTGTTGTTAAGTGATTGTTCTGTATATTTTGGTTCACCTCTGTGTCTATTCAACTGTTCACTGTACTTGTGTGCACCAACTACATATATAACTGATTTTCAGGTTTTATGCTCAAATACATATGAATCTGGGCGATGTCTGTTCATTACCAATCTCTGTTCTCAGGCTGCCTGCTTACATTCTCTGATCTGGGCAATTTTGATACTCTGTTTACTGAACTGGCAATTAAACAACTAAATCTGAAATCTTTAGCATCTCAAATCTGAGATTTGAGATGTTAATCAAATCCTCTTGCATATATAACCACCTGCCTACACTTTTGTACTCTGTCCCGTTTAAACCTGGCAATTATTCTAACTGTAGGAACCTCCTTCAAAGATTGTAAAAGCCCCCAGGCCTATGCAATAAAACAACCACGCCACATAGAACCCTTACATACATCCAAAACGATGTCATCCAACTCACATACGATGCTATATCAATCTATGGTCACAGCCTCCGTTCAATGTTAGAGCATCATGATATGGTTAACCCTCACACACGTCCATCATTTAAATTTTATGAATTTAAATAAGTGGTTAATATGGAAAGCCACCAGACATACATCTATTAACTCGCAACCTTAGTTAGGCAGCAACAATCAATATGTGTATACGCATTGAACATATAATCAGCTCCAGGCCATTCTTATGCACGCATTCCACTCATGCATATTCGAATCGTCCCTCAACTTATGATTAACCCGATGGTATAAGTCTTGGAATGCACATATAAATATGGTTAAATATCATGTCATACATTCAAATTCTCTTCACCTATGATGGTAGCGCGCACCCTTTGTGACCCATTCGAACATGTCACCATATATCCTAGCGGCTTATGATGTATTTAGAGTCTCCCCTTAAACATTAAACTTCATAAAAATTGCGCCTTCAGAATTAACTACAGTGACAACATATACAACCCTTTCGGGTCCCGCCAGCCACGTACCTTGGTTAAATCTCGAGGGGATCCAACGATCCGTAAGGCGTCGCGGCTCCACTATTGATCGAACGGATATCGCGCGGGTTAACTGCACGAACTTTAACTCGCGATGAGGGGTGGTTTTCCAAAATCGCTCAGGGACACGTGTCGCCCAGCATATGGAATCGCGCTGATTTTCTAATTATCGCTTGCCCAACGAAGGCAGTGTGATGAAAACCGGAAACCCGCCTTTACTGTTCACTCCTTCGTGGTTCCGCTGCTTTCTCCCTCAGGGTTCCGTCTGCCTTTATTATTTATGAATTCCGCTCTTCTTTATCAAGGTTCCATCCCTTTGTTCCGTCATCGCTACGTTTCTCTTAGAGTAATTGTCAAATTCCAAGTTGTAGCTATTCGAAAACATTGATATAGGCCATGTCAAATGACCAATTAAAACAACCCCCACAGGGTTGGATTCATGGTAACCAACCTCGGCATTTCATAATTTCAACAATGCGTGCAGGACCATCATTTACAATGTATTCTATATACAGGCATTCAACAGAAATACTCTTCGTCATACAGTAGGCGCCTAATTCGACCAGTGGTCTTTTACCCTCAACACAGGTTTTAACGCACATTCTCCATACGCTTTCATCATTAAATAGACAGGCAGTTGTTAAGGAGATTCAAGGCATTTTCTCATTGCCGCAGGAATTTAATTGTCAAGAACCTCTATATATATATATATATATATATATACACACAGAGAATTTAATTTGCAAGACTGTCCTCGATTTCACTGGATTAACAGTTTCCAATCTTTCTCTTTGAATAGAGCGAAGTTACATCGTTGTGCCCAAATCCACATACTTCAAAAGGTGAATCATTATTCAACTTCTCTTAAATATGTGAAGGGAATTATCAACATCACACGGAGACCCTTATTACAGAGTTTAAACATTACTGGTTCTCATACAAGTGCTTATTGAAATCAGAGTAACAAAAATCGCGATGTTATCGCGATTTTTTGAAAAAATCGCGATTTTTTCAGCCTGCCGATTTAATCGGCGATGTTTTGGGCGATTTTTTGAAAAAATCGTCATCGCGATTTAATCGCGATTTTTTCGAAAAAATCGCGAGTCGATCAGTAATAATCGTGAGGGCGTCGGACAGCGGGTTTATATGCGATTTTTTGGTTTTTGTTTGTCATTTTTTGTTGGACAGAGTTGTTTATGAGAGCCAAGGAGAGAAGAAGAAAGAGCCAAGGAGGGAAGGAGGAGATTTAGAAGCCCAAGATTGGACAAAACTTAGAATTTCTTGCAATCCAAGCGAAGAAAAATCGAATTTGGACCAAGTGTTTCCGGCAAAACGTTTGTCCAGGTATGGGCATCAAATTTAACCCATTTTTTTTTGTTTTTTTCTTGTTCTTCCATGGGTTTCTATTACCCATGTGTTTTTCATCACTTGTGATTGCATTTGGTTGTGTTTTTTTGGTTTGTTTTTGTTTTATTGAGAGGAGAGGGTTTATTTTGGTCAAAAATGCAAAAAATTGTTTGTAAAATTTTGTTTTTTCTATTTCTTCTTGTGCTCTTAGCTTCTTCCCATTATTTTTGCTTGTGTTTCAACATGTATTTTTTCCAATTATTTTTGGATTGAGTTGAGGATTTTTTTTTGGTGAAAAAAATCAAAATGTTGTATGTAAAATTGTAATTTTTTTATTTTATTTTTTAACTGGCAATTTTTCTTGTGCCCTAGGTTCAAATTTCAACATTCAAAGTTCAAACTTCAAAGTTTCCAACATGCCAAGGAAATTAGATCCTTTATGGGAATTTGGTGAACCTGATGGGGGTTTTGACCGATCAAACTTGTCTTGCAAATTATGTGGTCAACACATGACAAGGGGGGTATACAGGTTGAAATACCACTTGGCACAAATTCCTGGGCATGAAGTAGGCCCTTGCAAAAACACCAATCCAGAAATAATCAAAAGAGCCATGAACTCATTGGGAGAAATAGAAACCACTAAACTCGGCAGAGCAGCTCTGAAAAGTCAAATATCAGGGTTTGTGGTTGAGCGTGAGAGTGGTAGTGGCTCTTCAGCATCAGCCTCTTCTACAGGCAGCCCCGTCGCTGCTGCCTCATTTTTTGTTCCTAGAACCACTCCCGGGGCACAACCATCTATCTCCTCCTATCTTAAAAGAAAGGAGAAGGAAGAAGCTGATAGGTTGTTGGGCAAACTGTTTCTTTGGAGTGATATTCCTTTCAGTGTTGCCAGGACCAATCCATTTTATCAGTCTGCGATTGATGCTATCGTTGTTGTTGGCCCAGGATACAAAGCCCCTTCAGAGAGTGACCTTAAAGGGCGCATTCTGCAAAATGAGAAAGCTGACTGCACCAAGAGATTGGAAGAGTTAAGGGCATCATGGGAAATCACAGGATGCACGGTTATGTCAGATGGTTGGAGTGATCAAAGGGGTAGGACCCTTATTAACTTCTTGGTCAGTTGTCCCAAAGGGACAATGTTTATGAAATCTGTTGATGCATCTGCACATGTGAAAGATGCAAGATTATTATGTGATTTATTAGATGTGTTCATTACGGAGGTTGGGCCCCAAAATGTTGTCCAAATCATAACGGACAACGCTACAAACTATGTTTCTGCTGGCCAGATGCTTATGGAGAGGTATCCGGGCATATTTTGGACACCTTGTGCGGCACATTGCCTTGATTTGATGTTGGAGGACATCGGAAAGCTTGATTTTGTCAGTGATATTGTAGAATCATCAAAGAGAATCACAAAATTTATATATAACCATGGATCTGTGCTTCATTTGATGAGGACATTCACCAACAATAAGGAGTTGGTGCGGCATGCTATTACACGATTTGCCACTTCTTTCATCTCTCTTCAATCCCTCTTGAATTCTAAGTGGGAATTGAAGAGAATGTTTGTTTCAGATGAGTGGCATGCTTTGACTATCAGCCGCAAATCAGAGGGACAGGCCATCTGCAGGTTGGTGTCATATCAGGAAAGTTTCTGGGCTGGAGTGGAAGAGGTGTGCAGCATTAGTGAACCTTTGGTAAAGGTTCTTAGATTGGTGGATGGAGAGAAGCCCGCAATGGGCTACTTGTATGAGGCCATGGATAGGCCAAAGAAGCTGTTCGCAGCTATTATGATGATAAGGGTGATGATGGGTTTCAGAGACAACTTCTTTTATGGGAAGTGATTGATGATCGATGGAACAACACACTCCATCGTCCCATTCATGCCGCAGGGCTCTTCTTGAACCCCGCATTTGCTTATTCATGTGGTTTTCTATTTGATGCTGAGGTCATGGATGGCTTTTTCAGTTGTGTTCAGAAGATGGTGCCAACTCCATCGGAACGTTCAGAGATATCCAAAGAGATGGAGGTATACAGAATGGTAGGTGGCACCTTGAGCTTCGACATGGCAGTCCAGGATAGGACTGTTAAAATGCCAGGTAAGATTTTCATTATTTTAAAAATTTTCTTATGTTTGTAACTTTATCAGTTTATCTTATTTGTTGTAACTTGTAACTTGTAGATGCATGGTGGAGGAGCTATGGTGGCAGATTACCAAAACTCCAAAAACTTGCCATTAGAATACTCAGCCAAACATGTAGCGCTTCAGGATGCGAGCGCAACTGGAGTGTATTTGAAAAAATACACACCAAAAAGCGCAACAGGTAAAAAACTTAACATATTCCAATTTCCAACTGATTTTTTGAATTCATTAAATATTTTTTTTTAAATATTTAATTTATTAATTTATGACCCTTATACAGGTTGGAGGGTCGGCGGCTCAATGACATGGTTTACGTCTACTACAATCTTAGATTGTGGGTGAGACAACTTGAGAGGACCCTTGATATGGAGACCATCTCTTTAGATGCGATTGACACCACTGCTGAATGGAGGGTTGAGGCTGAGAGGCCTGTCATGGAGTCAGCCCCTGATTGGATAGAGGAGCTGTCATGGAGTCAGCCCCTGATTGGATAGAGGAGGAGGTAGTGGAGGGGGAGGACGAGGAGGAGGACGAGGAGGAGCAGCAGGAGGAGGAGGAGCAGGAGGAGGAGGTGACACCACCTACCACTACTACCGGTAGAGGACGTGGTCTGCCTCCTTTAGCTCCTAGTGGTTCAGGTTCCCGTTCCAGTTCTGGTGCTTCATTTTTTTCTTCTAGAGCACGACAGAGCCCATTGCCAGTCCCACCAGCTTCTTCATCTAGAGAGAAAGGCAAAGCTGTTGTATTTTCTCGCAAGAGGGGCAGAGGAAATCAATAGTATAGGACCATAGGTTTTATGGTGCATTGACATTCCTTTGTATATGACATTATGACTCATGATATGAGATACATTAATATATTTTTTGTTGATATTTTGAGGCTGAGTTGACTCTTGAGACTCGGGACTTAGTATTCAGAACAGGATTCAGTTTTATGTGTGATGTAGCACTAGACATGATATTACACATCTTATATATTAGTTTTTTTTTCATATTTATGTGTCAATACATTTATTTTATGTTGTAGATGCTTTAGATATTAAAAAAATTGAAAAAAAATGAATATTTTTGTATGTTACGATTTTTTCCCGATTTTTACGATTTTTTCCGATTTTTTCCCCTCGGCGATTTAATCCCGATCGCGATTTTTGTTACTTTGATTGAAATCAAAGCTCTTTCATATAGAATTTGTTTCATTAACTTCCTAGCCTGCCTCTTTTCCTTGTCTGCTGCTTTCTCTGCTGCCTCTTTGCCAACTCCTTTGCCATCAATGACAACATTTCCAACAAACAATGCAGCAGCAGCAGTTGTTGAGCAGTAGCTGCAGCAGATGAGCAGTAGCAGTGCAGTGCAGGGTAGTGCTCACACAGTGCAACAGCAGGGTTGCAGAATTCAGAGGAAGCTGCAGTACAGTAGCAGTTGGCAACAACATGCAAAGTCAACAGCAGTACAGATGCAACATTTTTGTGCAGTGTTGGTGAGCAACATCAATAGCACAACAACATATGTTCCAGAAGTCAAAGCAACACATTGAGTTGTCTTGCTAGAGCACTTTCCTCGCTAAGAGGGAGTGTTGATTTATGGTAGCATCGGATGTGCTCTAACCTTGTAATTTTGTATACAGGCTAAGACACATGTATTCCATAAAACCCAGAAAGGATTTTTGGAAATTCCACTTAAAGATGGTTTAATTAAATTAATTAATTGTTTTTTAATGTTTTCCTAAGTCTGAACTTAGGGAAACTAATTAATTAAAGGGTATTAATTAAACTAAGTGGGAATCTTCTAGATAAAGTCATGGATCACCTCAAAGTTAATCTTAGCCCTTGATTATGTTTTAATCTTGGCCGTTGAATGGTCAACGAAAGAATATAAGAAGGAGGGTGAGGGGCCTATGGAAAACACATTGAGCATTTGGCATTTTTGAGCTTGTGAGAGAGACACAACTTTTTGATCGAGATCAAAACACTAGGCTGGGTTTGCTAAGTGATTTGATTCAGTGATCAGTTTCAGAGAGGGGCAGATGTAGTAACCGGTCAGGAGGACCAGGAATACATTTGAGAGAGAGCCAGTAGTGACGCAGAGAGAGGTAGCGCAGTCATCTGGAGGGATGACGCAGTTCCTGAAGGGAACCACGCAGAAGTGATGCAGTGCCTTTTGTGATGAATCTGGAGATAGCTGGAAACTGGGGTTTCTGAGCTAGGAGGGCCAAAACTTAGTTTCAAATCAACTTGATCAGTTGCAGAGGTGAGGTGACGCAGTTCTTCAACTTGCCCATGCAAGCTTACGCAGTTGCAGCATAGGCATCACGCAGAGGCAGAGAGGGGCTTCACCAGCGCTATTTAGATTGGCCAGCGACTTGCAGAGTGAGGTATATCTCACATTTCTTCTGTTGCCAAGATTTTCTATTAAGGGTGAGCCGGATATTGGCACCCTAGTTGTACTCAAGATTCTGCTGCTTAATAATACAAAACCCTTAGATTTGTTGCATTGGTTTCCTGAGTTGGGTTTTTTCGGGGACTTAGTCCAAAAATAACCGTGTTAAATGTGGATGTTTTTCATTGTATTTTGTTCAGTTTGTTTCAGCACTTAGATTTATTCTGCATCATTATTTGTGTAGACTACTTCAGTAATTACTTCGATATTTCACTGTAGTGAGATAATTATGAAGAATAATAAAAGTAATTCAGATTTGTTGCAGTAGGAATCTAGATTTAGGATTTTTCACAGCCACCAGGAGAGGTGACGCAGTCCTTTGAAGGGGTGACGTAGGCCCACGCAGGCATTGCATAGAGCTTCCAAGGGACAGTTCGTATTTAGCCGGAGATCGGGATCTCTGAGCTGGTTTGGCTAAAACTCGATTTTCTGAGAGGTAGATTAGTACAGAGAGAAGGTGACACAAACTTTGGCCATGCCCACGCAGGCCTATGCATCTACTACGTAGAGGCAACGCAGAGGGAGTTGGGGTTTCGCCAGTTCGATCTTAGATCAGCCAGGAATTGTAGTGTGAGGTAAAAATCACTATTTTATCTCTCTGCTGAGGATTTTCTCTGTTGGGTGAGCCAGATTTGGCACCCTAGTTGTACTCATAAAATTGTTGCTTAATCATACAAACCCTCAGATCTGCTGCACTGGTTTTCCCACATTAGGATTTTCCGAGGACAATTGTCCAAACATAATTATATCATTTGTGTGATTGCTTCATTTATTTTTCAGTTCTTGATCTCTATATTGGTGTAGGCTGCAATGCATTTGTATTAGAATTTACTGAATAATTTCGTCAATAACTTGTTAAATGAAGAAAACAAGTCGGTAATACAAATCAGATAATTGCAGTAGGATTTCTGTATTTTTAGATTTTGAAAATTTCACATGGTATCAGAGCGATTGCAGATCAAGGAGGACTGAAGCCATCAACAAAAGAACAAAAGAAAGTTTGCAGCGGGAAAGCAGCTGTCCCAAGAGACAGAGCATTCTGAGGCCAGAGAGGCAGAGGAAGGGTGACACAATCACCTGGGAAGGCTCACGCAGACCCTAAGTCAACTTGCGAGGGTGACGTTGTAGCTGCAGAAAGCAACACAGTGCTTGCTGGGTTAGCGCAAAGGTTGTTGAGTCTCAATTTTTCGGATTGTCGTGGTTGGAGGTGCAGTACAGTTTCTTTCTGGAGTTACTGGTGGGGCGTTGATTATGTTGGTGCAGAACAATGTCTAGTGGGGTTGAAGAAAAGCAGAGGGAAGCAGTTCCTCAAAATATTTCTTGCCAAGAAGTCTAGATCTAGTGCTGAGCAGTAGCAAAGAAAGATCAGAGAGGAGTGTTTCGACATCTATTGGCAGAAGGATTTCCAAGAAGGAAATCGAAATTCAGAGGGAGCTTGTTCCTTAGAGGGTTTCTATGGCCAAAGAAATCCAGATCCGAGTTTTGCAAGGGCAGCAACGAAAGAGGGAAAAAGGAACTTGTTCGACCCCTAGTTGAGCAAAGATGGTTGTGAATGGACTGAGGGATCAAGACAGGTTTGACGAAGCATCCAACTTTGTCATGTGGAAGGCCAAGATCCTATCAATTTTGGATGAACATCGCATTAAGGATCATGCCTTGAACACTGTTTTTGTTCCAGTTCATGTTGATCCTCTCAAGAAGTACGAGGAGGCTCAGGCAAAAGCAAAATGCATGATCATGGACGGAGTCGAGCATCATGTGATCCCACATATTGCTGAGAAGAATACAAGGGAAATGTTGGAGGCCTTTACCACTATGTACCAGGGACCTGTTAAGATTTTGTATAAGTTGGTGTAGCATCGTGTGTGCTCTAGCCCTAAAATTTTGTGGAGGGGCTATGACACACTTGATCTCCAAAACCCAGAAATGGATTTGAGAAATTTCAGTTGGTGTTCAAGTTATTCAAATAATTAGTTATTTTTAATGGATTTCCTAACTTAGGAAAATAGAATAATTAAAGTGAATTAATTAACACATGTGCTAAAATTGTCTTAAGTTACATGGATCAAGCAATCTTTTCATCTCAGCCGTTGATGGATGATTTAATCTCGGACGTTGAAGGGTCCAACGAAAAAGTATACGAGAAAGGCTTGAGGGTCAGTTGGGAGAGACACACAATTGCAGAACTCAGGAATAGATTTGGAATTCTAGGGCGGGTTTGCTAAGAATTTCTAGAGGAATTTCCTGCAGTGAGGGGTAGTATTGGCTGAGGGGATGATCTGATCCCAAGAGCCAAGAGAAAACAAGAGGCAGAGGAGCAGCAAAAAGGGCTACACAGAGGGGCTTTAGAGCCATGCAGTCCAGCAAGGACAGCGCAGAGGCTGCTAGGACCACGCAGCGTTGACGTAGGCCTAGCAAAGGCAGCGCAGGGGCAACGTAGACCCTCCAAGGGTGACGCAGACCCTCCTGGGGCCACGCAGAGGCTGACGCAAGCCTTCAGAGGCAACGCTGGGGCTTCAGAAGCAGTGTTGAGGGTTTCTAGGGTCAGATCTGTGCTGAGTCTTGTAAATCCTGTTTGAGGGTGTGGATCAATCTGATATTTGGCACTAGAACTTCAGGTTAGCTGCAAATTTGATTTCTTTTATTCTCTGTCGGGTTTTCCAGATCTAGAACCCAAATTTGTTGTACTCATAACTACTTAATAATAAACCCTCATATTTGTTGCACCGATTTTCCCGCTTTGGGATTTTTCGGGGACTTATGTCCAAAATCCATGTGTCACTTTGTTGCATGAGCATATTATTCAGTAAATGATCTGTATGTGTAGGATGTAGTTGTGTTTATTTTTGATATTTTCTGAATCTAATTTCTGGAAATAACTTGTATTAATTAAATCAAGTAGGAGAAAATAAACCAATACACTGTAGTAGAATTTTTACATGGTATCAAAGCGATAACAGATCAAGTTGAATCTCTAACAATCGGATGAAGAAATATTTTTCTGCAGGGTGGCAGAAGAAGCAGCAAATCTAGAAAGGGCATCTTGACAACAGGGGAACGTAGATCCAAAGGAGGACAACGTTGAAGCTGCAGAAGGCCTCCAGGCTTACGCAGACCCTTCCCATGGCAGTGTAAGGATTGCGTCACCCAGTCTAAGGTTATGCAACCCACTTCTGAGTAGCGTTGGGACTGCGTTGGGCCAGCCAGGAAGACACAGTCCAGCCACTTCTCCTATTACAGCAGAATTTTTCCAAGATCCGAAAGCAGTGCTTCAGATCTTCAACAGCGCTAGTGAGATAGAGATTCTGCAGGTGCAGAATTGTGCCTAGCTAAGGCAACAAAGGCGGGAGGAAGACAGTTACTCAGCAAATCTGGACCAAACAGATCTGAGATTCGATCAAGAGGATTAAAGAGTACTGTCTGTTTGAGTTTTGGTGGAAGATTTCCAGGAGGGAAATCAGTTTTCAGCGGAAGCAACTACTAGAGGGTTTCTAGTCACCAAGAAACCCAGATCCAGAAGGAAGAAGTGTTGTTTCTGTTAGATTTGAGCAAAGATGGCTCGATATGGACTGAGGGATCAAGATAGATTGGACAGCATGTCCAACTATGTTATCTAGAGGGCCAGAATCCTCTCAGTTCTGGATGAGTATGGTCTCAAAGAGCATGCACAGAAGGTCCTAGCTATACCAACCGATGCAAATCCTCTCAAGAAGTATGAAGAAAATCAAGCGCGGATGAAGTGTTTGATCATAGACGGAGTCAAGGACCACGTGATTCCTCATATTGCTGGTAAGACTACAACAAATGACATGTGGATAGCCTTGGGGACGATGTACCAAGGAGGCTTTGTGCAAAGAAGAATGCTTCTTGAGAACCAAACGCGGTTGTTCCAAATGATGAAGGGTGAAGAGATAGATCCATTCCTTTTTAGACTTCAAGCCAGCCGAGATCAGCTGGTTGGCATTGGTGTTATTCCGAATGAGAGTCTCTTAGTGAGGACTGCTCTAAATGCAGTCTCAGAAGATTGGGAAACGTTTGTCCAAAGCATTATAGGAAGGGCAGCGTTACCATCTTGGGCTGATATGAGGGCTATCCTCCGCCAGGAGGAGATTAGGAGGGTCACCAAGCGGCAGAATATCAGTGGAGGAAGCGGAAAGGACAAAGTCAAGGAAGAGGAGGAGGATGCAGCCCTTGCATCAAGGGAAAAGAAACAATAAGGGAAGAAGAAGAAGGACCTTTCCAAGGTCAGATGCTTTAAATGTGGTGATCTTGGACATTTCGCCGGCAGTTGTCCTAAGAAGAAGGACAAAGGCTCTTCTGACTCCAAGGCTGCGGTAGCAAAGGATGATGGCTTTGATGATGATGAAGCCCTTGCATCAAGGGAAAAGAAACAACAAGGGAAGAAGAAGAAGGACCTTTCCAAGGTCAGATGCTTTAAATGTGGTGATCTTGGACATTTTTCCAGCAGTTGTCCTAAGAATAAGGATAAAGGCTCTTCTGACTCCAAGGTTGCATCAGCAAAGGATGATGGCTTTGATGATGATGAAGCCATGAGTGCTCATATACCTCGAGATAAGAGGTGGGGTGACATGGATCTGTAAAGCACCTACAGATCAAAGTGGCGGGATCCTTGAGTCAGCCCTACTCTTGGATCACATACAAGCTACGGGAGCCTTAAGACGTTAGCGGGATGAGTTAGGAGATGGTTGCAGAAGGCCACATTGAAGTGAAAGAGGGAGTTGAAGAGGGAGCAGCGTAATGCAGAGGCACCAGTAGCGTGGAGGCAGCAACGCAGAGGGGCTGATGGGACTTCAACAACGCAGAGAAGTTGGGCCCACATAATGCAGTGTTGCAGCATGACAGTGTCTCCAAGAGGACAGCGTGAATCAGTATCCAAGGAGCATCAGTGGTGGAGGGCAACTTGACATATCTGTCAAACAGTTGGGCAGAGTCTTTCAGTTGTTTACTTCTCAACAACTAAGTTGCAGTGCAGCAGTTAGTAGTGGCAGTGCTATGGGCGGCATGATGCATCAATTTGAGAGGGAGCTGTAGTACAGATGTGGCAGTTGCATGGGTAGTAGTACAAAAAGCAGTAGTGCAGTGGATGGAGGGCAGCAGGCCAAACATCAACAGCACAGAATCCAGCTTCAAGATCTTGTAGTGCATGGTGTGGATGCATTGCTAGAGTACACTTTCCTAGAGCACACTACATGCTAAGAGGGAGTGACACACTTGATCTCCAAAACCCAGAAAAGAATTTGAGAAATTTCAATTGGTGTTCCAGTTATTCAAATAATTAATTCATTTTTAATGGATTTCCTAAGTCTAACTTAGGAAAATAAAATAATTAAAGTGAATTAATTAACACGTGCTGAAATTGTCTTAAGTCACATGGATCAAGTAGTCTTCTAATCTCAGCAGTTGATGGATGATTTAATCTCGATCGTTGAAGGGTTCAATGAAAAAGTATAAGAGAAAGGCTTGAGGGTCAGTTGGGAGAGACACACAGTTGCAGAACTCAGGAATCAATCTGGAATTCTAGGGCAGGTTTGCTAAGAATTTCAGGAGGAATTTCCTGTAGTGAGGGGTAGTATTGGCTGAGGGGATGATCTAATCCCAAGAGCCAAGAGATAGCAAGAGGCAGAGGAGCAGCAACAAGGACAGCGCCGAGGGGCTTCAGAGCCACGCAGTCCAGCAGGGATAGTGCAGAGGCAGCGCAGAGGCTGCTAGGGCCACGCAGGCCTAGCAAAGGCAGCACAGGGGCAGTGTAGACCCTCCAGGGGTGACGCAGGCCCTCCTAGGGCTACGCAGAAGCTAACGCAAGCCTTAATAGGCAACGCTAAGTCTTCGGAAGCAGCACTGAGGGTTTCTAGGGTCAGATCCGGGCCGAGTCTTGTAAATCCCATTTGAGGGTGTGGATCAGTCTGATATTTAGCACTAGAACTTCAAGTTAGCTGCAGATTTGATTTCTTTTATTCTCTGTTGGGTTTTCCAGATCTAGAACCCATATTTGTTGTACTCATAACTACTTAATAATAAACCCTTATATTTGTTGCACCGGTTTTTCCCGCTTTGGGTTTTTCCAGGGACTTATGTCCAAAAATCCATGTGTCACTTTGTTGCATGAGCGTATTATTTAGTAAATGATCTGCATGTGTAGGTTGTAGTTGTGTTTATTTTCGATATTTTCTGAATCCAATTTCTAGAAATAACTTGTATTAATTAAATCAAGTAGGAGAAAATAAACCAATACACTGCAGTAGAATTTTCACAGGATCTTCCGTCCAGGGGAAGATGTTGCTTGAGAACCAACTGAGATTGTTTCAGATGCAGAAGGAAGAAGAGATTGATCACTTCCTCATCAAATTGCAAGGGATCCGATATCAGCTAGCTTCTGTAGGGGCTACACTAGATGGTGGACTTATGGTCAGGACTGCCCTGAATGTAGTCACTAAAGATTGGGAGACTTTTGTCCAAGGTATTTTGGGTAGGGCCGCTCTTCCAAGCCGGGAAGAGATATGTGCAGCTCTTCAACAAGAAGAGATCAGACGATAGACCAAGGCGGGAAGTAGCAACAAAGGAATCAAACTCAAGAAGGAGGAAGAGGAAGATGCGGCTCTCGCATCTAAGGGACAATAAGGGCAACAGAGAAGGAAGAAGAAGGACCTCTCGAAGGTCAGATGCTACAGATGTGGGGAACTGAGATATTTCGCCACGCAGTGCCCTCTAAAGAAGAAGGGCAAGGAGGAATCTGACTCGAAAGGTGCTCTAACTTAGGCTGACGAGGATGATGATGATGGATGCACCATGAGTGCTCATGCACCTAAGAAGTGGAGTGACATGGAGTTGTAGATCAGCTACAGATGAGGGCAGGATCCTTGAGGTGCCCAAACTCTTGGATCACATACGGCTACGTGAGCCCTTAATGGCAGTAGCATAATGACGATTGTCAGTTGGTGCGAGGGATGATGGAGCGATAGTGGCAGAGCTAGAGCGCAAAATTCTGAAGCAACGCAGAGCAGAGGTAGCAGCAATGTAGCAACATCAGCGCAGTGCACGATGGTGCAACGCAATGCTTATGCATTGAAGAGCAATGCTTACACAGTGCAAAGCAGTGCTTACATAGTGCAGAGCAACGCTTACGTAGTGCAGAGCAGCAACAACGCATTAGCATCATAGGGTTAACACAGATTAGCAACAGAGGTATTTCCAGCATCGAGGTGCATCCAGACTAACTAGTATGTCAGTTTTTGGGATGTCTTTCAGTTGCTTAACTCACAACAATTGAGTTGTACTGTAGCAATTAGCAACGACAGTGTTATGGGCAGCATGATGCAACATTTTGAGAGGGAGTTGCAGTTATTCAAAGTTATTCAAATAATTAATTATTATTAATGGAGCCTAAGTTAAAAGTTAGGGAGCCTAAGTGAATTAATTTAACATGTGGGTGAGAAGCTTCTAAGTGATGAGCATCAAGTTGATTTAATCTTAGCCGTTGATTAAGGATTAGATCACAACCGTTGATTTCTCAATAGTAAAAGTATAAAGGAAGGCTTGAGGGTCAGTTGGAGAACACATAGTGGATGAATCTGGAGATCGAATTCTTCTGACGGAGCAGTGCTCAAACGAAGATAAGATCTGAGTGATTCAGTTGCAGCAAGGGGCAGAAGTAGTTATTCGTCGGAGGACCAAGAGTACATAAGAGAGCAAGGGCAGCAGAGACAGCTAAGGAAACAATGCAGCCACCAGGAGAGGTGACGCAGTCCCCTGAAGGAGTGACGCAGGCCCACGCAAAGCTCACGCAGAGCTTCCAAGGGATAATCCATATTTAGCAAGAGATCGGGGTTTCTGAGCCGGGAGGGCTAAAACTCGATTTTCTAAGAGGAAAATCAACGCAGAGAGAAGATGACACAGACTTCAGCCATCCCCACGCAAGCCTACGCATCTACTACGCAGAGGGAGCTAGGGTTTTGCCAGTTCGATTTTGGATCAGCCATGACTTGCAGTGTGAGGTAAAACTCACTATTGTATCTGTCTACCGAGGATTTTCTCTGTTGAACGAGTCGGATTTGGCACCCTAGTTGTACTCAGAACACTGCTGCTTAATAATACATACCCTTAGATTTGTTGCACCAGTTTTCCCACATTGAGTTTTTACGGGGACAATTGTCCAAAAATAAGCATTAGAGGAAATTTCATCCTAAAAGTGCCCATGAAATTTTCATGTAATTTCCATGTCATAATATGTAAACCAATCAAAATGCTTTAAATTCAAAAAGAGGTACATGCAAATATTTTGGAAGGAAAAGAAGAAAAACTACTTTTTTTAATTGTATTTTTGGCTTATCTCCGTATAGATTTACTCAAATTTCAAGTTTAGACACTCATTAGATGTGGAATAAAATTCCACATCCAATGGGTACCCATTGTGCATATTTTTGAGAAGTCCCACCTTGACAAAAATTGCAGATACATTAAAAAAACGTGTTTACAATGGGTACCCGTTGGATGTGGAATTTTATTCCACATCTAATGAGTGTCTAAACTTGAAATTTGAGTAAACCTACAAGGAGATAAGTCGAAAATACAATTAAAAAAATTATTTTTCTTGTTTTCCTTCCAAAATTCATAACTCTTACTTTATTATTTTAACTATTATTTTATTATTTTTCCTTAGGAGGCCACTTTTAGGCTGAAATTCCCTCTAATGTGTGTCCTTTGTGTGATTGCTTCATTTATTTTTCAATTCTTGATCTGTATATTGGTTTAGGCTGCAATGTATTTGTATTAGAATATACTGAATAATTCCATAAATAACTTGTTAAAAGAAGAAAACAGGTAGGTAATACAAATCAGATAATTGTAGTAGGATTTTTGTATGTTTAGATTCAAAAAATTTCACATATGAAACTTATATTTGATTGTGATTTTGCTGAGTTGTCCATAGTCTGAACACATATGCCACAAACCATCATTTTTTATAACCATCACCACTTTTAAAGAGAAATCACTATGGCTAGGTTGGATGATGTGTGCCTCTAACATTTTTTGAACCATATGCTCAATATCACTCTTTTGTGCATGTGGATATCTAGAAGGCCTAATGTTAGGTGGTACACTTCTAGGTTGCAAATGAATAGCATGGTCATGTTCTCAGATAGGTGGAAGATCCTTAGGCATTTCTCCAAATATTGTAGCATGATTGTTGATAACTTTTTGAAGATCCATTAGAGCAGAGGATAGAGATGTTTCAACATCTAATGAACAAAATTGTGCAACCACACCTTGGTGTCCCTTTGTTAGCAATTTTTTCATGCTATTAGAGCTTATCACTTTATTGGGTTTCCCTTGGATACCTCGAAGCTAAATTTCCATTCCTTTTGGGAAAAATCTTATGAAAAGATCTTGGAAATTAAAGGCCACTGTTCCCAATGATTGTAACCATTAGATCCCTAATACAACATCATCACAACCCATTTGGATTGCAATAATGGAACTTACCAATTAATACTCTACCATATTCAACTTAATCTTATTGCACTTCCTTGAACATTTATGGTACCTACATCTGCAATCATCACTTGAAATTTTGGTGCTGGATATACAAAGGAATTAAAAAGTTTTCCAAATTGTAAATGATGAACTTATGGGTACTACCTGAATCAATCAATACCATTACCCTTTGTCTTTATATATATCCTTCTATCTTAAGGGTTTGTGGAGTACTCATGTCGGCCAATGCATGACAAGATATTGTTGGAGTAGTTTCTTCTAGCTCGAGATCTTGTGAAGTTTCCACTTCTTGATCTTCTCCATCTTCACAACAAGAGATATTCCAACGGAAAGAGAGCTGCAATTGGAGTGGACTGTTGAGATTTTGTGTATTTGGGGTAGCATCTGTTGTGCTCTAGCTCCCAAATTTTGTGGAGGGACTAGAGTACACTTGATCTACAAGACCCAGAAATGGATTTGAGAAATTTCAGTTGGTGTTCAAGTTATTCAAATAATTAATTGTTTTTAATGGATTTCGTAAGTCTAACTTAGGAAAATAAAATAATTAAAGTGAATTAATTAACACATGTGCTAAAATTGTCTTAAGTCACATGGATCAAGTAGTCTTTTAATCTCATCCATTGATGGATGATTTAATCTCGGTCGTTGAAGGGTTCAACAAAAAAGTATAAGAGAAAGGCTTGAGGGTCAGTTGAAGACACACATTTCTGGTAGAACTGAGGAATAGATCTGGAGTTCTAGGGTTTGCTAAGAATTTTTGGAGGAATTTCCTGCAGTGAGAGGTAGTATTGGATGAGGGAATGATCTGATTCCAAGAGCCAAGATTTAGTAAGAGGCAAAGGAGCAGCAACAAGGATAGCGCAGAGAAGCAGAGCAGCAACTACACAGGTGCTGCACAACCACTACACAAGACAACGCAGAGGCACTGGGAGGCTTCAGAAATCACGCGAAGGGTCTTTTAGGGCCTACGTTAGGCTGTGGGACCCTTCCAGGGGTTACACAGTCCCTTCTAGTGTAGTGCAGTGGCATTTGAGGCTAGCAAGGCTGAATTTGAGGCTTCAGGAGCAGCGCTGAGGGTTTCTAAGGTCAAATCTAGGCTGAGTCCTGTAAATCCCATTTGAGGGTGTGAATCAGTCAGATATTTGGCACTAGATGTTCAGGTTAGTTGCAGATTTGATATCTTTCATTCTCTATCAAGTCTTCCAGATCTGGAACCCAAATTTACTATACTCAGAAGTACTTAATAATAAACCCTCATATCTGCTGCACCGGTTTTCCCGCTTTGGGTTTTACCGAGGACTTATGTCCAAAAATCCATGTGTCACTTTGTTGCATGAGTGTATTATTCATTAAATGATTTGCATGTGTAGGTTGTAGTTGTGTTTATTTTCGATATTTTCTGAATCTAATTTCTAAAAATAACTTGTATAAATTAAATCAAGTAGGAGGAAATAAACGAATACACTGCAGTAGAAATTTCACATGGTATCAGAGTGATAGCAGATCAAGCTGAATCTCCAACAATCAGCTGAAGAAATATTTTTTCTGCAGGGTGGCAGAAGAAGCAACAGATCCGGAAAGGGCATCTTGACAGCAGGGGAAAGCAGATCCAGGAGACAGCGTTGAAGCTGCAGAAGACCTTTAGGCTTACACAGACCCTTCCCAAGGCAGCGTAAGGACTGCGTCACTCAGTCTGGGGTTACGCAGTCCACTTCTGAGCAACACTGGGACTGCGTTGGGCCAGCTAGGAAGACTTTGTCCAGTCACGTATCATGTTGCAAAAGAATTTTGCCAAGATCCAGAAGCAGTGCTAGTGGGGTAGAGATTCTGCAAGTGCAGAATTGTGCCTAGCTAAGGCAACAAAGGTAGGAGGAAGGCAATGATTCAGCAGATCTAAACCAAATAGATCTAAGATTCGATCAAGAGGATCAAAGGATACTTTCCGTTTTAGTTTTGGTGGAATATTTCCAGGAGGGAAGTTAGTTTTCAGCTGAAGCAGCGACTAGAGGGTTTCTAGTCACCAAGAAACCCAGATCCAGAGGGAGAAGTACTGTTTCTTTCAGATATGAGCAAATATGGCTCGATATGGACTAAGGGATCAAGATAGATTGGAAAGAACATCCAACTATGTTATCTAGAAGGCCAAAATCCTCTCAGTTCTAGATGAGTATGGTCTCAAAGATCATGCAGAGAAAACATTTGTTGTGCCAACCGATGCAGATCCAGTCAATAAGTATGAAGAAAATCAAGCGCGAACTAAGCGGTTGATCATAGACGGGGTCAGGGATCACGTGATTCCTCATATTGTTGGTAAGAATACAACAAATGACATGTGGTTAGCCTTGGAGACAATGTACCAAGGAGGCTCTGTGCAAAGAAGAATGCTTCTTGAGAATTAAATGCGAATGTTCAAAATGATGAAGGGTGAAGAGATAGATCCATTCCTCTTCAGACTTCAACCTATCCGAGACGAGCTAATTGGCATGGGTGCTGATCCAGATGAAGGGCTCCTAGTGAGGACAACCCTGAATGTTCTCTATGAGGAATGGGAAACGTTTGTCCAGAACATTCTGGGAAGGGCAGTGTTAGCATCATGGGCAGATATGTAGGCTATTCTCCGCCAAGAGGAGATCAGGAGGATCACCAAGAAGCAGTCTATCAGTGGAGGAAGCAGATCAGTCAGAGTGAAGAAAGAAGAGGAGGAGGATGTAGCCCTTGCATCAAGAGAAAAGAAGCAAGGGAAGAAGAAGAAGGACCTCTCCAAGGTCTGGTGCTTTAACTATGGTGATCTTGGTCATTTCGCGAGCAGTTGTCCTAAGAAGAAGGAAAAAGGAGCTTATGATTCCAAGGCTGCAGCAGCAAATGACGATGGCTTTGATGATGATGCAGCCATGAGTGCTCATGCACCTCGAGAGAAGAGGTGGGGTGAGATGGATCTATAGAGCATCTACAGATATTGACGGGATCCTTGAGTCAACCCTACTCTTGGATCACATACGAGCTACGGGAGCCTTAAGACAGTAGCAGGATGAGTCGGGAGATGGTTGCAGATGACCACATTGAAGAGCAAGAGAGAGCTAAAGAGTGAGCAGCATGATGCAGAGGCAGCAACAACGTGGAGATTGTGAAAAATCCTAGATCTGGATTCCTACTGCAACAAATCTGAATTACTTCTATTATTTTACATAATTATTTCATTTCAGTGAAATATTCAAGTAATTACTAAAGCAGTCTACACAAACAATACTGCAGAATAAATCTAAAGTGTTGAAACAAACTGAACAAAATGCAATGAAAAACAACCACATTGACACACAATTATTTTTGGACTAAGTCCCTGGAAAAACCCACCCTAGGAAAACCGGTGCAGCAGATCTGAGGGTTTGTATTATTAAGCAGCAGAATCTTGAATACAACTAGGGTGCCACCATCTGGCAAACCCTTCATAGAAATCTAGACAGCAAAAATAACTGTGACATATACCTCACTCAGCAAGTCTCCGACTGATCAAAAACAACATTGGTGAAGCCCTCACTACCTCTGCGTGATTGCCTATGTTGGATCTGTGTAAGCCTGCGTAGGCAAGCTTGAGTAACTGCGTCACCCTTCTCTGCAGCTAATCTGGCTGACCTGAAGCTGGATCTTAGCCCTCTTGGCTCAAAACCCCAGCCTCTAGCTCTCTCCGGACTGACTCCAAGAGACACTACGCTGGCTCTGCGTGATTCTCTGCAGGAACTACGTCACCTTTGCAAGAAACTGCTTTGTCTCTCTTCTGCGTAAATATTGTCTCACTCTAAAATGTATTCTTGGTCCACCTAACCAATCTCTGCTTCTGCCCCTCTCTGGATCTGATCACTGAATCAAATCACTTAGCAAACCTAGCCCTAGTGATTGAATCTTGATCAAAAGCTGTGTCTCCTCACACAAATTCAAAAATGCTCAATGGCTCAAGTATCAAGTGTATTTTCCATAGGCCCCTCACCCTCCTTATAATCTTTCGTTGACCCTTCAACAACCAAGATTAAAACATAACCAAGGGCTAAGATTAACTTGGAGGTGATCCATGACTTTATCTAGAAGATTCACACTTGATTTAATTAATACACTTTAATTAATCAATTTCCCTAAGTTTAAACATAGGAAACCATTGAAAAATGATTAATCAATTTAATTAAATCATCTCTAAGTGGAATTTTCAAAAACCATTTCTAGGTTTTATGGAATACATGTGTCTTAGCCTACATACAAAATTACAAGGCTAGAGCACATCCGATGCTACCATAAATCAACACTCTCTCTTAGCGAGGAAAGTGCTCTAGCAAAACACCTCAATGTGTTGTCGATCTGACTTCTGGAACATCTGCTGCTGTGTTGTTGATGCTGCTCACCAACACTGCACAAAAATGCTGCAACTGTACTGTTGTTGACTCTGCATACTGCTACCAACTACCACTATACTGCAACTCCCTCTAAATTATGCAACCATGTTGCTGCACTACATGAGCATTACTCTGCTCTGCGCTGCACCTCTTTTGCACTACGCTGCTGCTGCTCAACTACTGTTGCTGCTGCACTGTTGCTAATTGCAACAGAAAAACATCTGAAATTGGACAAGTAACTCTACAACAAAAAAATAAGACTGACTTCTGCTAGTTTCTGCACTAGCTCTCTGAAAATACTGCGTTGTTCCTGCTTTGCATTGCGCCGCACCAGTGTGCACTACGCTGCTACTGCTCAACTACTGATGCTGATACTCCCTCTCTGCGCTGATCAGGCTTTAGTATTGCTAGCCACTGCACTGTCTTCTCATCTTCTACTGCAACTGTCCATCTTGCTACTGTCTTTAGGCTGCCGTAGCTCACATGTGATCCAAGAGTTCGGAAATACTCAAGGATCCTGCCTCTTTGTAGATTCTGGATCTGTAACTCCAAGTCAACCCATTTCTCTCCTTTTGGAATATGCGCTAACATAGCACAATCTCTGTTTGCCCCAATCTTGGCAGCTCCTACTTGTGGATCTTCCTTTTCCTCTTTATCCTTTTTCTTAAGAGGACACTGTGGTATAATGTCCCACTTCCCCACACCGAAAGCACTTGATCTTGGACAGATCTTTCTTTTTCTGCTTATGTTGCCCTTTTGACACAAGGGCAGTGTTACCTTCTTCCTCCTTCTTGACCTTTGAACTGCTACTGCCATCCTCCAAGTGGATTTTTTGGAGATCTCTCCTCAACTCCTCTTGCTGTAATGTTGCCCACATTGCTTCCCAACCTGGAAGTCTTTCTCTCCCCAATATACTTTGGACAAAGACTTGATAATCCTCTGAAACAAAGTTCAGTGTGAGCCATAATAGCTCTGAGTCTCTAAGAGCAGATCCTACTGCAGACAGTTGATCTCAGTTTTCCTGAATCCGAGACAAGAAGGAGTCAAAATGCTCTCCCTTCTTCATCCTGATATTCCGCATTTTCTCTTCAAGGTACATCTTCCGCTGCTTGGAAGATCCTTGTTATAGCTTTTCTAGCCCTACCCACATTTCTCTAGTCGTGGTCTTTGCAGCTATGTGGTTACGATATGATCCTTTACTCCATCTAGGATCAACTGCTTGGCTCTTGCCATATTCTTCTTGATTATCCTCAGGTGTGCTGCATCAAGAGGTTCTGCAACTGCGCTGTCTATGAGGGCTTTCAGATCATGTTCATCAAGGAGAAACTCTATCCTTGATTTCTAGATAACATAGTTGGAGGCACCCTCCAATCTATCTTGGTCACGCAGTCCGTTGTTGGCCATCTCCTCAACTGTTAATATCTTTCTTTAACCCTCTGCTCAGCTACACTTACACACTCCTTATGGAGTAAGTCACTTCTTTTGCTGCTGCACGAGAAAAAACTGAGTTTATTTGAGTAAGAAACTCTCTGAGATCAAGAAATTCCCAACTGTGTTTTTCAGAAATTTTCTGACGCTTATGCACCAGTTCTTACTGTTGTGCAGTAACTGCTTCCTTCAGCTACGCTGATCTGCAACACTGTCTCTTCTGCAACTGAAATGCCCTCCTGGCCTAGACAACGTGATTTCTAGGAGGGTTTGCTGCTGCTTACGCAGATCCCAGACTCTACAGCGCTGATTTGCTGGTTCTCTTCGTTTCTCCTGCACTTCACCTTAAATAAGTTCCGATACCATGTGAAAAATCCTAGATCTGGATTCCTACTGCAACAAATCTGAATTACTTCTATTATTTTACATAATTATTTCATTTCAGTGAAATATTGAAGTAATTACTGAAGCAGTCTACACAAACAATACTGCGGAATAAATCTAAGTGTTGAAACAAACTAAACAAAATGCAGTGAAAAACAACCACATTGACACAGTTATTTTTGGACTAAGTCCTCGAAAAAACCCAACTTGGGAAAACCGGTGCAGCAGATCTAAGGGTTTGTATTATTAAGCAGCAGAATCTTGAATACAACTAGGGTGCCAACATCCGGCAAACTCTTCAGAGAAATCTAGACAACAAAAATAACTATGAGATATACCTCACTCAGCAAGTCTCCAGCTAATCAAAAACAGCGTTGGTGAAGCCCTCACTGCCTCTGCGTGATTGCCTACGCTGGATCTACGTAAACCTGCTTAAGCAAGTTTGACTAACTGCGTCACCCTTCTCTGCAGCTAATCTGGCTGATCTAAAGCTAGATCTTAGCCCTCCTGGCTCAAAACCCCAACCTCTAGCTTTCTCCGAACTAACTCCAAGAGACACTGTGATGGCTCTGCGTGATTCTCTACAGGAACTGCGTCACCTTTGCAAGAAACTGTGTTGTCTCTCTTCTGCGTAAATACTGTCTCACTCTGAAATGTATTCTTGGTCCACCTGACCAATCTTTGCTTCTGCCCCTCTCTGGATCTGATCACTGAATCAAATCACTTAGCAAACCCAGCCCTAGTGATTTGTTCTTGATCAAAACCTGTGTCTCCTCACACAAATTTGAAAATGCTCAATGGCTCAAGTGTCAAGTGTATTTTCCATAGGCCCCTCACCCTCCTTATAATCTTTCGTTGACCCTTCAACAGCCAAGATTAAAACATAATCAAGGGCTAAGATTAACTTGGAGGTGATCCATGACTTTATCTAGAAGATTCACACTTGATTTAATTAATACACTTTAATTAATCAATTTCCCTAAGTTTAAACTTACGAAACTATTTAAAAATGATTAATTAATTTAATTAAATCATCTCTAAGTGGAATTTTCAAAAACTATTTCTGGGTTTTATGGAATACATGTGTCTTAGCCTATATACAAAATTACAAGGCTAGAGCACATTCGATGCTACCATAAATCAATAGAGACAACAGCGCAGAGACGCTGATGGGACTTCAACAGCGCAGAGAAGCTGGGCTCACGCAGTGCAGTGTTGCAGCATGACAGTGTCTCCAGGCGGACAACATGATTCAACATCCAGGGAGCTTCAGTGGTGGAGGGCAACTTGACTTGTCTGTCAAACAGTTGGGTAGAGTTCTTCAGTTGCTTACTTCTCAGCAACTGAGTTGCAGTGCAGCAGTTAGCAGTGGTAGTGCTATGGGCAACATGATGTAGCAATTTGAGAGGGAGTTGCAGTACAAATGTGGCAGCGTCAGTGGCAGTGGCATGGGCAGCAGTACAGAGAGTAGCAATGCAGTAGATGGAGGGCAGCAGGCCAAGCATCAACAACACAGATCCAGTACTCAAGATCTTGTGATACATGGTGTGAGGTATTGCTAGAGCACACTCATGATGCTAAGAGGGAGTGTTGATATTTCGTGTATTTGGGGTAGCATCAGTTGTGCTCTAGCTCCCAAATTTTGTGGAGGGACTAGAGTACATTTGATCTACAAGACCCAGAAAATGGATTTGAGAAATTTCAGTTGGTGTTCAAGTTATTCAAATAATTAATTATCTTTAATGGATTTCCTAAGTCTAACTTAGGAAAATAAAATAATTAAAGTGATGGATGATTTACAAGCAATCTTTAAAATAAAATAATTAAAGTCACATGGATCAAGCAATATTTTAATCTCAGTCGTTGATGGATGATTTAATCTCGGCCATTGAAGGGTTCAATGAAAAATTATAAGAGAAAGGCTTGAGGGTCAGTTGAAGACACACATTTCTGGTAGAACTGAGGAATAGATCTGGAATTCTAGGGTGGGTTTGCTAAGAATTTATGGAGGAATTTCCTGCAGTGAGGGGTAGTATTGGCTGAGGGAATGATCTGATTCCAAGAGCCAAGAGTCAGTAAGAGGCAAAGGAGCAGCAAAAAGGACAACACAGAGAAGTAGAGCAGCAACTACGCAGGTGTTGCACAGCCACTATGTAGGTGCTACGCAAGACAACGCAGAGGCACTGGAGGCTTCAGAAATCACGCAAAGAGTTTTTTAGGGCCATTGTTAGGCTGTGGGACCCTTCCAGGGTTACGCAGTCCCTTCTGGTGCAATGCAATGGCATTTGAGGCTAGCAGGGCTAACGCTGAGGCTTCAGGGGCAGCGCTGAGGGTTTCTAGGGTTAGATCCGAGCTGAGTCCTGTAAATCCCATTTGAGGGTGTGGATCAGTGAGATATTTGGCATTAGATCTTCAGGTTAGCTGAAAATTTGATATCTTTCATTCTCTATCGGGTCTTCCAGATCTGGAACCCAAATTTATTGTACTCAGAACTACTTAATAATAAACCTTCATATTTGTTGCACCGGTTTTCTCGCATTGGGTTTTTCCGGGGACTTTTGTCCAAATATCCATGTGTCACTTTGTTGCATGAGTGTATTATTCAGTAAATGATCTGCATGTGTAGGTTGTAGTTGTGTTTATTTTCGATATTTTCTTAATCTAATTTCTAACAATAACTTGTATTAATTAAATCAACTAGGCGGAAATAAACCAATACACTGCAATAGAATTCTCACATGGACAATAAGAGATATTTCAGCCGAGAGTTGAAAATGGAGTGGACAGTAAGAGATATTCCAGTAGAAAGATAACTGCAAATGGAGCGGACAGTAAGAGATATTCCAACAGAAAGAGAGCTGAAAATGGAGTTTGTCTTCACCAAAGCTCTCGTGTAATATCCCTTTTCAGGGATATCTCTCAAACACAGTCAACTCTAAACCAGAGATGGACTGGAGGCGCGTTTACCAGATGTTTCACCTCTGGAGAGAGGGTGAGATTTGGAGGCTACCTGGCCCTCACCAGACTCTGTCTATAGAGTATAGGCAAAACACAACAGATGGGATAGAAACTGGAATGTCTCAAAGGGAAAATAAGCAATGATACAGAGCATACAACAGTACATGAAATGCTAGAAATAGTACATGAAGCAGATACACATAAAATAGAGAGAATATTGAGCCATTTTATTATATTGAGAAATAGAAATGAGTACAAGAGGTAATCAGAGTGATGGCACCTCAACTTGCACCCGACAAGTGTAGGAATACTCTCAGAATAACAAAGGAATGGCTGCTCTATGCTCTGCGTCCAAGCTGCTGGAGAACTGTCGTGCCGCTGCTACTGCTGGAACCAATCAAGTATTTGGGGCTGCTCCCCTACTCGGAATGAGCTGAAACTCTAAAATCAGCCTCTACTCACAAAACCCAGAAAAGCCCAGAGAGTGTTTCTAGAATGGACAACCTTCGAAAATACCTCCCTTGAGGATCTACGTTATCCTGCCAAACGCCACGCTAAGACGGAATGGAATCCTCCAAAATATGGCTTCCCGCTCAACCAAAAGTCTCCAATAGGCAAGGGCTGGCCCCTTGCTCAATCTCCTGACCAAAATCCTCCGAAACAATGCCACACTGGAGCTCCCTCTGTGGGTGGTAGCTGGTACTCGGTATCAATTCTGTCCCCACCAACCGAAAAAGCTCCTTCCAAAATCCGCCCATGAAGCGGCTGTCCCTGTCACTGACAATGGTCTTGGGAAGACCATGTAAATTGAAGATATCCCAGAAGAACAGCTCTGCCACCTGTGCTACTGTATAGTGCGCGGATATGGCGAAAAAGTGTGCATGTTTCGTCAGTCGATCAACGACGACAAATATACAGTCCTTGCCCTGCACCGTGGGCAACCCTGTGATGAAATCCATCGAAATACTCTCCCATTTCCCCTCTAGAATGGGAAGAGGCTGTAACAACCCTGCTGGATGGTTCATCTCCCCCTTGTTGCGCTGGCAAACTTCGCACTCCCTGACATGCTGGAGTACGTCCTCCTTGAGGCCCTTCCATGAGAACCTCTCTCTGATGGCCCTGTAGGTTTTGGTAAACCCCTGGTGACCAGCCAATGGTGAATCATGAGAAGCCTGTAGTATCTTCTTCTTGAGCTGAGAGCCCTCAGTCAAGAAGATCTTGTCCCTATAGTAGATGATCTCATCCATCACCCTGTATCGATCATCCGTCACCTGTCCGTCCAGAACCTCGCAAGCAAACATGTCCTTGGAGTACTCCACCAAAAGTCGAGCCCTCCAATCTGCGTCCAAACTCATCAAGGACAACGCAGCTGGTCTCCGTGAAAGTGCATCAGCCACCACATTGTTCTTCCCTTTGACATACTCTATGTCAAAGTCGTAGGCCTGAATCTTGCTGACCCACTTCTGCTTCCTCTCCTGTAGCTGCTTCTGCTCTAAAAAGAACCTGAGGCTGTTGTGGTCAGTCCTCACCCTGAACTTGTTACCCACCAGGTACTGCCGGAATTTGGCCAAGGCATGCATGGTGACCAACATCTCCTTGTCATATATGGCATATAACCGCTCATGTGGAAGGAGCTTCTGGCTCTCAAAAGCTATCGGGTGACCTCCCTGCATCAATACTGCACCAATCCCCTCTCCCGATGCATCACACTCTAGGACAAACAGCTGCGTGAAATCCGGCAATGCAAGTACTGGGCAGCTGCTCATCACCTCCTTGAGCCTGTCAAAGGCCCGCTACGTTGTATCTGACCAACTGAATGCCCCCTTCTTCATCAAATCTGTAAGGGGTACAACAAGTTGACAGAAACTCTTGACGAACTTCCTGTAATAAGTGCAGATGCCAAAAAATCCTCAAAGTTCCGTCACGTTTCTCGGCTCTGGCCAATCTCTGATGGCCCTGATCTTCTCCTCGTGGACCCTCACTTCGTCCACTCCTATGATGTGTCCCAAATATAGCATCTCCGTCAACCCAAACTCGCACCTGGAGAGCTTAGCATAGAACTGCTACTCCTCCAAGATATGCAGCACTGCCTCTATGTGCTGGAGATGCTCCTCGCAAGTCCTGTTATATATCAATATATCATCAAAAAAGACCAACACAAACTTCCTCAGGTGACTGCGGAAGATGTGGTTCATGCATGACTGGAAGGTGGCTGGTGCGTTGGTTACCCTGAAAGGCATAACCAAGAACTCAAAGTGGCCATAATGGCACCTGAAAGCAGTCTTGGGAATGTCCTATTCCCTCACGCGAATCTGGTGGTACCCGTATCTCAAATCGATCTTCGAGAAAAACTGTGCTCCTCTCAACTCATCCATCAGCTCATCAATCCACAGTATAGGGTACCTGATCTTCATGGTCTTTTTATTCAGAGACCTGTAATCAATGCACATTCTCAATGTGCCGTCCTTCTTCTTCACCAACACTACTGAAGAAGCAAAAGGACTGGTGCTAGGCCGAATGTGTCCAAGAGCCAGCAACTCCTGGATGGCCCGCTCAATCTTGTCCCGATAGGCCTTGGGGTACCTATAGGGTGTGGTGATAACGGCCTGAATGCTCTGCTCTAACTCAATAGTATGCTCAAATCCCCGATCTGGTGGCTGTCCTGGCGGTATCTCCCCAAACACCACGGCATACCTATCAAGGATGGTCTGTATCTCAGGATGAACTGACTGCCCAGTAGTCCCTGCCTCTAATGCACACAGCTCTATGTCTCCCTTCCGGAAGTCTGCCTCCATCTGGTGAGCTGAAACAGTCTGGGGTGGGTAAGTGTGCATCCCATGTATCTTCTCATGCTTCCCGGTCTTCTTATCATCCCACTCCATCTCCAAGGCCTCCCAATCTGTGGTGACCTTCCCTAGAGTAATCAGCCACTGTACACCCAATACCACATTGGTATTCGGTATGTTAACCACAAAAAAGTGGTCAGTCACTGTGTAGGTGCCCATCGTCACAGCCAGCTCTGGAACATACCTGGCACACTGCATTGTCTGATCTCCTAGGACCAACACTGAAATCCATTGAAGCTCTCTGTCGGTATGCCTCTCCGCTCAATCATCTGTGCATCGATGAAGTTGTGGGTTGCCCCACTGTCTACCAGGACTGAAACTCGCTACCCTCGTACTGTCCCTCGGACACACAGTGTCAAATACTTGGGTACTCCCCGCAATGCTGCAAGGGTCCCCCCTGTGGGTGCAAAAGCTGCACCTCCTGCTCCTGGAGGTGGAGGCAGCAAATGGTCCTGCGCTGCCTGACTGTCTCCTGCCTCCCCATCCTCATACTCATCCTCTTCCCCGTTGCTCTCGGAGAAGACCTCGATAAAATGTGCTTTGCCAGCAGCACATCTGTGTCCTGGTGCCCACGGCTCCTGACAGGTAAAACACAACCTCTTCTTCTTCAACTCCCTCCTGGCATCATCATCTAACTGTCCCCTACCTGGATTCCCCTTAGGAGGCAAAATCCTCACATCCTTCCCCTTTGGCTGGAAAGCCTGTCTTTGGGGGTAAGGTGTCCTGGTCCGAGGCAAAGCATCCTGCAAATCCCAGGTCCTGCCAACTGCGTCCTGGAGTGTAGCTGGTCTAGTGGATCTGACCAAACCTCGAAGCAGCTCTGCTAACCCCTCAATGAACATGTATATCATCCGTGCCGCAGATAGATCAGGCACCATCACTGAAAGTCTCAGGAAATCTGCAATATATGTCTCCGAGCTCCCGGTCTATTTGAGCCTCGTCAGCTCCACAAAATGCTCCTCTGGATCCCTCCGGTCAAACCTCTCTATCAATCTTTGGGTCTGTTGACCACACTTTGTCAACGACCCCATAGCGGTACACCCCCATTTTTTCAAATGGGACTTATCATGTTCGAGGCTCGTGTCATCCATATTTCATCGCCAATCGACAGTTTTTATAAATGATGTAAACCCATTCTGCATGTAATGATGTAAATGATCTAAGACCGTTAATGTATGTAACAACCTAGGTAAGCCTAGTATGTTGTTGATGATCTCTATCCTAGGAGGTTTTTTGTCTCACTGATTCACGAAAGTGATCGGCAGAGTTTTTCCCTCCAGCCTCACCCCAAAGCTAGGGTGGATTTTGTCATCAGCATACTAAGTGAGTCCTAGTGTTTCTATCGAGTCCTTGTAAAATTAGTTTGAGCTACTTGGTCTACTAGATCATATTTGAGTCGCAGAATTGGGTATTTATTTGAGGGTCTATACGAATGGGTTTTCCCCCCTTCATGTATGTAAATGTATTATCTCATGTAAAAGAGGGTTGGAAAAAATAATTATAATCCCCTCTTAGTCAATTAATTAAATTTTCTGGTCAATTAATTAATAAAATCCTAAACCAGAAATTTAATTAATTTAGGGTCCTAAATTAGGATTAAATCTTTAAAGGAAAATTTGTGGGTCCTTGGAAAATGATTTTGAAAGCCCCAGGCCAAGGGAATATTGCGAATTTTAAGAAATATTGGACCCTTGGGCCTGGTGGTTAAGTCAAGGTCAAAATTTTGGGGTAATTAACTCAAAAATAATATTTTTGAGTTAATTAAAATTGAATTAAATTATAAATTCGTTTTTTCCCCAAAATTTTAATTTCAACGCTCCGGATTAAAAGAAATTAAATCTTTTGGACGATTGAGATTATTTTGACGAGGATCATCCAAACTAGCCGTTAGAGATCTTGTCCTATAAATTTAGAGGTCTTTCTCATTTTTTAGACATCCGATCTCACGATCGTGCACTTGCTCTTAGAAGCTCTTGTAAACTTTTGAGGAATAAAGCATAAAGACTTTGGGGTTACAAATCTGGATGTTCCTTCTCAGATCTATGTGGTGAATTGTCTCTAAACTCTGCTACTTGGTTTCTTGCATTTTATGGTTGATGGCCTTCATGGATTAATCTGCATATAGGTATCTTATGCAGTTTTCTGGGTTTATAAAATAACATTCTGATTTTTCCGCAAAGGTCTCATGTTGTTTTCTTAAATCTCTATCAGTCTAAAAGTCTGGATCTAAGTGTGCAGGGAATTTTTTTTTAAGATTGGGCGTCTGGGGAAGTCTTCGGTTGGACCAGCCGACTCCCAATAAACATAAATCTGATAAGCTCTTTATTTGTTAAATTTCGGGTCTATCTTACGATATTTGTGATTTTGCAGGGTTTCGAAGGCTTGTGCCTCTCACTAAAATTTTAAATTCCTGAAAATTGTGCCAAAACGGATTCAGATCTAACCATGAGGGTTTTAAATTTGTAAACTAGCTTGTATATTTGTAAATTTTTTAAGATTGTTGGGGTTTAATCATTAAAATTGGCGTGTGTGTCTTCAGATCTGGCTGTCTTTGCAGGTTAAGGGTTTAAATCAGAAATTTTTAAAGACTTGAAGCAGATCTAGGGCAGATCTGGCCTCAGAACCCCCACTGTGGGCAAATCTGGGCGTTATTAGTTTCAAGAAGCTTTGAAAATCTGAATTTTGGAACAATTTGAAGTTGCCGGACGTTTTTTTTATTGAGCTGGGTTCACATCTTCCCATCTACTGCCATCAATCTCTGCTTTATTCACATGCTGCATCATTCTTCTCCTTTCACTTGCCATTGATCTCCTTATGCCCTAGCCGCCTCTGCAAAACGTCTGCTCTGCACCGTCCAGCATTTTCATCGGTTCTTAAACATATCTGTTCGTTGTTACCCAAGCTGTCGTCCACGCTGCCCTCACATCTCTCGCTATCCAACTTCCAAATCCGCCCAAGCTGCTTCGTCCCACCTGCAATTCAAACAAAACGACAAACACAAGCATAAAGGGGTGGCATTAAGTTTCTCTTGTGCGATTTCCTCAAGCCGTCACCCAAGCCTCTTGCCGTCCAACGAATCTGCAACCCGCAAACAAAACGCAGCATTAAACTCGGTCTCTGCCATTCATCGATCTGCACACACAAAACAACGACAAACGTACACGGCATTCCAAGGATAAACCCACGCTTATTTTTTTTGGTTCGATTCGACTTCAGTTTAGATTTCATTGTTGATATGCGTTAAAGTTTTTCTTAGCGGATCCATTTTTCTTTTATAAAGCTTTAGTTTTACGTTTTAAATCTTTTTAGTGTCGGCTAGTTTTATTTTGCTGGAATTCGTTTAGTATAGTTTAGTTTAGGTTTAGTTTTAAGTTTTTGTTTTAACTTAGATTTAATTTTATTCGATTTCAGATTTGGACTTTATAGAGTTGTGGTAGCGTAGATTTTAGAAACTTTCGATTTTGTTTAGATTTAAAATTTTAGATATTAAATTCAAATTTAACATTAGTTTAGTCTTTAACTTAGTTTAATTTTGATTTTGGTCTTGTTTAGATTTAGCTTTGGTTAGAACTTTTTTTTAGATTAAAAAAATATTAAAAAATTTAAAAAAAAATCCTAAAAATTTAGAAAATACAAAAATATAAAAAAAAAAAATTCAAATTTTTCGATGGTCAACTGAGCCTACTTTTATTTTTATCTAAGTTTGACTATGGATCATTTTGATTTTCGAGCTGCGTTATAATTGGAATATTTTTATTTTCGGAAATCTTTCAAGTATCTGGCTTTCTCATAATATTCATGGTTGTGGCATTCTCAAGAAAATATCATTGTGATCAATCGTGGTTTAATAAGCAACAGTTAAGCGTTACTTACTTGTTTATAATTGCATAACGGGATTCTTTTTTACTCCATAAGGCACTGGTCTTAAACGTAATATCTAAATCTAGATCTGTGGAATCTCGTTCATTTTATAAGTATTTGATGTTTTAGCTGTGTCTCCTGGATTTGTCATCCTCATTTCTAGAAGGGTCTACCTCCCTTGGCCTGCAAGGAGACAGCTTAAATAGAGAGATTGGGGATAAAGGTGACAGCCCCCAATCTGAGCCGTTGTCGCGGTGCCTGGACAATTTGTGCGACAACAGGGTCAACTCGGCATATGTGGTCACTGTCGAATGTTCGAGTGTAACCATCCCATGGAACCACCAATCCTGGGCCTCACCATCCAAATGCAACGTCGCCACCTTGATGGCCTCTATCTTTGCCATCTGGTTGAGCTGGAAGTATATGTCCAACTTCTCCACCCAAGACTTTGCCGAACTGTTTGATGAACCATCAAACATAGGCAAATGGAACCTGCTCACTGTATGCTGGGTATCTCCCTCGTGATAATGCCAATGCCCTCTGTGATGGTCACGGAGTCTACTGTCCCACTGAAGCTGAACAAAATCTCTGAATGAAAGGGCATCCCTGAACTCCTACCCATATGCCTGATACTCAGCAAAATAATCACCCATGTGGCTAGGCTATGGCTCCTGCTGTGCTCCTACCCCAGTGTCTGCACCCAGAAAAGTGGGCATAGTGGAACGAGTGGGGGCATGTGATGCCTGGTGCGGAGTGGCATCCCGCTCCTACAAATGGTGGGATGTGCCCGACCCCTCACCAACCTGGAAACCCCTTGGGGTTTCACGCTGTCTAGCCTCCACAGCAGTGAATCTCTAACCCATCATCTCGATCTGCCTCGCCAGATCCTGCACTGATTTGAGGAGTGCTTCCCCAAACTGTTTTGCATCACTATCATCTGCCATTGGCTCCCCCTGTTCTGCGTTCACTCCTAGATCCTGTTCTGCGTCCTCTACTGGAACGCAGTCCCCCTCTCCGTAGGTGATCTGCAACCTACGTTCTCTGTCACGGTACTTCCTACCCCTGTAGCAAATGTACGGCTTTTCTCCCGGTGTCATAGACAACTTGTTCCACAGGCTGAGCCAGGTCTATGAGCTCTAATACCACTGTGATATCCATTTTCAGGGATATCTCTCAAACACAGTCAACTCTAAACGAGAGATGGACTGGAGGGGCATTTACCAGATATTTCACCTCTGGAAAGAGGGTGAGATCTGGAGGCTACCTGGCCCTCATCAGACTCTGTCTATAGAGTATAGGCAAAACACAACAGATGGGATAGAAACTGGAATGTCTCAAAGGGAAAATAAGCAATGATACGGAGCATACAACAGTACATGAAATGCTAGAAATAGTACATGAAGCAGATACACATAAAATAGAGAGAATACTGAGCCATTTTATTATACTGAGAAATAGAAATGAGTACAAGAGGTAATCAGAGTGATGGCACCTCGACTTGCACCCGGAAAGTGTAGGAATACTCTCAGAATAACAAAGGAATAGCTGCTCTATGCTCTGCGTCCAAGCTGTTGGAGAATTGCCGTGTTGTTGCTACTGCTGGAACCAATCGAGTATTTGGGGCTGCTCCCCTACTCGAAATGAGCTGAAACTCTGGAATCAGCCTCTACTCACAAAACCCATAAAAGCCCAGAGAGCGTTTCTAGAATGGACAACCTTCGAAAATACCTCCCTTGAGGATCTACGCTATCCTCCCAAGGGCCACGCTGAGACTGAATGGAATCCTCCAAAATATGGCCTCCCGCTCAACCAAAAGTCTCCAATAGGCAAGGGCTAGCCCCTTGCTCAATCTCCTAACCAAAATCCTCCGAAACAATGCCGCACCGGAGCTCCCTCAAGATGGACTGCATCCTCCCTCTCAAGACTGCGCAATCTATAGATGCAATGCTCCTCCACAAATGCCACAACTCGATCCTCCTGCAAAATACTGATGGGAATGCCTCACCGGAGCAAGCAATCAAAGTCTCCTGGGGCTGAGGCTGAGATCTCCAAACGGAGACACTCAATGCACTAAACAGTGCTGCAGACAAGCTAAACAGCCAGTGTGCTCAAAGTCGAAGTGAACAGCTCAACATGCATAAACTCGAATGAGGAAATGAGGAGGCTCTCCTCCTTTTTATAACAATGGGCCTCTCTCAACCCTAGGCCCCACCATCTCCTACGTAGCCTCCAATTGGCCCACGTTGCCAACTAAACTGCGCTGTCATGGCCCACGTGGTCTAAGTGGGTCCCCCTCTACGTGGTCTCTTGGCCCCCCTTGGCCCACTTAAGCCACAACATTGAGTCTTGTAGGGAGTGCACTTTATTTTAGTGAGTCATGTCCCCCTCTCACTTAGTTTATTTATATTTCTAACTATAGAAGGAAAAATTGATCAAAGTTAATATTTCCAATTAGCTATCGCTAATTGGGAATATTACATCCCGTACCATGTTCAAAATTTGACTTCTATGTTGCAACAATTACTTATTCCAAAGCGTCTTTCTTATGCAATATTAATTAAGCAATTGTATATAGAACATACACAATATAAACCTACCTGCTTGGGTAAGATCTTCAATCTGAGATAGCCCTCATGTTATTAAAACGGGTAATAATTTTTCTTTGGGCTATATTTTTCTTTGCTATAGATAATTACATTACATTTTTTACACATTTAATTCACCCCACAACATCATAACATCATTAGCGATTATGAGGAAAAAACAATAACATTGGAACATAAAGGAACAACAAAAGAAAAGCATGCACAAATAAAGACACCAGAATTTGGTCAAAGACCGAGGAAAAATCCCACAAAGGGGAAAACCTAAAATTCAATTCTTCTTCTTATATTAGATATCGATCAAATGTTCAACTGATATACAAAGTACATCCATAGTAAGATATATCAATTGAGCCATGCAAGCCAGATCACTGAGGACGCCACCTTGGGCCATACGAACCACTATCATCAGGTCATCCTGGACCATGCGAACCACTGTCACCAGGCCACCCTGGGTTGTGCTAACCGTTGTCATCGAGCCAGCTTGCGCCATGCTAACCGATGTCACCGGGGCACCCTGGACCATGCTAACCATTGTCACTAGGCGACCTTGGGCCATGCTCACCGCTATCACTAGGTCATCTATGAAAATTCCTAAAACCGGAATCCTATTGCAACCACTAATATTATTTCTCCTAATTGTTAATTAAATTTAACAATTTATCTACAATTTTCCACGATAAATACTGAAATAAATACACTGCAACATTCACAAATAAAACTGCGGAAGAATAAATGTTGGAAGAAATGCTAGCACACACACATAAATAACATAGTTATTTTTGGACGAAAGTACCCGAAAAAACCCAACTTGGGAAAACTAGTGCAGCAGATGAGGGTTTTATTATTAAGCAATAGTGACATAATCTGAGTACAACAGGATGTTGAAACTCGAAATCCTATAAAGAAATACTAGCAAGAAAAATCTAGTGAGCTAATTTCCTCACTCCACAGGCAAATCCGATCTCTAACCTCAGCTCTAGGTGAGTCGTCCAAACTAGCTCTGCGCAGCTACCGCGTCACACTAGCGCAGTGCCTTCTGCACTCAGTTCAAACCAGCTTCTCCTCAAGTCGTCTGGTCTGCTGCTGTCTGGGAAAATGTCTCTCCTGGCCTCCGGAACCACTGTCCAGCTTCTGGCACTAAAACTTGTGATTCCCCAACAAAATCGAAAATGCCTCTAGAGGCTACTACTCTACCTCTGGGTCAGCCTCTCTGTGGCTCTTCTGCTTCTCTGCAAATGCACTCACTGGATCTGGAATCCTTCCTCCGGTTTCACTGTCTCTGCCCCTTTTTCTCACTGCTTCGATCTCACAAGCTCTCTCTCCGGCAACTGACTGCTCCAACTCTGGAAATCGATATGCTCATGAAATTGAACCTCTCAAGTTTGTCCTCCAAGTGCCCATTGACTTCTTCTTATAATCCTCTGTTGGGGCTCCAACGACCAAGATTAAATCTTAATCAATGGCTAGGATTAACTTGAAGTCGATCCGTGTGAGTTTCTAGATCATACACACCTTGACTTAATTAATTCTAATTAATTAACCATATTCCAAGTTTAGACTTAGGAAATATTTAAAAACTGGCTAATAATCTAATTATCACTTCTAGGCAGAAATTCTATAAACGATTTATGGGTTTTGGAAATCTCCTGTATTCTAGCCTCTCCACAAAATTTCAAGGCTAGAACACATCTGATGCAACAAAACTAACACTCCCTCTTAGCGAGGAATGTGTTCTAGTCTTGCACCTGCTGCACCATCTCCTGTCACGTTGCTGATATCTGGCCACACTGCCCACCAACTAGTACGCAACTCTGATATGAGCTGCATTTGTGCTGCTGTTGACCATGCTGAACTGTTGCCAACACTGCATCTTCACTACAACTCCCTCTCATCTGTTGTTGTTGCAATTGCAACATCTTCAACTGAGAAGCATTCGAAAAACTGAACCAACCGTGTTCAGTATGACACAGTTGTCACCCGAGTCCTGACTGCTACTAGCTACTGCACTGTCCACTGAAGACTCTGCACTGTGCCAACTGCACTACTACCAACTCTGCACTGCGCTCTCCAGTATCTGACTACTACTAGTCTCTGCAATTGTCACTCTAGCATCTAACTGCACCAACTGCCACTGGTCCATCCTACTACTGAATATTGTGGGCCCTCATAGCAAGGTATTGATCCAAGAGGTGGACTCCTCAAGGATCTTGCCCATTTGTAGCGCTTTGGGGCCACAAAACCAAGTCACCCCACCTCACTCCTAGAGATATATCGGCAAACATCGTGAAGTCTTCCTCCAGCCTGGAGGGAAGCCTATCGATCTCTGCAGAAGCTTCCTACTGGTCCTACTTCTCCTCCTTGTCCTTCTTCCTGAGAAGACACTGGGTACTATAGTGGCCTAGCTCACCACACCAGAAACACTTGAACTTTGAGAGGTCCTTCTTCTTTCTCTGCTCCCCCTGTCCCTGACTGGGACCCTTTGATGCGAGGACCACATTCTCCTCCTCCTCCACTTCATTCCACTGTTGCTGCCACTGATGGAGCTCTTCAAAAGAGCTCGCCTCATCTCCTCCTGCTACAAGTTAACCCACATTATGTCCCATCCTGGTAGCGTGTCTCTGCCCAATATACTTTGGACAAAGATTTGCCAATCCTCTGAGACGTTATTAAGCACCAACCGCACCAACTCCAAGGCTTGAGGCGTTGCCCCAACAGCCGACAACTGACCTCGGACCTCATGAATCCTCGTGAGCAAGGGGTCTATGCCTTCCTCTTTCTGCATCAAGATGCATCTCAGCTTCTCCTCGAGATACATCTTTCCCTGCTCAAAAGTACCCTGATATAGCGAGGTAAGAGCATCCCACCTCTACTTGGAAGTATCTTTGCTAGCCATAAGCGAGACCACATGATCCATGACTCCATCAAGGATCAATCTCTTTGCCTGCACCATCTCCTTTTTGTACTCTTTTAGCTGATTTGCATCCATGGGAACTGCCACCACTGCATCAATATATGTTTTCAGGCCAAACTCGTCTAGAAGGAAGGACATTCTTGCCGTCCAAATGACATAGTTGGAAGCCCCATTCAACCTGTCATGATCACGAAGCCCAACAGTGGCCATCTCAACAAATGTTGAAAATATCCTCTTCCCTTTTGCTTAGTTGCTGCCTAAATATTTGCACACCCTTCTAGAGTGAGAGACTCTGCTCACAACGATTGTTGATCTACAAGGGAAATCGAACTTCTTGAGACTAGAAGTTCCCTAAGGAAAATTTTCCCTCAATGTGTGCTCTTCTTCCACCCGACGCTAGCTCTGCACTAGCAAACTGCTGCAAAACTACGGGGTCCAGCTAGAGATCTTCTCTGCGAAAATACTCAGCTGCTCCCTCTGCCTCTGGAGCTACTCGATCTACAGAGATCGAAATTTTCGTTCTCTCTCTCAGAAAAATCGATTCTCCTTAGGTGACTCGACCTCTTGGCAAAGTGACTATGTTGCCTCTAGGGTTTTGACGTACCACCCACACTGAATAGCGGAACTCCTTTTGTCTTTGCTACTAAGCTCTCCGGTTGATCATCTACACTCTAATACCATGTGAAAATTCCTAAACCAAAATCCTATTGCAACAACTGATATTATTTCTCCTAATTGTTAATTAAATTTAACAATTTATTTGTAGTTTTCTACGACAAATACTGAAATAAATACATCGCAACCTTGATAAATAAAAAGTGAGGAAGAATAAACATTGGAAGAAATGCTAGTACACACACATAAATAACACGGTTATTTTTGGACGAAAGTCCCCGAAAAAACCCAACTTGGGAAAACCGATGCAACAGATGAGGGTTTTATTATCAAGCAGAAGTGAAATAATCTGAGTACTACAAGATGTTGAAATTGGCAATCCTACAAAGAAATACTGGCAAGAAAAATTTAGTGAGGAAATTTCCTCACTCCGCAGGAAAATCCGGTCTCTGACCTCAGCTCCAAGTGAGCCATCCAAACTGGCTCTGCAGAGCTACTGCGTCACACTAGCGCATTCCCTTCTGCAATTAGTTTGAACCAACTTCTCCTCAATCTGTTTGGTCTGTTGCTATCTGGGAAAATGTCTCTCCTGGCTTCCGGGACCACTGTCCAGCTTCTGGCACTGAAACTCGTGTTTCCCCAGCAGAATCGAAACTGCCTCTAGAGGGTATTGCTTTGCCTCTGCGTCAGCCTCTTTATGACTCTTCTGCCTCTCTACAAATGCACTCACTGGATCTGGAATCCTTCCTCCGGTTTCACTGTCTCTGCCCCTCTTCCTCACTGCTTCGATCTCACAGGCTCTCTCCGAACAACTGACTGCTGCAACTTTGGAAATCAATTTTCTCATGAAATCGAACCTTTCAAGTTTGTCCTCCAAGTGCCCATCGACTTCTTATAATCCTCTGTTGGGGTTCCAACGGCCAAGACTAAATCTTAATCGATCGCTAGGATTAACTTGAGGTCAATCCGTGTGAGTTTCTAGATCATTCACACCTTGACTTAATTAATTATGTTTAATTAACCATAATCCCTAAGTTTAGACTTAGGAAATATTTAAAAACTGGCTAATAATCTAATTAAGTCACTTCTAGGTGGAATTTCCAGAAACGATTTCTCGGTTTTGGAAATCCCCTGTATTCTAGACTCTCCACAAAATTTCAAGGCTAGAACACATCTGATGCTACAAAAACTAACACCACCCTGGGCCATGCTAACCGAGGTCACCAGGCCACCCTGCGCCATACTGACCAATTACAGAGTGGGCCATCTATGCCATAGCAACCGACTATAGTGCCACTGTTCCAAGAACTAGACCATAAGACTATTCCAAGAGCGAAGACAACATATTGTTCCAAGATGCCATACAATCTTTACCAATACATATATGATACCAATACTGCTTTGCATACTATGCCATACCAACATACATATACGTTGCCAATACTATTTTGCATACGATTGCATATCAATATATATATATATATATATATACTGAAGAACTGTGAACCAAACATAGAGGAGCCATATATATAATGAAGAGAAGCCATACATATCTGATCAGAGGAACAACTTGTAGATACCATACCAATATCACAGAACAATGCCATTATAACACTTACAAAGGTGTGATGTAATAGAGTGATATGAGACCTTGCCGACTACAGAGATATGATACCTTAGCCATTTCCAAGAGATGCAAGAGTGAGACTTGTGCGAAGCGAGACCTAGTGATGCAGGGGCATCCGAGCAAACTTTTGTTTAAATTGGAATCCGAAGCTGTGGAAAGGAAAATATGGACAGTGATTGTAAATCGGGACAAAATTAGTTAAAACAGAGCTAAATTTGTTGGAACTGATGAGGTCTAATTAAATGTAATTATCTTCCATGTTTGCATAATCGAGAAGATTTAGGGTTTGTTTGAGAAATTAAGGGAGGAAATCGTGGATCTTAACTGATCCACGCTCTTGTAAAATTCTATATAAAAGAGAGTCTTTGTGTGCGTGTTAGAATATGAGGAGAGAGTGAATACAACGTAATCACAGGGAAATTGTGACTAAGGCTGAAATGCCTTAGATTATAAGCGATATTTTTGTATATAATAGAAAGAGTGTTATGTGGACCTCTATGTGTCGAGTTGTGTTCATTTACAGTTTAGATTCATGTATTAAATACTGTGTTATTATATTTATTGATCGACCATCGATCACTATAAGGATCGATGGCGATCCAACACAATACAATATCGTTGTATGAGTTATTGTGTGGCAGAATTAGATCTGCGATCCAGTGACATTATAATGTCATAGCGTGAGTTTTGTCACAGAGTATGGCGAAGTTTAAAAAAAAGTCCGAACGAGAACGTCAGATGCACAGTAGCGGAACCGCATACAGTTGGAACCTGGAGATGGAACTGTTCGGGCACGGCATAAATGGAAGACGAACAATGAAAGTGGTTTCTGAAAACCATAAAGGGTTTTCGCGTAGCTCTTGAGTGGTAAACGGTTTTATTCAATTTGAATGCGATCGTATTGGACCACGACACGTCACGGAGCCGAAACAACTTTTTTCGCGTGACCTTTGATTGTTAAAGTCCGGGGGCTAATTGAATGCGATGACCGTTCGATTGTAAACGTTGGAGATCCAACGGCGATCACGTGGGATGTTGCGCAGAGGTTTAAAACGTTAAGTAGTGTGCATCTTTGTTACGCGACATCCATTGGATGAATGGACAGGAGCGGATCATCGGTGAAGGTGTGCTGACGTTAACGATGGAGCCCTCAACGTTATTTCGTTAACGTTTATGTGGTTTGTGTGGAGCGACAACCGTCTGATCGCAGATCGACAGTTATCACAAATAAAATGGCTCGGGGTTTAAACCTTTAAATGGACGCGATATGACTATAACACTGTGTTGTAATCTGTTTGAGTTCCAGCTTTAAGCGCGTTAAAGTGGGACTGCTATCTGAATTTCAAAGGTTTACGTTATTGCTTTGTTTTATTTGCCTCCGACATATTCTGATGACAAGGGTTCAAAAGAGGGCCGCATGTGTTGGTCAAAGACCATGGAATTGATGTATTATTTGCTCCTAATATATATATTTAATCGTGGGCCCATAACCCACAGGTCCTAGGATCGAAGAATCAGAGCTATGAATCTGCAGCTTTGACACAAATCTGAAGGTTGCAGGTTCATATTAACAAAATGAAAGTTAACCTACCCTATAGTAGGTTTCACTTTTCATCAAGTGGTATCAGAGCAGGGAAAGGATTTCCTGCAAAGAAGGAGTTTGCATACAAAGAAAGAAGAGGTACAATTTTGTTGAAGTTTTGTAAAGCTTGTGATTTTTATATTTTGTGAAGGTAGCAGCAAAGAAGGTGAGAAGATTGCAACAGCCTAGAGCAGGGGTGCTCAAATGGTTCCACACGAGAGAACCAGAGAGATGCCAAAAGACTAAGCTCAGAGGAGAGAAGCTTGGTGAGGTATCTGGTAGCAGGGAGGACTTGCTATTGCAGAGGTTTTGTTGCAGCTCACAAAAGACAATTCCACAGAGGATGTGGGTAGAATTGTTCAAGAATGTTGTTACAGGAAGATCACAAAGGGCAGTTCCACAGTGATGTGGGTAGAATTGCTGACAGATGTAGAAGACATATGACTAGGAGGTCATAAAAATTTTTATGCCTCCGGACTCTGATGCAGGGGCATCCGAGCAAACTTTTGTTAAAATTGGAATTCGAAGCTGTGGAAAGGAAAATGTGCACAGTGATTGTAAATCGAGACAAAATTAGTTAAAACAGAGCTAAATTTGTTGGAACTGATGAGGTCTAATTAAATGTAATTATCTTCCATGTTTGCATAATCGAGAAGATTTAGGGTTTGTTTGAGAAATTAAGGGAGGAAATCGTGGATCTTAACTGATCCACGCTCTTTTAAATTCTATATAAAGGAGTCTGTGTGTGTGTGATAGAATATGAGGAGAGAGTGAATACAATGTAATCACAGGGAAATTGTGACTAAGGCTGAAATGCCTTAGATTATAAGCGATATTTTTGTATATAATAGAAAGAGTGTTATGTGGACCTCTGTGTGTCGAGTTGTGTTCATTTCCAGTTTAGATTCATGTATTAAATACTGTGTTATTATATTTATTGATCGACCATCGATCACGGTAAGGATCGATGGCGATCTAGCGCAATACAATATCGTTGAATGAGTTATTGTGTGGCAAAATTAGATCTGCGACCCAGTGACATTATAATGTCATAGCGTGAGTTTTGTCACAAAGTATGGCGGAGTTTAAAAAAAAGTCTGAACGAGAATGTCAGATGCACAGTGGCGGAACCGCATACAGTTGGAACCTAGAGATGGAACTGTTCGGGCAAGGCGTAAATGGAAGACGAACAGTGAAAGTGGTTTCTGAAAACCACAAAGGGTTTTTGCGTAGCTCTTGAGTGGTAAACGGTTTTATTCAATTTGAACACGATCATATCGGACCACGACACGTCACGGAGGCGAAACAACTTTTTTCGCGTGACTTTTGATTGTTAAAGTCTGAGGGCTAATTGAATGCGATGACCGTTTGATTGTAAACGTTGGAGATCCAATGGCAATCGCGTGGGATGTTGCGCAGAGGTTTAAAACGTTAAGTCGTGTGCATCTTTGTTACACAACATCCGTCGGATGAATGGACAAGAGCGGATCATTAGTGAAGGTGTGCTGACGTTAACAATGGAGCCCTCAACGTTATTTCGTTAACGTTTATGTGGAGCGACAACCGTCTGATCGCAGATCGACGGTTATCGCTAATAAAATGGCTCGAGGTTTAAACCTTTAAATGGAAGCGATATGACTATAATACTGTATTGTAATATGTTTGAGTTCTGGCTTTAAGCACGTCAAAGTGGGACCACTGTCTGAAATTCAAAGGTTTATGTTATTGCTTTGTTTTATTTGCCTCCGACATATTCTGATGACAAGGGTTCAAAAGAGGGCCGCATGTGTTGGTCAAAGACCATGGAATTGATGGATTTTTTGCTTCCGATATATATATTTAATCGTGGGCCCATAGCCCACAGGTCCCAGGATTGAAGAATCAGAGCTATGAATCTGCAGCTTTGACACAGATCTGAAGGTTGCAGGTTCATATTGACAAAATGAAAGTTAACCTACCCTATTGTAGGTTTCACTTTTCATCACCTACCCATGCGAGATTATGTGCCAATTGCAGTGAACATAAGAGAGATGCCAATGTATATAGCCATTACAACCATACATCATCGAGATCAAGAGTTAGCGAGACTATTAGCTTATGCCAAGAGCGAGACCATACTAACAAGAGCGAAGTCGTATCCATAAGGGCGAGACCACATCCATATGAAAATGAATGCCATTACGACGGGCCATAGCGAGATCATTACCACAAGAGCGAGACCAATAATGTGAAAGTCCTGTAGACATGGTGCGAGAGACCTGTGACATATGCAAGAGATCTATGACATATGTGGGATTTGAGACCATGTGAGAGACTGTACCCATATGCAAAAGAACAACTGCGAAAAAGAGTGTCCTGTGGAACCTCAGACCCCATCAAAGATCTTCGAATGATCTACGTAATCGAAGTACACTTTTTGATATATATAAATATTTCCCTAATTCGAATATATGCTTCTTGAGCCAAGCTGACTTAGGCAATAGGAGGGAAATTTCAAATTGAATTCAAATTTAAATATATAAGTTTTTCTTTCAATATTTGCTTGCCCAAAATAATATTCTTCATTGACCATAGGGCTTGCAATTTGGGGCTTAGGGTTTCCCCTAGGGAAATTTGTCCCAGAGTTGCCTGAATTTCAACACTCCCTCTTAGCTAGGGAAGAATTTCCATTTGCATCATAAGTCTCATCATAGCAGCATCATGATGTATCTCGAGAGAACATATCTCAATCATAAGGAAGACATACAGTTGAATCATCGATAAGACCCATCCCATATCATCTCATAAAAGAAGAGAAATATATAACCAATGGTAGGGGAGATAAACCCTCCAAACCCTACCTGACTTAAAGACATATCCCCCAACTATATCAATAAGGCATCCATCTCATCATATCTTGACTCAACTTGATTCCTTTGATCGTCAGTTGAATAATGATGTCTAGATCTAAAGAAGAAGAAGAATTAATATAGGGGAGCTTCAACTACCACCCTGTCATCTCAATCACCATCATAGGGGAGCATCAGGATTCTAGCCTATATCCAATAATCAATTCGGTCAATCTGAAATAGAATAGTCATTGTCATCAAGTTATGTCTCATCTCAGCTCATCTTTGCCCATGTCCATCTGTTGAGCAATCTCAAATCTAAAGAAGAAGAATCACTGCAGGGGAGCTCCAGCTACCATCCTAAATCCAATACCAAAAATTTGCTTAGCAAGAAGGCTAAGAATCTGCATTTGCTTAGCTAAACGGCTAAGAAACCAATTGCTCAGCCAATAAGGCTAAGAAACGATAACTCAAAAGAATCATCATTGGAGAGCCTCTACTACTATCCCAGAGAATTGCCATCACGGAGCCTCTGCTACCACCCAGGAGAATCACCATTGGGGAGCCTCTGCTACCACCCTGAATCCACAAACAATAGGAGGGATGCTACTTACCAAGAGAGGTAAGGATCATGCCTATCCTATTGTCTTAGCGGATCTTACCATCTTAACCCTCAATGATCAAGTGGTAAAACACCTACATCTCTATCTTGAGTGGGAGGCCACTTATCATAAATGGTAAGGATCACACCTAACTCAAGCAGCGAGAACCCATTGGCCAGATGGGTGGGAAATTGGATGCTAACTAGGGTATACTTTGTCAATAACAAAGAGAGACAATAGGCAAGATACGACTTACGGAGAGGTAAGGATAACAGACTATCGTATTGTCCAGAGCTCCCTCAACCCTAGGAGCTCTAAGGCTCAATTCCTTACCCTGGGAGCTCAAGCAAGGGGGAAATGCATAGCTCAGTGTCCTCGATCAGCCCTGGCCCTTGGCTAGGAGGGTCACATCCATCAATCCAAGTTGCTCTCTGAAGATCAGAAACATATCAAAGTGCTCATATCCAGTACTAGCTCAAACAACTCACTAGGGAGTTCAGCCACACTGCCTTATCCAGTACTTTCAAGCAATAGTTCTCTGTTTTCCTATTTGTGCAGAACATCAAATAAAATATTATGTTAAAGAAAACGCATGTCATAAAGAAAGTAATATCATATTCATCCTTTCTCCTTCTCATATAGGGAGGCAACAACCACAAGCCTAAGCTTGTCTCATACAACAACATAATCTCAATCCATGAAGATGTCTTTGTCTCAGTTATGTATGTTCGGACTTTATCCAGCTCAAGTTGCATGCAATACAAGGATCCTTCTTGCTCATTACTCATTACGAGATCAAATCTAGCAACAATAATCCATCAATGCAATCCAACATGTCATGTTTCTGACAATACACTTCCTCTAATAGGAAGTCCTCTACTACACTTCTGCACGAGACGTGGACGTTGAAAATGTTTGGGTAAACCAATCCTGTCATCAATGAATTGTTATCATATAAAATTAATTAACAAAAACATACCTTCAACAACATCAGATGTTCATTAATTCATGTCTAGAAGACTTGCTTCATTCTACAATCATGGGACTTCTAATCATTCACTGCAAATAATAATAGGTGTTGGGATCTCATCAAGGGTTTCTCCCTCTGAATGGGAAGCCTTTTTAGTCATCATCAATCTTATCATGCTACTGTTATGTGCAATATCGCAAATGGGAAAATAACAATAATAACAAGCTAAAATATATTAAGGAGACAAAAAAACAAAAACTGATATCAAAACACCAATGGAGCCATAGAATATTGCTGAGCCATTTTATTAATTTTCTAGAAATGAGTAAAATGGAGGTGTTGGAATGAAGGCACCTGGGCTTGCTCAAGGCAAGCTAGAAAAGCCCTCTGAATCAATGCTGAAATCCCCCACTGATGGTACACTGTATGGCTATAGCTCTGCGCTGCAATCTGCCAGAAATGTTGTTGCTACTCTCGAAGAAATGCCACTAGGGCCTGCTACACTACTCATAAAATTCTGATACTTTAACCCTAGACTCTACTCAAGAAACCCACGAAAACCCACGAAGGAATTCGGCAAATGTTGACCCTAGAATTTCGGCTCAATTTCCCCTAGCTCCTCTAGCTGTTGGCTGAGTTAGGATCTCTGTTGGACACCTCTAATCTGCCCAGAAAATTCTGCCAAACTAATCTTGGCTTCTCCTCAATAAACCCAAAAAAACCCGCGAAGGAATTCCGGAAACGCTGACCCCGGAAATTCAACCTCTAGGGATGGCTACGCTCTCCTGCTGGGTACGATGGCCTCTATGGTAAAAACACTAAAAGAAAGGCCTCCAAATCTCTGAAAAACTCAGCTATGGAAGGGCTAATATCCTCACAATCTCCCGGACTGAAATCTCATGAAGTTCTCCCCCCAGGAGATGATCGCCTCTATGACAGCCTAATCTCCCTAGAAGACTGCACTGCCCTAGAAATGACTGCATAATCTAGTGGCTGAAATGATGATGATGCTCTCCAAGAACTGATGGGATGGCTCCTCTCCTGAGCGGGCACCCGAAGTCCCCCGAGGACGAGGTTGTGATCTCCGCTCGGAGACACCCTTGTGCTAAACAACACTGCAGACTCAACTAAATAGCTTGAGCGTGCTCTAGTCTTGACAGATAGAAAGTCATAAGATGCATGAATGAATGAGAAAGGCTGTCTTCCTCTCCTTTTATGCTTGTGAACCCCTAAACTCCCTTGGGCCCACCTATGTTGTGTTGTCCCTCTGTGCCATGTTTTCCCTTGCTATGTTGTTCTGCCTCTCCCACGCTACCACTGCGCTGTACTAAGTGCCTCCTCTCCTGCGCTATCACATGGCCTCATGGGCCCCACTTCATCTTTTAATTAATCTTCCCAATGACTTTAGGAAAGTGCTTTTATTCTAATGTTTTATTCATGGTTCCCCTCACCCCTTTATTTTCGCCCAACATTAGGATTTGGGCTAAAACCTAATCCATTTATTATCCCACCAGCTCATCGCTGACTTAGGGACATTACGCCCTCTCGCCAAAATTGCTTGTCTCACAATGCCTGAAAAAGCCCCCTCTCTAGCTGGGACAGCCCTCATTGTATCTCAAGAGACAATCCCTTGGCTGTGGTAAGGAATCAATGCTTAATACATTTTATAAATGTATGTCACAAAATTATAATATCAGATGGTCTCTGTTTAATACCTTTGGAAATTAATTCTTTAATACCCTAAAAAATATAATATAATGAAAGACTTCAAAATGCTATCAACTGCTGATATTGAATGAAAAGAATACCTGGAAGGGAAACTCAAAATGATATGCTGAGAAATAGAATCTATCACTTTAAATCTCAGAATAACTTTATGTAGACAGAATAGTTGGAGTGAAGGAGCACACATTAAGGTTATTTAACTCTTACTTATAGATGTAATGAAGAGACCCACAACTGCATTACTTCACTTCATTCAAAAAAGAATAATCACAAAATGAAACTGGAAAGACATATCAACATCAACAAGTGCAAGAAAATTGATCTTCTTTCATTAATTTCTCAGAAAATTAAGTACAAAATTTGCAGTCATCCAGAGGTCCAAAACTTGGAATCCTCCTCTTTCTTTCTCATTTGTTTAAATACATACAAAATTAGTTTGTAACCGTTGGAACTACTTGTAACTACTCAAACTACCTAGAAATGTGTAAACTACCTATTACGTCGCAATTAAAAACTTCGTTACAACATCGATCTTTTAACAGAAAGATAATTAAAACTAAAGCATCAATCTATTTGCTGAATCCAGATTTGATTGGTTGTCACTGTGTTCTCCGGATTTGTTGATGTGTCCTTCTAAGATGCTGAGGTGTTACCCGGTGAATCATTCATCCATGCTCTGCACTTCTTCCATATTTCAATGTTGGATTTGGGAGAATTGACCAACTTGTGATATTCTAATATGAAGGCAGTGATCCTATTGAAAGTAGGCCTTTCTATGAACAAATTCTTTACCATCCCTAACAATTGAAAATGCCTCTGTAAGAAATTAACAACTGTAGCTCCTTTCAGGATTGTAGTTTTCTCATGGGTATTATCAATCTTACTGTTTGCTAGCACTAAAAATGGCTCATATGAATCCCATGATAGAATACCGCCTTTCAGATCCCAACATGATGGAAACCCTACTCTAGTCCTTTTGTCAAATATGTTATCAAATCTGTTTACAACCTATTTAATTTATGTCAACTTCTTCTTTGCCATCTTCTTGCAATCATTTTTCACAATCAACTTATTTATCTCTAGAACACACAATGTCCTATCTTTGATTTCATTTTCCTCCAGCTCCTGATATTTCTTTGAATTGATAAAATCAATGAATTTATTTTTGCATAAAGCTCTGTTAAGAGTCTTCTATTTTTCAGCCACAATAAGTTCTTGTAAATATCTGAGTATGCTCTTTTCCTTTGACACTATTATCAAGGACTCCCAAGTTGTTTTCATGACTTTGATGATTTCATTCCATACAATATCCTTTGCTTGAATCAGAGTTATGTTTCCTTTCAACTTTTCTTTAAGACTCTTGATTTCATCATAAGTTTTCTAGAAATCTTATTTATACTTATTGAATTCTCCTTCTTTGGCCTACATTATCTTCATCACTGTATCAAGCTCTCTCTGAGTCTTCTTAAGATCAATCTCTGCCATTTTTAACTCTCGGGTGGCATCGGGACAATTGTATATCCTGCAAATCAATCTCTAAAACACAAGCAAACTCAACAGTGATGGATCGAGGCATTACCGTATATTTCCACCAAAAAGAGGGTGAGATCTGGAGGCTATCTGGCCCTTTCCAGACTCTGTCTAAGAGTATGGGGAAAACACACCAAGTGGTATAGTAACTGGAATGCTCGAGGAGAAAAATAACAGTAGTGCAAGCATACAATAGCATATATATAGAACATGTAACAAGGACTCAAGAAATGCAGAGAGAATGCTAAAGCCATTTCATTATGCTGAGAAATATAAGTGAGTACAATAGGTGATCAGAGTGATGGCACCTAGACTTGCACAAGGCAAGTGAAGAAACACTCTCAAAATACTGATGGAATGGTTGATCTCTGATTTGTGTCCAAGCTGCTGGAAAACTGTCGTGTAGCTACTACTGTTGGAACAAGATGAGTATTTGGGGCTACTCCCCTACTCAGAATAAGCTGAAACTCTGGAATCAGCCTCTACTCACCAAACCCAGAAAAGCCTTGAGAGCGTTTCTGGAATGGACAACCTCCGAAAATCACCCCCTTGAGGATCTACGCTATTCTCCAAAGGCTCTGCGCTGACACTGAAGGGAATCCACCAAAATACTGCCTCAAACTCTGCCAAAATCCTCCAATAGGCAAGGGTTGGCCCCTTGCTCAATCTCAAAGCTCGAAACCTCCAAAGAAACCCAATCCGGAGCTCCCAAGAAATGGACTGCGTTCTCCCTCTCAAGACTGCGCAGTCTATGAATGCACTGCTCCTCCACAAAAGCCAAACACCAATCCTCCTGCAAAATACTGATGGGACTACCTCACTCGAGCAGGCACTCGATGTCCCCCGGGGCTGAGGGTGAGATCTCCGAACGGAGACACTCAGTGCAGTAAACAGTGCTGCAGACTAGCTAAACAACCAACGTGCTCAAGAAGTCGAAATGACCAGCTCAATATCATAAACATCGAATGACCAAAATGAGGAGGCTCTCCTCTCTTTATAGCGTTGGCCTCTCTCAAACCCTAAGGCCCACCTCCTCCAATGTAGCCTCCCTTTGCCACGTGCTCAACTCAACCTGCGCAGTCCCTCCATGTGGTCTACGTGGGTCCCCTCTCTACGTGGTCTTTTGGCCCCCTTGGCTCACTTAAGTTACAACGTTGTGTCTACTAGGGAGTGCACTTTATTTTTAGAGTGAGTTATGTCCCCCTCTACTCACTTTTATTTATAATTTAGCTACATAAGGCAAAATTGACCAAAATCGATATTTCCAGTTAGCCATTGCTAATTGGGAATATTACAACAATCTTGTTGTTGGATCATCAGTTCCAGATGACATGACTATGGTGCAAGAATGAGATTCAATTTGACTTTGCAAGTTAAGTACAGACTCCTTCAACTTAGAAATCTCCTCCTCTTTCTACAATAGTTGTTGTAAAAGACTCGTTTTTTCATTCTCTACCTCTGCTGCCATTGGGTGTTCTCCAGTAGACAACTTTAACTTCTTCTTCAATACATTGATCTCTGACTCGGCACTTTGTAACAGCTTCTGTACAACTGATCTATCATTGGGATCCACTCCAATTTTTACAATTATTTTCTTCAACTTTTCATTCTAAGTTGAAAGAGCTCTAGAATTAGCTTTCTCCAATTTTAGCTGTTTGATCACTTTTCCTAACATATTTTTTGCCTTATGAGCAGCTGCACTAGTTTTGGTTAGGTAATTAACAATCAATTGACCTATCTACATATGCAAATTAACTTTTTCAAGTAAAGGGATCTTCTTCACATCAACAGTTAAATTAACAGTTTTAAAACTGCTGGATGACTCTACTCTCATTTCAAATGGATGAGAGAAAGAAATCTTAAATTGGTCCCTTTCTAAGTCCACAGCAGTCAACAATCTGGTTTGGTCAGGAGTAATCTGATACTCAGGTTGAGCCTCCATACTAGCTTTAATCTTATGATTCTTTTCTACAATTTGAGCAAAAACTTGCTTGATCAGAGGAACTTGATCCTGAACATCTCCATGTCTTGACGGTGAAGCTGGTGCATTCTAAGCATCTCCTAATTCCAGAAGGAAACCAGGCTGGGTGCTTGGTATTTCTTCAGTCAATCTATCCCTCTTCTCAGATCTATGTTCTTCATCTTCAGAATCAACAACTTTCTCTTTGCTTCTTTTGCTTAATTTTTCAGAAATGATTGGAGTCTAAATGCTGGAACTAACAGAGTCAGCAAAACCTAGTAACAAGTGCATGTCTTCTAACATCCTGTTAGCTTCATTTGTTGCTTGCCTCATATTCACTGAAAGACCTTGTCAATTTGAGCAACATCCTCCCTTCCAAGTATCTTTGACAAAGATTATAGTACTGGCTTGACTTCTGGTTCGAAAATCTCCAATGGGAACTCTTTATCATCTGTAGAAAAACGTTTTGTGTCTCGCTTCAAAAAGAAGATGACCTATGTAAACTCATGTCCTGCAAGATTATCATAAAATGCTGCCAATTATTCATCAGTAAATAGGACATAAGATTCAGACTCAAGATAACAAAGGGCTTGACGGACTAACTTAGCTATGACTTGAAGAACATTCTCCCCTAAACAATTCATCACAAAACATTTGTCGGGATACAATGCAGACACTAAACAATGCACAAATTCAGGAAAAAGATGAGTTTTGGGAACGCATGCAGACAAAACACCGGAATTGAACATGGCTGAATAGATAGGGCAACTTTTCTCATTCTAGAGAACTCGCTAGTGGAAGGGCAAATGCTCAACGGTGCAGATAGTATCTCTAATGTCTTGTTTAGCGTCCATAGGAGGGATATGGCTAGAAGAGTCGAACAAAGAAGACTGATTAGCCATGAAATAATTTAGGGTGGCAGACAATTAGATGCAGAGGTAAGCAATTACAGTGACTAGGATGACTTCTTGGACAACTTGAAATGAAAAGCAATAAAGAAAAGGAAAACTTCGACAACTTATATAGATGGCGCGGAGTTTCAAACATTAATGCCAATTTAATGCTTAATCGGACAAGTAACGACACCATGACACGACAGATGAATTGTCTCCCAACTGGATGCATACGTCACTCCGGGGGTGCTCTAGGGTACGGAGCATCCATCGGGGTTCTGCCCCCACAGTGATTGTGAACCATCGATCTTGATCAACAGGTGGTCAGCGGAGTCAACTGCGGAGGCACCTCCTCTGCTAACTTGCGGGCTATTTGTGCCCACAGGTTTCTGCTAATCTTCATTAAGTCAAACTTCTTTTAATCCCGCCTGACGATTAGCACGAGTGTTAATTGGAACAATCGGTCCCACCTTCACATGCTTTCGAAAAACATATTAATCGACCAATATACAAAAATGAAATAATTTTCCGGCATATGAAGGATTTACATTTTGTCATATTTTTCTAAATACATGATTTTTTTATATTTTCGAAAATAGAATAAAGAAAAATTCAAATGAGCCACAACACTCCCCATCATCATTGCAAAATGTGCCTGGGTCCCAGATGCACCACTAAATCTTCCCTGTCTTCTGCATCACCCTGATATGAAGGGATCTCTCAATGACAGGGTCCCAAGCCATCCTGTCCAACATGAAGCTCCACCTACTCCACTCACCATCCTGCCATGCTAATGAAGTCCCCCACTCCATCAATGACTCGCTAAAGCCCAATGGAAGATCTACATGATCTCCCCAGATAGTATACAGCTCATCCCTAGAGGTTATCGAGCTGTGTAGAGCTGTAATGCTCAAGTCTCCTGCTAATCTCGTAGAGGTGCCACCATGTTGTCATTGCGCCACTCTAACTATGAGATACCCCCCATCGTGCAAAAACTATATCCCTCTCTCCTGGGGCATTGTGGCGGAAAATTTGTGAAGGCAAAGCTCGTCCTACCCGAGCATCTCCACGATGCTGATATCTACCCCTCCATTGCCGATAATGACTCTAAGCAACAACATGATAAGTCTGCCTCGCCATGCAATGGAGGTCTCAGTGGTCCCCCACGTGTCAAACCAAAGGTGGAATCGATCATCGTTTGCTTTGTCCCTGCTCATCACAAAGTGGAGTGATCCACCTGCCCAACAGACCCCTGGATCCCCCAACCATACGGGGAGCTCAAAACTCCCACTCCCCGCGAGATGCTGCTGCAATCTACCAAAAATGTTGTTGTTGCTCGTGAAGAAATGCCGCTAGGGCCTGTTACACTGCTCAGAAAATTCTGAGACTTTAACCTCGAACTCTACTCAAGAAACCCACGAAAACCTACGAAGGAATTCGCCAAATGTTGACCCTGGAAGTTCGGCCCAATTTCCCCTAGTTGCTCTAGCCGCTGGCCAAGTTAGGATCTCTTTGGACACCTGCAATTTGCCCAGAAAATTCTGCCAAATTAATCTTGGCTTCTCCTCAATAAACCTAGAAAAACCCGCGAAGGAATTCCGGAAAGGCTGGCCCCGAAAATTCACCCTCTAGGGATGGCTACACTCTCCTACTGGGAATGATGGCCTCTATGATGAAAACAATGAAAGAAAGGTCTCCAACTCTCTGAAAAACTTAGCTATGGAAGGGTTGATCCCCTCACAATCTCCCGGACTAAAATCTCATGAAGTTCTCCTCCCTCGGAGATGATCGTCTCTATGACTGCGTAATCTCCCTAGAAGACTGTGGTGCCTTGGAAATGACTGCGTAATCCAGTGGCCGAAATGATGATGCTGCTCTCCAAGAACTGATGGGATAGCTCCTCTCTTGAGCGGGCACTCGAAGTCCCCCGAGGACGAGGTTGGGATCTCAGCTCGGAGACACCCTTGTGCTAAACAACACTACAGACTCAGCTAAACAGCTCGAGTGTGCTCTAGTCTTGACAGACAGAAAATCATAAGATGCAAGAATGAATGAGAAAGGTTGCCTTCCTCTCCTTTTATGCTTGTGAACCCATAAACTCCCTTGGGCCCACCTATGTTGCGTTGTCCCTCTGTGCCACGCTATCCCTTGCTACGCTGCGCTTCCTCTCCCACGCTGCCACTGCGTTCCCTGGCCCCACGCTGCCACTACACTGTCCTAAGTGCCTCCTCTCCTGTGCTGTCACTTGGCCTCATGGGCCCCACTTCATCTTTTAATTAATCTGCCCAGTGACTTTAGGAAAGTGCTTTTATTCTAATGTTTTATTCATGGGTCTCCTCACCCCTTTATTTCTGCCCAACATTAGGATTTGCCGAAATTAATATCCCAATTAGCTGACTGTTAATTTGGGGATATTACATTATGCATCAAGATCATAGTTTCTTCAAGGCATGGCCACATTTGTTCACACAAGAATGACATATATCAAGTTCTCATGACAAGTCATTATCAACTATATCACTGTCACATAAGAACATGTCATCAAACATTCATCAAGGGTTAAATAGTCACAACATCACTTCTTTATCACATTATACAAACATTTTCATCAAATTCCTAACATCATCAAGTCAAGGCCTCCATTTTTGTCACATGATCAAGTTTAATATGTTAAGTCATCATAGGAATTACAGCTATCATAGCCTTGTCAAGATCAACTAGGAGATAGTCACTTACAACCACACTACTACTATTAGGGTTACCATACTCATCAGTATCAAGTTACTGTATATCAAGATCTCATGACAAGTATTTTCTAGTTAGATGTTTGCTAAATATCAAAGAGATGAAATTAACTATTACTATAAAATGTACTAGTATATCACAAGTATTGGGAATCAAACATACTCACATATGTGCTCAAGGTGATATTCTTGTCATACCTCAAGGCTTACCTTGCCATCCTAATGTTGTAGCTAAATCAAAATATAACATTGTAACAATTATGCTATACGACACATACCTCGTACCATTCAGATACCTTAGCAATGTGTCGCATATCCATTTTCTCGTCTTGCATATGCACAAAAATATTTTTCACTTGTTCCCAGAATAACTTTGCATTAGGTTCCTTTTCCTATTCTAGCTTCCTGTCCTTGCTCCATTTTTTTTGTTTTTTTTCTCCCTGAACTATTCTCTCTTTTCCTGCAATATTTAGCATCCAAATGATCCTCAAGAAGGATTTTGTTATGATATATTCATCAGGAAGTTAGAAGTATTCAAATACTCAAATAATCATGCAGGAAGGATAAGAACAACAATAAATCTATACAAGAGCAATGGCATAAAGAAATAACATAAGTTTAGAAGGTACTTATCTTTAACGAGAGGTGATCAACTCGCTCTTGAACCAACCTTCAAGAGTCATTATTGTCCATTATTCATATGTCAACGTCGCCATCCTTCTCCTAAGGTTTCTTTGAGTCTTGTCAAGAGCTTGCATTAACTGAATAATTATGAATCATATTATGCCCATTCAAAGATCACCACCACTCCTAGGGTTTCTTCAAACCCTAGCTTCTATATAAAAGGACTTTTGTAGGGTTTCCTTCAAACCCTAACATTCTTTTACGTCTGCCATCTTCACTTTCTTCCATCATCGATGTCTTCACAGGGGTGATCTCAATGACTTTTCTTCAACCAACTTTGATACCATGTTAATTTTTCTTTGGGCTATATTGTTCTTTGCTATAGATAATTGCATTACATCTTTTACACATTTAATTCAACCCACAACATCATTACATCATTAGTAATTATGTGGAAAGAACAATAACATTGGAACATAAAGGAACAACCGAAGAAAAGCATGCACAAATAAAGACACCAAAATTTGGTCGGAGACTAGGGCAAAACCCCACAAGGGGGAAAACCCGAAATTCAATTCTTCTTCTATTAGATATTACTCAATTGTTCAACTGAGATACAAAGTACATCCATAGTAAGATATATCAACTGGGCCATGCGAGCCAGATCACTGAACGAACCATTGTCATCGGGCCACCCTGGGCCATGCGAACCACTGTCACCAGGCCACCCTAGGACATGCAAACCATTGTTGTTGGACCACCCTAGGTCGTGCTAACCGTTGTCACCAGGCCACCCTAGGCCATGCTAACTGATGTCACTAAACCACCCTCGACCATGCTAACTGTTGTCACCGATCCACCCTGGGCCACGCTAATCATTGTCACTGGGCCACCCTGTGCCATACTGACCGCTGCCACCTGGCAACCATAGTCCATGATAACCGATCTGACTAGGCCACCTCGAGATATATTGACCAATTACAGAGCGGGCCATCTGGGCCATAGAAACCGACTACAATGAGACTGTTCCAAGAGCGAAGACATTATACTATTCAAAGATGCCATACAATCTTAACAATACATATATGATACCAATATTGCTCTGCATACTATGCCATACCAATATACATATACGATATCAATACTGTTTTGCATACGATGCCATATCAATGTATATATGTATAATGAGGAACTGTGAACCAAACGTAGAGGAACCATATATATAATGAAGAGAAGCAATACATATCTAATCACAAGAACAACTCGTTGATATCATACAAATATCATAGAATGATGCCATTATAACACTTATAAAGGTGTGATGTAATATAGTGATGTGAGATGTAATATCCCCGTTCAGGGATATCTCTAAAACACAAGCAAACTCCAACCAAAGATGGCCAAGGAGGGCATTTACCAGATATTTCACCTCTGAAAAGAGGGTGATATTTGGAGGCTATCTGGCCCTTTCCAGACTCTGTCTAAGAGTATGGGGAAAAACACACCAAGTGGTACAGTAGCTGGAATGCTCGAGGAGAAAAATAACAGTAGTGCAAGCATACAATAGCATATATATAGAACATGTAACAGATACTCAAGAAATGCGAAGACAAAGCTGAGCCATTTTATTATGCTGAGAAATATAAGTGAGTACAATAGGTGATCAAAGTGATGGCACCTAGACTTGCACAAGGCAAGTGAAGAAATACTCTCAAAATGCTGATGGAATGGCTGCTATCTGATCTGCGTCCTAGTTGCTGGAAAACTGTCGTGTAGTTGCTACTGCTGGAACAAGATAAGTATATGGGGTTGCTCCCTTGCTCGGAATAAGCTGAAACTCTGGAATCAGCCTCTACTCACCAAACCCAGAAAAACCCAGAAAGCATTTCTGAAATGACCAACCCCCGAAAATCACCCCCTTGAGGATCTACGCTATCCTCCAAGGCTCTGCGCTGAGGCTGAATGGAAACCACCAAAATACGGCCACAAACTCAACCAAAATCCTCCAACAGGCAAGGGCTGGCCCCTTGCTCAACCTCCGAAAGAAACCCGCTCTGGAGCTCCCAAGAAATCGACTATGTCCTCCCTCTCAGGACTGCCCAGTCTATGAATGCACTGCTCCTCTACGAAAGCCAAACACCAATCCTCCTGCAAAATCCTGATGGAACAACCTCACTCGAGCAGGCACTCGAAGTCCCCTGGGGCTGAAGGTGAGATCTCTGAACAGAGACACTCGATGCACTAAACAGTGCTGCAGACTAGCTAAACAACCAGCGTGCTCAAGAAGTCGAAATGACCAACTCAATATCATAAACATCGAATGACCAAAATGAGGATGCTCTCCTCTCTATATAGCATTGGCCTCTCTCAAACCCCAAGGCCCACCTCCTCCAACATAGCCTCACTTTGCCACGTGCTCAACTTGGCCTGCGCAGTCCCTCCATGTGGTCTACGTGGGCCCCCTCTCTACGTGGTCTCTTGGCCCCATTGGCTCACTTAAGTTACAACGTTGTGTCTACTAGGGAGTGCACTTTATTTTTAGAGTGAGTTATGTCCCCCTCTACTCACTTTTATTTATAATCTAACTACATAAGGCAAAATTGACCAAAATCGAATATTCCAATTAGCCAATGCTAATTGAGAATATTACATGAGACCCTACCAACTGTGGAGACCAAGTCGGTATGGCTGTAAACGTAGGTAGACCAAGTCTCCTACCTCAAACTGTCTCTCCATCCGACCCCTGTCGGCATACAGTTTCTGCTGGTTCTACGCTGTAGCCATGTTATCCTTGAGAGCTCGAAGAATGTCCTGACTCTCTTGGATCCAATCTTTGGCTCTCGGAGCCTTGCTAGCACCAAACATCACATCAGCAAAAGATAAAGAATGGTATCTATACAAAGCATAGAACGGAGACATACCGAAGGACATGTGATGTGTGTTGTTGTAGCAGTACTCCCCTAGATGCAGCCACTTCAGCCACGCTCTCTGCTGCCCACTAACATAGTTACGCAAGTAGCCCTCTAGCCACTTGTTAACTATCTTTGTCTGCCCGTCTATCTGTGGGTGGTAGCTAGTGCTCGGTGTCAACTTTGTCCCCTTCAGCCGGAAAAGCTCCTGCCAGAATCCGCCTATAAAGCAGTTGTCCCTGTCACTGATGATGGTCTTGTAAGACCATGTAACCTGAAGATCTCTCTGAAGAACAGCTCCGCCACCTGTGTCGCTGAATAGTGTGCAGATATGGCGAAAAAGTGTGCGTATTTCGTCAGCCGATCAACGACGACGTATATACAGTCCTTGCCCTGCACCATGGGCAACCCTGTGATGAAATCCATCGAAATGCTCTCCCATTTCCCCTCCGGAATGGGAAGAGGTTGCAACAAACCTGCGGGATGGTTCATCTCTCACTTGTTTCTCTGGCAAACCTCGCACTCCCTGATATGCTGGAGCACGTCCTCCTTGAGGCCCTTCAATGAGAACCTCTCTCTGATGGCCCGGTTGGTTTTGGTAAACCCTTGATGGCCGGACAATGGTGAATCATGGGACACCTGAAGTATCTTCTTCTTGAGCTAGGAGCCCTCTGTCAAGAAGATCCTATCTCTATAGTAGATGATCTCATCTATCACCCTGTATCTGTCATCTGTCACCTGACCATCCAGAACCTCACAGGCAAATCTGTCCTTGGAGTACTCCACCAAGAGTCGAGCCCTCCAATCTGTATCCAAACTCATCAGAGACAACGTGGCTGGTCTACGTGAAAGTGCATCGGCTACCACATTGTTCTTCCCCTTGACATACTCAATGTCAAAGTCATAAGCCTGGATCTTGCTGATCCACTTCTGCTGCCTCTCCTGTAGTTGTTTCTGCTCCAAAAAGAACTTGAGGCTATTGTGATCAATCCTCACCCTGAACCTGTTACCCACCATGTACTGCCGGAATTTGGCCAATGCTTGCATAATGGCAAGCATCTCCTTGTCATATATAGGATACAACCGCTCATGAGGAAGGAGTTTCCGGCTCTCATAGGCTATGGGGTGGCCTCCCTGCATCAAAACTGCATCGATCCCCTCTCCCGATGCATCACACTCCAAAACAAAAAGCTGCGTAAAATTTGGCAATGCAAGCACTGGGCAGTTGCTCATAACCTCCTTGAGCCTGTAAAAGGCCCGCTGCGCTGTATCTGACCAACTGAATGCCCCTTTCTTCGTCAAATCTGTAAGGGGTGCAGCAAGCTGAGAGAAACTCTTGACGAACTTCCTGTAATATGTGCAGATACCAACAAATCCTTGAAGTTTCGTCACGTTTCTCGGCTCTGGCCAATCTTTGATGGCCTTGATCTTCTCCTCGTGGACCCTCACTCCGTCCACTCCTATGATGTGTCCCAAATACAACATCTATGTCAACCCAAACTCACACTTGGAGAGCTTAGCATAAAACTGTTGCTCCTCCAAGATATGCAGTACTGCCTCTATATGCTGGAGATGCTCCTCCCAAGTCCTGTTGTAAATCAATACATCATCGAAAAAGACCAACACAAACTTCCTCAGATGACTGCAGAAGATATGGTTCATGTATGAGTGGAAAGTAGCTGGGGCATTGGTTAGCCCAAAAGGCATAACCAAGAACTCAAAGTGGTTGTAATGGCACCTGAAAGCGGTCTTGGGAATGTCCTGTTCCCTCACGCGAATCTGGTGGTACCCGGATCTCAAATCGATCTTTGAGAAGAACTGTGCTCCTCTCAACTCATCCATCAGCTCATCAATCCGCGGTATGGGGTACCTGTTCTTCATGGTCTTCTTATTCAGGGCCCTGTAATCAATGCACATTCTCAATGTGTCATCCTTCTTCTTCACCAACACCACCGAAGAATCAAAATGACTAGTGCTAGGCCGAATATGTCTAAGAGCCAGCAAATCCTGGATGGCCCGCTCAATCTCATCTCGATAGGCCTTGGGGTGCCTATAGGGTGTGGTAATAATGGCCTGGATACCCTTCTCTAGCTCAATAGTGTGCTCAAATCCCCGATCTGGTGGCTGCCCTAGCGGTATCTCTCCAAATACCGTATCATACCTGTCAATGATGGCCTGTATATCTGGATGAACTGTCTACCCGGTAGTCCCTGCCTCTGATGCCCGCAACTCAACTTGCCCACTCTATGTCTCCCTTTCAGAGGTCAGACTCCATCCGGTGAGCTGAAACAGTTTGGGGTGGGTAAGTGTGCATCCCACGTATCTTTTCATGCTTCTCGGTCTTCTTATCATCCCACTCCATCTCCAAGGCCTCCCAATCTGTGGTGACCTTCCCCAAAGTAATCAGCCACTGTACACCCAATACCACATTGGTATCTAGTATGTTGACCACGAAAAAGTGGTCAATCACTGTGTAGGTACCAATCGTCACAGCCAGCTCTGGAACAACCTGGCACACTACATCGTCTGATCTCCTGGGAGCAACACTGAAAATCCATCGAAGCTCTCTGTCGGTATGCCTCTCCACTCCACCATCTGTGCATCGATGAAGCTGTGGGTTGCCCCACTGTCTACCAGAACTGAAACTCGCTGCCCACGCACTGTCCCTCGGACACGCAGCATCAAATACTTGGGTACTCCTCGCAATGCTGCAAGGGTCCCCCCTGTGGGTGCGAAAGCTGCACCTCCTGCTCCTGGAGGTGGAGGTGGCAAATGGTCCTGCGCTGTCTGACTGTCTCCTGTCTCTCCATCCTCATACTCATCCTCTTCCCCGTTGTTCTCAGAGAAGACCTCAATAAAATGTGCTTTTCCCGCAGCACATCTATGTCCTAGTGCCCACGGCTCCTGAAAGGTAAAGCACAACCTCTTCTTCTTCAACTCCCTCCTGGCATCATCATCTAGTTGTAGCCTACCCTGATTCCCCTTCAAAGGCGGAATCCTCACATCCTTCCCCTTTGGCTGGAAAGCCTGTCTCTGCGGGTAAGGTGTCCTGGTCCTGGGTAAGGCATCCTGCAAATGTCGGGTCCTGCCAATGGCATCCTAGAGCGTGGTCAGTCTAGTGGATCTGATTAGACCCCGAAGAGGCTCTGCTAACCCCTCAACAAACATGTAGATCATCTGTGCTGCGGATAGATCTGGCACCATCACTGAAATCCTCAGGAAATCTGCAATATACGTCTCTGGGCTCCTGGTCTGTTTGAGACTCGTCAGCTCAACAAAATGCTCCTCTGGATCCCTCCGGTCAAACCTCTCTATCAATCTCCGAGTGAACTCGGCATAAGTAGTCACTGTGGAATGCCCGAGTGTAACCATCCCATGGAACCACCAGTCCTGAGCCTCGCCATCCAAATGCAGCGTGGCCACCTTGATGGCCTCCGTCTCTGCCATCTGGTTGAGCTGGAAATATATGTTCAGCTTCTCCACCCAAGACTTTGCTGAACTGTTTGATGAACCATCAAACGTAGGCAAATGGAATCGGCTCGCTGTACGCTGGGTGTCTCCATCATGATAATGTCGGTGCCCTCTGTGATGGTCGCGGGGTCTGCTCTCCCGCTGGAGCTGAACAAAGTCTCTGAATGAAAGGGCATCCCTGAACTCTTGTCCATATGCCTGGTACTCCGCAAAATAGTCACCCATGTGGCCAGGCTCTGGCTCCTGCTGTGCTCCTGCCCCAGTGTCTGCACCCAGAAAAGTGGGCATAGTGGAACGCGTGGGGGCATGTGATGCCTGGTGCGGAGTGGCAACCCGCTCCTGCAAATGGTAGGATGTGCCCAACCCCTCACCAAACTAGAAACCCCTCGAGGTTTCACGCTGTCTAGCCTCCACAGCAGTGAATCTCTGACCCATCACCTCAATCTGCCTCGCCAGATCCTGCACTGATTTGAGGAGTGCTTCCCCAAACTGTTTTGCATCGCTATCATCTGCCATCGGTACCTCCTGCTCTGAATCTACCACAGGCCCCTCCTGTTCTATGCCTATCACAGACTCCTCCTGTTCTGCGTCCACCACCCGAACGCAGTCCCCCTCTCCGTAGGTGTTCTCCAACCTACGCTCAATATCTCTGTACTTCCTACCTCTGTAGCAGATGTAGGGTTTCTCCCCCGGTGTCATAGACAACTAGCTCCACAGGCTGAGCCAGATCTATGCTCTGATATCACTGTAATATCCCCGTTCAGGGATATCTCTAAAACACAAGCAAACTCCAACCAGAGATGGACTGGGAGGGCATTTACCAGATATTTCACCTCTGAAAAGAGGGTGAGATCTAGAGGCTATCTGGCCCTTTTTAGAGGCTATCGTTGGGCTACCTCTTACGCAACAAAAGCATAATGCCATTCTGGTTGTGGTGGATAGATTAACCAAAAGTGCCCATTTCATCCCAGTAAGAGATACTTATGAAGTAGCTGATGCAGCTCGGGTATTCATAAATGAAATCATCAGATTTCATAGAGTACCTGAGAAAATTATATCCGAAAAAGATCCTCGATTCACATCAAGGTTCTGGAACTGTATGCAGTCGGCCTTGGGAACTCAGTTAAATTTGAGTACAACATATCAACCTGAGACCGATGGACAGACAAAAAGGGTAAATCAAGTACTTGAGGATATGCTAAGGATGTATGTTATGGACCAACAGTCGCGCTGGGAAAAGTACTTACCCTTGGTGGAATTTGCTTATAACAATAGCTATCACAGTTCAATCGGGATGCCGCCATTTGAAGCTTTATACGGAAGACCCTGCAGAATGCCATTGAGTTGGGACAGGTTAGAAGACCGAGTAATCGTCGGACCAGACTTGATCCAAGAGATGGAGGATCAGGTAAAATTGATTAGACAACGATTGAAATAGGCTCAGGATAGACAGAAAAGTTATGCGGACACTCACAGGACAGATAGAAGCTATGTAGTGGGAGATCAGGTTTTCATCCACATCAGACCAAATAAGAGCACCATTCGGTTTGGGAGGGAGACAAAATTATCCCCCCGGTTTATTGGACCGTTTGAAGTCCTGGAAAAAGTTGGACCTGCCGCTTATCGTCTTGCACTGCCACCCCACCTGCACAAAATTCATAATGTATTTCATGTATCTGCCTTACGACACTATATTGCTGATAAATCTCATGACCTTCAATGGAAGGAACTGCAGGTATCGGACGAAGGAACCCTAATGGTCGAACCATTACGTATTCTGGAACATAGGGTTCGACAGCTCAGGAATCGCCGGATAGACCAAGTGAAAGTCCAGTGGGACAAGTATAGTCCTGGATCAACGACTTGGGAGGATGCTAAGACTTTCTGCAAGAATTACCCCAGCTTATGCTAAATTTTGAGAAATGAAAACTTTTATGTATATGACTGCTCTATTTTGATACTTGAAACTTTGAAATATTACGTAAAGATGAGTTTTTACTTTGCTGGTACATGGATACCCATAAAGATAGAATGCTACTTCACTCTACTGATACAGGATATATGTTGTTTGTTTAAAATTTACTGGTGCATGGACACCGATATGCAATATGTCATTTAAATTAACATTGCAAGAATGTGAAATCATAGATTAAACATTATAAATGAAACTATCTATCAATTTATTTCATTGCATTTCAAATATGATTGAAGGGAAGGAAATAGAAGAGTAACTACATTTTAAATATGAAAATATATATTGGTATACAGATGGAAAAAAGTTAAAACAAATGCATCATAGATGGAACATGTATGAACTAAACTGAAGCAGTATCTAAACGAAAAATTGTATTAGACATATTGATACATACATGGACAAATGTTTTAAACCAAGTATGATATATAAGCTCTAGGATCAATATCATAGATAGCAATATATTTGGAATATGTAGAGATTGTTATATGGGTAACAATTTGTTATGAACCATATAGATGCATATGTTGTAATGTGTGTATGAGTGTTTACATTGCAAATTGTGTACCAATGATTACTTCACAGAACACAGGTTACCGAAACAATAGACATGATGACAGAATCCCCAGAACGTTGAGACTACATGTGATTCCATGATAGAATGTTGACCCTGGTTGTACTGGGAGGGGTGGAGGTGTTGCCCGCCGTTTATCCTCCAATACCTGGAGTCATGGGAGGACTGTGCGAGTCACGCTCCCCTAGACGTGTGATGATGACTGCCGGATGCCTACAAGCATGTCAGGTCGATGTAATCGACTCTGATATTCTTAAGGTCTATGAATGGATCAGTAAAACTTATGCCATGTCATATTCCTGTAGAGGACGGATAGGATGGGAGTGGAAGAGATTAGGAAGGATAGGCTGATTTTAGAATAGTCTGTAGATGCGGTTGAGATGAGAAGTAACAAATAAATTACACAAAAAAAAACATGCATATTCAAACGGAATTCAATCTTAAAATACAAACCTTCTCACATGTGCCCTAATCTCTAAAAACATAATTATCGATATGAGTATATGAAGCCCTAACTTCGGGACGAAGTTTTTCTGAAGGGAGGAAGTATGTAACGACCCATTCCTAATTGATAAGTAAAATAACATTAGCGAGTATACGACATACGCATATGATAGCTACACATGCCTATATTGCATACCCCGCACTAGTATTAAGATTGCCTAAGTAAGAATAACGAATTGAATATTACTATATATTTTATCTCGCCATGATATAACGAAATATCAATAGGATACCTAACAGGTATACTGCTCTATCTGCATATGCATGGGAGAGTGTTATTTAAGAAAATCATATTATAATTTAGTTAAAAATTATATATGGGTGAACTAATAAAGTAATAATATAATTAATTAAGGCAAATTAATTAAGATAGAAACAAACATAATACAAATTAAATTCAAATTAAGACCTTACATAAAGCCATCACATCTACGTATCTAGATAAAGATTCAATATGGATATTTCATGCACTTAACCCCAAAACCTTATCTCTAAGTTAAATATCTCCTTAAATGAACATAATATCTCCTTAAATGCATACCCACCCTCATAAATGAGAGAATATCGACGGGAGTTGAGGGCGGTGGAGAAAATTAATATAAGAGAAAGGGATGTGAAGGAGGAGGGGGACAGTCTTTGGAGGAAAAATTCTGCATTCTGTCAAAAGGAAAGATTGAAGGATACTATCAGCACTGGAAGGGAGTTTCACCGTTTTTGGGATTCTGGGCACGGGCGCAGAAGAATGATCTTCTGGATCTAGGATTGTTCCTAGATCGACTGGGAGGATTATATTGTTTCGGTGAACTATTCAACTGTCCACAGCATCACAGGAGGAGAGCCACCATTAAATCATCAGTTGTATTCCAGGTATTTCCCATGTATAGATTAAATTGAAATTTCATTTCTGAACTGCATGAAATCGTATTACTACTGATTTATGTTTATATATGCTTAGATGTATTCATGGAAAGGATGTCTTAAATTGTATTTAGGAGAAGAATGATAGTTTGTAACAGTTGTCTTAATTAAGTGTAAAAACTTGGAATAATCTTTAGAAAGTTACTACATATACCATATGTAGGAATCCTGTTTTCATTTTTCCTAACTTTTACAGTTAATTTCAGAGTTTGCCAGAGAGGGACTTAGCTAATTCGACCAACAAGGTAATCACTGCTACAACTATCATCCTTTTAATGAATACCTTCTAAGACATCCTTTCAGCCTGAATGAATCTAAACATATATAAATATAAGTCAGCAGTAATACGATTTTATGCAAATCAGCAATGAAATTTCAATTTTTCATAAGGAACTAAGCTATACATGGAAAAATACCTGGAATAAAGTTGATGATTTAATGGTGGTTCTCCTCCTATGATGCTGTGGACAGTTGAACAGTTCACCGAAACAATATAATCCTCCCAGCCGATCTAGGAACAATCCTAGATCCAGAAGATGACTCTTCTGCCCCCGTGCCCAGAATCCCAAGAACGATGAGACTCCCTTCCATAACTGTTCGTATCCTTCAATCCTTCCTTTTTGACAGACTACAGAATTTTCCCTAAAAGAACCTCCCCCCTCCCACTTCACATCCTTTCCCTTACATCATTTTTCTCCACCACCCCCAACTCCCCTAGATATTATCTCATTTATGAGGGTGGGCATGCATTTAAGGAGATATTATATTCATTTAAGGAGATATTTAACTTAGAGATAAGGTTTTGGGGTTAAGTGCATGAAATATCCATATTGAATCCTTATCTAGTTACGTAGATGTGATGGCTTAATGTAGAGCTTAACTTGAATTTAATTTTTATTATGTTTGTTTTTAACTTAATTAATTTGCCTTAATTAAATTATATTATTACTTTATTGGTTCACCCACATATAATTTTTAACTAAATTATAATCTGATTTTTTTAATTAACACTCTCCCATGCATATGCAGATAGAGCGGTATACGTGTTAGGTATCCTGATGATATTTCGTTATATCATGGCGAGATAAAATATATAGTAATATTCAATTTGTTTTTCTTACTTAGGTAGTCTTAAATTTTAATACTAGTGCGGGGTATGCGATATAGGCATGTGTAGTTATCATATGCGTATGTCGTATACTCGCTAATGTTATTTTACTTATAAATTAGGAATGGGTCGTTACATACTTCCTCCCTTCAGAAAAACTTCGTCCCGAAGTTAGGGCTTCATATACTCACATCGATAATTATGTTTTTAGAGATTAGGGCACATGTGAGAAGGTTTGTATTTTAAGCTTGAATTCCGTTTGAATATGCATGTTTTTGTAATTTTATTTGTTACTTCTCATCTCAACCGCATCTACAGACTATTCTAAAATCATCCTATCCGTCCTCTACAGGAATATGCCATGGCATCAATTTTACTGATCCATTCATAGACCTTAAGGATATCGGTGTCGATTACATTGACTTGATATGCTTGTAGGCATCTGGCAGTCATCATCACACGTCTAGGGGAGCGTGACTCGCACAGTCCTCCCAGTAGCAACCGTATCAGCGTAATGATCGAACTGATCTGTGGAGAAGACTAGAAAGCTCCATTTCGTGCTAGATATCATCACTACCCAACTCCCTGTGTAAGAAAATTTGAGGAAAACACTTGGATAGCGAATTTCCAGCTGGGTTTCATGGGGTTCGTTGTCAAAATTCTGAAATTCGTTGGGTAGCGGAGGTAAAGCCACGCTAAAGTCATGCCACCGCTGAAATATGTCGTGGATTTTGGATGCCGAAACATGTTTAAATCTATATTATGCAGGTTAAATATATATATGTCGTTCGGGTGTAAATATGGATTAAAATGTTACGTGTGGAGCAATCTTGAGCTTGAAGCTGACTTGTGTTAATTAGTGGCGCCGGCATCTATGAACTGGTGGAGCCCAAGAAGATTTCATAACGTCCAACGTTAATGTATAACATAAATTCGTAACGTCCAACGTTATTGTATTGTGTATTTTGATATATTGATATTAAATGTGTTATGAAGGGTCTTGCTACTCTTTAGGATAGATAGGACTTAGGGCAAGAGTTTTGGCATTATGTTTGTTTTTAACAAAAAAAAAAAAAAAAAAAAAAGTTGTTAAGGAATTAAGGTTAGATTATAGGGATTGTTTTAATACAAACTACGGTTTTAGGTTAAGGATTACGGTTTAGGTAGCAAATTAAGGTTTTGCTCTAGGTTTAGGGAATTAACAAAGTATAGGTTTCGTGCTTAGTTTAAGTTGCCTTTTGGAGTAAGAGAATAGGCCAATGAAGGTATAGCACTGTTTTTCAGAGGATTGGGATACGAGTTTCCAAGTAAGGTCAGATAAGCTTATAAGTTATAACAAGGTAGAAGTTGTGGTTCAAGTCCAAGGTGAACAAGAAACCAAAGGTGGAAGCTATAACAAGTGCCACTGTCCTTAGGCGTTACTAGATTGAATTAGAGCTAAAGTTTCAACATTAAGGATTTAGATATTTCTTTATCTCTGCCCTTTACTCAATCTGTAATTCTAAAAGTCAGGGCGAAATGAAGATTTTCAGTGATGCTTCCGACCCAAAAAAAAGAAGATTGAGTGATGACTAATTGTTGACTTATCGGTAGATTCTAGACTGAAGGCTGTAGAAGTTGTACATGATAACGCGTCACATGGAATGAAATGCTGAATCAGGAGTAGGGGCCTATGATCATAAAATATGCAGAGTTTACGACTTCTAAAACACATTTGGGTTAATAGATATTTGGGTTAATATATATATATAAAGTATATATATGCCCCATAATGTTACTTGTAAAAAAGTATAGGAAATAGTCTCCAACAGCCTCAGAAAATTTCTGCTCGAAGCCTCTAGCTGTTGCAGGGTTAGAAATTACAGGTTTTCATATCTGATAAATAAGAATTTTGTTATAGAGGATGGCGTTCCCCGCTCAAATTGTACAATGGAGCGCCCAGCATTGACGCCGGAAAAAGAGAAAGCAGTAATCAGGGGGATTACAGAAGCTGCAGAAGCCAACATGAAGAAGGGCGACACATATTATCTTCTAAACTGCAGATGGTGGAAAGACTGGTTAAATTATGTTTGTAAGGATTGGACTAGCACAAGCAAGGACACTACTGTGCACCATCCAAAGTCATATGAGCATTTGTCTACTATTTCGACTTCGCCAAAAAAATGCCTGCCAGTATTGACAATTCAGATTTAGTTATGGATGTCAAGTGTGAAGACTCGAATGTGGAGCCCGAGCTTCATGACACGTTAATGGAAGGGCGTGAGTTCATTTTGTTGCCACAGAATGTGTGGAGGCAGTTTCGTAAATGGTGAGTTTGGACATTTTCAGTTTTTTTCAATTTAGATCTTAATTTAACATGAAACAATTCGCATGAATCATGATGTCTAGGATAACAGATGCCAAGGCTGTAACTAGTATATTAAACATTTATCTTGAATTAGCATGTTGTTTGGTGATTCAGCATTTTTTTTTGAGTATTTTATTAATTTTTAGGAACATTGTTAGTCTTAAAACATCTATAAAACCAAAAATGCTAAATCCTGTATTTTGCTAACCATTTGTGTTTTACACAACTGGGAGCCTTAGCATGTACAAACAAGTCTGTATTCTTTATTAGAGGTTGTGCTACCTTGCAGGCCTTGTTGCATCAAGAAACTAAATTGGCTAATCTGAGTTTCTGGTATTTCATGGAATTAATAGCAATTGCTATGTGTACAGACGTCTGGATGACCATGGTGTATATAGGATCTATATCAATTATTAAATATAGAGAGACTTTTTCGTATGTCCACATCTTGGTTATAGATTGAACACATATAAGCAAATCAAACTATGAGAAACTATGAGAAGTATGACTATTGGAGCAATTTTGGATGTTGGCAATCACATGTGAAATATGGCAATCATAACTATAGATATGAATGATCCTCAGATGTTTCCTTTTGAATTCAAGAATCTAGTGCAGAGTAATTGTGTTGGCAATGACTGAAAAAGTAAAATAAACTTGGCATCGACCAAAAAAAAAAAAAAAAACTCTGCTGCCTATCAAAACTCACCTTGGACCATTTGTGGATGCTAAAATGTGATATACTATATATTATAAATAATATATGTTATATAATAATAATAGATAATATTATCCTTACACTGGGATGTGTTCCTACAGGCTTTGTGGTATAAAATTACAAATACGACACGTGTATTTTCACATCGACCAACATATGTTATATTCAGTATATTCCCTATATGTCTTATATTTTACATGCTTTATGCAATAATATTCAACTTAGGTTGGTACAAGTGGTACAAGTGAATAAGTTAGAGTGCCATATCTAAGTGGTATAGGTGATTTCAAGCTTATTGCATAACTTACTCATACTAATCTGAGTGAATAGAGTTAATTAGGTGAATGCTTACTATTGAGATATCACTCTTTCTCTGTACTTTAGCTGATCTAAGCTCATATAAGCTGTATTAATAACCTTGTTTTTTTTATGTATCACATTACTTGAATTACACTTGTACTTTCTGACTAATATTAGCCCAATCAACACTGTGCTTACTATCCCTATTGATTCACCATGCTTAAATAAGTTACCAGCTTGTTCAACATCATGGATATTACTTAACTAGTGCTATAACTATGCGGGCTTGCAGTTAGCTTATCACATTAACTACTAGTACTTTTTATTAGAATGCTTGATTACGATATTCCCATTTGATTAGTAGTATAAGCTTGTAACATATTATTAGTACAATGGGTTTTCTCTTTAGTGTTGCCTATTCTCTAAGCTTTGATTTGAATGAGTACCACCATCTCATATAGCAAAGATACAAGCTCATGTTCATGGAAGAGTGGTGACTCTATCCTCTCAATGGCCTTAGTACTACCTATCTCTACCATTGACCGAGTTCCATATCACAGATTGACTGTACGATTCTATGCATATAGATGAGGTAAAGGAACATTCACAGTGCTCATATAGGAGTAATTAGGCATATATGGATACTAAGTGCATAGTAATTATGATTTCATGGGATTTTCTCATAATAGAGCTTATCATAACAATGTAACGGGTTTACTACTACATATATAAGTGATAAGATTGGGATAACATAATCATTACCATTACTTGGTGGTTATACTATCTGCCCATTTGTCCAAGTACCATTATGAGATTAACTATGTTCCATATCTATGGGAACAAAAGGGAAGTGATAGGATGGATACTCACAAATGGCACTCATTATCTAAAATACAGGTATTCTAATAACATATGTATCTACTCATTACTAGTGCAATAACTGTGATCTACTTGATTCTGTTAATTACAACTGTGATTATAACAATGGTTATAATTAACAAGTATTCATAATAAATACTGATCAATAAGCTTAAGTAACACGTGTATTTGGTAATAACAAGGAGTGTACAACCATAATCTGAGTGAGTGCAATATATGGGTGACATTGAACCGTATGATCTTCGTAGCTTACTAAGTATTATACCATATCTATTTGGATTAAAGCTTACACATAAAAGCATGGTTACAAGTGCTCTAAGTGATCCCGTAATGAACCTGTATCGTATATGTACTAAGCTCTTGTATCTCGTGTTCATTTACTAGTGTATCATTACCTTTAACCAAGCTCCATAATAGAGAAGGTGGTAGTGACACGTATTATGCCTAAGATATCACCCTATCTAAGTAGTTAAGCTAATCACAAGTCGTAACTTCATATCATTCTAGTAATCATGCTAACTTAGTCTGTCTGAATAGGGTTCCAATCATGACCTAGCATGTAGTTGATCTGTGTGTTTCCACATCAATAAGCTTGTACATGTATCTGCTTCAACACATTACGTTGTTTCCATCACTATTAGTAACACCTATACCATTCACTAGTTAAGTATGAATAAGGATAGAAGTAATGGCAATCATAGGCTTGATAAAGGTGGAATCCTATCTGCTATAACTTCTACTCGTATATAAGAGAGACCTTCTTGCTTCACCTATTTCACATGGTATACTTATTATGGAAATAGCCATACTTGACCAATAGTGATACTAGGGCTTGTTATAAGATTCTAGTAGTCCACATAAGATCAGTATTATAGAAGCTATACTATTCAATGGATTCACATGGTTTACCTTTTATAACGGTAATAAAAGCTCTTTTAGTATAGAGGTTCATCTCTCCCCATGTTACATAATAAACATGATAGTATTGTACTAATATGGAGTTAAGGGTAAAGGTTCAATATTCTTTATTAACATATCACTATCTTCACTGATTCCCATTGATTTTATTAACTATGAAGAGTATGACATAATCAATGTAATATCCTATCTCGTTAATTTCCTAAATTTTGCACTAGATTTCAGGGAATTTCATAGCTTCTGCTGGAGGGAAAGACTTAGCTGATTTAGCCTCTTAATAACTCTTAATAACTCTTAATATAAAGAGGGTAAAAACCATACTTGATACCATGTGTAAGGTCTCTGTTCATCTTATAAATCAAAACACTTATCTGATTCCTAACAGTTAAGCAGAATTTAATTTGAAAGAGAATTTAAACATGATTCTAGGTTAATTCTAAGTAAAATCACAGTAACCAGCAAATGCTAAAACACAGTGACTAGCTGATGCTGAAACACGATACTAGCTGATCCTGAAACATAATAAATAACTGATGCTAAGAGGAGGAATACCTGGAAACGGCGAGATCCAAACCAGAATACCTGGACCCGTGATCCTCCTCTCCAGCTAATTGGACAGATTACAGAACCCAAAATATTCCTCCCAGCCAATTTAGAATTTAATCCTAAATCCAGAGGACGCCTCCTCTGCCCCCGTGCCCCGAATCCCAAGAACAGTGAGTCTCCTTTCCACCCTTGATAAATTTTACCATAACAACCTTCTCAAATTCATCACGACGGCCTTCTCCATTTCCTCACAATAGCCTTCTCCCTCTTCTTTCCCCACCAAAAGACCCCTCCCTCCTTCATGTCTTCGTGTTTAAATAATAATCTGCCCCACCGCCACAACACCATCCAGCTAACATCCCACCACCACACTCCATCGAGATAAGACCTCCATAAATGTAGAAATGAATGTTTTTAAAGAGGTGTCATTCGAGTGATATGGTTCGCATTAATGAGATGTCCTTTGAATGTAATAAGATAAGGTTGTATTAATGAGAGGTCATTCGAATAAGAGGATATGATTATTAATGAGAGGTAACTTGAATGCAAGAGGATAAGATGTATAAAGTTGTATTAAACCGCCGTCATTTTAAATGAAAAAGGATATGATTGTATTAATTTGAATGTATTTAATCGGGGTGCTGTTTAATTAATTATTCTAATTATTCTTTTAAAGTTAGTTTTTCTTTATGTTGGTATATTATATTGAACTTTTAGTTAAATATTAGGAAGTAGGAACTTAGGGTGTGGGTTGTTACATACTTCCTCCCTTCGGAAAACTTTGTCCCGAAGTTAGGGTTTCATATACTCATATCAATGATTGTATTTTAGAGATTAGGGTGTTTGTAGAAGGCGGATTTTTAAGATTGACTTTCTGTTTGAATAAGTATGTATCTGCAATTTAATTGTTACTTCCCATCTCAACCAAATCTTCAAACTATTCTAAAATCATCCTTTCCTTCCTAATCTTCTTCCACTCCCATCCTATCCATCCTCTACAGGAATATGCCATGGCATCAGTTTTACTGATCCATTCATAGACCTTAAGGATATCAGCGTCGATTACGTGGACCAGATATGCTTGTAGGCATCCCGCAGTCATCATCACACGTCTAGGGGAGCGTGACTCGCACAGTCCTCCCATGACTCCAGGTATCGGAGGATAACCGGTGGGCAACACCTCCACCCCTCCCAATAGGACCAGGGTCAACACCCTATCGTGGAATCTCGGGAGTCTCAACTGTTCTGGGGATTCTGTCATCACGTATTTTGGTTCTGAAATCTGTATTCTGCAAAGCAATTACTTGTACACAATATGCAATGTAAACACTCGTACGCACATTACAGCACATGCATCTATATTGTTCATAACAAATTGTTACCCATATAACAATCTCTACACATTCCAAATATACTGTTATCAATGTAAACATTCGTACACACATTACAGCATATACATCTATATTGTTATCAATGTTACTGATCCCATAACTTATATACGTACTCGGTTAAAACACTTGTCCACACATGTATCAATATGTCCAATACAATTTTTTCATTTAGATACTGTCCTAGTTTAGTTCATACATGTTCTATCTATGATGCGTTTGCTTTAACCATGTTCAACTATATGTTTCATTTTGATATTTAAAATGTAGTTACTCTTCTATTTCTTTTCCTTCAATCATATGGGCATGTGAATAAAATGAATTGTTACATGACGTCATTCATAATGTGAGCTATGATCTATATTTCATATTCCTGCAATGATATTTTAAATGACATAAGGCATGTTGGTATCCCTGCACTAGTAAAGTCAAACAATAGCATATATTCGATATCACTAGAGTTAAGTAACATCCGTTCTTTATGGTTATCCATGTACCAGCAAGTAAAATTCATTTTTAAGAGATAATTCAAAATAAAGTTTACAATTTCATGGATAGACTATGACCACTCTCTATACATGACCAGTAAGCTGTGTGATTATGATTACAAAGCTGTAAGTTAGGCTAGTATTTGATTATGTCATACTCTTCATAGTTAATAAAATCAATGGGAATCAGTGAAGATAGTGATATGCTAATAAAGAATATTGAACCTTTACCCTTAACTCCATATTAGTACAATACTATCATGCTTATTATGTAACATGGTGAGAGATAAACCTCTATACTAAAAGAGTTTTTATTACCGTTATAAAAGGTTAACCACGTGAATCCATTGAATAGTATATCTTATATAATACTGATCTTATGAACATGTGGACTACTAGAATCTTATAACAAGCCCAAGTATCACTACTAGCCAAGTATGGCTATTTCCACAATAAGTATACCATGTGAAATAGGTGAAGCAAGAAGGTCTCTCTTATATACGAGTAGAAGTTATAGCAGATAGGATTCCACCTTTATCAAGCCTATGATCGCCATTACATCTATTCTTATTCATACGTAACTAGTGAATGGTACAGGTGTTACTAATAGAGATGGAAACAATCGAAATGTTAAAGCAGATACATGTACGGGTTATTGATGTGGAAACACACAGATCAACTACATGTTAGGTTATGATTGGAACCCTATTTAGACAGATTAAGTTAGCATGATATGAGGTTACGACCGGTGAGTTGCTTAACTACTTAGATAGGGTGATATCTTAGGCATAATATGCGTTACTACCACCTTCTCTATAATGAAACTTACTTAGGTAATGATATATTAGTAAATGAACACGAGATACACGAGCTCAGTACATATATGATACAGGTTTATTACGGAACCACTTAGAGCAATCGAAACCATGCTTTTATATGTAAGCTCTAATCCTAATAGATATGGTATTACACTCAGTAAGCTATGAAGATCATATGGTTCACTGTCACTCATATATTGCACTCACTCTGATTATGGTTATACACTCCTTGTTATTACCCAATATACGTGTTACTTAAGCTCATTGATCAGTGTTTATTATGGATACTTATTTAATTATAACCATTGTTATAATCACAACTGTAATTAACAGAGTCAAGTAGATCACAGTTATTGTACTAGTAATAACAGATACGTATGTTATTAGAATACCTGTATTTTTAGATAATGAGTGCCATTGGTGAGTATCCATCCTATCGCTTCCCTTTTTGTTCCCATAGATATGAACACAATAAATCTCATAATGGTACTCGACAGATGGGCAGATAGTATAACCACCAAGTAATGGAAATGATTATGTTATCCCAATCTTATCACTTAAATATATGTAGTATTAAACCCATTACACTGTTATGATAAGCTCTATTATGAGAAAATTCCATGAAATTATAATTATTATGCACTTAGTATCCATATATGCCTAATTACTCCTATATGAGCATAGTGAATGTTCCTTTACCTCATCTATATGCATAGAGTCGTACAATCAAACTGTGATATGGAACTTGGTCAATGGTAGAGATAGGTAGTACTAAGGTCCTTAAGAGGATAGAGTCACCACTATTCCAAGAACATGGGCTTGTATCCTTTTGTTATATGAGATGGTGGTACTCCTTCAGATCAAAGTTTAGAGAATAGGCAACACTAATGAAAAAACCCATTGTACTAATAATATGTTACAAGCTTATACTACTAATCAAATGGGAATATCGTAATCAAGCATTATAATAAAAGTACTAGTTAAGTAATATCCATGATGTTGAACAAGCTGGTAACTTATTTAAGCATGGTGAATCAATACGGATAGTAAGCGCAGTGTTGATTGGGCTAAAATTAGTCAGAAAGTACAAGTGTAAATTCAAGTAATGTGACATATAGAACAAACAAGGTTACTAATACAGCTTATACGAGCTTAGATCAGCTAAACTAGAGAGAAAGAGTGATATCTCAATAGTAAGCATTTACCTAATTAACTTTATTCGCTCAGATTAGTATGAGTAAGTTATGCAATAAACTTGAAATCACCTATACCCCTTAGATATGGCACTCTAACCTATTCACTTGTACCACTTGTACCAACCTGAGTTGAATATTATTACATAAAGCACGTAAAATATAAGACATATAGGGAATATACTGAATATAACATATGTTGGTCGATGTGAAAAATACACGTGTCGTATTTATAATTTTATACTACAAAGCCTGTAGGAACACATCCCTGTGTAAGGATAATATTATTTGTTGTTATTACATATAGCATATATTATTTATAATATAGGTTATATCACACTTTTAGCATCCACAAATGGTCTATGGTGAGTTTTGATAGGCAGCCGAGTTTTTGGTCGATGCCAAGTTTATTTTACCCTCTTTATTTTTTATTTTTATTTTTTTATTTTTTATTTTTTTTGGTCATTGCCAACACAGTTACTCTGCACCAAATTCTTGAATTCAAAAGGAAACATCCGAGGCATCTGAGTACAACCATCCTTCCTCCCAGTTTCCTTCTTCAACAAGGAGGCTGCTGCAAGGGTCTGGTCCTGGTTCTTTTAAAATAAGAAACTTTCAAGGTTGCTCATATTGCAACCTTCATCATCATTTTCTTTCTTGGGTTCAGAACTATTGACTTGCTTCAGGATATCCAGAGAGATTTTTCAAGAATCCTTAACAGTGTCCCTGCTTTACTATAGGTCTTCAAGATAAGATACTGAAGATAAGAAGACTATTTCTCTGAAGGGAGATTTTCCTTGTTATTTATGCTTTCACTGCATGATGTAACTGAGAGTGATGACTACAACACTTGTACAAACTATGGATTTAATATCAAGGAAACTTACATTGACTTCACAGGTCAGCGACTCAGCACATATTCTTATCACAATAGTATGAATAGATGCTTCAGCTGGATAACAGACATTTCTCAGTTTTCCTTGGCTCCTCTTCCTTTACGACAAAGCCTTGAGAAAATAGAATAGTTGTTCTTTGAATATGCCATGGTCCATAACCCTTATCCAGGAAGTCAGACAAAAGGAGCTCCAATATCTTTACCTTAATAGATTGTATAGAGGAATATCTTTAATCAATAAAATCTAATGTTTGTCTTGTTCACAACTCTGTTTGTGAACAAGACTGTACATCTGAAACGATATCATACAATATTAAACTGAAAGGAGACTAGAAGAGATGCAGAGATGTATAGGAGATAGCATACCTGCTGATATGCCATGCATAGAATTCAGTCATTGTAAGACTTGGAGATGTCAGACAATATTACTTTTGATACTGTGAGAGTGCTTGACAATGTCACTGAGGTGTTAAGCTGGTCTAGTTCCAATTATATCTTTCAGGTCATAGATACTAGGATATGCCTTGCATTTTACAACTATAATTATATCATAAATAACTTGAAGTGACAAACTGGAGATTTGAAATATCTTCAACCACAAACTTTATTTTCAAACACATACCTGGTGATGCATGCTTCAGAAATTCGGACGGCCATTATGGACCAGGATTTGTAGATCAAATAGTGTATTCGTCAAGCAAGGATTCAAGCCCTGCTATGACAAGGAGTCCACAGATTCACAATGTCTCTAACTTATTTACAATATGGACTGCTTCGGAAGACTTTCTTAATTGAGGGCTAATTCATACCATAATTCTGAGCCTCAATGCTTCATCCATTGTCTCACTTTAGTGACGTTAATAGGACTGCATGCATATAAATGTAAGGTATTAAGAAATCTAAACTTTTCTATTGAAGTAGATTTTCAGAATAATATCGAGCCAAGTGAATAACTCTTAATATTTTATTTACCCTCTGATATTTTATTTCCGTATGGTTTTTAAATATATATATATATATATAACCGTAACCATAACATTACAAAATTAAATTAAATATAACTATTGCTACCCATAGTGCTTGTAATCCCAATCGTATGGTTTTTAAATATACATATGTATATAACCATATAATTTAAATTATATATATAAAAAAATGCAGTTATTGATACCCGGTTATAATCCCAAACATATGGTTTTAAATATACATAACCATAACATTACTTTTTAATTTATATTTAAAATAATTACTGAAACCCGGTTACATTCCGCTGGTTCCTCGACTGGTCAACGTTGCCCTCGACCACACTGCCCCGACACCGCATTCTCAGCCGACACGCTGTTCTCTGCCACGATCACTCCCCTACGCTGCATCCTGCTCCACCTCTGCGGCCTGTGTATGGTTGCGTTCACGCTACCATCGTACACCTAATCCTCCCAAACGAACATGCATTTTTAAAACGGTATGAGATCTATATATTATAACCTTACGATTATGGTTTTTTTTTTGTTTTTATATTTGACAAGTTTAATAAATCGACACAAAATCCCACCTACTTCCACCTGCTATCAGGACTTACCGTAGTGTTTTCATGAAAGCCATTGTTAAATACCCGATTTCAAAACTCTGATGATTATGAATTATATAATGTGCCAATCACCCACATATGCCAACGAGCCATATGGAATCAATGAACCTTAATACCGTGGGGTACGACACCTCTGTGCATGCGTTTGCTTCGATGCCAGAATCTCCCATACGTAAGATAGCCACGAGTGTAGTCGGTGATCAGCGAGTATAGTCGGTCACCAGCTATCGGGTCCTTACAGCGGTATGACTTAAGTCGAGCAATCTTCAGAAGTCAGAGTTAATGCTAGATAGGATTCTAAAATTATGCATTTTGTACATGTTACAGCTAAAATGGCTCCCACAGCAAAGGTCGGTGGGTTAGGTGATATTGTTACAGGTCTTGGAAGAGCTGGTCTAAAACAGAGGACACAGAGTGGAAGTAATGCTTCCTTTCTACAAGACTTAGGTGAACATGTACAAGATAGACATGCAAATTGATCTACTTGAACCATAAAATGTTCATGCAGAAGTGGAATGGTCCAGTAGTTACACTGAGATATTTAAAACACACCACGCTGTAGTGCCAATTGAAAGGTAAATGTCAACTTAGCAGAAGAATTAATGGCTTTGGTAGAGGAAGCAGTTTCTAAGAAAGTCGAGGCTGCTCAGTGTGTAAATGATGCCGAGATTGCCTCTACTTGGGCTATAGAGCAACATGCTTTGACTTCCTAATAAAAGTCGCACTATAGTACGGACTATATATATATATATATATATATATATATATATATTTATTTTTTTGATTATACCATATTTGTTTTTCTGGTAGAATTTATAACACCGCCATTCATGATAAGTTTTCCTTCTTACCACTTGCATCACATACTCATTATGTGCACAAGTTTACCATACCGCTTTCTTTGATTTTGTACCATTTCCACCCTTCTGATATGGATAGCTCTTCGGGTCAAGCTAACATGTTAGGCCCTATTGTGTTAATATTCTTTCCTGTCACGTGAAATTGAAAATTTTAATGTATTGATCTCAGAATTCATATAAATACAATCACATCAAAGTATGGCAGCAAATTGTATTTAAGATGGGTCTTGGTCTAACTGGCTCAGTGGGAAGTACGTGTGGTTTGTTTTTGTTAGTTGAATGCTATTAGTTATTCAAACACGGGTCATTCAGTTTTCTTGTCAATCCAGTTGTGTTAGAGGTAGCTAGATAGCTTATTTCTGTACCTTATCCCAACTTGCTCGTTACATACCCTTATGCCAGATATATGGTACACTTGTTTACAATTCCCATTTCAACCAATCATATATTAGTATGGTTTTTAACCATCTTCTTGGTATTACTATGGGTTGACTGTCTGCTGTGGCCCCATGTCTGTATCATTTTCTGATGACATTCTCCCTATATTTTGCTGCTACTATGCAAAAACTTTATGCTATAGTTCCACCAGTTTGATGCTGTTTATTTGAATAATGTGAAGCTTAAAACAGTTCCTTTCATTTCTAAAATTTTACACTTTCCTAGGGAAACCTCCCTTGTGCTAGGGGAGAGCCAGTCTACCGTGAGATGCAATTGTTGTGGTGACAATAGACAATCCTTTGTAGCCCCTCTAAAGTTGCACTTGTGTTTTAGGGCTTTGCTACTTGTAGTGCAGGTTTGAGAGATAACACAACCCAAAGAAGGATATATGTAATCATTAACATATCATTATGTATCATCAAAGTCGACCAACTTAGCTCTGAACTCAAACTGTTTGCACTGAGTTCAAGTCTATCCTTCTCACCCTCGAAAATGGAAACCACTCCACTACTGGACTCTGGACCCCTGACACTGCATCCCGTACCTGCTATAGACATGCCAAAAATGGCAGTCAGGGTCCTAAAAATGAAAATCTGAATGAAGGTAGTGACATCTGGACGCCTGCCAATTATAGCATGCCTAAAAATAGCAGTGTCTCTCATGTCAGTGAAAACTGCATATCAGATTTGTCTCTCTGCAAAGAACCCATATATGTGCCCACACTCGACATGAAATCCTTGAAACACTAATTGTAAAAAAATAGTAGTGTCGTGAAACTGCTTGCATGTCAAATGAAAGATACTCATTGGGATCATGAGCTCGCAAAGACCAAAAATATGTATGTAACTCTAACATGCAAGCTCTAGAACTCTGTCTTCCAGAAGGTAGAACTGCTAAAAGAAAGCAAGCCCTTGAAATCTGAACAAATTCAGAATATAGTAGGCTCTGATCAATGTAACTTTAGATGTAAATGCAAATGGCATGAGGAACTAGAGACATTATCTGACATTGATGATGATGAGGTAATGACCTGTTGTCATCACGAGTCCACTTTTATTATTTTGAGCACTTGATCCGATGATAATTATCTTGATGGGTCTATACATATGCAGCAGAAGTTTCACCTTTGATTTTACATGGCAACAGAACATGTTTATGTGCATTATGATGTCTGTGCAATGTCATCTGCATGTTATTTCTTATTTATAATTTAAGTGTTTCTAGATGCATTTCTTTTGGAAATAAGTGTATCATTGCTGTTATATATATATATATATATATATATATATATATTTTTTTTTTTTTCTTTCAATTCTGTTGGGCTATGTCGGTTGCTATAACTGTATTTTCATTAAATTGGTGGTATGGATTATTGCAAAAATTGCAGGGCTTATTAGGTCGGAAAGGGTTTGAAACTACCCTCTGATACCAAATGTAATATCCTATCTCGTTAATTTCCTAAATTTTGCACTAGATTTCAGGGAATTTCATAGCTTCTGCTGGAGGGAAAGACTTAGCTGATTTAGCCTCTTAATAACTCTTAATAACTCTTAATATAAAGAGGGTAAAAACCATACTTGATACCATGTGTAAGGTCTCTGTTCATCTTATAAATCAAAACACTTATTTGATTCCTAACAGTTAAGCAGAATTTAATTTGAAAGAGAATTTAAACATGATTTTAGGTTAATTCTAAGTAAAATCACAGTGACCAGCAAATGCTAAAACACAGTGACTAGCTGATGCTGAAACACGATACTAGCTGATCCTGAAACATAATAAATAACTGATGCTAAGAGGAGGAATACCCGGAAACGGTGAGATCCAAACCAGAATACCTGGACCCGTGATCCTCCTCTCCAGCTAATCAGACAGATTACAGAACCCAAAATATTCCTCCCAGCCAATTTAGAATTTAATCCCTAGTCTGGAGACGCCTCTACTTGGTCTTAGAATCCCGAAACCCCAATTGAGTCTCCTTTCCACCCTTGATAAATTTTACCATAACAACCTTCTCAAATTCATCACGACGACCTTCTCCATTTCTCTGTGACCTTCTCCTCCCTCTTCTTTTTCCATAAAAAAGACCCCTCCCTCGCTTCATGTCTGCATTGTTTTAAATAATAATCGCCCCCACCCGCCCCAACACCATCCATTCACTCCCAGCCACTACATCGAGATAAGACCTCCATAACTGTAGAAATGAATGTTTTTAAAGAGGTGTCATTCGAATGATATGGTTCACATTAATGAGATGTCCTTTGAATGTAATAAGATAAGGTTGTATTAATGAGAGGTCATTCGAATAAGAGGATATGATTATTAATGAGAGGTAACTTTAATGCAAGAGGATAAGATGTATAAGGTTGTATTAAACAACCTTCATTTAAATGAAAAAGGATATGATTGTATTAATTTGAATGTATTTAATCGGGGTGCTGTTTAATTAATTATTCCAATTATTCTTTTAAAGTTAGTTTTTCTTTATGTTGGTATATTATATTTAACTTTTAGTTAAATATTAGGAAGTAGGAACTTAGGGTGTGGGTTGTTACAATCAAATACTAGCCTAACTTACAGCTTTGTAATCGTAATCACACAACCTAATGGTCATGTATAGAGAGTGGTCATAGCTTATCCATGAATTTGTAAACTTTATTTTGAATTATCTCGTAAGAATGAAATTTACTTACTGGTACATGGATAACCATAAAGAACGGATGTTACTTAACTCTAGTAATACCGAATATATGTTATTGTTTGACTTTACTAGTACAGGGATACCAATATGCGATATGTCATTTAAATTATCATTACAGAAATATGAAATCTAGATCATAAATCACATTATAAATAACATTATCTATCAAATCATTTCATGTGCATCTCCATATGATTAAAGGAAAGGAAATAGAAGAGTAACTACATTTTAAATATGAAAATGAAACATATTGGTATACAGATTGAAAATGGTTAAAACAAATGCATCATAGATGGAACATGTATGAACTAAACGGAAGCAGTATCTAAACGAAAAATTGTATTGGACATATTGATACATACATGGACAAATGTTTTAAACCAAGTATGATGTATAAGTTCTAGGATCAATATCATAGATAGCAATGTATTTGGAATATGTAGAGATTGTTATATGGGTAACAATTTGTTATGAACAATATAGATGCATATGCTGTAATGTGTGTACGAGTGTTTACATTGTAGATTGTGTACTATAATTCTACCGATTGAAGGTCTCCTGAAACCATTTCTACCTGTCTAAAATCGTCTTGTTTGCAGGCTGCCAACCCACATTTATTCAATGCATAAGATGAAATAAAACTATCAGTAGCTACAGTGTCAAACAGGATTTTGAGTTTTATTCCGTTGATTGTACCTGAAGATTCCACTACCGTGGATTGATGCGCTGCTTGGTTGTTGTTGACGACAGCATGGATTCTGTGATTGCTTTGTGCATTTGATGATGGTTCTTTTCCTATTTGCCGAGAGTTCTCTAGACAATCACGTCGAAGATGAGGTCCTCCACATCCCCAACAGTCCACTCGGGTTGGTCCTTTTGCGTTTGACTGAGAAATCCCCGACCAAGAACTCTGTCCCCTGGTGCTGCTTCCTCTCCCATTCCTTCCCCGATTACCAGTCCCTCGAGACCTCCAAGTACTGATGTTTGAGGATCCGGAAGCTATTGCATTTATGGTCCTGGGAGCTCCTGCCCCCGCTCCTCTTAGGGTAAATCTGTTACCATAAGGAGGTGGTCTCGAGTTATTTCCTCGGAAGAAATTTCAGGGAGTCCTTCCTGTAAATGCCTGCGGTATTGGTTCAGCTGGCCTAAAATCCCTTTTAATCCCTAGATGTTCTTCTGCATAACGAGCACATTCAACCGCCTCTGCCACGGTCGGTGGCTTCCACATTCTTACCATGGCTCTGATCTGAGGATTTAATCCAAATACGAAACGCTCGGCCTGGTGTTCATCCGTGTCTAGATAAGGAACATATTTTACAAGTTCCATGAATTTTATCTCGTATTCTTCCACGGTTTTACCACCTTGGGTTGGAGTCCGGCTTGCTTCTCTTGAAAGAAAGGTGGTAGGTATTTCGCACGGAATCGGTCCACAAACAGCTCCCAAGGAACGGTATCTGAAGTAAGGTGCAGCTGTTTTTTCATGTTCCCCCACCAAATCAGAGCATTCCCTCTGAGTTGGAATACATCGATCTTTGCTTTAGAAGTTGAAGAATATTCTCTTAATGCGAAGCATCTGATCATCCCTTCCAACCACGCTTCGGCATGTTCTCCAGCTCGACCTCCAAAAAACTCCGAGAGTTTAATCTTTTGCAATTCCCGTGAAATATCTTCTCTGTGAGGTTTGTCATCCAAATCTTTAGGCTTTTCTGAATGTCTTTCCTCTGGGTGACGTTGTTCCTCCTTGCTCCTGGTCGACTGCGACCTTTTTAACGTTTCCAAACTGGCTTCTAAGGAGCTCATCACAGTGGTGAGATCGGGCGGAGCAACAGGTGCTGACGGCGATCTTGATGGTGGTGATGGTGATGGTGAAGGTGGAGGTGGCAGCGATGCATTTCACTAGCGCTATCGCCTTTGGTACGTGTTAAACAAGGTAATTTTTCCTGAAATACATAATAATAAATTCGTGAGGAGTGGATAAATTTTTAGACTGACAAAATATAATTTCGTAAGATTTGAGCTGGCATACGGGTATAGTTCTTTTTCTATTTTACCTGCAGGTAGGTCTTACTGGTACCGAGGTCAAGGAGGGTGGCAACGCGACCTCCTTGTCCTATGCAGGGTAATGTATGCTTACTAATTCTAGAGTGGAATGCAGGGTTTTCATAGATCAAAGGGTTGTTCTATAAAATTTGTCTAAAAAGTTCAGTCCTAGATGTAGTTATAGAAGGGGTTATTGACTTTCTGCTACTTTTAATACTAGGAATTTGAATAAGTAGCCCTGGGTAACAATTGTTCAAGTGCCGAAATGAATTCTGGTGCATAACTTCCGTTTATTATTCATAATTAATTTTAAGTATTTATGTAAGTACACTTACCTTACTTTAATTCTTCCCCCAACCTTTAACACTATACTTTGGATATAATATGATTTTTTTTTTTTTGATCATTTATTATCATATATAAGATTTTGTTTATTTGACTGGAGAGAGATTCTGCAGTGAGAATGCTCCAAAATATTTCATACTGCAATCTTTTGTCACTAGATATCATCTGGATATGGCTAAGAAATCTAGATTATAATATTGTCAATTATGTAGATAAATTCTTGCTTAATAAGATGATTTTTTTTTTTTTTTTTTGGAATCAATTCTTCTTCTTCTATTAGATTTCATCAATTGTACTGTTGAGAGCTACAAGATACAAATATCATCAGGTTTCTAAGAGCCTATGCATAGCTTGTTCACAACTTCATTTGTGAACAAGTTTCATCATCAACTTGCTATTAGGGCTGCAACATACTAATACCATTACTTCTACTGGACTATAACGATGCCATGAAACCAATATTGCTATAGTGCCAATATCAATACTGCTCATACGTAATACTGTACTGTGAGAGATCATGAGCATGGATAACACTGTGCTGTGAGAGATAATAGATAATACTGAACTGTAGTGTGATCAGCAATAACACTAAGCTGTGCGTAACCATACATAATACTGAGATGCCATACATGGTTAACTCGACTGTGATATTAGTGATGTCATGACTCATAACTATATCAATGATGCCATATATATAATATATATATAACAGTGATCATACATAGATTTGTGATGCCAAAAGTTCCATACCTATATAGAATGAAATGCATAGGTTGTTGGAGCGATAAAATTCATATGCAAACCATACCATACATTGTGACTGTAGATTGGGTCCATATATCATACCTCGTGAGACTAGGGAGATTTCCATACAGAAAATGATACCATTCATATAAGGTTCTAGCGGTCACGTTAGATCTACCTATATTGGCATAACTTTTATACAATACAAATAATTTAAAATTATTTTCACCATACTTTAAAGTTTCAATATATATATTTTAGCTGAAAACCCGGAGATCACATATTAGTTCGAAGTTTCGGCAGTCACTTTAAGTGTGGTCCCGTAGCTCAGTTGGTTAGAGCGTTGGTCTTATGTCTCTGGTAAGTCGAAGTCGTAGGTTACGTTAAAATTTTATACGCATAACAATACGTTGCTACGGTTTCCAGCAGTCACGTTAACCCTTATATGTATAACCATACGTTGATACGGTTTGTTGGTTGGCGATTTAAATTTACGTCTCGGACCACCGCTTAGTCACAGGTTCCATTTACATCGCATTTTAATTGCGTTTAATATATTAATGTGTTTAATATATACGCTTTTAACAAGGGATAATGTCCCGGCTATGGTTCCTATATGCGATGCGTTTGAATTAAATAAATGACAACGTTTTCAAACAATGGCGGTGATGGCATTTTAAATTAAATTTTAATTTCTATTTATATTCCCGCGATCAGATAAACCAAAACAGGTCGTGACCAGTTGTGGCATCGACTTTAGACAACGCAACAACAGGATATGCCAGATTCGTTAGCTGGCTTTACCTATCCTACCCACGATTTTTAGAATTTTGACAACAAATTCAAGTGTTCCCGGCCCAGAGTTTGTGAAAAACAAGTCGAAGATGAAGTTTGGCAATGGTCTAAGATGCCCAAGCAATTGGTTGCTTATGGATTGAACAATATACCTTCTAATTTATTCTCATGGAATGCGTCCATGGAACTCCAGAATTTCTACATGGTTGTAATTTCTGCGTGTTGGGCTCACTGTCTGCGACGTTCAGCGGAAATGTATTGCCCACATATTTCATCGGTAACCTGGAGAGAAAGACCCAATTCACTAAACAGTATCACTATCCAGAAATTTCAGCGACCCATGTTTCAGTTTTAAGGGGCTTCTTGCATAGAGATAGAGCCGTGGAGTCTCAATAATACGCACATTAGTTTACACAGATTAGATGTCCAAGATATACCGAGATAAGGCACGATATCTTCAGACTTAGATATTTTGGATGCCATAACACAGAGAGTTCGGATGGCATGCCACAGAGATGATATTTCCCTATGGTAACTCAAACCTTACCCCTTACTTAACACAGAGATATGTCACAGATTCGTGCATATAGATAGAGCATAGGTTCCTTTGCTTTGTGTATAGAACAGGGATAGATCAATAATCCAACACAAAATTCGATTTCGATTAAAAATTGTTAAAATTTGCGTCACAGAACTTAGCATAAGAGTGCCACAGAGCAAATGCAAGAGTATAGGATGCAGCTTGGATCTATTTCGGAAGAAGAATTTTGGCCATCATCCACAGTGGTTCGGAATTCATGGCTTGGACAAACCACCGATTTATCTAGCATCAAACATAACTTCAGGCTGGGCAATGATTGCAACATGGACTGTTCAAATGTAAAGCTAAAACAGAAGGATGAGGTGAGTGTTTGGTATGAAGATGTCAAAAGAAAATTTGAGTAAGTCAAGGATTGCCCAAGAGGTAAATACTGATGGTTGGAATCCCATTTCTGAGACAGTAGAGAAAAGGTTATTATTGTATTTAGACACATCTCTTCCTACAAAGTATGTAATGAAAACATCAGTCCTCCAATACTCAAATCCGTTACCCAAATGCAGGGACCGAGAGCCAAAACTTTAACTTATTCTTTTAAGTATTATGTGTTATATTTAGAGTATTTTGAGCTTATTATTGTTGTGATTATAATCTGTAACTAAATCTTTGGATTTGATGCCTATGATGGTCTGCAATAAGATGCATATGATGGTCTGCAATCAGGTGAGAAAGGAGGAAAATTATGTAAGTAAAATACCCTAACCGATCAGTTATCTACAGTAATAACTGAAGGTACACCAGCAGAGGTCAGGTCAGGGTTTGCAGCAAGACATCCTCAGACATAATCTTAGCAGCAAGCAGATTCAAGGCATCTTCAGCTACAGCAGTGGCCAAAAGACTTAAAGGTACAAAAGTATGGCCCGCTATCGGAAGTTTTAATGGATATGAGCATCGGTCTATCCATTTTGAAGCAATTGCTACGAGTTAAAACCAGTACCAGGGTCCTCTTTACCAATACTAATCCATGTAAACTTTGTTAAAAACCGTAATAAAGTGGTTGAATATTACTAGAAATGTGTTATTAAAATTCTGGGTTGTTTGTAGTAGAGATTTTACTGTTTTAAATTTTAATGAATATAAACCAGAATGGCAGTGTCCCCTAAAATGAATGTTGAAGCATATTGCTCTTTCTGAATGGCTTATAACACAATCTACTTATAACACAGTTAACTTATAACACAGTTGCTAATTTAAGCTTAAAATCTGTCTACCTTCCATAACATCATCTTACTAACAAGTCCGAGAGTTTGAACAGGCTTTGATCTGTATTAACGTTTGTCCTCTTTAAATTTTGGAACAACCAGAGACTGGTTTACACAAGCAACAGCTTATAAATGAATTTTTTTAATGGGCCTATAAGGTCGGAAAGGGTTTGAAACACCCTCTGATACCAAATGTAAGATCCCAAAACACAACAATTTCATTTGATAAATGTTAATCTAAGCATATATTTCAGAAGTAATGCAAATTAATGAAAATCAGCAATAAAATTAAATTAAGAAACTATTCTATACATAAAAGAAATACCTGGAATGCAACGGATGGTTTAATGGTGGTTCTCCTCCTGTGATGCTGTGGTCAGATTGAACAGTTCACCGAAACAATATAATCCTCCCAGCCGATCTAGGAACAATCCTAGACCCAGAAGATCACTCTTCTGCCCCCGTGCCCAGAATCCCAAGAACGGTGAGACTCCCTTCCAGAACTCTTCGTATCCTTCAATCCTTTTGTTGGACAAAATGCAGAATTTTCCTCCAAAAACCCTCCCCCTCCTCCTTCACACCCTCTCCCTTATATCATTTTCTCCACCTCCCTCAACTCCCGTAGATATTATGACATTTATGAGGGTCTGCAGACATTTAAGGAGATATTATATTCATTTAAGGAGACATTTAATTTAGAGGTAAGGTTTTGGGGTTAAGTGCATGAAATATCCCCATTGAGTCCTTATCTAGTTACGTAGATGTGATGGCTTTATGTAGAGCTTAACTTGTATTATGTTTGTTTTAAACTTAATTAATTTGACTTAATTAAATTATTTTATTTATAAATTAGGAATGGGTCGTTATAGATGATATCCATAAAGTGCCATAAATGGGATCAATTTTGCTGCAGTATGGAAGGAAGTGTTATACCACCATTCAGCGAGAGGTAACCACCTGACCCATTTTGCTTGCTTATCAGATACAAAACAATGAAGATATCCTTCCAAACATTTATTCACTATCTCTGTTTGACCATCGGATTGAGGATGATAAGATGAGCTATGAGCTAGTTGAGTACCCAAACAGGAAAATAATTTCGTCCAAAAATTTCCTGTAAAAATGGGATCTCTGCCACTTACAATAATCTTTGGGTTTCCATGTAGCTTTTGAATTGTTTCCATAAATGCAGTAGCAACTGTACTTGCTTTAAATGGATGAAATAATGCATAAAGTGTGCATACTTGGTAACTCTATCAACTACCACCATGATGACACTCCTTCCTTCGGACTTAGGTAAACCTGTGATAAACTCCATTGAAATCTCCTCCCAACGTTGACTTGGAATCGATAAAGGTTGTAGAAGACCCCTGGTCTTAATTGTCTCAACTTTATTTTGTTGGCAAACCAAACATTCCGCCACAAACTTTTGAATATCAGATTTAAGGCCATCCCAAAAAAAAAATTTCTTCACCCTGTAGTAAGTTTTTAAAAATCCCGAGCATCCTCCTAAAGGAGAAATGTGCAATTCCAAAAGAATCTTTCGTTTTAGTTGGGAATTCTTGCAAATATATAAGCGATCTTTGTACCATAAGGAATCATTTTTCCAACTAAATGTATCATATGTACTAGGATCTTGCTGCAATTTTTGAATGAGTGTCCAAACTTCTTCGTCCTTCTTCCATTCATCCCTTGCTTTGGTTATCCAATCTGGTTGGAAAATAGAAATGCCACAAAGCAATGCTTCCACCTCTTCATCCTTTCTTAAGAGTGCATCTGCAACAACATTTAGCTTCCCTTTTTTGTAGATGATTTCAAAGTCATAACCCAACATCTTTGTGACCCATTTTTGTTTCTCTTCCGAAGATAGTCTTTGTTCCAAAAAGTGTTTAAGACTATCATGATCAGTTTTTACCTTGAAGTGTCTTCCCATTAGGTAAGGTCTACATTTCGTTAGTGCATGTAGTATTGCCAACATTTCCTTCTCATAAATAGCCTTTTGTAAATACTTTCCTTTGATTGAACGACTTTCAAAAGCAATGGGTCTTCCTTCTTGCATTAGAATAGCACCAATTCCATTTCCTGAGGCATCACATTCCACAATAAAGGTTTTTGTGAAGTCTGGCGTAGCTAAGATTGGTGCTAGGCACATTGCCTCTTTAAGATGTTCAAACGCCTTAGTTGCTTCAGGAGTCCATGAAATTGCATCTTTCTTCAATAATATTGTTAGAGGTGCTGCTATTCTCCCATAATTCTTAACAAACTTGTGATAGTGCTAGGCACATTGCCTCTTTAAGATGTTCAAACGCCTTAGTTGCTTCAGGAGTCCATGAAATTGCATCTTTCTTCAATAATATTGTTAGAGGTGCTGCTATTCTCCCATAATTCTTAACAAACTTGTGATAATACCCTGTTAACCCAAGAAATCCGCACAACTGCTTTATGGTTATGGGGACATTCCATTCCTTAATGACTTTAATTTTGTTAGGGTCTACCTTAACACCCTCATGAGATAAAATATGACCCAGATATTCCACCTCTTGTACTCCAAAGAAACATTTGGATGTTTTTGCATATAATTGTTTCTCCTCCAATAGTTTGAGCACCCTGTCAACATGTTGAACATGATCCTTCCAAGACCTGCTGTAAATTAGTATATCATCAAAAACTACAAGCACAAATTTTCTAAGGAAGGGTTTGAAAATGGAATTCATCAACCCTTGAAATGTAGAAGGTGCATTGGTAAGGCCAAAAGGCATGACCAAAAATTCATAATGACCCTCATGAGTTCGAAATGTTGTTTCGGAATATCTTCAGTCTTCATTCTAATTTGATGATATCCTGAACGAAGATCCAACTTGGTAAAATAAATTGCTCCATGTAATTCATCCAATAATTCATCAATCACAGGAATGGGAAATTTATCTTTAATAGTGAGCTTATTGAGCTCCCTATAATCCGGACACATGCGCTATGATCCATCCTTCTTGTGCACCAACACTAATGGAGCAGAGAAAGAAATTTGACTAGGTTGAATTATACCAGCCTCTAACATTTTTGTAATTATACATTCAATTTCACTTTTTTGGACATAAGGATATCTGTAAGGTCGGATGTTTGAAGGAACACTTCCTGGAATCAAATGAATAGCATGATCATGATCACGAATAGGTGGGAGTCCTTTGGGAGTATCAAACACCTTGGAATGATTGTCCAAGACTCTTTGGAGATCTGGAGAAATAGATGATTTTGATGTTGGAACTTCTAGGGAGCATAATTGTGCAATTACACCTCGTTATTCTTTCTTCAGAAGCTTTGTCATGACATTAGAGATTATTATCTTTCCTGGCTTCCCTATGATACCCCGTAATTCGATTTCCTTTCCTTCCGAAAAAAATTTCAAAAGAAGTTCTTGAAAATTAAAAGCTACCGTCCCCAAAGATTGTAACCATTGTACTCCTAGTACAACATCAGCACCTCCAATTGGGTTGGAAAGCATTGGACTATTCAATACATATTCCCCCATGGATAGCTTGATATTATGGCATTTTCCAGAGCAATTTATAGTTCCTCCATTTGCAACCATCACTTGACATTCTGGTGCTAGGTATAGGAAACAATTTAATTCCTTGGCTACCTTACAATGAATAAAATTATGGGTGCTACCTGACTCAATCAACACTATTACCTTTTTCTTCTTGATATGTCCTTCTATCTTGAGAGTTTGAGGAGTGGTAATTCCTGCCAATGCATTACATGATATGGTCGGACTCATTTCTTCTTCTTCTAGGGTTGCTTCTTGGTGTATATCCTCTTCTTTTGAAGTTTCTTGTTCATTTTCTTCCTCCTCTTCACAATCTATGTAAAATAATTTCTTCTCAGCACACTTATGACCTTTAGTGTATTTGCTATCACAACTGTAGCAAAGCCCTTTTGCTCTTTTTCTTCCAATTGTTGTGGTGTCAACCTTGTAGGTTGTGGAAGTCTAGGAGTAGCAACACTTCCATCTTTATAGATGTGAGTGGTAGGCTTCCTTGTCGCCATAATTTTACATTCAATTTTTCTTTCCAACTTGAATGCCTTCTCTAATGAATCCGGTTCCCAAACGCGAACTTCATGTTGGAATTTATCCTTTGAAGTCCCTATGAAGACATCAATCTTGTGTTCCTCTAGAATATCAGTTACCCTTATATTCAATTTTTGCAAGTCCTCAATGTGCTCCGCCATTAAACCCTTTTGTTTGAGATTTATCAATTAGCTAAAGAAGGTGTTTCTCTTTGTATCCTCATAATGTGCTATCATTTCCTCCGTAAAAATTGACCAAGTGACAATTTTTTTACGGGAGCAAAGCCATTGATACCATACAAATGTATTTTGTTCTAAATGTAAATTTGTAATGCGTACTTTTTGTGTGTTTTGCACATTATTGAGATCAAAATATTGCTCCATCTGTAGTATCCATGTTACGGGGTCCTTGCCATCAAACTTCCTCATATCCATCTTTGGAATATGGTGGTTCTTTAATCCAACATTAGAGTTTATGAAATCAGGATTAACATTTATTTTGTTCTCATCATGAGTTTCCTCTACTATCTTTTCGCCATTAGGAAACATTTCTTGTATCAACTTTGTCAAGCCTTCGATGTCTACTTTTAGATCATTCTTCATGTTTTCCATTTTTTCATCGATCTTCGCTTCCATGTCATCCATCTTAGCTTCCATGCCAACTTCCATGCCATCCATCTTAGCTTCCAAACCATTCATCTTAGCTTGCACGCCTTTCTTCAAACCATCCATCTTAGTTTCCACGCCTTTCTTCAAAACTTTCATTTCATTTTTTGTTGCTCTTTGCAATAGCGAAATTTGGTGCACTTGCTCTTGGAATTTTGATATCTCATGTTGCATTTCTTTGTCTTCATGAGTCATGGTAGAGCCTTCTGAATGCTTAATGGGTGTTGAATTCTTTTTAGGAGGCATTTTAGAACCCAATATTGATATTTGTGCTCAATAGGCCTTTGGAATCACCTAGAACTGATTTTTCAAACAAGACTTATGCAATTTGAAAAAAAATACACACTTTTTTCTTGATTTTTAGGAGCTCGATATTGAAACTGAATTATACCTTTTTCTTGATTTTTAGGAGCTCGATATTGAAACTGAATTATCTCTGTGATTTCGGATCTTCAATATCTAAAATTCGGCCCTGAAGTAGCCCTTTGAATCTTCTTTCGAATGCCACAAGTCTGACTTGATTTGGATTCTTGAAGGCAAAGTTATGCCCAATCTCCTACGATGACCTAATTATGGACTGGTTCAGTAGAGTGAACTTGTACGACTAGCCACGTGTCATTGTTTCCTCCTTCAACTCTGAAATTGATATAGAAAAAACTATAGTCCGTGTACTTGCGGCCACTTTTTACAGAATCCCAATCCGATGCTCAGAGAGAGAGTTATGATGTTTTTCCCATGGTCACCTCTTTGAGATGAAATTAAAGAGCCTGAAACAATCCTAAATTCCACAAATCATATCTCCAAAAATATTGCGAGACAAGATTTGATTTTTTACAGGAGGTTCCTCAGGCTTTCAGCTCCGCTCTATGAAAATTTCAGCTTCTGAACCCTCATAGAAAAAAAGTTATAGTGAAAATGCCGCAATGACCTGATTAGGTTAAATTGAGGAGCCTGCAAAAAGCCCCAACTTCCACAGATCATATCTCCGAAAATATTGCGAACCAAGCTCTGAAATTTTGCGACGATGTTCCTCAGGATTTCAGCGTCGCACTCTAAAAATTTCAGCTTCTGAACCTTCGTAGAAAAAAAGTTAGAGTGAAAATGCCACGATGACCTGTTTGGAGCAGCGAAACCCTAGAATCCAAACCTCTGATACCAAATGTTATGAAACCAGCTCCAACAATAGAAGAAAAGAGGGATCAACGCCTTAGAAATCAGCCACTTCGAGGGGGCAACCTTCAATACATTACATAAATGAACAATTCTTGGATGATACAAATGACAAAACCTCCTCTCTATATATAGGAGTCCATGGGGCCACAATGTAATCCTAGCCAACCTAATAATAATAATGTAAGGGCACAATAATAACAATATGGGGGTTACAGGGGTACAACAATAACAATAAGGGGGTTACACTAACAACAATAAGGGACTATACTAGTAATATAAGGACCTAACACTGAGGTCTCTATGACAGAGATCCACCACACAAATGCACAAAAAACTTGTCCAATCATTGGACTTCTACATCTCCTTGTGAAGCATCACAACAAGAAGACAAGCCTTACCTTTCCGCTGTCATTCTTGTTCTGGAATCTTGTGCCTTCTTCTGTAATATTGGCCCTCTGGTTAAGGCATCCTGTAACCACTGTTACAGTCGTAAATCTCGGCCAATGTTTGCTTCAGAACTGGGGCCTCTCTTCACACACAAGTCTTCTTTGCTCGCTATCCAAAATACCACTTGCAACCCTCTCGTTCTTGACTTTCGGTCCTCCAAATGTCCCTTACAGGTACATTGTTGCAACTAGGGCTTGAACACAGAATTCAGACTAGATTTTTTGAGGAGAAGACCCTTCAACAAGGAACAAAATCTTCCTCCTTCGCTAGTACCTCCTGCACAAAAATCGGCCTAACCAATAAATGAGAACAAACCCAAACAAATCCTTTATTCCACCTTCGCTAGGCCTCCTTTCCCTGCAGCTACCTGAGAGAAAACTTGTGATATTTTTCACGCTTGGATGTGATCTATAACCTCAATCATGCCCTTAATTTATAGCCTTCTTAAGGGCTTCAACGAACATCATGAAGGTGGATTGCCAACTGTCATAAGGTGTCAAAAACACTAGGCCGACCTAAACTAGTAGGCCCCTTCACCCACACTATACTTAAAAAATTGATAACTCTTCAACGACAACTCAAAATCGAATCATTCTCGTTGCATTAGAATCGTCCCGTCGAGAGATATCATCCTCATCCATCACATGTAGAAGAAACGTCATGGTTTTAGCCCAAACATCGATGGGTGCAAAACCCCCAGGCTTGGGTTTCAAGCCCACAAGCCTACTTGTGGCACTTTGCCCTCCAATCCCCGAACCCTAGGGCTTGGAGTACCTCCCTAGCTATAAAAAAATCAACACTCCCTATTAGCGAGGGAGGTACTTCCAAGACTAGGAAGTAACCATCATCATCTTCGACAACAACACTAGCCCATCTGGCATCCATCACTACAACACACCCTGTAGAATGAACCTGACAATCTCAGTAGTGCCTCTGGCTCATCACATCCGAACCTAAAGATCCCGAACCTCCATAGGGATACTCCCTCTGAGGCTAGACTCCGTCTAAGCCTACAAGATCTCCACTGGCTCAGTCCTGCAAGCACTCATCCTCCTGGACCAAATACCACTCGTGCAAATCCCTCCAATCTAGGATATGCAACATCACGATCCGATGAAGACTCAAGTCTGCCAATCTGCAGTCCATCACATGAAGACATCTCGATCAACCTGATCTCGTCCAAGCCAAATAAATCCTTGAGTTGTCCCAACCATCCATGACAAGACAAAGGAAGCCCACAATCTGCAAACTGCCACAGAACATACTGAAGTGCGCCAGGTACACCACCGATCCACCAGAACTCCCAACCCATCTAGCCATGTAACCTGTCAAGACCACATCTCCATCTCTTCAACTAAACCATCTGCTCCATGATATAGACACCCACAACTCCCTCTGAGTTGCTTCACTATGCACACTCTAATTCATTGTCCTTCAAACTAGCTCATATTGTAATATTCCTAATTAGCAGTGGCTAATTGGAATATTCGATTTTGCTCAATTTTGTCGTCTATAGTTTATTAATAAATAAAAAGGTGAGTGGAGAGGGTCTAACTCACTTAGTGAAATAAAACACACTCCCTAGTAGCACAACGTTGTGACTTAAAGGGAGCCAAGGGGGGCCAAGCACCACGTAGAAAGGGGGCCCACGTTTACTCTAGAAGGGACTGCGCAAATGAGGATGAGCACATGGAAAGAGGAAGGCTACATTGAGGAGATAGGCCTTAGGGTTTTGGAGGAAGGCCAACATTATAAAGAGGGAGAAGCCTCCTCATTTGATTCATTCGTTGTTGATGATATTGAGCTGGTCGTTTTGACTTCTTGAGCACGCTGGTTGTTTAGCCTGTCTGCAGCACTGTTTAGTGCGTTGAGTGTCTCCGATCGGAGATCTTGTCCTTAGCCCCGGGGGACTTCGAGTGCCTACTCGGGCAAGGTATTTTCTTCAGCATTTTGCGGGAGGTTTGGTGTTTGGTTTTGTTGCGGAGCCGAGCATTCAGAGACACTGCGCAGTCATTGATAGGGAGGACACAGTCCATCTAGGAGGAGCTCCGGTTTGGGATTTCTGCAGGGGTTTTGTGCCGGGAGATTGAGCAGAGGATCGGCCTTTGCCTTTGGGAGGATTTTGGTGGAGTTTGAGGCAGTATTCTATTCATTCCCATTTAGCCTCTGCGCAGAGCCTTGGAGGCCAGCGTAATTCCCCAAGGGGTTGTTTTTCAGGGGTCAGCGATTTCTGATATGATTTCTGGGTTTTGCCAAGATTGGTGAGTAGAGGAGGATTCCAGATTTTCAGCTCATTCCGGCAAGGGGAACAACCCCTAGTTATCAGTTCATTTCAGCAGTAGCAGCTACACGGCAGTTTTCCAGCAGCTGAGACACAGTTCAGAAAGCAGCCATTTCCTGTGTATTCTAAGAGTATTTCTTCACTTGCCTTGAGCAAGTTTAGGTGCCATCACTCTGATTACCTATTGTACTTCATTATATTTCTCAGTTTAATAAAATGGCTTAGCATTCTCTCTCTATATTTCTGGATGATTTGTCGTACATTCTTTCTCTGCTATTATATGTCTGATGCACTGCTATCTTTATATATTTTCGGGCATTCTAGTTCAATACCACTTGGTGTGTTTATCTCATACTCTTAGACAGAGTCTGGAAAGGGCCAGGTAGCCTCCAGATTTCGTCCTCTTTTCAGAGGCGACATATCTGGTAAACGCCCTCCCAGTCCATCTCTGGTTGGAGTTTGCCGTGTTTTAGAGATATCCCCGAAACGGGATATTACAGTGGTATCAGAGCATAGTTCTGGCTCAGCCTGTGGAGCTAGTTGTCTATGACACCAAGGAAGAGGCCATATATTTGTTACAGGGGCAGGAAGTACAGAGATCGTGAGCATAGGTTGGAGAACACCTATGGAGAGGGAGACTGTGTTCGGGTGGTGGACACAGAGCAAGAGGAGCCTGTGACAGACGCAGAGCAGGAGGAGCCTGTGTTAGATGCAGAGCAGAGAGAGCCGATGGCAGATGACACCGAGGCCAAACAGTTTGGGGAGGCACTCCTCAAATCGGTGCAGGATTTAGCGAGGAAAATTGAGGTGATGGGTCAGAGATTCATCGCTGTAGAGGCTAGACAGTGTGAGACCCCACGGGTATTCCAGGTAGGTGAGTGATCAGGTACATCCCACCATTTTCCGGAGCATGGTGCTGCTCAGCGTGATACTACTCAGCCGATGGCTTCACATGCACCTACACGCTCTACCAAGCCCACTTTCTTGGGAGCAGACACAAGGGCAGGAGCCCAGCAGGAGGTAGAGCCCGGACATATGGGCAAGTATTTTGCAAAGTATCAGGCCTATGGGCAGGAGTTCAGGGATGTTCTCTCATTCCTAGATATTGTTCAGCTCCAACGGGACAGTAGACCCCGCGACCATCATAGAGGGAACTGACATTATCATGATGGAGATAGCCACCGCACATCTAGCAGATTCCATTTGCCTACGTTTGATGGATCATCAAACAGTTCGGCAAAGTCTTGGGTGGAGAAGCTCGACATCTATTTCCAGCTTAATCAGATGTCGGAGACGGAGGCCATCAAGGTGGCGACATTACATTTGGATGGTGAGGCCCAGGACTGGTGGTTCCATGGGATGGTCACACTCGGACTCTCTACAGTGACGACCTATGCTGAGTTTACCAGGAGATTGATGGAGCGATTTGACCGGAGGGATCCAGAACAACACTTTGTTGAGCTGACGAGGCTCAAGTAGACTGGGAGCCCAGAGACATACATTGCAGATTTCTTGAGGGTTTCAGTGATGGTGCCAGATATATCCGCAGCACGGATGATCTATATGTTTGTGGAGGGGTTAGCAGAGCCACTTTGGGGTCTAGTCAGATCTACTAGACCAGCTACACTTCAGGATGCTATTAGCAGGACCCGAGACTTACAGGATGCATTGCCCAGAACTCGGACACCTTACTCCCAAAGACAGGGCTTCCAGCCCAAGGGGAAGGATGTGAGGATTCCGCCTCCAAAGGGGAATCCAGGACGGGCACAAACAGATGATGATGCCAGGAGGGAGCTGAAGAAGAAGCGGTTGTGCTTTACTTGTCAGGAGTCGTGGGCACCAGGACACAGGTGTGCTGCTGGCAAAGCACACTTCATTGAGGTCTTCTCCGATGATAGCGGGGAAGAGGATGACGAGGATGACGAGGAGGCAGGAGACAGTCAGACGGCCCAAGATCAGTTGCCACCTCCACCTCCAGGGACAGGAGGTGCAGCTTTTGCACCTACAGGAGGGACCCTTGCAGCATTGCGAGGAGTTCCCAAGTATTTGACGTTGCGCGTACGAGGGACAGTACGTGGCCAGCGAATGTCAGTTTTGGTTGACAGTGGGGCAACCCACAACTTCATTGATGCACAGATGGTCGAGCGAAGAGGTATACCGACCGAGAGCTTCGACGGATTTTTAGTTTTGGTCCCAGGAGCCCAGACGATGCAGTGTACCCGATATGTTCCAGAGTTAGCAGTGACAATGGGTACCTACACCGTGACCGATCACTTTTTCGTGATCAACATACCGGATACCAATGTGGTATTAGGTGTTCAGTGGTTGATTACTCTGGGGAAGGTCACCACAGACTGGGAGGCTTTAGAGATGGAGTGGGATGATAAGAAGACCGGGAAGCATGAGAAGATTCACGGGATGCACACTTACCCACCTTAGACTGTTTCGGCTCACCGAATGGAGGCAGATTTCTGGAAGGGAGACATAGAGTGGGCGGTTGAGTTGCGGGCATCAGAGGCAAGGACCACCGCTCAGGCAGTTCATCTTGATATACAGACCATCCTTGATAGGTATGATGCAGTGTTTGGGGATATACCACCAGGTCGGCCACCGGACCGAGGGTTCGAGCACACCATTGAGCTTGAGCAGGGCATTCAGGCGGTGATTACTACCCCTATAGGCATCCCAAAGCCTATCGGGATGAGATTGAGCAGGCCATCCAGGAGTTGCTGGCTCTTGGGCACATCAGACCGAGCACGAGTCCGTTTGCTTCTTCTGTGGTGTTGGTGAAGAAGCAGGACGGCACCTTGAGGATGTGTATTGACTACAGGGCCCTGAACAAGAAGACCCTGAAGAACAGGTATCCTATACCCAAGATCGATTAGTTGATGGATGAGTTGAGAGGAACCAAGTTCTTCTCGAAGATTGATTTGAGATTGAGGTACCATCAGATTCGCGTGAGGGAACAGGACATTCCCAAGACCGCCTTCAAGTGTCATTATGGGCACTTTGAGTTTTTGGTTATGCCTTTTGGGCTAACTAATGCCCCAGCTACTTTTCAGTCTTGCATGAACCATATATTCCGCAGTCACCTAAGGAAGTTTGTATTGGTCTTTTTCGATGACATACTCATATATAGCAGGACTTGGGAGGAGCATCTCCAGCATATAGAGGCAGTACTACATATCTTGGAAGAGCAACAGTTCTATGCTAAGCTCTCCAAGTGCGAGTTTGGGATGACGGAGATGTTGTATTTGGGTCACATTATTGGAGTGGATGGAGTGAGAGTCCATGAGGAGAAGATCAGGGCCATCAAAGATTGGCCAGAGCCAAGGAACGTGACGGAACTTCGAGGTTTCATTGGCATATGTACATATTACAGGAAGTTCGTCAAGAGTTTCTCACAGCTTGCTGCACTCCTTACAGATTTGACAAAGAAGGGGGCATTCAGTTGGTCGGATACAGCGCAGCGAGCCTTTGACAGGCTCAAGGAGGTTATGAGTAGCTGCCCAGTGCTTGCATTGCCAGATTTTACGCAGCCATTTGTTTTGGAGTGTGATGCGTCGGGAGAGGGGATCGACGCAGTATTGACGCAGGGAGGACACCCTATAGCTTTTGAGAGCCAGAAGCTCCTTCCACATGAGAGGTTGTATTCTATATGCGACAAGGAGATGTTGGCCATTATGCATGCATTGGCCAAATTCCGGCAGTATTTGGTAGGGAACAGGTTCAGGGTGAGGACTGATCACAACAGCCTCAGGTTCTTTTTGGAGCAGAAGCAGTTACAAGAGAGGCAGCAGAAGTGGATCAGTAAAATCCAAGCATATGACTTTGACATTGAGTATGTCAAGGGTAAGAATAATGTGGTAGCAGATGCCCTTTCACGTAGACCAGCCACGTTATCTCTTATCAGCTTGGACACAGATTGGAGGGCTCGACTTTTAGTGGAGTACTCCAAGGACAGATTTGCATGTGAGGTTCTGGATGGACAGGTGGCGGATGACAGGTACAAGGTGGTCGATGAGATCATCTATTACAGGGACAGGATCTTCTTGACCGAGGGATCTCAGCTCAAGAAGAAGATACTCCAGGCATCACATGACTCACCATTGGCTAGCCATCAGGGGTTTACCAAAACCTACAGGGCCATTAGAGAAAGGTTCTCATGCAAGGGCCTCAAGGAGGACGTGCTCCAGCACATCAGGGAGTGCGATGTTTGCCAGAGGAACAAGGGGGAGATGAGCCATCCCGCAGGATTATTGCAGCCTCTTCCCATTCCGGAGGGGAAATGGGAGAGTATCTCGATGGACTTCATCACAGGGTTGCCCATGGTGCAGGGCAAGGATTGTATCTTTGTTGTCGTTGATCGAATGACAAAGTATGCGCATTTTTTCGCCATATCCGCGCACTACACAGCAGCACAGGTGGTCGAGTTGTTCTTCAGGGAGGTTTTCAGGCTACATGGTCTTCCTAAGACCATCATCAGTGACAGGGACAGCTGCTTCATGGGCGGATTTTGGCAGGAGCTTTTCCGGTTAATGGGGACAGAGTTGACACTGAGTACCAGTTATCACCCACAGACAGATGGACAGACGGAGATAGTTAACAAGTGGTTGGAGGGCTACTTGCGTAACTATGTCAGTGGGCAACAACGAGCATGGCTAAAGTGGTTGCATCTAGGGGAGTACTGCTATAACATGACACATCACATGTCCATTGGTATGTCACCATTTTATGCTTTGTATGGGTATCATTCTTTATCTTTTGCTGATGTGATGTTCGGTGCTAGCAAGGCTCCTAGAGCCAAGATTTGGATCCAAGAGAGTCAGGACATTCTCTGAGCTCTCAATGATAATATGGATACAGCACAAAACCAGCAGAAGCTGTATGCTGATAGAGGTCAGGTGGAGAGACAGTAGGGGACTTGGTCTACCTACGATTATAGCCATACCGACAGTAGTCTCTGAAGCAAAAGGGAGTTGAAAAGCTCAAGCCCCGCTTTTACGGGCCATACAGGGTGATATGCAGGATTGGACAGGTTGTGTATGAGTTGGAGCTGCCCCAAGGCAGCAAGATCCATAACGTTTTTCATGTATCATGCCTGAAGAAGGCACTGGGGCAGCAGGTGACAGTGACAGATGAGCTACCACCCACGGATGATGAGGGGCATTTGGTGTTGCAGCCAAAGGCTATTATTGATACCAGGGAGAGGCAGCTACGGAGCAAGACAGTCCGGGAATTCTTGGTGAGGTGGAAGAATTTGCCGGATGAGGATGCCACTTGGGAGAGTGAGAATATTTTGCAACATCCATCACTTCAGTTGCTTGAGGACAAGCAACATTTTGCCGGGGGAGACTGTAATATTCCTAATTAGCAGTGGCTAATTGGAATATTCGATTTTGCTCAATTTTGCCGTTTATAGTTTATTAATAAATAAAAAGGTGAGTAGAGAGGGTCTAACTCACTTAGTGGAATAAAACCCACTCCTTAGTAGCACAACGTTGTGACTTAAAGGGAGCCCAGGGGGGCCAAGCACCACGTAGAGAGGGGGCCCACGTATGCACTAGGAGAGACTGCGCAGATGAGGATGAGCACGTGTCAAGAGGGAGGCTACGTTGAGGAGATAGGCCTTAGGGTTTGGAGGAAGGCCAACGTTATAAAAGAGGGAGGAGCCTCCTCATTTCAATCATTCGTTGTTGATGATATTGAGCTGGTCGTTTTGATTTCTTGAGCACGCTAGCTGTTTAGCCTGTCTGCAGCACTTTTTGGTGCGTTGAGTGTCTCCGGTCGAAGATCTCGCCCTTAGCCCCGGGGGACTTCAAGTGCCTACTCGGGCAAGGTATTTTCTTCAGCATTTTGCGGGAGGTTTGGTGTTTGGTTTTGTTGCGGAGTTGAGCATTCAGAGAGACTGCGCAGTCATTGATAGGGAGGACGCAGTCCATCTAGGAGGAGCTCCGGTTTGGGATTTCTGCAGGGGTTTTGTGCCGGGAGATTGAGCAAAGGATCAGCCTTTGCCTTTGGAAGGATTTTGGTGGACTTTGAGGCAGTATTCTATTGATTCCCATTTAGCCTTTGCACGAAGCCTTGGAGGCCAGCGTAATTCCCCAAGGGGGTGTTTTTCGAGGGTCAGCCATTTCTGATCTGATTTTTGGGTTTTGCCGAGATTGGTGAGTAGAGGAGGATTCCAGATTTTCAGCTCATTCCGGCAAGGGGAACAACCCCTAGTTATCAGTTCATTTCAGCAGTAACAGCTACACGGCAGTTTTCCAGCAGCTGGGACGCAATTCAGAGAGCAGCCATTTCCTGTGTATTCTGAGAGTATTTCTTCACTTGCCTTGAGCAAGTTTAGGTGCCATCACTCTGATCACCTATTGTACTTCATTATATTTCTCAGTTTACTAAAATGGCTTAGCATTCTCTCTCTATATTTCTGGATGATTAGTCGTACATTCTTTCTATGCTATTTTATGTCTGCTGCACTATTATCTTTATATATTTTCGGGCATTCTAGTTCTATACCACTTGGTGTGTTTATCTCATACTCTTAGACAGAGTCTGGAAAGGGCCAGGTAGCCTCCAGATTTCGTCCTCTTTTCAGAGGCGGCATATCTGGTAAACGCCCTCCCAGTCCATCTCTGGTTGGAGTTTGCCGTGTTTTAGAGATATCCCAGAAACGGGATATTACACATATATGCTCTGATTCCATGTTGAATTTCCACGACCTTGGGTCTAGGATAGAGTCTTAAACTCTCTGACGCTACCAAACCAAGAATCTCAAGAAAACTACTTTGCACAGCGAAATATAAACAACCATAAATCTATCAATGCACAGAATATAGACAAATTTTTAAATTTTCAACCCAACTTTGTTATATTAAACAACACATAATGCAACAATTTAGGGCTCTGGTACCAGGGATAATGGCCCTCATACATCCACTAGTACAAGATACAAGACAAGATACTCAGACCATCTAGTTGTAGTGCACCCTCTCAGCTCCTCTCGGTCGTACCATGTACTTTCCCGTGTCCTTCGACTCCCGATCTGCAGCTCCTACCTCTATCAATGCTCCAATTCCATCTGGGCATTAAACCTCAGTTATCAATCTACTCACTAGTCGATCGTTCATCCACCAATGCATCAACACATCAAGACTCCGGTCGAGTTGTTCACAACTTCGTTTTTGAACAACTCTCAATCTGCCCACTGCTGCTCCTCGGCTACTCAGGGACTTCAGCCCACTATGGTCTTCCTGTGTTGCATCGATGAATACCAACATAGGGCACGGAGGGTTGCCACCTATCACTGCAAGATGTCCATCTCCCACAATGAACACGGGTTAGGAGGACTTCCCATCATCTGCTGTAGAAGTCCTTCTCCACACACAAGTCTCGGGCTACTCAAAACTGCTCCTGGCTGATCAGACCCTTGAGCTCCAACAACTGCTACTCTAGAAACTACCTTTGTCCATCAAGGTGTTGCACACCAAGCTCCAACTTGGACACTATCACGTTGTCCTCCAACATGCCATAAGTTTCCAATCCACGTGCACACTTGGTCCACTCTCACACTGCCCTCCAACAATCCACGACTAACCAAGTCCACGTTGTAGCACATGCACCTAGTTAGGGCATCCTCACACCTACGAGACCCTTACACATGGCTGCCAACAGACTTCTCATCAACCGCCCTTTGCTCCACAATAGAGGAGCTATTGCACAAATCTAGGCCTGCAATCATCAACAAGGTGGCATCTACAAATCATTGTTGTGTTGATTTTTTTGGGTAGCATCGGATGTTCTCTAACTCCGAAACTTTATGGAGGGGATAGAACACATGAGATCTCTAAGACCCATAAATTGTTTGGAGAAATTCCACTCAAAACTTAAGGTATTCCAATAATTAATTATTTTAATGGAGTCCCTAAGTCTAACTTAGGGAAATTAAATAATTAAAGGGAATTAATTTAAACATGTGGGTGAGAATGTTCTAAATGACGAGGATAAAGTCTTTTCTAATCTAGTCATTGATTAGAGATTAGATCACGGTTGCTGATTGTTCAACTAGAAAAGTATTAAAGGAAGGCTTGGGGTCAGTTGGAGAACACACACAGAGTGGCAGCACTTGAGCTAAGTCGAAATTTTGGGGCGTGGTTTGCTAAGAATTTTCGAGAAGCTTGTAGTGCAATGAGGGGTAGATCAACTGTGGGATTTCAAATCCGAGGCCGAGAATACATTGGCAGAGAAGCAGATCCATACCAGATCAACGCAGAGACCCAGCATAGGTGACGCAGCACAACCAGGCTCACGCAAAGGCAACGCAAAGCCTCACGTAGGCCTGGAGGGGTGACGCAGAGCAAGAGAGGCTGACGCAGAGCTGGGAAAGGCAGCACTGGGGTTCCAATGGACTCGTTTTCAACAGATCCAGAAGGGGTGACTCGACCACACTGAAGGGTGATGCAGTGACTGCGTAGGTCCCTGTGGGGTTTCTCATCCAAGGCAGCGCTGGGGTCCTAATGGGCTAGATAGGGCTTGTTTTTAGCAGATCCAGATGGGGTTATGCAGCCACACTAAAGGGTGATGTAGTGACTGCGTAGGCACCTGTGGGGCTTCTCATCCTTAGTTGAATCAACTATGTTATCTGTCTCCAAGAGATAGAGGTACATCTACCGAGATTTTCTATGTTGGGAAAACCACTACTAGTGCCCTTGTTTGTATTCAGAATTCAGCATAATAAAAAATACTAAATCCCTCAAGAGCTGTTGCACCGATTTTCCCGCATTGGGTTTTTCCAGGGACATTTCTCCGAAAAATCTTGTGTGCCCTTTGTCATGTGTGCTTAATTCTTCAGTACTTGATATGTATGTATGTGTAGATCTGCAATGTGTTCACTTCGTTGTTTTTTGAATATTTCTGAAAATAACTTATAAATGTAAAAACACAAATAGGAGAAGTAAACCAGATTTCTGCATAGAAATTTCTGTTAAGTAGATTCAGGAATTTTCACATGTTGTTGCCTCCTTTTTCCTTGATTTATGTGCATCCTGGAAGACTGGTTAGGGCACACCACCAGCCCTAACTCACTATTCCAAACTAGTGTGAACTTCTCCTTTAGGCTGCTACTTTTCGTTGTACAATTATAGGTAGCTAACACTGCTTTAGGGTGATGATGCTCCTCAATTTCTCTACGATATTTCTGCACCAACCAGCACTAAGAACGTTGCCCAATCACATGGGAGAATCTCTGTCCTAACTGTGCACAGACCTGGGCATATGCGGCCTCAAGAGAGAGCCTTCTCCAACCACTCACGTCCTCCAAACAACCACCCTAACCTGTTGCTGTAGCAACCTCTTTCTGAGGTCTTTATGACATAGATCCACCACACAAATGCACAGAAAACTTGTCCAGTCATTGGACTTCTACATCTCCTTGTGAAACATCACAACAAAAAGACAAGCCTTACCTTTCTGCTGTCATTCCTGTTCTGGAATCTTGTGCCTTCTCCTGCAATCTCGGCCCTCTGGTTAGGGCATCCTGTAACCACTGTTACAGCCCTAAATCTCGGCCAATATTTACTTCAGGCCTGCGGCCTCTCTTCACACACAAGTCCTCCTTGCTCGTTGTGCAAAGCATCCCTCCTGTTCCTGACTTTCGGTCCTCCAAATGTCCCTTACAGGTACCTTGCTGCAACTAGGGCTTGAACAGAGAATTCGGACCAGATTTCTTGAGGAGAAGACCCTTCAACAAGGCACAAAACCTTCTTCCTTCTTCACTGGTAGCTCTTGCACAAACTCGACCTAAACAATAAATGAGAACAGACCCAAACAACCTTTCTATTCCACCTTCGCTAGGCCTCCTCTCCCTGTGGCTACCTCAGAGAAAACTTGTGATATTTTTCACCCTTGGATGTGATCTGTAACCTCAATCATGCTCTTAATTTATAGCCTTCTTAAGGGCTTCAACGAATCGCATGAAGGTGGGTTGCCAACTGTCATAAGGTGATCAAAAACATTAGACCAACCTAAACTAGTAGGCCCCTTCACCCACATTATACTTCAAAAATTCATAACTCTTCAACGACAACTCGGAATAGGATGATTCTCATTGCGTTAGAATCATCTCGCCGAGAGCTATCATCCTCATCCATCACATGTAGAAGAATCGTCACGGTTTTGGCCAAAACATCGATGGGTGCAAAACCCCCAAGATTGGGTTTCAAGCCCACAAGCCTACTTGTGGCACTTTTCCCTCCAATCCCCAAAGCCTAGGGCTTGGAGTACCTCCCAAGCTATACAAAATTCAACAGGAATGCCATTACGGTAGGCCAGAGCAGGATCATTACCACAAGAACGAGACCAATAATGTGAAAATCCTGTAGACATAATGCAAGGGACCTGTAACATATGCGAGATATCTGTGACATATGCAGGAGTTTGAGACCATGAAAGAGACTGTACCCATATGCAAAAGAACAACTGCGAAAAAGATTGTCCTATGGAACCTCATACCCCACCGAAGATCTCTGAATGGTCTATGTAATTGAGGTGTACTTTTGGATATATATAGATATTTCCCTAATTCAAATAAATGCTTCTTGAGCCAGGCCAAGTTAGGCAATAGGAGGGAAATTTCAAATTGAATTCAAATTTAAATATATAAATTGTTCTTTTAATATTTTCTTGCTCAAAATAATATTCTTCATTGACCATAGGGCTTGCAATTTGGGTTTTAGGGTTTCCCTTAGGTTGAATTTGTCCTGGAGCTGCCCAAATTTCAATAGAGTGTAGCAAGAGTCGAAACCAATATCAGCATAGATGGTGCAAAGAATGTTTGAACCTAATTCTTTAGAAAGGGTCATTATTGTGGCTAGAAGACTATATTGAAGCTATTAAGGCAAAGGTACCTGACTCCAGTTAAAAGGGGTTATTCATATGATATAGGGCCAATGAAGAGGAAAGTACAGAATGCCAAAAATCAAAACCCTTAGAAGTATGCCTACTTAAAAACCTAATCCCTCAATCTCAAACCTCTATTATAAATGCTTGGATTAAAAATTGTTCCTATAAAATTATGCAAGGATTAATCTTACGTTTATACCAGCTTATTCAAGCCATAAGAATAAAAAAACAATGTCCTTTCTACTTATGTAATAGCATCAATATGTTTTGAAAAAAAAACATGCACATTTTTATTGAGAAAGAGAGTAAAAAGACACAATACAAGATGAACAAATATATACTTACATTGATTCAGCGCTGTCTTGGATGATCTATACGAATGCCATCCACCTAACCTATTGTCACCAATAGAACCCACCCTAGCACTTAGATTTACAACAATTGCAGCTGCTCTTCCAGTGTCTTTCCCTCCCCCATTCTTCAGTAATGGCCACATGTGCTGGAAATGCAAGGCAAGAAAATCATGCCATACTTTATAATATATATATATACTTGTGGAGATAAATAAAAAAAGAAATCAAGAATTAGAAGCATAAACACTAAAAACAGTAAAGAGCTACTTCTAAAGTGGGTCCTATTACTTTCCTACAAAACTAGGTTATCTAGAGTCTATACTGGCTTTTTTTCAATTAATTTGAATTACTCTGAATATGCCACAAAAAATAAACCTTATGACAATTACAACCCATCAAATGTTCAACAGAAAGTATATTAATAGATTGTGAGGCCCTCTACTCCAAATCTAGGAGGCAAAGATAAAAGATAAGTTTAAATGAAGTTATGGCACTACACATAACTTACGAGTTTTATTTGGCTCTTTCACCCACAATATATGATGATGTTTTCACAATGTGCAAAGAGGCTTTGGACATCAGCTACATAGGAAATCAAGTATATGCAAGCCATATTAAGTCTATTCCTAAAGGGATGCGAAAGGACACAGTGACCTATTATTATGCTTAATGCATACTACAAATAGCTAGTTAAATCTCTTGCTAGAAGTATCAGAGGTATAACTGCTTGAATTGTTCTGCCTGAGCAAGTGCGGATAACTAATATCCCAGATAATTTTCTTACAGCTTGGAAAAGTTTTGAATGGAAAGGGGGGAGCATCCAAAAGATTTTTTTGAAAGTTGACTTCAATAAGATGTCTGACAAAATTGAGTGAGATTAGATTACATTCTCTATGAGCTCTGTTGGCTGAGATCTGGGAGTCCTATCCTAGAGCAGTTAGAACTCTGGTTTCAAATACCTCTTCCAGGGTGCATTAATGAACAATTATAAGAAGAGATTCTGCTTCACCAGTCCATTGGACAAGGTTGTCCTTTGGCCTCTTACTTTATGTTACTGTGGTTGATGTTCCACACTATCTTCTTGAAGTTGCTTGAGTACAAGCTCAAATTCAAGGAATCTCCTTTTCAGGTGGTCAGTAGTTATTAAATGTCCATTTTTTCAATGACCCAATGCACACTCAACAACTATCCCATCATTCCCCCAAGGATACAGTGGGCTTCTTCGAATATTTTGGTAAAGTTGTTGGAGCCATCATTATAGAGGAAAAGAGAGGGACTCCCATCGTAGCAAGACGATTTTCTTGCTTGGCTTATTGTGAAATGGAAATTCATTCAACTAATACATATTGCATGTGTTTTAGGAATCCCATTTGGAAGTCATATGCATGTCAAAGTTCTTTGGGACTGGATATTGAGCAAAATTGAAAGAAATTTCCAAGGTTGGGAAACTTCAGGTGTTTCTTGTAGGAAAAATTATTATCACAAATAAAATCTATGTTGCATGTCATGATACATGTTCTTTAATGTTCTTATATCTTTCCCTCTGGTGCAAGGTATAGGTAGATGGAAAGGCTTATTTGGCATATTCTTTGGGGGAAGAAAGCCGGAAATGGTGCTTGGTGTTAGTTTATTGAAACCTTTACACCATTGCAAATAAAGAATGAAGGGCTTGGCTTGATAGATATTCATGCTCAGGTGTCTGTGTTAGCAACAAAATGAATTTTCAAGTCCATAAACAGTAATGTCTTTGGTGGAACTGTCGCCTCAAAATCTAGCAGGTCTTGTGAGAGGAATCACAAGACCAGAGCCAGACCAAGGGATAACACTATGAGGTGGAGGCACACTGTCATCACAGCTCACCAACTCCTTCTCTTTAGTAGACTTTCATCACAAGAGAGGCTTCCCTGTATTGACCACCTAATAGGTACTCAAAGTCTATGGTTTAGAGGTGACAAAGGATAGGCACAGGAATGGCACTCAACTTAAGGACAAGGCTCAATCCAACCAAGATAAAGCAAAACGAGCACTCCAAAAGGCCTATTCAGGGCACTTATGACCTAGGGTTTAATGAATAGACAAGGAAAAAAGGCTTAACAAGGTGCATAATGTTGATTTTTGTAGCATCAGAAAGTGATTTAAGTCTCATATTTGGTGAGGAGGCTTGGACACCAGTATTCCAAAGAAACCAGACACCATTTGTGGAAATTCCACTCAATTCATGTTTTATTAAAATAATTAAGTATTTTAAAGGGGACCCTAAGTCTAAACTTAGGGAAATTAAATAATTAATGGGTATAATAAAACAGAGCGTGAATCTTCTAGAGAACGAAGATCAAGTCAAGATTTAATCTTAGCCATTGATTAGACTTCTAATCTGGGTCGTTGATTTTGTAATATTCCCAATTAGCGATAGCTAATTGGAAATATTAATTTTGATCAATTTTGCCTTCTATAATTAAAATATAAATAAAAGTGAGTAAGAGGGGGATATAACTCACTTTAAAATAAAGTACACTCCCTAGTAGACTCAACGTTGTAACTTAAGTGGGCTAAAGGGCGCCAAGAGACCACGTATAGGGGGACCCACTTAGACCACGTGGGCATAGACAGCGTAGTTGAGTTGGCAACTTGGGCCAAATGGAGGCTACGTAGGAGATGGTGGGGCCTAGGGTTGAGAGAGGCCCATCGTTATAAGAAGGAGGAGAGCCTCCTCATTTCCTCATTCGAGTTTATGCATATTGAGCTGGTCACTTCGACTTTCAGCACGCTAGCTGTTTAGCTTGTCTACAGCACTGTTTAGTGCATTGAGTGTCTCCGTTCGGAGATCTCACCCTCAGCCCCGGGAGACTTCGAGTGCTTGCTCGGGTGAGGCATTCCCATCAGTATTTTGCAGGAGGATCGAGTTGTGGCATTTGTGGAGGAGAAATGCATCTATAGACTGCGCAGTCTTGAGAGGGAGGACGTAGTCCATCTTGAGGGAGCTCCGATTTGGTATTATTTCGGGGGTTTCGGGTCAGGAGATTGAGCAAGGGGCCAACCAATGCCTATTAGAGGCTTTTGGCAGAGTGGGAGGCCATATTTTGGGAGGATTCATTCAGCATCAGCGCAGAGCCTTGGAGGATAGCATAGATCCCCAAGGGGGGTATTTTCGAGGATCGACCATTCCAGAAACGCTCTTTGGGCTTTTCTGGGTATTGTGAGCAGAGGCTAATTCCAGAGTTTCAGTTCATTCCGAGTAGGGGAGCGGCCCCAAATACTCATTTTGTTCCAGCAGTAGCAGCAGCACGGCAGTTTCCCAACAACTTGGACACAGAGTAGAGAGCAGCCATTCCTTTGGTATTCTGAGAGTATTTCTACACTTGCCTGGTGCAAGTCGAGGTGCCACCACTTTGATCGCCCCTTGTACTCATTTCTATTTCTCAGTATAATAAAATGGCTCAATATTCTCTCTATTTCATGTGTATTTGTTTCATATACTGTTTCTAGCATTTCATGTACTGTTGTATGCTCCGTATCACTGCTTATTTTTCCTTTGAGACATTCCAGTTGCTATCCCATCTGTTGTTTTTTTCCCATACTCTATAGACAGAGTCTGGTGAGGGCCAAGTAGCATCCAGATCTCACCCTCTTTTCAGAGGTGAAATATCTGGTAAACGCCCCTCCAATCCATCTCTAGTTTAAAGTTGACTGTGTTTGAGAGATATCCCTAAAAGGGGATATTACAGATTTATCAATGAGAAGATTATAAAGGAAGGCTTGAGGGCCATTTGGAAAGCAAGTCGAGCATACACTCAGTAGCCCGAGGGAAGTCGATTCTTCAGAAGTTAGAATTTGATTTCAGAGGGAGAGTTGCAGGCCAGAGGAAGCAGAGGGTTTCCGCAGCATTCAAAGCTCGAGGAGGAAGGACGCAGAAGGGTAGAGGGGTAGCATAGAGGGACAACGCAGAGGGAAAGTGCAATAGTGATGCAGTCTCAAGCAAGGAATTACGCAAAGGTGACACAATGAAGGCCGGTGAGCCTCTCAGGTGTCAGAAATTCTCCAAAGGTCAGGAGAAAATTATCTCAGGTGTTTTCTTGGAAGTTTCTCAGTCATTCTGCCAGTCATTCCTTGTAAAGAAATTGTTGTTGAAGATTAATATATAAACCCTCATCTGTTGCACTGGTTTTCCCACATTGGGTTTTTCCAGGGACAATTGTCCAAAAATAACTGTGTCGATGTGATTGATTTCTTGTGCTTGTATTTCATCGTTCTTTTCTCTTTATGTATTTATGTGATAATTGCAGCAGAATTTATTTCGAAATTTACTGAAGGGATTATTGTAAATAACTTATTGTGGGAAATAAGTAGGAGAAATAAATTAGTAACTGCAGTAGGAATACAGATTTGAAATTTTCACACATAAGGCCAAGAAAAGGCTTGTTAGAGATGGACATGATCAACAATTGGAGCAACAAACCTTCAAAAAGCCCTAAGTTGAAGCCCTAGGGAAAAATTACCAAAGGCTTGTGACATCCACCCTAAGAAGGAAGAATTTCCCGTGGAAAATGGTGGATTTTAGTGCAATGAATCTAAAACCATGTGTATAACCCTCCCACAAGCCAACGCACTCCTCCTAGTTGAATTTGGCTCTATGCCCTAGCCTATTGGCTTGCCTTGAAGGGCTAAAACTGTGAGGGAGATAGAGAAAGGTTTTAAAAAATGTTTTTTTATGGTGTGATCACCTACGAGGATGCCAGTGCTTGATCCCTAGGTGATGGAGCCTAGGGGAAGCCTACTAATGGAAAAATCAAACTCTAGTATGAGTAAGGTAAAGAAAAACTCTAATTATCACTTTATGAGGGGATAAAATCATGAAGATTCATTCAAGGGATTGCCATACATTCTTTTAGTTAGTACATGCAATATTTTTCCAAGATTCCATAGAAGAATATTCAATAAAATTAGCACATAGAAACTAATAGAAAACATTCCATGCAATAACCATTCAAAGATAATCAATAAAAAGAGTACTTACATAAATGCATGAAAAGGTCCTTATTATCCCAAAATGATGTCTCCACAACAAGAGCTTATCTCCAAAATACAAAATTTGCACAATAGATCACATCTCCACAAGAATTCAAGACACAATACCTAGGCTAAAATCTTCTAATGAGGTCATCGAATTGTTCGACAAGTGATAATGAGAAATAAGAATATGGTGACCTCTATTTATATGAGGTCTAACTCAATGAATTTTAGCTAATGAAGCCCATAAAACAAGTTTGACATGAAATAAACCTTGGGATACAAGCCAACCCACTTGCTCAATGTTAAACAAAGCCATAAATGCCCACACATATGAGTCATGGCCTCATAAATACAGACGCCATGCCCTTTTTTGGGCTTTAAATGCAATGTCATGGTGATATGAAGGTTGAAAAAGTGTTTGAGTGCCACGATCATCCAAAATTTGAGTGTCCCTCAAATCCGCCTTAAGGCCTCCTCTAGGGTCCCAAATCTAGTTGGGGTGTGACCATGTTATATCCATGGCTCTCCAATTGTAAAAAGAGGCCTCCTCTCTCTAGCATTAGGGCTTCATCAGGTGCAACAAGCCCTCCCTAGTCTCCCATGGAAGACCATCCTCATTTGGGCTCTGAATCATGGTTTTCCCATCAGGTAGTGTCAAGGCCAGCCTATGGGCATGCTAGGTTTAGTGGAGAAATCATCAAGAAACCTCTATGTTGCGTTAAATTAGACCACCGTCGAGGGTCTTGAGGGTGCTCTGGGACATGAGCCATCTACTCAACTCATCATGACGCCCAATGCTCTCAATGATGCATTTGCTAAGTCATCTAACTCTTTGAGAAGGCCTGAGTACCCATGGAATAGGTGCCCTCAATGTGGAAATTCCACAAATTGGAATCCTATTGTAGCAACTGATTAAGTTTCTTCCATTTGTTAAATAGCTGAACAAATTATTTTCTGTGTTCTACGGTAAATATCGAATCTAATACACTGCAGCCATCACAAATAAAAAAATACCGCAAAAGAAAATAACGTTGGAAAGATAGATGCACACACGCACAAATAACACTATTGTTTTTGGACTAAGTCCCCAGAAAAACCCAACATGGGAAAACCGGTGCAACAGCTGAGGGTTTGTTTATTATGCAGAAGTAAATCTGAGTACAAATCTATGGTTGCTTAAATCTAGCAAACCATATAGAGAAATAACTGGCAAAGAGTCTAGTGATAAGAATCTCACTCCCACTGGCGATCCAACACTGACCTTGGCTCAAGATGAGTTGGTCTGCGCAGTCACTGCGTCAGCCTACGCAGTACTGCGCCCCCACAACTTGGAACAACCCTCCCTCTCGCTATCTGATCAATTGTTGTTTGGAAGATGGACTCTCCTAGACTCCGGACTCTCTCTCTGGCTTTTGGCACTAACTCACTTCTTCTCCCAAGCACAAAACAGAATCTCCTCTGAAGCAATGTGTTGCCTCTGCGCTGCCTCTATGGCACTGATTGCCTCTCTACTGTGCACTCACCTGATCTGTAAAATCTTCCTTTGGCCTTGCTATCCTGCCCCTCTCTCACTGCTTCGAGCTCACTAGCTCTCTCTCCGGCAACTCAACGCTGCTACTTAGGAAATCGATCTGCATGTGAAATCAAACTACTCAAATGTGTTTTCCAAGCCCCACCAAGTTTCTTCTTATAAACTCTCATTGAGACATCAACAACCACGATTAAAACTTAATCGATGGATAAGATTAACTAGAACTTGATCCATGTCTTTTTCTAGAAGATTCACATATGACTTAATTAATACCTTTTAATTAATCATATTTCCTACGTTTAGACATGGGAAATATTTAAAAATTGATCAATTATTTTAAATAAGTCGTCTTTAGATGGAATTTCCAGAAACGATTTCTGGGTTTTGGAGAATGCATATGTCCTAACCTCTCTGCCAACTCTTGAGGCTAGAACACATCTGATTCTACAAAAACTAACAATCCTTCTTATCGAGGAAAGTGTTCTAGTACTGCAACTACAATACACTGCCTCTGCACCATCTCCTGTTGCATTGCTGATGTCTGGCTACTGCTGCCCACCAACTACTACGCAACTCTGATATGCACTGCATCTATGCTGCTGCTGAATCTGATGAACTGTTGCCAACTACTGCATCTACACGACAACTATGTTGTTGTTGCTATAGCAACATCCGCAACTGTTTCTCATCTGTTGCTGCTACAACTGAGAAATATCCATCAAACTGAACCAATTGTGCTCAGCGTGATGCATCTGTCACCTGAGTCCTGATTGTTGCTAGTTTGTGTGTTGTCACTAAGGCCTTTGCGCTGCTACTGAATCTGCACTGTGCCAACTACACTGTTGCCAACTCTTCTCTGCGTTGCTCAGTCTCTGACCACTACTAGCTACTGCGTCTGTCACTTTGGCACCTAACTGCACCTACTGCCACTGGTCCATCCTTCTATTGCTACTATGGGTTCCCGTAGCAAGGTATTGATCCAAGAGGTGGAATCCTCAAGGATTGTGTCCATCTGTAGCTCTCTGGGGCTACAAAACCAAATCACCCCACCTCACTCCTAGAGGTATATCAATGATCATGGCAAACTCTTCCTCCAGTTTGGACGACAACCTATCAATCTCTGTGGATGTAGCCTGTTGATCTTGCTTCTCCTCTTTCTCCTTTCTGAGAGGACATTGGGTGATGTAGTGACCAAGTTCACCACATCTGAAGCATTTGACCATGGATATGTCCTATCTTCTGCGTTGATCCTGCTGCCCCTTTGATGCAAGGGCTACGTTCTCCTCTTCCTTTACTTCCTTCGTCCCACTACTGTTGGTGCCACTAACGGTGTTCTTCACCAAGTCTCACCTCATCTCCTCCTGTTGCAGATCTGCACACATTCTGTCCCAATCTGGCAAGTTTTCTTAGGCCAGGATACTTTGGACGAATACTTGCCACTCCTCGGAAACGCTATTCAGAGGAAACCACACAAATTCTGTAGGTTGGGGCAGTGACCCGACTGCAAACAACTGATCTCGTACTTCCTGAACTCTAGTAAGGAAAGGGTCTATATGCTCCCCTTTCTGCATCCAGGTACACCTCAATTTCTCCTCCAAATACATCTTTCGTTGCTCGAAAGATTCCTAGTGCGTGGCAAGAGCATCCCACATCTGCTTGGCAGTGTCCTTGCCAGCCATGTGTGACACCATGTGATCTCAAACTCCATCGAGAATCAACCTCTTCGCCTTCGCCATCTCCTTTTTGTAGGCATTTAGCTGATCTGGGTCTGTGGGTACAGCTACCACTGAACTGATATAGATCTTAAGATCATATTCGTCTAGAAGGCAATAAATCTTGGCCTTCCAAATCACATAATTGGCTGAACCGTCCAACCAATCCTGATCTCTCAACCCTATTGATGTCATCTCGCCAAAAAATGTCGAACTCTTCCTCTTCTCCTCTATGCATCTGCTACTAGGCTCTATGCACTCCCTGCTAGAGCAGGCAAATATGTTCACAACTATTGTTGCTCTACAATGAGAAATCAAATTAATAGGCTAGAAATTCCCCGAGGAAAGAATTCCCTCAGTGTGTGCTCTTCTTCCCTTCTGACGCTATTATGCTCTAGCAAACTGCTGCAGAATAACTGCGTCCCAGCTGAAGATCTGCTTTGCAAGAAAAACGTTGTTGCTCCCTCTCCCTCTGACAATCTTCGATTAGGAAAATTAATTCTCTATCGACTCACTCAGAGAAATAATTTTTCCTCAAAAATCTTCCTTCCTAGCCAATGGACTGTGCAACCTCCTAGGGTTTCGAGCAGCTGCTCACGCAGATCTTCAAAGCTCCCTCTTTTTGTCTACAACTGAGCTCTTCCTGCTTCTCCTACGCTCTGATTCCATGTGAAAATTCCACAAATTGGAATCCTACTGCAGCAACTGATTAAGTTTCTTCTATTTGTTAAATAACTGAACAAATTATTTACTGTGTTCTAGTGTAAATATCAAAACTAATACATTGCAGCCTTCGCAAATAAAAAAATATTTTGGAAGAAAATAACGTTGGAAAGATAGATGCACACACACACAAATAACACTATTGTTTTTGGACTAAGTCCCCGAAAAAACCCAACTCGGGAATACCAATGCAGCAACTGAGGGTTTGTTTATTATGCAGTACTAAATCTAGCAAACCATACAGAGAAATAACTGACAAAGAGTCTATTGATAAAAATCTCACTCCCACTGGCGATCCGACACTGACCTTGGCTCAAGATGAGCTACTCTACATTGCCTCTGCGCAGTCACTACATCAGCCTACGCAGTACTGCATCCCCACAACTTGGAACAACTTTCCCTCTCGCCATATGATCAGTTGTTGTCTGGAAGATGGACTCTCCTAACCTCTGGACTCTCTCTCTAACTTCTAGCACTTAATCACTGCTTCTCCCTAGCACAAAATAGAATCCCCTTTGAAGCACTACACCACCTCTACGTGGCTCCGCATTGCCTCTCTGTGGCACTCACTGCCTCTTTGTTGTGCACTCACCGGATCTGGAAAATTTTCCTTTGGCCTTACTATCCCTGCACCTCACTCATTGCTTCGAGCTCACTAACTCTCTCTCCGCCAACTCAGTGCTACTACTCAGGAAATCGATCTGTGAAAATTTCAAATTGAAATGTTACTGCATTATCTGATGTTATTTCTTCTACTTATTATTCAAAAATAAGTTATTTGCAGAAATCTCTTTAGTAAATATTGAAATAAATTCAAATGCAGACTTCACCATATAATTACTAAGCAGAACAATAAGGAAAATACTAGCACATAAATGACAGATATTTTGGACAATTGTCCCCGGAAAAACCCAATGCGGGAAAACCGGTGCAACAAATGAGGTTTTCTATTATTCAACAGAATCTTCTTGTACAATTTACAGTCAGTAGTGACGAAGAGAAATTATGATAACACTGAAGAAATTCCTCACAAAATAGTCAAAGGAGAAATGACCTTGGAAGGACCCTCCTGAGCCCCCTGCGTCATCACTGTGTTGGTTCTGCGTGGGGACTGCACAAAAATGCGTCACCCTTCTGCGTTGTCTCTTCCTGGCACTGCATCACCTGCTCCTGCACCCAGGATTGCTGTTGAACCCTCTCTACTTCTCCTGCACCTGCAACTCTCACTCTGAGTCGATTTTCTCTTGCCGAACTTCGACCACTGAGAAAATCAATTTACTTGGGCAACTGAGTATCTGCACTGGTGTGTTTTCCAAATGACCCTCAAGCCTTCCTTTATATTCTTCTCGTTAAGAAATCAACGACCCAGATTAGATCTCTAATCAACGCCTGAGATCATAATTTGACTTGATCCATGTTCTCTAGAAGATTCACACCCAGTTTAATTAATACTCATTAATTATTTAATTTCCCTAAGTTTTAGACTTAGGGTCCCCATTAAAATAATTAATTATTTCAATAAAACATTAACCGAGTGGAATTTCCACAAACGGTTTCTGGGTTCTTTGGAATACCAGTGTCTAAGCCTCTCCACAAAATTTGAGACTTAGAGCACTTTCTGATGCTACAAAAATCAACACTCCCTCTTAGCGAGGAAAGTGCTCTAACAATTATGCCTGCTGCATACTGCTCTGACCCTTAAGCGTCCTCTGCGCTACTAATATTGTCCACCAACACTGCGTTGTTGCTGCCACTGTACTGCTTCCCATGACACTACCACTGCCACTACTGCATTTGTACTATAGCTCCCTCTCAAGTGCTGCATTATCTGCTTCTACTGAAATAGATTCTCAACCATCCCCATCTTCTCCCTGAAATAAACAAACCTTGTTCTCCCTAGGGCCTTGGTGAGAATGTCTGCCACCTATTCTCCTGTAGGAGTTTACTGTAACTGTATTTCTCCCCACTGGACACGGACTCTAATAAAGTGAAACCTGATGTCAATGTGCTTCGACCAATCATGAAAAAACGGATTCTCGAAGAGCTTGATTCAACTTTGATTATCGCACAGAATACTGATCGCTTCCATCTTTCTCCTGAATAGATTCAAATGCAGCTTTCTAAGCCATATGTCTTCACATGATGTCGTGCTTGCTGACATATATTCGGCTTCAGCTGAGCTCAGTGCTATGGACTTCTGTTTTCTGTTGCACCAGGACGTCATTCCTAATCCAATACTGAAACTGTGGTACTTTTCGATCTACTGAACTTTGTGCCCAATCTGCATCAGTGAATCCACTTAGTCTGATTTCATTGCCTTGAATGTACTTTAATCCATGCTCGATTGTTCCTCGTATATATTTGAGAAAGTGCTTGGCTGCTGCCTAGTGTGCCCTCTTTGGTTCCACCATGAACTGACTAAGGGTGTTGACTGCATAGCAGATGTCTGGCCTAGTGTTGACCAGATACATAAGAGATCCTATGAGTTGTCTGTACAAGGTGGGGTCTACTTATTTGTCGCCAGACGCATCAATATTTTTCCAGTTGGTAATCATTGGAGTAGCTATGGGTCTACAATCTTGCATTTTGAATCTCTTCAAAAAAATTGTAGCATATCTCCCTTGTCCAAGAAAGATTTCACCCTTCTGCTGCCAAACTTCCAACCCCAGGAAATAATGCATCCGACCTAAATCCTTCATGCGAATTCTGCTGCCAGGTTCTCCTAGTAGTCCTTGATGAGCCTAGATGAACATGTCAGAAATAAGTCATCTACATATAAAATACTAGAATTAGAGGCTCATTCTCTACTGTGAGATAATAGAGATTGGGATCTGCGTCACTTTTGACAAATCCCATATTCTACAAGTAACCATCAATCCGACCATACCAAGCTCTAGGTGCTTGCTTAAGACCATACAAGGCTTTCTTCAACCTGCATACATGAGTTTTCTTCTAATGTGTCTCAAAGTCCTTTGGTTGTTCAATGTATAACTCTTCTTCTATCACCCCATTCAAGAATGCAGTCTTGATGTCCATCTAGTGAATCTCCCATCCCATCTGTGCTGTAATGGATATCACGGATCAGATATAAGTATACCTGGCTACAAGGGTGAAGGTCTCTTCATAGTCGATTCCTTCCTTCTGAGCATACCCCTTAGACACAAACCCGGCCTTGTACTTTTCTACGCTGCCATCTGCCACATACTTAATCTTGTAGATCCATCTCGAACCTACAACTGATTTGTCCTGAGGTCTAGGTACAACTTCCCAGACATCATTCATCACTATAGAGTTGTATTCCTCCACCATGGCATCCACCCAAACTTGATGTTGTACGGCCTCTTGAAAGCTAGCTGGTTCCTCAACCTGAGCTACCAATGCTTGGTACTTGTCTGGCTGTATACACTATCGTTTTCCGGCTCTAGGAGCACCAACAAACTCCTTTGCGCCCCTTAGCGTCTGTTGTACCTCTATATTGATCCTACCACTGCTGGTAGGAGGCTCAATCATCTCCTCTTCCTATTGTCACATCTGCTGCGAGCTATCTAGATTTTCTTCTCTTGAAGAAATACTAGTACCAGTCACAGTGCTAGATCCTGATGGTTGTCCATATGTTGTATCCTCTCCTAGTTGTCGTTGGACAAGAGGCACATCCTCAGACTGTTCTTCGATAGGCATTTCACAAGATCCTTTGAAGGCTCGATCCTCCATGAATTTCACATCCCTCCTTTCTACCACTTTCCTATTCCCTGGAATGTACATTCCATATTCCTTGGATGTCTCACTATATCCTACGAGATACCCTTTCTCAGCAGTCTGATCTAGTTTGCCTCGTTTCTCACTTGGAACATGACAATATGCCATGCTACCAAAAATCCTGAGGTGACTTTGTGAAAAATTACAATAATACAGAAATCCTACTATAGTATATTAATTCCTACTTGTGATGTAATTATACAAGTTAATTTCAAAAAAAATATTCAGAAATTAAAAAGTAAACCCAACAAGCAGCCTACACACATACAAATCATTTACTGAATATTACGCTCATTCGACAAAGTGACAAATTTTTCGGACAAATGTCCCCGCAAAAACCCAATGTGGGAAAACCGGTGCAGCAGATAAGAGGGTTTATTATTATTAAGTAGAATCTGAGTACAACAAATCTGGGCACCTTACTGGTTAACCCGACAGAGAAAATAAGATCTTCAACAATACCTGTTGTTCTAGAGACTGAAGACTGGAATGATTCACACCCTCAAATGGGATTTACAGATCTCAGCCTTGTTCTACCTCTAGAAACCCTAGCACTGCTCTGAAGTTGCTTGCGTCAGCCCTGCTAGCCTCTGCGTGCCCCTGCGCTGCTCAGAAGGGGACTGCGTAACCCCAGACTGGGTGATGCGGTCCTTATGCTGCCCTGGATGGCCTCTGTGTAACCCTGGAGGCCTTCCGCTGCCTCAGTGCTGCTCTTTCTGGGCTTGCGTAGCAGCTGAAATCCTCTATGCTACGTAGCCTTTGCTTCCTCTGCGCTGCTCTTGGTTGCTGCTTCTCTGCCTCTTGCTGAATCTTGGCTCCGGGATCAGATCATCCCCTTAGCCAATACTACCCCTCGCTGCAACTGAAACACTTCTGGAAATTCTTAGCAAACCCACCCTAGAATTCCAGCTCTGCCTGAATGCTTTTCCTTTGTGTCTGTGTCTCCAACTGACCCCAAGCCTTTCTCTTATAATTTTCTCGTTGACATATCAACGCCCATGATTTAATCTCTTATCAACGACTAAGATTAAAAGACTGTTTGATCCGCGTCACTTAGAACATTTCATCACATGTGTTTAATTAATTCACTTTAATTTTTCTAATTCCCTAAGTTAGACTTAGGGTCCTCATTAAAAAAATTAATTATTTTAATATCTCACACATTAGATGAAATTTCTCCAAACGCTTTATGGGTTTTGGAGGTCTTGTGTGTCTTAGCCCCTCCACAAAGCTTTAGGGCTAGAGCACACACGATGCTACCCCAACACTCAAAAACTCAATGGACTTACCTCCGGCTTCACCCCTGTGAATACACTCTCGGGCGTTGTCTTGCCCAATGCTCTGTGAGGAGTCTTGTTCTAGATATATACAGTTGTGTTGCATGCTTCTTCCCACAGAAAACCAGGCATATCCTGGTCATACAACATTGCCTTTGTTTCCCCAACAATAGTCCTGTTCTTCCATTCTGCAACTCCATTCTGCTCCGGATTTTAAGGAGTTGTCCATTCTCTTCTGATGTCTTCCCTTCTACAGAAGTCTGTGAATTCCTTATCAGTATATTCACCTCCGTTATCTGAGCGCAACACTTTGATTTTCTTCCCAATCAGGTTTTCTACCATAGCTTTGAATTCTCTCCTCATCCTTGGTCTATAAGAAGTAAATCCAAGTCTTCCTGAAATGGTCATCTATTAAAGTGACAAAATATTCGCTTCCACCAAGAGCTCTAGTGGACATCGATCCGCAGATATCTGCACTGCGCAATCCCTAGATGCTCTGCTCCACAACGACGGCAACCACAAATCCTCCTGCAAAAATGATGATAGAATACCTCACCCGAGCAAGCACTCGAAGTCTCCCGGGGCTGAGGGTGGGATCTCCTCACGGAGACACCCGGTGTACTGAACAGTACGTGCAGGAGGATTTGTGGTTGCCGTCGTTGTGGAGCAGAGCATCTAGGGACTGCGCAGTCTTAAGAGGGAGGATGCAGCTCATTTTGGGAGAGCTCCAGATTGGTGCCATCTTGGAGGATTCGGGCCGGAGAAGTGAGCAAGGGGCCAACCCTTGCCTATTGGAGATATTTGGGAGAGATCAGAGCTTCAGTCATTGAGGAGCATTCCTTGGAGGGACAGTGCAGTCTTGCAAAGAGAGGACGCAGTTCTTGTTGGGGGAAGTTGCGGATTGAGGTGATTTGGGTGGATTCAGACCAGAGGATTAGGGAAGGGATCAGCCCTTACCTATTGGAGACATTTTGCAGAGGGAGAGGCCATATTTTGCAATGTTGCCTTCAACGTCAGCGTTTTCCCTTGAGGGATAGCGTAGTGCCTCAAAGGAGGTATTTTCCGGGGTCATCCATTCTCGAAAAGCTCTCTGGGTTTTTTTGGGTTTTAGGAGAGGAGGTCATTCCTAGAGTTTCAGCATTTTCCGAGTTGGGGAACAGCCCCAAAGACTCATTTCATTCTAGCAGTTGCAGCAGGACGCTGCACGGCAACATTTTCCAGCAGCTTGGAGATTACGCAGTTGATAGAGGGAGCAGCCATTCCACACATTGTTCTGAGAGCGTTTCTACACTTGCCTTGAGCAATTCAAGGTGCTATCATTCTGATTGCCTTTGTACTTTCCTTATTCCTCAGTATTAATAAAATGGCTCAGCATTCTCCAAATTGTGTATTTTGTCTCGTGATTTATCTTTAGTTGTTGTGTACCTTGTTTATGTGCTTTATATTACTGTCTATTTCCCTTTCGGGATATTACAATTTTCCCCTTTTAATTAATATTACCAAAATTGGGGAAATTTCCCAAGCTCACAAAATTGGGGATATTACATATTATGAAAAGATCTTGCAAATTGAAGGGTCGTTTTTCCCAATGATTATAAGCATTGGGCCCCTAATACAACATCAACAACATCCATTTGGATTGCAATCATGGGACTAACAAATAAATACTCCCCCATATTTAGCTTAATCTCATTGCACTTCCCTGAACAATTTATGGTGCATCCATCTACAATCATCACCTGAAATTATGGTGCTAGATATACAAAGTAATTAAGAATTTTTGCCAATTTGTAATTGATGAATTTATGGGTACTACCTGAATCAATCAATATTGTTACCTCTATATTTTTTATGTATCCTTCTATATTGAGGGTTTATGGAGCCCTGATGCCTTCCAATGCATGACAAGAGATTGTTGGAGTAGTCTTTTTGAGCTCTAGATCTTGTGAAGTTTCCACTTCTTGATATTCTTCATCTTCACAATCTATGCGGAATAATTGTTTCTCACTACATTTATGCCTCTTACTATACTAGCTACCATAGTTGAAACATAGTCCCTTTGCTCTCTTTCATCCATTTGTTGAGGAGTCAACCTTGTTGGTTTAGGAAAGGGAGCATTATTTTTTCTATAGTTATTAGTCACCAATTTTCTAGTGGCAATATTTTTACTTTCAACTTTCCTTGCCAAATTGAAATCATTCTCTAGAGATTTAGGTTCAAAGAGACACACTTCATGTTGGATGCTTCCCTTTAGAGTACCCATAAATAGGTCTAGCAAGTTATCCTTTGAAATATTCTTTACTCTGAAACTCAACTTTTGGAATTTCTTAATGTGCTCGGTAGCTGGACCTTCTTATCTAAGATTTACCAATTGACTAAAGAACATGTTCCTCTTAATACCCCCATAATGTGCTGTCAATTCCTCTATAAAATGGACCAAAAAATAACATAATCATTTTTTCTTTCACAAAGCCACTGATATCATACATGTTGGTCTTGTACTAAAAACATGGATGTAATATTTACCTTTTGTAAGGATGCCACTTGGTGTAGATCAAAGTATTGCTTCATCTGAAATATCCATGTTACCAGATCATTACTATCAAATTTCCTCATATCAATCTACGAAAGTAATAGTGCCTTGGTGCTAACTCGAAGCCTTGATGATGTGGATCTTGGATTGAAAATTCATGATTATGGCATTGCAATTCAAAATTTGTGTTTTCCAATTGTAATAGCATACTCACCATTTGAGATTGATTCTCAACAACATGTTTCTCCTTATGTTCATGATTTCCTTGGATCTCCACATCCCTTTTAGGAAGCCTCTCCAAGAGAATATTTTCCATGGCAATCATGGATTTTTGTAATTCTTCCTTATTTTCATTCATCTTCTTTTCCATTTCTCTTTTAAGCTTTTCTTCAAAACCTAAGAAATCCACCTTTTTCATCATACTACCATCCATTTCATTAACTTTTTGCTCTAATTGAGATAACCTAAAATTTAAGCCTTCACTTTCTTCATGAGTCAAGGATGAGCCTTCAATAGATTTAACTGGTGTAGTAGCTTTCTTTAGAGGCACATAGGAAAATAATAATAGCCCTCCTCTTTATTACAACAAAAAAAGGGGATCTTCTAATGAACAGTTAGGTCACTAGTAAACTACGTACCTTAATTTGGAGAATATCAAAATGGATATAGTTTTATTGATATCTCTCTGAGATTTGAGGCCTTATTGATCTAAAAATTTATTCTTCAATACTTTGATATGTAGTTTCTACAATTCCACTGTTGTGAACTAAATTTGATGTGCCAATTGAAAGTTATAGTAACTTTTCCAAAACTTGCTAATTTGTTTTCCCGGTCTCTTCGCACGAGCAAACTTGTATAGTATGCCACATGCCCAATTCTTGAATTATAATTTTGGAATTTGTGCCTGAGGTACTTCTAGATGTCTCCTAAAATTCAAAAAAAAATCACAGTCTAAAAATTTTCAGACAAGAAGATATAACAAAAATAACAATCTCACTTGTTTAAAATTTATTTGTTGATTGTTCACAAACCCTAACTTCCATAGGGTATAACTCCCAAAATATAGTGAACAAAATTCTAAAAATTGAACCAGCTATTCCCCATGATTTATCCTTAATATGGTCCAAGTTTCACTTTATGAAGCCTTATAGAAAAAGAGTTATAGCACAAATGCCAAACTGACTTGTTTGAGACTGAATTCTAGAGCATACAAAAACCCTAACTTCCTTGGAGCATATCTTTGAAAATATAGTGAACCAAGATCTGTACCTTGGACCAGATGTTCACCATGATTTCACTTCAACATGGTCCAAGTTTACGATTTGAAGCCTCACAGAAAAAGTTATAGCGAAAATGTTGAACTGACCTATTTGAGACAAAATTTAGGAGCATTCAAAAACCCTGACTTCTTTGAACTATATCTTTGAAAATATAGTGAACCAAGATCTGAAACTTGAAACGGAGATTGTTGGGGAGGTATTCTCAATCTTCACTAAGTTTCACCATCTAAAACCTCCTAGAAAAACAAGTTTTAGTTAAAATGTCACGATGGCTTGTTTGAAGCAACAAAACCCTAGGATCAAAAGCTATGATACCAAATGTTATGATCCTTGTGCCTTAAAAATGATAAAAAACCAATAATTACAGCCCACTTCAAGGGGGAAACCTCCTTTTACAATAAATGAAGAAGACAATATTTAATGATTCTAAGACTAGGTCTCCTTGGTATATATATAGGAGACAAAGGATACAATTATAATAAAATGGAACCTCGAGGGGTTCTGGCCTACATAACAATATAACAATAGAAATGTAATCACTCAACCTCTAGGGATTAATAAGGCGTTTTTGGGTTAACATGGGGCTTATATATGGCTTAACAGATACATTGATTCAAGGACATCTAGATATTTTACTAACAATGTTGACAAGTATGTTGATTTTGTTGAGAATAAATTTCAATCTGATTCTATTGTGTAGAGTGGTGAAGAATAATACAAGGTTAGAGGATAATGAAATGCCCTACTTCAACTAAGAGGTGAGAAGGTAATGATTTATTTCTATCATGTTCCTTGTTAGCAGAGAAATATACTTTTAGTTAGTATAACAAATATCTTATTATTGACAAGAATAACAAAAAATGGTCACTATGGGGGTCTAAAAACATGGATTATTCCAATTTGATAGATAATGAGAAAACAGGATTGGTTCCGCAGAAAGATATGGCTGTAATTTCGTAAAAACTCAACCATAATGGTTAGATCAAGAGAGAAATCTCAAGAAATGAAGCCCTAGAGGATGTGCTCTTGGAACAAGTCTAAAACAGCAAAGAAGAAAACACAAACAGCAGATATATAATGCATTATCTGATGTGATTCAGAAGAAGGTGACACTCAGAGAGGCTGAAGATAAAGCAATAAAGCTTGGTCAGACATGAAGGATGGTGACATAATTTGTCCTTCATCAACCTTGCCAAATACAGTGCACTTCCCGTGACTAATTCAAGACCTTATCTTGGAGCACGATGCAAACATATTGCTTGTCCAAAACTTTTTCTTTTTTATTTGAACAAGCATGTAAAACGACCAATATGAAAGGGTGCTCGAGATAATGGTCATAATTAGAACTTAGACATATTAATTAGGACTTGGGCATATAATGAAGTCTTAACAACAAAGTGATGTAATAATGGTTTACTTAAGGTAGTAGTTAAATGCTTCAGTATTTGGGAGTTACATAACATACTCCTCTTCTCCTACTATTTGATGAGACATCACATCACTTAATAATGCATGTATGAATCCAGTCTTTCTTATTCTTATGTGTATTCCTACCCATGCTTGTGCGTCTAAAACTCACACATCTGAGGTTCAATATTTGAGTTTTTCTGTTTTGCTACTTAGTTTATTGTTTTTCTTCAAGTACTCTCCTATGTTATATCAGGAAGCCTTTCAAATATCTCATGAGGCCAAAACAGGTAAGTATAACTTTTTGTCATGTTAGTTGTGTTACTGATAAAGGAAGCATGTTTTAAGGTGGTCTTAACCACAATTTTGTGCTAATTTATCATTTTTAATGAAATTTCTCTAAAAATCATTTTAAATAACTGAACTCTCAACAATGGAATATGCAACATGGTCTAACACAAGGCATGTCTAGATAACAATGCTTGCATACCTTGGTTACAAGGACTGGGCCCCCTGCATAACCGCAAAAGACAAGCAACGATGACTTCTCTACTACTTGTGGTTATCAGAAAATAACTTTGAATAATCAAATTTTCTACAATTTGATATTCACAATGGTTTAACACAAGGCATATTTAGATAAGCAGCTTGCATACCTTGATTACAAGGATTGGACCCACTGCATTAACCTCAAATGACAGAAGCAGAGATGACTTCTCTACTTTATTTAACGTGGTTTCTGCACTGACAGGTATGAAAAGGTTAGCCTCCTTAAGGTTTATAATATGCATGCAATGTTACAACTTGATAAGAGAATTTAGACACTAGTTTATGTATATGTGCTCAACAGAAAGACTGGGCACTCCTTGAGAATTTATTCATATGTAAGTGTTTCTAAGTATGATCAAGCATGGTGAATGATGTAATATGTGTGTGTGTGAACTAAATCGTCTTCTAGATAAAATGAGAGACAATAGAACAAGAAATACACATGGATAAATTATTTATATGCAAGTTTTGTTTATTATGTTCAAGCATTGTGAAGCATGTAATGTGTGTGCTTGCACTAAAAGGTTCTCCAATTGAACCAACCCAACTACAAAATGAAAGAACAAAGTGGGGTCTCTGCCTAGTTTTCCCTCTCTACGTCACTAATATCTCCTCAATGGCTCAACCTGTTAACTTTATCTAATTTTACTTATTAGAGAAATTATTAGATTATACCATCAATAACACAAATAATCGAGAAAATAAATGTTGAAAAATTGTAGCAAGAAAGGCTCAATTTGACTTTAGCCTAAGTCAAAATGAGTAAATCGAATTTCCACATCAGCAGGACAACTTGGAGGCAGTTAACTAGTGTGACATGGATTTTGTCACTCAATTAACTCAATAAATTCGATTTAGTGGGCTTGGAGTTCATTTATGCATGTGTGATTGCCAAATTTTAGTAATCTAGTTCAGTTATTTTCAGTTGTATTCAGTTAACTCGCCTCTAACTATTGATAGAATCAGTTGAAGGTCAATTGTGAATTGGAACAACAGTCTAACTTAGAGATTTGTCAGTTAACTAATCAATCAGCCCAAAATAGCTAGTGCATGCAAGGAATTCGAGTTCCTCAACTGAAGTGGAGATGAAAGGCCAATGTAAACTCAGTTGTTGACTAGTTTTGAGTGTACAGGTGTTGCATGAGTCAGAAGATCAATCCTTGGGAATTGCGCAATCAATTAGGAGGAATTTCCTAAATAATAGGGGCTAATTTTCTCAGCATTTGCACAAGGAAATAACAGTCTGATGGAGGAATAAAGTGGCTAATTGTTGGTCAGAGGTCCTCATTCAGTAGGGAGAACAGTTTTACCTTTGCAGGTGGTGCTCAGAGTTGGAGCATGCAATTGTAATAATTTCTCTATTCAACTGATTAATGCAAAGAGGCTTGAGGGGTTTTTCCTAGTTGGATTCCCCTAGATAATCATTATATACTTGTGTTTTTACTTGTTGCATGTCTATGCATGTTGTTCTAAATTGTGATTTCATTCTATGGATTAGTGGAGTAGAATATGTGTCTCCTGATTTCAATTTGAATTCTTGAGCAGTTTCAATTTATATCAAATTTCTACATGGTATCGAAGCCTCAGAAATCACATTAGAACCAGTATTTCGAACATGTCTCTCAAGAATTTTGATTTTACAGCCTCAGTGCAACATTTTTTCTTTAGGATCGGAAGGATTTCTTCCAATGGACTGAGATTAGAGTATGCCCTAGAGGGTAGCTCGGACCTCATAGCATGGAAGGATCGAATGGAAGTGATGCTCAATGATAATGGTGTGCTAGAATATATTAAAACTGATATTGCAAAACCACCACATACAGATGCACAGCAATTAACCCAATGGAAGAAGGATGTTGCAAAGGCCAAGAGAATTCTTCCGGAAGGTGTGTGAGACCATGTGGTCTCAAATCTACATGGAAAAAAGACACCATTTGCTATGTGGAAGGCACTAACTGAGCTATTCCAAACTAGCAGTGACCATAGAAAATTGGCCCTGAAAGACAAACTTCAAAACATTATGATGCAGAAGAATGATATTGTTCCACGGTATCTCTCCAGATTTACACAAGTTCGGGATGACCTTGGAGGGGTTGGGGTGAATGTTGCAGAAGATGATCTGGTGATCCTAGCTCTTCTAGGTCTTCCAAAATCTTGGCACAGCTACCAGGACTCTATGAATGGAAGGGAATAATTACCGAGTTGGGAAAGGTTGTGGTCCGATTTGGTTCAAGAAGAATTCAGGAGAAATATTAGGGATGGAACATCATCCAAAGTTGAGGATGAAGAGAATTTTGCATTGGTTGGAAACGGGAAGAAGGGAAAAGGGAAGAAGACTCAAAGCAAACCTGAGTCCAGCCAAAATAATGGCAAGAAGAAAGACATGAGCAAGATAAAATGCTTCCACTGCCATGAGTTCGAACACTAATCAACAAAATGTCCGCATAAAAATTCTAACAAGAAGCCTTTAGGAGGAGGAGCAGGGGAAGCATTGGCTTCACAATTCAAATCAGACTTCACCCTAATAGCATGCATGGTCAACACTGTAATGGGGAGTGTGTAGTACCTTGATTTCGATGCCTCTTACCATATGACAGGAAACAAGGAATTTTTCAATATCTTGGAGGAGAAGGATCTCCAGATGCATATAGAATTTGGGGATGATGGGAGATACAATGCTACATGAATCGGTACAGCTCTTCTAGGTCTTCCAAAATCTTGGCACAACTACTAGGACTCTGTGAATGGAAGGGAAAAATTACCGAATTGGGAAAGGTTATGGTCCGATTTGGTTCAAGAAGAGTTCAGGAGAAATAACAAGGATGGAACATCATCCAAAGTTGAGGATGAAGAGAATTTTGCATTGGTTGGAAACGGGAAGAAGGGAAAAGAGAAGAAGACCCAAAGCAAACCTGAGTCCAGCCAAAATAATGGCAAGAAGAAAGACATGAGCAAGATAAAATGCTTCCACTGCCATGAGTTCGAGCACTAATCAACAAAATGTCCGCATAAAAATTCTAGCAAGAAGCCTTCAGGAGGAGCAGCAAGTGAAGCATTGGCTTCACAATTCAAATCAGACTTCACCCTAATAGCATGCATGGCCAACACTGTTATGGGGAGTGTGTGGTACCTTGATTTCGATGCCTCTTACCATATGACAGGAAACAAGGAATTTTTTGGTATCCTCGAGGAGAAGGATCTCCAGATGCATATAGAATTTGGGGATGATGAGAGATACAATGCTACAGGAATTGGTACTGTAATCTTTAAGAGGGAGTCGGGCTCCCATATTCACCTCAAAGATTTTATGTTTGTAGCTGGGCTAAAGAAGAACTTGATATTTGTAGCAGTATTGGAGGATAGAGGCTAGGATGTTATTTTCAATAAAGGGAAATCCCTTCTGAAACATGTAGCTATAGGGAAAGTGAAGCAGATTGGAGCTAGAGTGAAAAATCTAGAGGTAAATTTTTCCATGCATGCAGTTATACCACCAAGAGTGAGGTGGGGTGTGAAAATTCCTAAATTTGACAGTCTTAGGAATCTTACTGCAACTATCTGAGTTTACTTCTCCTATTATGTAAATTACATTTACAAAATTAATTCAAAATGCATCATGAATTATTGAAGTAAATTACTGAAGCAACATACACTTAATTAAATATAATTCTGAAACAAGGAAACTAAGCAAGAAATCAATCACACATAAGACACCTTTATTTTGGACTAAGTCCATGGAAAAACCCAATGCAGGAAAACTGGTCTAGCAGATCTGAGGGTTTGTATTATTAAGCAGCAGTTTCGGAATACAATCTCTGGATGCCTCGTTGGTTATCCAGTACATAGAAATCACGGCAGTCAAAAATATAGTGATTTTTACCTCGCACTGCAAGTCTCGGTTGATCCGGATCTAAATTGGCGAAACCCCAACTTGCTCTGCGCTGCCTCTGCGCAGTATATGCGTAGGCCTGCATGGGGATGGATGTGGACTGTGTCACCTCCTCTCTAAATCGTTTTTCCTCTCGGCAAATCAAGTTTCATCCCTCCCGGCTTAGAAACCCCGATCTCCAGCAAAATCTCAAACCGTCTCTTGGAAACACTACACAGTCCTTGTGTGGGTCTACGTCACCCCTTCTGAGGACTGCATCACACCTCCTGGTGGTTGTGCTACTTCCTCTGTTGGTTCTACTGCCTCTCTACTATGTACTCTTGGTCCTGGAGGAGATCCTCCGACCAATAACTGCCTCTGCCCCTCACTGCACTAGATCACTTAGATTTGATCTTCGTCCGAGCAATGCTCCGACAGAAGAATTTGATCTCTAGATTCACTCGGTGTATCCTTCCAAATGACTCTCAAGCCTTCCTTTGTAGTCTTGTCGTTGAGAAATCAACGGCCGAGATTAGATCTCTAATCAATGGCTAAGATTATAACATGACTTGATCTTCTCTTTCTAGATCATTCTCACTTTGTTTATTAATACCCTTTAATTATTTAATATCCCTATGTTTAGACTTAGGGTCCAAATTAAAAATAATTAATTTTTACAATAAAACATAATCTGAGTGGAATTTTCACAAACAGTTTATGGGTTCTTTGGAATACCAGTGCTTAAGCCTCCCCACAAAATTTGAGACTTAAACAACTTCCGATGCTACCAAAAATCAACACTCCCTCTTAGCGAGGAAAGTGCTCTAACAACATGCCCGCTGCATACTACTCTGACCCTGAAGCATCCTCTACACTGCTAAAGTCTGACAAGTTGTCCATCAGCCACTATGTTGTTGCTGCAACTATACTGCTACCCATGACACTGCCATTGCCACTGCTGCATCTGTACTACAGCTCCCTCTCAAGTGATGCATCTGCTATGCTTCTAGCACTACCACTGCAAACACTACATCTGCACTTCAACTCAATTGTTGAGAGAAGCAACTGAAATCACCCAAAAATTGAACAAGTGTTCAGTGGTGTTGATTTATGGTAGCATCGAATGTGCTCTAGCCTTGTAACTTTGTATATAGGTTAAGACACGTGTATTCCATAAAACCCAGAAAGGATTTTGGAAAATTCCACTTAGAGATGGTTTAATTAAATTAATTAATCGTTTTTTAATGTTTTCCTAAGTCTAAACTTAGGGAAACTGATTAATTACAGGGTATTAATTAAACTAAATTAGGGAAACTGATTAATTAAAGGGTATTAATTAAACTAAGTGTGAATCTTCTAGATAAAGTCATGGATCACCTCCAAGTTAATCTTAGCCCTTGATTATGTTTTAATCTTGGTCGTTGAACGATCAACGGAAGAATATAAGGAGGGTGAGGGACCTATGGAAAACACATTGAGCACATTGAGCATTTGGCATTTTCGAGCTTGTGAAAGAGACACAACTTTTTGATCAAGATCAAATCACTAGGGTTGGGTTTGCTACGTGATTTGATTTAGTGATCAGTTTCAGAGGGGCAAATGCAGTAACTGATCAGGAGGACCAGGGGTACATTTCAGAGAGAGGCGGTAGTGACGCAGAGAGAGGCAGCGCAGTCACATAGAGGGTTGATGCAGTTCCTTAAGGGAATCATGCAAAAGTGATGCAGTGCCTTTTGTGATCAGTCTGGAGATAGCTTGAAGCTGGGGTTTCTGAGCCGGGAGGGCCAAAACTCAGTTTCTGATCAGCTTCATCATTTGCAGAGGAGAGGTGACGCAGTTCCAGAGCTTGCCCACACAGGCTTACGCAGTTGCAGCGTAGGCATCACGCAGAGGCAAAGAGGGGTTTCACCAGTGCTATTCAAATCAGTGTAATATCTTGTTTCGGGGATATCTCTAAAACACGGCAAACTCCAACCAGAGATAGACTAGGAGGGCATTCACCGGATATGCCGCCTCTGAAAAGAGGACGAAATCCGGAGGCTACCTGGCCCTTTCCAGACTCTGTCTAAGAGTGAAAGATAAACACACCAAGTGGTATAGAACTAGAATGCTCAAGAATATATAAAAATAACAGTGCAGCAGACATACAATAATATAGACAGAATGTACGGCAACTCATCCAGAAATATAGAGAAGAAATGCTAAGCCATTTTATTAAACTGAGAAATATAATGAAGTACAATAGGTGATTAGAGTGATGGCACCTAAACTTGCTCGAGGCAAGTGAAAAAATACTCTCAGAATATACAGGAAATGGCTGCTCTCTGAACTGCGTCCCCGCTGCTGGAAGACTGTCGTGTAGCTGCTACTGTTGGAATGGACTGAAGTCTAGGGGCTGATCCCCTTGCCGGAATGAGCTGACAATCTGAAATCCTCCTCTACTCACCAATCCCGACAAAACCCAGAAACCATATCAAAAATGGCCGACCCCCGAAATCCACCGAGAAACACCTCCTTGGGGAATTACGCTAGCCTCCAAGGCTCTGCGCAGAGGCTAAATGAGAATGACTGAAACGTTGCCTCAAACTCCACCAAAATCCTCCCAACGGCAAAGGCTGTTCCTTTGCTCAAAATCTCAGCTCAATCTCCTGCAAAAATCCCGATCCGGAACACCTCCAAGTTGGACTACGTCCTCCCTCTCAATGACTGCGCAGTCTCTGTGAAAGCCCAGCTCCGCAAAAAAACCAAACACCAAAACCTCTCACAAAATACTGAAGAAATAACCTTGCCCAAGCAGGCACTCGAAGTCCCCCAAGGCTAAGGGCGAGATCTCCGATCGGAGACACTCAATGCACTAAACAGTGCTGCAGACAGGCTAAACGGCCAGCGTGCTCAAGAAGACAAAACGTCTAGCTCAATATCACAACAACCGAATGAATGAAATTAGAAGGCTCCTCCCTCTTTTATAACGTTGGCCTTCCTCCAACCCTAAGGCCTGTAGCCTCCCTCTCTTGCCACGTGCCCATCCTCTCCTGCGCAGTAGCTTCTAGAGCATACGTGGGCCCCATCTCTACGTGGTGCTTGGCCCCCCTTGGCTCCCCCTCAAGTTACAACGTTGTGCTACTAGGAGGGTGTTTTATTTCACTTAAGTGAGTTAGACCCTCTCCACTCACTTTTTATTTATTTACAACTATAGACGGCAAAACTGAACAAAATCTAATATTCCAATTAGCTGTTGCTAATTAGGAATATTACAGTCTCCCCCGGCAAAATGTTGCTTGTCCTCAAGCAACTGAAGTGATGGATGCTGCAAAATCTTCTCACTCTCCCAAGTGGCATCCTCATCCAACAAATTCTTCCACCTCACCGAGAATTCCCGGACTGTCCTGCTCCGTAGCTGCCTCTCCCTGGTATCAATAATAGCCTCTGGCTGCAACACCAAATGCCCCTCATCATCCGTGGGTGGTAGCTCCTCTGTCGCTGTCACCTGCTGCCCCAGTGCCTTCTTCAGGCATGATACATGAAAGACGTTGTCGATCTTGCTACCTTGGGGCAGCTCCAACTCATACGCAACCTGCCCAATCCTGCGTATCACCCTGTATGGCCCGTAAAAGCGAGGCTTGAGCTTCTCAGCTCCCTTCTGCTTCAGCAACGACTGTCGATATGGCTGTAATCGTAGGTAGACCAAGTCCCCTACCTCAAACTGTCTCTCCACCCGACCTCTGTCAGCATACAGCTTCTGTTGGTTTTGTGCTGTAGCCATATTGTCCTTGAGAGCTCGGAGGATGTCCTGACTCTCTTGGATCCAGATCTTGGCTCTAGGAGCCTTACTAGCACCGAACATCACATCAGCAAAAGATAAGGCATGATACCCATACAAGCATAAAACGGTGACATACCAATGGACATGTGATGTGTCGTGTTGTAGCAGTACTCCCCCAAATGCAACCACTTCAGCCATGCTCGCTGCTGCCCACTGACATAGTTACGCAAGTAGCCCTCCAACCACTTGTTAACTATCTCTGTCTGTCCATCCGTCTGTGGGTGATAACTAGTACTCAGTGTCAACTCCGTTCCCACTAGCTGAAAAAGCTCCTGCCAAAATCCGCCCATGAAACGGCTGTCCCTGTCACTGATGATGGTCTTAGGAAGACCATGCAGCCTGAAAACCTCTCTGAAGAACAGCTCGGCCACCTGTGCTGCTGTGTAATGCGCGGAAATGGCGAAAAAGTGCGCATACTTTGTCAGTCGATCGATGACAACAAAGATACAATCCTTGCCCTGCACCATGGGCAACCCTGTGATGAAGTCCATCGATATGCTCTCCCATTTCCCCTCCGGAATGGGAAGAGGCTGCAACAATCCTGCGGGATGGCTCGTCTCCCCTTTGTTCCTCTGACAAACATCGCACTCCCTGATGTGCTGGAGTACGTCCTCCTTGAGGCCCTTCCATGAGAACCTCTCTCTAATGGCCCTATAGGTTTTGGTAAACCCCTGATGGCCTGCCAATGGAGAATCATGTGATGCCTGGAGTATCTTCTTCTTAAGCTAAGATCCCTCAGTCAAGAAGATCCTGTCCCTGTAGTAGATGATCTCATCAACCACCCTGTACCTGTCATCTGCCACCTGTCCATCCAGCAACTCACATGCAAATCTGTCCTTGGAGTACTCCACTAAAAGTCGAGCCCTCCAATATGTATCCAAGCTCATAAGAGATAACGTGGCTGGTCTACGTGAAAGGGAATCTGCTACCACGTTATTCTTACCCTTGACATACTCAATGTCAAAGTCATACACTTGGATCTTACTGATCTACTTCCGCTGCCTCTCCTGTAGCTGCTTCTGCTCCAAAAAGAACCTGAGGCTGTTGTGATCAGTCCTCACCCTGAACCTGTTCCCTACCAGATACTGCCGGAATTTGGCAAATGCATGCATAATGGCCAACATCTCCTTGTTGTATATAGAATACAACCTCTCGTGCGGAAGGAGCTTCCGGCTCTCAAAGGCTATAGGGTGTCCTCCCTGCATCAATACTGCGCCAATCCCCTCTCCCGACGCATCACACTCCAAGACAAATGGCTGCGTAAAATCCGGCAATGCAAGCACTAGGCAGCTACTCATCACCTCCTTGAGCCTATCAAAGGCTCGCTACGCTGTATCTGACCAACTGAATGCCCCCTTCTTCGTCAAATCTGTAAGGGGTGCAGCAAGCTGTGAGAAACCTTTGACGAACTTCCTGTAATAAGTACATATACCAATGAACCCTCGAAGTTCCGTCACGTTCCTCGGCTCTGGCCAATCTCTGATGGCCCTAATCTTCTCCTCATGGACCCTCACTCCGTCCACTCCAATAATGTGACCCAAATACAACATCTCTGTCATCCCAAACTCACACTTGGAGAGCTTAGCATAGAACTGTTGCTCTTCCAAGATGTGTAGTACTACCTCTATATGCTGAAGATGCTCCTCCCAAGTCCTGCTATATATGAGTATGTCATCGAAGAAGACCAATACAAACTTCCTCAGGTGACTGCGGAAGATATGGTTCATGCAAGACTGAAAAGTAGCTAGTGCATTGGTTAGCCCAAAAGGCATAACCAAAAACTCAAAGTGCCCATAATGACAACTGAAGGCGGTCTTGGGAATGTCCTATTCCCTCACGCGAATCTTATGGTACCCTGATCTCAAATCAATCTTCGAGAAGAACTTGGCTCCTCTCAGCTCATCCATCAACTCATCGATCCTGGGTATAGGATACTTGTTCTTCAGGGTCTTCTTGTTCAGGGCCCTGTAGTCAATGCACATCCTCAAGGTGTCGTCTTTCTTCTTCACCAACACCACGGAAGAAGCAAACGGACTCGTGCTCGGTCTGATGTGCCCAAAAGCTAGCAACTCCTGGATTGCCCGCTCAATCTCATCCCGATAGGCTTTGAAATGCCTATAGGGGGTAGTAATCACCGCCTGAATGCCCTGCTCAAGCTCTATGGTGTGCTCGAACCCTCGGTCTTGTGGGCAACCTGGTGGTATATCCCCAAACATTGTCTCATACTTGTCAAGGATGGCCTGTATATCAGGATGAACTGCTCGACCGGTGGTCTCTGCCTCTGATGCCCGTAACTCAACCGCCTACTCTATGTCTCCCTTCTGGAAATCTGCCTCCATCCGGTGTGCCGAAACTGTCTGCGGTGGGTAAGTGTGCATCCTACGGATCTTCTCATGCTTCCCGATCTTCTTATCATCCCACTCCATCTCTAAGGCCTCCCAATCCGTGGTGACCTTCCCCAGTGTAATCAACCACTGGACACCCAATACCACATTGGTATCTCGTATGTTGACCACGAAAAAGTGATCGATCATGGTGTAGGTACCCATCGTCACTGCTAACTTTGGAACATACCGTGCACACTGCATCGTCTGGGCTCCTAGGACCAAGACTGAAAATCCGTCAAAGCTCTCGGTCGGTATACCCCTCCGCTCGACCATCTGTGCATCAATGAAGTTGTGGGTTGCCCCACTGTCCACCAAAACTGACACCCGCTGACCATGTACTGTCCCTCGTCAATTTAATCCCAATCGCGATTTTCAAAACATTGATATTTTATGTAAAAATCAAAATAAAAGAAAAAGAAATATTATTATTATTTTTTCTAGAAAATCGTGTTCTTCATGCTTCTAGGCTTTGAGTCAAAAAGTCAGTGTCATATTTTGGACCTGTTGTAAAAAAAAGAAAAAAAAATTAAATGTAATTTTGGGACAGAAACCACTCTAGATGCCACATCGGCCTACATGTCACGTTGACCTTGCCCCAATGGACATGTCTATTTGCACCCCTCCAAACTATATAAATAGAGGTAAGATGGAGCTCATTTGGACACACACACGTGGATGGATTTGATTTTAAATATCGCAGAGATGAAGGAAGACATAAGTGCAAAACCGAAGTCTAAAAGAGAAGATATTTTCTTGAGCAAGTGTTTGTGGAAGATTTGCCTTGGTACATCTCTTGTTGTTGGTCTTTTGCAAAGGGATCTGCTGGAAGGAAGGAAGGCTTGACTTGGCATCTAGAGGAGGAAGTTTTTGTGGTTATGGGTCTTGGATATCTCATTTGATTTTATTCTATAAGAAGAGAATTTTCTGGGTTTTCCCCTTGTAGGGGTTTTTCCCTAGCTTGGAGACTATATCATGTGTTCTTTTGTTTATGTGATCTTCATGTTCAAGTTAAGGTAATTGTTTGATGAAAGAATCAGAATAAAAATTTAATAAGAAGCCAACTAAATTCACAAGCAATTACCATGGATAAGGAAATCTAAATTAAACAATAAAGCCTCCTCATTTCCAACAAACGCTAGGCTAATCTTATTGAGTCAGGATAGAAAATACCCTTGAGAAGATTGAGTATCATTGTAAGTAGTGTGGGCAATGTATATTGACATTTTTGTCATAGGTTTAATCACAAGACATCAAATGATATATATATATATATATATATATATATATATATATATATTATTTTCTTCATTAATATATATGGATTTTTTTCTTTAAAAATAAAATTCTTTGGGTTCCCTCCTTGAGGCATCTTTAATCTACAGCAAATTCAAATCATTTCTCTTCTTGGGGATGGATAATTTCTTAATGTACAATCTAATAATGACTCAACTCTCACTCCAAAATGAACCCAACCTTCCATGGAAAGCACATTTTGAAGTTTGGACATTTTTTCCAAAGCTACAGCAGCAATAGTTAGTGAAGAAAAAACAAAATCCTTCATTATAGGACATGATGATTAACGTACTTGGCTAAGCTGTTGATATTTTGTAGCATTGCATGTACTCTACTCTCGAGATTTTGCAGAGAGGCTAGGACACATGCATTCTCCAAAACCCAGAAATCGTTTTGGGAAATTCCATTTAGAGATGGCATTATTAAAATAATTAATCATTTTTAATGTATTCCTAAGTCTAAACTTAGGAAATGTGATTAATTAAAGTGTATTAATTAAGTCGGATGTGAATCTTCCAGATAAAGACGAGGATCGACTCCCAATTAATCCTAGCCTTTGATTATGTTTTAATCTTGGTTGTTGATATGTGAAAGAGAGATTATAAGAAGGAGCTCGATGGGCATTTGGAGAACACACCGAGATAGCGAGAGCAAGAGATCTAGAGATCGAATTCTCAAGAGAAGCAACGTTGAGCTTCAGGAGAGTGATCGAGTGAATTTCTTGCAGTAAGGGGCAGGGATAGTTGGCCGCGGGAAGATTTTCCTGATCCAGTGAGTGCATTGCAGAGGAGGCATCGAGAGGTCCAGAGAGGCAACGCAGTGCTACGCAGAGGCAACGCAGTGCTTCAGAAACAATTTTGCTAGGGAGGAATCAAGATCTAATGCCGGAAGACAGGGTGTGAGACCAGACGGCCAGAGATCCGAGTTTCCAGTCAAGAAACGATCAGCAAGAAGGGTGGCACAGTTCCTGGAGGTTGTGACACGGTGACAGCACAATGACTGCATAGAGACTGCGCAGAAGCAGCGTGGGGCAAGCCATTGAGAGCCTGGATCAATGTCGGATCGCCAGTGACAGTGTGAGATATTTTCTCACTACCTCTTTGCCAGTTTATTCTCTATATTGAATTGCCAATTTGGGCATCCAAAGATTTGTAATTAAAAAACTACTGCATAATAATAAAACCTTCAACTGCTGCACCGGTTTTCCCGCATTGGGTTTTTCCAGGGACATTTGTCCAAAAATAACGGTATACATGTGTGTGTGTGTTTGTTTCTTTCCTATGTAGTATTTTGTTTCCGTGGCATTTTATGTTGTGAAGGTTGTAGTAGATTTTATTTCAGTATTTACTGTGTAACATTGTAAATAACTTGATTCAAAAATTAACAAGTAGAAGAAATTTAATCGGTTTCTGCAGTAGGAATTCCGATTTTGGAATTTTCACATGGTTTCAATGCACAGGTGAAGCAGGCAGAGCTCAGTTGCAGTCGGAAGAAGGATTTCGAAAACGCTGTGCAGGTAGCAGTTCAAAACTACAGAGTAGTTGCACAGTCCATAGCCAAGAGAGCAAATTTTCATGGAAAATTATTTCTCTGAGTGAGTCAACAGAAAATAAGATTTTTCGGATCAAGATTTGTCAGTGGTAGAAGGAGTAGCACAGCAGTTTCTACACAGAGCAGATCTTCAACTGGGACACAGTTTTTCTGCAGCAATTTGCTAGAGCATAAATGTGTCAGAAGGGAAGAGTAACACACACTGAGGGAATTCCTTTCAGAATTCCTAGCCAAGGAATTCGATTTCTCACTACAGAGCACCAGTAGCCGAGAGCATATCTACTTACTCCGGCAAGGAGTGCATAGAGCCAGTCAGCAATTGCGCAGATGAGAGAGGAGGCAGTTCGACATTTAGTTGGCGGGATGGCATCAGCTGGGTTGAGAGATCAAGATTGGTTGGAGGGTGCCTCTAACTATGTGATCTGGAAGGCAAGGATCTCCTTCCTTCTAGATGAGCATGATCTTAAAACTTACATCGATAGTGTGGTGTTACAAGATCTTAAAACTTACATCGATGGTGTGGTGTTTGTCCCCACAGATCCGGATTCGTTGAAGGCGTACAAGAAGGAGATGGCGAAGGCCAAGAGGTTGATCCTCGATGGAGTGAGAGATCACATTGTATTTCACATCACAGGCAAGGGCACACCCAAATAAATGTGGGATGCATTGGCCACGTTATCTGAGGGATCTTCCGAGCAACAAAAGATGTACTTGGAAGAGAAGATGAAAGGCAAGGGGATACAGAAAGGGGAGCACGTAGACCCCTTCCTTACGAGACTTCGAGATGACCGAGATCAACTGGTAGCTATAGGGTTAGCGCCTCAACCTACAGAGTTTGTGAGATTTTCCCTAAGCAACGTCTCAGAAGAATGGCAAGTTTTCATCCAAAGCATTCTGGGTAGAGAAAGATTGTCGGATTGGGACAGGATGTGGGTTGATCTACAACAAGAAGAGATGAGGCATTATTTGATGAAGAGCACCATCAATGGCAGCAGCAGAAGCAGTGGGACGAAGGAGATAAAGGAAGAGGACAATGCATCCCTCACATCAAAGGGGCAACAGGAGCAGTGCAAGCGAAAGAAGGATATTTCAAAGATCAAATGCTTTCGATGTGGTGAGATGGGCCACTTCAGTTCTCAGTGTTCTCTTCGGAAGAACGAAAAGAAGGAGCAGGATCAACAGGTTGCATCCGCAGTGATCGACAGGCTGTCCTCCAGACTAGAGGAGGAGTTTGTCATGATCATCAAGATACCTCCAGGGGTGAGGTGGGGTGAATTGGTTTTGTAGCCCCAGAGAGCTACAGGACGGGCAAGATCCTTGAGGAGTCCACCTCTTGGATCAATACCTTGATACATGAGCCCATAATAGCAATAACAAGATGGACCAGTGACAGTTGGTGCAGTAAGGTGCCAGAGTGACAGATGCAATGGTTAGCAGCATTAGGAATTGAGCAGCACAAAGCAGAGTTGGTAGCAATGCAGTTGGCATAGTGCAGAGTCAGCAACAGCGCGAGGCCTCAATGACCGCGTAGAGGCTAGCAGTTGTCAAAACTCGATTGACAGATGCATCAGACTGAACACAATTGGTTCAATATGATGGACATCTCTCAGTTGCAGCAACAACAGATGAAAGGGAGTTGCGGATGTTGCAGTGGCAGCAACAACAGAGTTGCAGTGCAAATGCAGTAGTTGACAGCAGTTCAACAGGGGCAGCAGCAGCACGGATGCAGTGCAGAGTTAGAGCAATGCAGTAGTTGGTGGGCAGCAGCAGCCAGACATCAGCAACGCAGATGGTGCAAAATTCAGAGTGATGCTTCAAGAGGTTGCAGCACTAGAGCACATTCCTCACTAAGAGGTAGTGTTTGACTTTTGTATCATCGAATGTGCTCTAGCCTCAAGATTTTACAAAGAGGCTAGGACACATGCATTCTCCAAAACCCAGAAATCGTTTTGGGAAATTCCATTCAGAGATGGCTTAATTAAAATAATTAATCATTTTTAATGTATTCCTAGGTCTAAATTTAGGAAAGGTGATTAATTAAAGTGTATTAATTAAGTCAGATGTGAATCTTCTCGATAAAGACGAGGATCGACTCCCAGTTAATCTTAGCCTTTGATTATGTTTTAATCTTGGTCGTTGATATGTCAACGATAGATTATAAGAAGGAGCTCGATGGGTATTTGGAGAACACATTGAAATAGCAAGAACAAGAGATCTAGAGATCGAATTCTCAAGAGAAGCAGCGCTGAGCTTCAGGAGAGTGATCGAGCGAATTTCTTGCAATGAGGGGCAGGCATAGTTGGCCAAAGGAAGATTTTCTTGATCCGGTGAGTGCATTGTAGAGGAGGCATCGAGAGGACAAAGAGATAGCACAGTACCACGCAGAGGCAACATAGTGCTTCAGAGGGAATCTGCAGTTTTGCTGGGGAGCAATTGAGATCTAGTGCCGGAAGTCGAGGTGTGAGACCAAAGGGCCAGAGATCCGAGTTTCCAGTCAGCAAACAATCAGCTAGAAGGGTGATGCGGTTCCTGTAGGTTGTGACGCAGTGACAACGCAGAGGCAGCGTGACGCAAGCCATCCAGAGCTCGGATCAGTGTCGGATCGTCAGTGAAAGTGTGAGATATTTTCTCACTACCTCTTTGCCAATTCATTCTCTGTATCGGATTGCCAGTGTGGGCATCCAAAGATTTGTATTCGGAAAACTACTGCATAATAATAAAACCCTCAACTGTTGCATTGGTTTTCCCACATTGGCTTTTTCTAGGGACATTTGTCCAAAAATAACGGTGTACATGTGTGTGTGTTCATTTCTTTCCTGTGTAGTATTTTGTTTCCGCAGTATTTTATATTGTGAAGGCTGCAGTAGATTTTATTTCGATATTTATTGTGTAACGATGTAAATAACTTGATTCAGAAATTAACAAGTACAATTAATTTAATCAGTTGTTGCAGTAGAAAATTCTACAAAATTACTCCTGGGCTCCTCAAGCCAACCCGACCAAAACCCAAAAATGGTTTGGCCTAATCATGACCCTCCAAAATTGACCTTCAACATTCCCTATGCTCCCCAGTGATTGTTGAAGCATGCAATCTGCAAAAACACCAACAAAATACTCCACAACACTACAACAATTCAGCAAACAACTCCACCAATACTTCCCTTATCTCTCCTGGCAAGAAACAACCCAAAAGGTTGGGACTCTACCTCCCACGTGTGCCCAGCTTCTCTCCTTTGCACTGGCTCCAGTGACTGCAAAAATAGATCCTGAATATAGTTGCCACTTCCAGCCTCCAAACTCACCCAATAGCCTACAAATCTACTGAGCCTCCTCCTATGAAATTCTCCCGCCAATAAACCTTCGAAATAGTGTTGCCATGGCCACACAAGAACAACTACTGCGTCCTCCAAAAATGCGCACTGCTGGGGAAAACTGAATACAAATGTTGGAAATATCTCGATGAAACTCCCTCAGATAACAATGGATGAACCTATCTAGGGTGGCACTCTAAGTCCCCCAAAGAAAGGGTGAGTTCTTCGCTCGGAAAACTCGTGCTAAACAGCAAGTGACCCGGCTAAGCAGCTCGAGCAACAGAGATAAAATCGATAAGCCAAGAATGTCAAATGAAGTGAGCTTCCTTCCTTTTATAACTTTCGTGGAGCCTTTCTTCCCACCTTTTCTTCCATCGAGTACCCCTCACCAAACCAACGCTTTCCCACTCATGATTTTCAAACCAGTTACTTAGGGAGTGTGTATTTCATGTGTGGGTGGTCCCCATATATGAAAAACAAAACAACATAACATAAAATAACTTACTTCTAACTCCTAATTCTTCTAATGAAAATCAAATGGGCCCTGACTTCACCAAAATTGGCCCCCAAAATGTAGAAATAATTATTTTTCTAAAATAATTTAGGAAGGGACATTACAGGGCTCCCCTCCCAAATGTTGCTTGTTGCCAAGCAACTTCAGTGTTGGATGCTCAAGTATGTGTTCACCCTCCTAGGTAGCATCCTCATCCGGCAAGCTCTTCAAACGCACCAAATATTCTCTAATTGCTCTGCTCCTCATCTTCCTCTCCCTAGCCTCCAGGATGGCCTCCGGTTCCAAAACCAGATGCCCCTCATCATCAAGCGGAGGCAACTCCACAGCTGTTGTAACCTGTTGTCCCAACATCCTCTTAAGACATGAAACATGAAAAATATTGTGGATCTTGCTCCCTGGTGGCAGCGCCAACTCATAAGCTACCTCTCCAACCCTCCTGATCACCCTGTAAGGTCCATAACAACGTGGTTGTAGCTTTTCGGCCCCCTTTTGTTTCAAAGCGGACTGTCAGTATGGCTGCAATCGTAGGAACACCAAGTCACCCTCCTCAAAATGCCTCCCAATCCGTTGTATGTCAGCATATAACTTTTGTTGGTTCTAAGCTGTCAACAAATTATCCTTAAGAGCCTTGAGGATGTATTGGCTCTCTTGGATCCAATCTTTGCCCTTTGGAACCCGGTTGTCTCCAAAAACGATATCAGCAAAAGACAAAGCATCATAACCATATAGAGCACGGAAAGGAGTCATATCGATGGTCATATGATGTGTGGTGTTGTAGTTGTACTCTCCCAAGTGCAACCAACGAATCTATGTCCTTTGCTACCCGGTCACATAGTTCCTATGATAACCCTCTAGCCACTTGTTTATCCTCTCTATTTGGTCGTCGGTCTGTGAATTGTAACTAGTGCTAGGGGTGAGCTCTGTTCGCACTAGCCTCAAAAGCGCATGTCAAAATAACCCCATAAATCTATTGTTTTTGTCACTTACTATAGTGTTAGGGAGTCCGTGTAGGCGTAAGACCTCCCTAAAGAACAACTCTGCTACCTGAGAAATTGAATGCCATGTCGGAATGGTAAAGAAATGTGCATACTTGGTCAGTCGGTCGACCACCACATAAATACAATCCTTCCCCTGCACTATGGGAAGTCCTGTGATAAAGTCCATAGAGATACTCTCTCATTTCCGCTCTGGAATGGGGAGAGGCTACGATAATCCTACTAGGTGAGTCAACTCCCCCTTGTTCCTCTGACAGGCCTCACACTCTTGTACATATCTCAACACGTCCCCCTTGAGGCCCTTCCACGTGAAGCACTCTCTCACAACCATGTATGTCTTCCTGAACCCCTAATGCCCCAACAATGGAGAATCGTGAGTTGCATAAAGTATCCGCTCTCTCAATTGTGAGCCTGGAACCAAAAATATGCACCCCTTGTAGTAGATAACCTCAGCCATCACCTGATAGCACTCATCTGCATGAATTCCCTCTGAGATCTCACATGCTCGTCAATCCTTGGAGTACTCAACTAACAATTGTGCCTTCTAGTCATGGCAAACGCTCATGAGTGAAAGCCCTACAGGTCTCCTACATAGTGCATTGGCAACCACATTGTGCTTTCCCCGCACATACTCAATATCAAAATCGTAGTCCTGCACCTTGTTGACCCACCTCTGTTGCTTGTCATTGAGGCCCTGGTGCCCCATTAAGTCACGAACACTGTTATGATCTGTATTCACCCTAAATCGGTTATCCACCAAATACTGACCGAACTTGGCCATTGCATGTGTTATGGTCAACATCTCCTTGTCTATGGAATATGACCTCTAATGTCGTAAGAGCTTTCAGCTCTCGAAAGCAATGGGGTTCCCATCCTGGGAAAAGACTACCTCGATCCCCTCACCCAATGCATCACACTCCAATGTGAAAGACTGCGTGAAATCCGGGAGTACCAATACCGGGCAACCACTCATCACCTCCTTGAGGTGATCAAAAGCTACCTGAGCTCCATCTGTCCATGCAAAATCCCCCTTCTTGGTCAGATCTGTGACGGGTGTTGCAAACAGTGATAAGCCCTTAAGGAACTTCCTGTACTAAGTGCAAATGCCCAAAAAAACCCCTCAACGTTGTCACATCTCTAGGCACCAGCCAATCCCGAATGGCCCTAATCTTCTCCTCATGCACCTTGACCCCATCTGCGCCAATAATGTGTCCCAAGTAAAGCATCTATGTTAGCCCAAATTCACACTTGGACAATTTGTCGTAGAACTGTTGCTCCTCCAGAATATGCAACATTGTCTCTAAGTGTTGCAGGTGCTCCTCCCATGTCCTGTTGTACATCAGGATGTCATCAAAGAAAACCAACACAAATCTCCTCAATTGCCCCCTGAACACATGGTTCATGCATGACTGGAAAGTGGCAGGGCGTTAGTCAGCCCAAAAGGCATGACCAGGAACTCGAAATGCCCATAATGACATCTGAAGGTTGTCTTCGGAATGTCCTGATCCCTCACACGGATTTGATGATACCCCAAATGCAAATTTATCTTAGAGAAGAACTTAGTTCCTCTAAGCTCATCCATCAACTCATCAATATGCAGCATGGGATACCGATTCTTCAACGTCCTCCTGTTGAGCGCCCTTTAATCAATGCACATACGTAGAGCCTCGCCCTTCTTCTTCACCAACACAACTGAAGAAGCGAAGGGGCTGGAACTCGACCTAATGTGGCCCAACCCCGACAACTCCCTAATGGCCGGCTAAATCTCATCCTTATAGGCTTTGGGATGCCTATAGGGGGTGGTAATGACTGCCTGCACACCAGGCTTCAACTCTATGGTATGCTCGAACCCCATGTCCGGTGTTTTTCCAGGTGGTATATCTCCAAAGACTACTGCATATCTATCCAGCGCAACCTGTATGTCTGGCGGTGGTGGTTTGGCTTGTCCCTCAGCCTCTAAAATCCTCAACTCCACTGCCCATGCTATGTCCCCATGTCTCAAGTTTGCCTCCATCCGATGAGCTAAAACTGTCTGTGGGGAATATGAGTGCATACCCCGAAGCACTACTAGCTTACCATCCAGTCTAGTAAACTCCATCACAAGCTGCCTCCAGTCGGTGGTAACTCGGCCAAGGGAATACATCCATTGGACACCCATCACCACATTAGTGTCTGGTACATCCAGCACGAAGAAATGATTTGTCATCGAATAGTTCCCCATGGTCACTATCAAAGCGAGAACATATCGATTGCACTACATAGTCATGTCCCCCGGTACTAGCACTGAAAACCCCTCAAACTCTACAGTGGTGATGCCTCTCCTCTAGACCATCTAAGCATAGTTAAAATTGTGGGTGGCCCCACTGTCAACTAAGAATGAGACACATTGCCCCTGTACCATGCCTCTGATCCTCATGGTTAGAAATTTGGGTACCCCGCACAAATATGCAAGGACCCCCCCAGATGGTGTAAAAGATGCTCCTCCCGGTGGAGGTGGTGGTGCTCTCTCTGATGGCCCCTCACAGTCTCCTCCATTGAACTCCAACTCCACCTCATCCTCCTGATGATTGTCTAAGAAGACGTCGATACAGTGGGCCTTGCCCACTATGCACCGATGACCTGGTGCCCACAGCTCCCAACATGTAAAACATAGCTTCCTCCTCCTAAGGTCTCTCCTAATCTCATCATCCAATTGTCCCCTCCCTGGAGCTGCTCTCTGCGCTGCTGGGGGTCTAGTATCACCCCCTTTCTGAGGGTAGGGAGTCCGTGATGGAAAAAGGTGCTCGAGTCTTGGGGATGGCCCCCTGCAAATCACTCGTACAAGTCACAGCCTCTAGCAAAGTGGAGGGTTTGCGTGACTTCAACAGTCCATGCAATGGCTTCGTCAATCCCTCTACAAATATGTACGCCTTCCTATCATCCAATAAATCAGGCAACATGACTAAAAATTGCAGGAACTCCGAAATATAATGCTCAGGATGTCTTGTCTGTCTGAGTTGGGTCAGCTCTCTAAAGTGAGCCTCTGAATCCCCCCAATCAAAACGCTCCACTACTCTCCGCATGAAGTCCTCATATGCAGTCACATCGGCATACCCCAAAGTAAACAAGCCATGAAACCACTAGTTGTGTGCCTCTCCCTCTAAATGCAAAGTGGCCATTTTAATGGCCTCCATCTCCGTCATCCTGTTGAGCTGGAAATATGTGTCTATCTTCTCCACCCAAGCACGAATTGTGCACTTGGTAGTGCCATCATAAATGGGAAAAACCATCCTCCCAATGGTACGCTGCAACTCGGAGCTTTGCGTGTCTTGGCCTCCATAGCTCCTTCCCCTCTCATTCTGCTTGAGCTAGCAATAATCTCTGAAAGATAGTGCTGCTTTGAAATCTTCTCCCATGGACTGCCATACTCTGAAATAATCTCCCTCATCAGCTCCTACTTGTTCCACTGGTGCTAAGGGTAGGAAAGAAGGAAATGTAGCTCTAGATGGCCCACTAGAGCATGGTGGTTGCGAAGTAGGTGAAGGTTGATCATACTGTTGAGAGGCTCTGGAAGTCTCTCCAAATAGAAAATCCCAATGAGTGATCCGCTCCTGGTTCTGCATCTTGATCTCATTTAACATCTCCTTCTGCCCCTTTGCCAAATCATTCAATGCTTTCAAGAGACTATCAAAGACCATCTCTTCCTTTCCCTTGGGCTCTCCTATATCCTCTACTATCACTTCATTTCCACAGTCCTCAATGTCTAGAGTGATCTCCAACTCCCACTCTTTGCTCTGGTACCTTTGCTTCCTGTAAGTAATATATTGTCTATTCTCCTCTCTCATATGAGATTCCTCCCATGGCTGAGCCAAGATCTAAGCTCTGATACCACTGTAATGTTCCAAAATAGGGAAAACAATGCTATGCAAGAAAATAACAAATTTGCACCATAGAAATTTTTAGACAATGCAGTAAACACCCAAAAGAATCAGAAATATGGAAGCAGCTGAGCCATTTTATTAGAATGGAGCAAGACTATAAATATATGGAATAAATGCACATGGGCTTGCCCTTTTGGCAGGTGGAGGAAAACCCAGGTGAAACAATAATAAACGCATGATTGCCCACAAGTTGTCCCAGTTGGGAAGGTCTACTCTGCCCAAGATACTTTGGACAAAAGTTTCCCACTCATCTATCACTGCAGTGAGAGCAGAGTTGGGAAGGTCTGATCTGCCCAAGATACTTTGGACAAAGGTTTCCCACTCATCTGTGACCGCATTTAGAGCAATCCTGGCCATCACATCATCCTCCACCTTTGCACCTATGGCAGTCAACTGGTCTCTGATCCACTGTAATCTGAAGATAAAATGTTCAGTGTCTTCCCCCTTAGTCATCATTAATCACCGCTTCTGAGTCTCCAGAAGCATCTTCCTCTGGACGGACTTTCCCTCATATAGGGATGTTAAGGCCTTACACATCTCATTAGTTGTTTTCTTTTCAGTTATGTGTGGGACAACATGGTCCTTAACTCCATCCATTATCAACCACTTCGCATGTTCCGCAGTTTCATTATACTTCCTCAGGAGATCTGCATCGGTCAGCGTGGCCAGAACTCGTTCTACATGGTCTCTTAGACAATATGCCTCTAGGACTATTAGGATTATAGCCTTCCAATCTGCAAAGTTGGATAGGCCATCCAATCTATCCTGATCATGCAGTCCGTGAGGTGCCATCTGCTGAGAAATTTGTCGGAGCTCCTATTCTCTTATGCTAGAGATCTGGATCTAAGGTTCTTGGCGAAATAGGCACCTTCTGCTCCCTCTAACAACTAATTTTCCTTCTTGGAAATCTGCCAAAACAAACAATGATTCAGCTCTTTGGCTAGAAACCCTCTGAGAAGCTCATCTCCTACCACTCTTTGTCTCTAGTGCTTAGGTTAAATTTTGAAAACTTCAGAAATTTAACTCGACCAGCACCTTCTGAAGTTCTGCAGCTCTACTTCAGGAACTTCTGGTTCAGACAACTTCAGATCTGCATCACCCTAGCTGGCTTCAGACAATCCCAGCGCTGCCTCTGCGCAGTAAGTACGTGGCCCTGCATGGAGACAGCGTAAGACTATGTCACCCTACCCTCTGCATGATTCTGCTCCCTCTGAAATTGTGTTGTGCCTTCATATTTGGCCTTCTGTTTCTGTTGTTGCTCTTCCTACTGCTTTCAGTCTTCTGCTGGTGACCCTGCTAGATCTGCAATCACTCTGATACCATGTGAAAATTTCTGAATGTTACTTATCGAGAAATCTACTGTTAGATCTGGTTATGCTCCTCCTACTTAATTAAGTTATCAATGTTGAAACTTCAGATTAACATCGAAGCAAACACATAACAAACCTTCACCGATTCAGATCTAAAACTGAAAATTACATGCACATATAGACAAAGTGACACAAGGATTTTCTGGACAATAGTCTCCGGAAAAACGCAATGCGGGAAAACTGGTCTTCTAGCTGCTGGAGGGTTTTATTATCAAGAGTTTTCTAAATGCATCAAATCTGGGTTCGAGCTCTGGAAAACCAAACAGAGAAAATATAGATTTGCAGCTCACCTGTTGTTCTAGAGCCAAAATATTGACTAATCCACACCCTCAAACGAAATATACAGGACTTAGCCAAATCTTGTCCCTAGAAACCCTAACGCTGCCCCTGAAGCCCCTGCGTCAGCCTCTGCATCCCTTTGTGCTGGCCTGGAGAGGGTTGCGTAACCCCAAAATGGGTGACGCAGACCCTACGCTGACCTTGAGGGACTCTGTGTAACCCCAGAGGGTTTCCTGCTGCCCAACTCTCCCCCGAGAGAGACTGTGTAGCACCTGCGTAGCTAAAGCTGCCCCTGCGCTGTGCAGTTGTTGCCCTCTCTGCTGCTGCTGCTCCTGCTTCATGTCCATATGGACGGTTTTACCTCCCAAAGTGACAGGTAACCTTGGAAGGATCCCTAACGGTTGACTCGTTCTTCGCAATGCGGTCGGGGTCGCATTCTACGTAATGGCACAAGCGGTGGCGAACCCAAAGTTTTCCAATAGTTGTGATAAACACTACCGTACGCCCCTTCTCATCTATAATGGTGTCGGTACCCACTGCACAAAAGCCCTGGCATCGTGATCTCGAAAGGCACATAAGACGGAAGGCGGTATCCTGCAAATCGACTCCAATCAAAGGAAGCGACCAAACTACTTGGAGGGGCTACCATCGAATTGAGAAGGTCTTCCCCTGGTGTTACGGAAGAAGAAGAAGCATCTTCCACGACCTCCATCTCGAAGGCGGGAGGAGTATCCTCCGGGACCTCCATCACGGGAGGTGGAGGAGCAACTTCTTGAGGTATAGGGACAGGAGAATCTTTCTCCAAATCCAAGGAATCTGAAGAAACAAGAAGAACATGAGGGGTGTGAGATCCACTCTCAACGGAAAAGACCTGGTGCACCATAGACGGGGCCAGTTCAACCGATCCCACGACCAATGGTTGGTCGGGAATGGATTCCTGAATCTGAATTTCCAAGGGAGCGGGATCGACCAAGGATGACTCTTGACCAATCGTAGGATCAACTGGTGGAGGACTCAAAGAAAGCCATTTATAACCAGCCGGGAGGCATGGTGTAGAAACGGTTGAGTTGTCCAAGACTCGCTTGGCTTCATCCATGTACGAACAAAGGTGAATGGCATGGTGCCCCCCACACAACTTACAGGGATTGGTAATCTTACCCTGCTTCTTAGGAGCCTTACCAGCACCAACTGAAGACGTGCCCCCAACCTGACTCCCGGAAGCCAAAGGCAATGGCGGGCGACTGTTGGACCATTCTTCAAGTACCTTGGGAATGCCAGGGCAGTCTCGAAGAAGATGGCCTCCCATGCACAACAAGGAGGTATAGGGACAGGCGAATCTTTCTCCAAGTCCGAGGAATCTGAAGAAACAAGAAGAACCTGAGGGATGTGAGGTCCACTCTCGACGGAAAAGACCTGGTGCACCGTAGACGGGGCCAGCTCAACCGATCCTTCGACCAATGGTTGGTCGGGAAAGGATTCCTGAATCTGAATTTCCGGGGGAGAGGGATCGACCAAGGATGACTCTTGACTAATCATAGGATCAACTGGTAGAGGACTCAAAGAAAGCCGATTATAACCAGCTGGAAGGCATGGTGCAGAAACGGTTGAGTTATCCAAGACTCTCTTGGCTTCATCCATGTACGGACAAAGGTGAATGGCATGGTGCCCTTCACACAATTTACAGGGGTTGGTAATCTTACCCTGCTTCTTAGGAGCCTTACCGGCACCAGTTGAAGATGTGCCCCCAACCTGACTCCCAGAAGCCAAAGGCAATGGTGGACGACCGTTGGACCATACTTCGAGCACCTTGGGAATGCCAGGGCAGTCTCGAAGAAGATGGTCTCCCGTGCACAACATGCAAGGGAACTTGACTTTCCGGGGAGGGTTGGAAGGTTTATCAAGAGAAGGCTTCTTAGGCGCAATAGCCGCAGAGCTAGCCTCTCCTTTATCTGACTTCTTCTTCTTTGTCTTCTTCTTCTTCTTAGCCACCTGGTTACTCGAATCCAGACTTTCACCAGGCGAAGTAGAAGAGGAGGACGCAGAAACAGGCGAAGAAGGGGAGAGGTCCACCTTGGAATCAACATGATGTTGTTCAGGAGAAGGAACTGATTGAACATAAGCTGAGACATTCGGGACCACAGAGGTTGAAAACAACCAAACAGGCAACCCAACAATTAACCCAGGAAGGGACAACGTTGCCATATAAGGAGCACCAACATTTCCAAATGGAGGAAACGGACCAGGATTCCCATCGGAGGGGATTCCTTGGTTGGTGAACTCTGGAAAAGTTGCCATCAGAAACGATCTTCAGAACAACACCCTAAGGAAACTAACTTTAACCAGGAATATTTCGTGGGCAGTTAATTTTTAAAACATTGAAACAAAACTCTACCGTTTCATCTTTTAAGAGTCGAGAAACAGAAAAAAGGTGACTCTATCACTTTCAAATTGGAAACAAGCGTGAAAGGACAAGCGTTTTATGATCCTTTCAAATTTAATGAGTCAAAAAAGATCAAAATGACTGCTCAGGAATGCTAGGCAAAGGGTGTACCAAATAACCGTGAGCTGCAATATACACCTTGGTTTCAAAATGAAAGAGAAATCAACCAAGGACTTAGTAGTGAGAACAATCTCCCCGAATGTTGTGTCCAGGTGTATCCTGGTATAAGGCGGCAGTGACTCGACACCTATGGATAATGATAGAAACCTATTGGGTCTCCCTTTTATATCAGCAGTCTGAGGAGCACAAGTCCATCTTCATGTTGTCCTAAGCCAAAGGCGAGCAATGACTACTAGGTTTTAAGACACCGGAACACGTCTCTAGCCTAGACCTTTAAATGTGTTCCGTTAATGTTTCAATGTTTCCTTAGGTAAATTGAGGAAATTTCATGGTTGATCTTCAATTATGTTTCGGTTTCAAGGCTCTAGCATATGTCATATGACAATCTCCTATATGCAGCCATATGAGAAAAGAAATCTTTCAATTCGATGAATGTTATCTAGTTAAAGGAAGAGTTTCAAACAATGATGCAACAAACAACAACACTGCAAACGAAATCTTTTCCAAACTAGATGAATTTCACTATCCAAAAGTAATTCCAAACATTCAACGATGCGAATTATGCAATGTAATCTATGCAAAATTCTCTTTCTTGAAAACTATGCAATTGTAATCTATGCACAATTTCCTTTTTCTTTTCAAATGATAAGAATGCACTCAATGCATTTTTCGATAAAATGAGAATCTACTTAATGCATGCTTTCAACGAAAGAGAATGCACTCAAAGCGATTTTTAGTTTTCAATCATTAAACAATGTAATCTAAGTTCAATGATAAATCTCAAAAAATACTTTTCAATGCAATGTGATCTAATGCATCTTAACAAAAAGCAAACTATGAGACAAAAGCTAAAAGAACGCAAATCTCCTTGATGAATGCAAAAGAGATGTAAACAAACACTAAGAATGAAATCGTTGTTTCAAACACTTTGTCACGAAATCCCTCAAAAGGCGACAAGACATATGAGGTCAAACACAAAGAGGACTTCCAAAGCAAGAGATCAAAACAAGGCATTCATTCCCTTTTACATCAAACAATCATGGAAATAAGACATTTCAAACAATGAGCAATGTAATCTATGCTCATACAGTGAAAAGACCAGAAGGGAAAGACACACTGGTGAAGGATTTAGGGAAAAGTCTCAATTTTCACACACCCTGAAATTGGCACGACTTTATCATTCACAACTAGTGCCAACTGGCGCGACTTGCTCACTGACAACTAGCACCAATGGCAAATTGGCGCGGGTTGCTAACTGACAACAAGCGCCAACGCCTAAAAATGAAAAAACAAAGAATTTCTCCCAACCAAGACCAGACTCACCACTTCCAGCAGAATCTCCAAGACTCAAATGAACCATGTAATCTAGGCTCAAAGCGAGGCAAAGCTAAACACACAGATCAAGCTTAGAAAGCTCAAAACAGAGCAAACCCCAGCAGTCCCCAGCACTGGCGCGACTGTCAGGCTGAAACTAGCGCCATATCAAGATTGGCGCAGGTAATAAATGGACAACTGGCGCCAATTGGCGCGACTGTCATGCTAAAAAGCGCGCCAGTCAAGTTTTCTATGCCAAAATAAAAAATAATCAATCTAAGATCAGACCAGTGATGTTCAAGCTATCAAAGACCCAAATTCACAGAAAGAACCAGCCCAGAGAGCTGACCAAGCAAGCAAGGCCAAGAAATTGACCGAAAAGAGAAGACAATACTCCAAGTTGTTCAGTCCGTAAACTAAACCGGAGATTGACTGAAGCAGCGTTGATCTACTCCGCTAATGCAGAGCAAAAGCGTTTGGAAGGCTATCTGGCTGTACTTCAGGCTCCGTCTATAGCTTACAAATCAAACAACAAGCTGACTCCCCAGTGGAGTCGCCAAATTGTTGAGGAGGTAAATCCCCTCTGCAGACAAAGGCGATCCCTACTAGCCCAGATCGGGTCTAGCAACAATCAAACACGCTACAGTGCAGGTTCCTAATCGTAAATAAACCGACTTGCGAGGAAAGCTTACCTGGAATCCAACGCTGTCGTTTGTGGAAGAGGTGGTGCTCCCGTTCCTTTGCCCTGGCAGATCACAATCCTCACGATCTCTGTGATCAGACACCTGCACATGCAAGAAACAACACAAACGCAAGCATAAAATCTAGTATATACAACTATATGTCAGTCGAAGAGGACATAACTCATGAACATGATCAAGAACAAGAGTGGAACCATAACCAATAGTCGTTTAACATTAATGAGTCAAAAAGAAGAATACAACCAAAGCTTCGACGCCGAATTCTCCTTTGGCGGGTCATCAGCAGAACATGTCTCGATAAAGCCTGTCAAGGATGGGACAAGCCTCTCTCTCCGGATATTTGGCAATAGTCTCCTTGCTTGGATTTGGCCTTAGGGAATCAAGAAGGCTCTTGCAGCATAAGGATATGAAAGCTCTTGGGAACTTGGAGATTTGAAGACTAGCTTGCAATGGAGATGGGCAAGCTTTTATAGATGGAGGAAGGGGAGTGGGGATCCCTATAATTGTGGGATTGGCCCTATCATCAAGGAAGCTTCCATGAGAGGTGGCAAACCACTTCCTCTCTATGGAAATCCGTAGCCAAACCTCCCAACTCAAGATAGATATCAGTTCCTGGATCAGTTAGGACAAAACTTCCGCCATTTATTTTTAAAAAACATTCCTTAAATTGGCTGGCGCGAGTGCGACTCTGGGACAGAGCGCCAACTGGCGCGGCCTCTTTGAAGTATTTTCCCCATTGGCGCAGGTACTGAACTGCCTGCTCGCGCCAATGCAAAAAGGGCCATTTTTAGGGTTTTTCATAAGGAGATGTCTTCAGGGCAATGAAAGCTCTTGTTCAGAGGGATGTCATGAAAGTGGTTTCAAGGCATGTCACTGCTCACAGGTCACGGAATGAGCCCTCCAATGTGCGGGATGGGGATTGTAGGGACGATGACAAATTACTGTGTAACAAAGACAATTTCATCACATGTTTAATTTAATTAACTTTAATTATTTAATTTTCCTAAGTTTAGACTTAGGAAATAAATTAAAACAATTAATTAATTAAACATCTCCCAAACTAGATGAAAATTCCCAAATCCTTTTATGGGTCTTGTAGATCAGGTGTACTCTAGTCCCTCCACAAATTTTGGGAGCTAGAGCACATCCGATGCTACCCCAATACACAAAATCTCAACACCACGTGTACCCAACTTCTCTCTTCTGCGCTGGCCCCAGTGACTGCAAAATAGCTCCTGGATATAGTTGCCACTTCCAACCTCCAAACTCACCCAATAGCCTACAAATCTACTGAGCCTCCTCCTCCAAAGTTCTCACAGCAATAGACCTTCGGAATAGTGTTGCAATGGCCATACAAGAACAACTACTGCGTCCTCCAGAAATAGGCATTGTTGGGGTAAACTTAATATAAATGTTAGAAATATCTCGATGAAACTCCCTCGGATGACAACTGATGAACCTATCTAGGGTGGCACTTGAAGTCCCCTGAAGAAAGGGTGAGTTCTCCGCTGGTAAAACTCGTGCTAAACAGCGAGTGACCTGACTAAGCAGCTCGAGCAACAAAGATAAAATCAATAAGCCAAGAATGCCAAATGAAGTGAGCTTCCTTCTTTATATAACTTTCGTGGAGCCTTTCTTCCCACATTTTCTTCCATCGTGGGTACCTCACCAAGCCAACGCTTTCCCACTCATGCTTTTCGAACCAGTTACTTAGGGAGTGCGTATTTCATGTGTGGGTGGTCCCCATATATCACCAACAAAACAACATAACATAAAATTAACTTACTTCTAACTCCTAAGTCTTCTAATGAAAATCAAATGGGCGCCAACTTCACCAAAATTGGCCCCCAAAGTGTAGAAATAATTCTTGTTTTAAAATAATTTAGGAAGAGACATTACATGGATTAAATCATGGATTTTCTGAAGAGTTTTAAGCCATTCATCAAAGGAAAAAATATTTTAAAAAATTATTTCTCAAAATTTATTTGAAACCCTTTTATAATTTGTAAAATAATTTTGTAAAATTAGATTGTAAATTATTTTGATAATTGGGGTTTGGGGATTTTAGATTTTTTGTATATATTTGGGGTTTAGGTGTTGTACTTTTATTTTTTGCAGGTTGGATCAAGGGATCAAGCAGAAGAAGAGCTAGATATAGGCCCTTGAGCGTAAGATCTAGCCTCTTGAGAATTTTGCAGGGCTACCCATTGAAGAAATTTGCAGCAAAATTCAGATCCCAGGAAAAAAAAAAAAAAATTGAGACAAGGGTTTCAATTTTGCAAGGCTCTCGAGTCCAGATCCAGGCCTCTCACGCCCAGCGTCTCCCTCCTTGGCCTGTGTCAGCCTCTAGAGCCTCTGCGTCACATTTGTCACCCTTTTAGGGCAGGTTGTAGCCCCTAAAGGCCTCGGCCTCCCTTTCCCAGCCCAACATTAGGACTTTTAGGCCTTGAAAGGCTTAGCCGTGGGCCCTAGGCCACACGGATGCCTTCCTCTAGCCTTAACGAGTGCCCTTTAGGCAAGTCGTCCTCTTTTTGTCCCGAATTTGCCTCCTAAAGCCCAACATCCAACCTTAGAGCCTCCTCCTCCTCCAGCGTTGACCTTTTATGGCCTTCTCTTGCCATTTCAACCCTGAGCTATCATCTTAGCCCAACGTTGGCCTTCCTTGGTCTAGCATTGGCTTTTCTTGGCCTCTTTTGCCCTAATTTGCCCTGAAACCCTCCTCTGATTTTTCAGCACTAATTCCTTGGTGGTTTTGCAGGTGTTTGGTCCCCAAAATACTGATTTTCAAGTGGCATCTTCATCCACAATTTTTGGGCCACTTGGGCAAGTACTTCTATAAGGCCTTGGGTCTAGGGTTTGACTTTTAAACTGTAGTTTTATCTTTGTTTTATTACAGAAATTAAATCAGTAAGAATTAGGTCATAAAATCACATGCATAAAGGGTCAAAATTGTTTAAAATTGTTAAATATTGATTTTCCTAAATTTTGGCCACTTGGGCACTTTAGATCTAGGCTAGATCTAACTTTTAAAGTTTTATACTTGCTATAATTTACTGCATACTGAAAATTTCTGAAGCACACACTTAACTAGGGTCAAAAAATTAAAAAATTTCAGTTTCAGTGAATTTTTGTTATTTTTGGATATTTTTGGGCATTGTCTCAGGCATTACTAGCTTGTTGATCTATCACTTATTTACTATTGTAATAAACATATCAGATCTGGAATATCTCTGACAAATACATCTTAAAAGGGCTGGTACATCTGATTTTTCAAGTTTGTCAAGTTATTTGGTGGTTCAGTTAATTTTTTTGTGACATTGGGCAAGCATAAGCATTGTTGAATCAACATTTACTTACTGTTGTCATAACTTGTTTATTGTTATCATAACAGTCACTTGTTGCTCATAAAAAAATCATTGGAACATAAAGTGCCCAAGTGTCTTCATAGGCCTATATTTTGTTGTTACTTGTTCCTAGCATTTATATTGTGAAAGTGGCTAATAGTGTGTGTCTCCTTGTGAGTTTATGTTCTATAAGAATTCATACTTCACATCTAATAAGCTCACTCACTAAAAGCACTTAGATCATAAGTGAATCTGATGATAAGTCTCTTGGGAATATTGGCATCTTGATAATATAATTTAATCTCTCTCTAGCATTGAATAATAAGATCACATGTAATCTTGTTCCACATCTTTGGTAATTATGATTGGCATCTTAATTGATAAGTGGATAAGTTGATCTAATTGGTTAGGCATCTTATGGGAAATTTGTTGAAGCTTGCACTTGTGTCTCTAAGCAATTTACCTTGTTTAAGATTGTCATCTCATCATTGTTAAATACTCTTGCTATAAGATAATTTACAATAAATATTTAAGTAACACAAACAATCTTAACTCAAGATAATCTCACTCATAATCTCTTGCACAAGCATACAAATTCTAGATTGCATTAAAATTCACCTCTTAGCATAAGCTAGTTTGATAGAGACTTAGGGCAACCCTTTTCAGACTAGCTTGACAGATCCAACTTCTCCTAGTGGTTAACACAGTGACCTTGCAGTCATCAGGGCCACAGTCTCTGCAGCACCGGAGGCACTGGGTGAGTAGAACACAGGGGGAGATATCCTTAATCAAGTCGTTGCCTGCTTCCCGTTGGCTTCCATTTCACAACTTACTTTGAGGATTGTTTCTCAAAACAGTTAAAGGAAAGGTTCTACTTAGATTAGGCATAGAATTAAAATTAACCAAGGTCATTGCATCTCACATAGGTCCCAGGGCTGGCACATTGTATAGGTTAGTCAATCATTCAAGAAGTAGATGTACATGCGGTCACTTGGTTTCAATTTACCATAAGCAAGAATTGTGACTCTATTAAGGCATTGGTCTCATCTAATCTAATCAATAATCTTGTTCAAATTCAACCAAGTGCTAGGTCACTCATCTATGTCTCCCAAACAAGTTGGTTCCCAACTTGTCTTCCTTCACCTCAATTCATAGGGACGACCCCCCATAGTCTGTTGTTGGGAGACAACTAGAACAGAGTCGACGGGGATCAGAGTGACAGCCCCCGCCTTGAGCGGTTGTCGCAGTGCTTGTACAATCTGGGCAATAACAAGCCCCATCACTCTAGTTTCATGGATGGCAATTGTGTGAATTGCTGGATTGTGGAATGTCAAATACCACAATGATTTTGGAAATGGAAAATGGCAGAGAACTCCTTACGTGGTTTCCCCCCTTCAATTAAGTCAAGAATGCATCATGAATATAGATAGCCATATTGAGGTTTATGCTAGTTAAGGAAAAAACCTAGCTAGTAGAAACAAATGTATACCTTTGGTTCTTGTATTGTTATAATGTAGGGTGGATTTCTATGTGGGATCTATGCTAAGTGTCTAGGACATTAAGATTACAATCCTTAACCATGCAGAGAGTAATGAATTCCACCAAGAAATGTGAGACTAAGAACGAACCCTAATTATATATGATTGCGCTCTCCACAAGCCTTATGTAGGAAGAGTAAAAGGTTTATTAAACCCCTTGTCATAGAGCATCATGCTATATCTTTTCAATTCGTACATTACTTTCTTTTGACTAATAAATGTAATTCATTTGAAGAATGGTTTTACTGTATCAGCTATGGTAATAAACAAATCAACAAAGTATCTGACAAATGGAATGAGCATAGCAACACAATTCTTAATTTCTCATCCTGTTCTTTTGAGATGGGGTTAACAACACTGGAAAACATATATAATGGGCATAATTTCAAACAACACGATAACCATAATGTTTTCTCATGTCAACACCCTCTTCTCCCATTTATTTAATGCAATCAATAGAATAGCAAACCTGGCTTCAAAATAGTTGGAACACAAAGAATTCCAGAAGTATTGACTAAAAGATCTAACCGTCCATGAGTCTCCAAAATGGTTTTTGCTGCCACCTGTCACATATAGGCAATATGACCCAAATTAAGGTGAAGACAAACAACATGAAATGCACGAAAGAGACCATATGCAATAGTCAGTTAACAATCTAACATAAGAAAGGAATAATAATAGAAAAGTGTGTCAAGGGAAACATCTTCTAGCAGATAATTATTGAATTATCTATAATAAACATATTTTATTTCTGCTCTGTTTTCTCTTTGGAAGTGGATATGAATTTCACTGCATATGCCCACCCTTCTTTTGCATCTGTGATTATAAATAATTTCTTGTAAATATATGATGTATTTTTTAATATATATATATATAAACACAAAGCTCCTTGGAAATCACCAGGAAAGTAACAGCAAGGAACATGATGTGCTGCCTTAATGGAGTGTTAATTTTTCACCCTGTGTGGCACCATTTTGAGTAGTGATCAGGACTGCTTATTACTGGCATTGTGCTTGTGAGGTTATAATGCGTCCGTTTCTTGTATAAAATGCACATATATATTTTATATGTTAATAGAAATAGGAAGCCTTTAATTATATATACACACATGCTTCTTAGCTCTTCTAATATGTGTGTGTGTGTGTTCAATTCATCAGAGGTGGTAGGTTACCCCTCAGAGGGCCAATGTGCTCCTGCAAGGGGCACATTGTAAAGCAGTAAAGTTTTGGCCATTAATTCCGACCCGTTACACCTCATTTGTATTGATTTTCATCATATTGATGGAGATTTGCTAGTGGTTAATTGGAGGTCTTTGGCTCAGGGGAGTATCATTTCTCCTCGGTTGAATGATTGTTCTTGTTGTTTGGTGGTCTTCTGACATGTGCTTGCCTTGTTGATCACACCTTGGTCGCACTTATGGATGGTTGTGGAGCATATTATATCATTACAGTGTCGTTTGGTGTATATGCTTGTCTTGGATTTAGATGATGGTTCTAGCCCCCCAAGGGGTTAGATTATGGTGTTAGGAGGTAGATGTTTCATGATGATATTGATGTTTCCTAGTAACTTGGGTGTGTCGATATATGATGTTGGTGTCACTAGGGAAGGGTATTCTACATGGTCCTAATGTGTTGGATATGTGATGGGGAACACACGTATTGAATGGAATGTCACTCAACGCTTTTTTAAAGTGCTCAAGCATTTTCAAGTGTAAGTGTGTGAATAACACTATAGTATAGCTTGTTATACCTTATGCTTACAAGCTTTAACCAACTACAAATTTTTAAGGTGAATTCTAAATTTTTAATAGTTTTTAAAAATATTTATTATTATTATTGTTATTGATGTCCCTGTTGAAAATGTAACTATAGTTGGTCTTCATAATTGCTATTGTACGTTATCATTATGTATTCATTGTAAAATTGAAAAAGAAGAAAAAGAAAAATTATTTTGAAGCATGGGTTTCATGCTCTTTTCAGTTGTTCAATGTCAAATCCTCCATTGAAGGCCCCTAGTTTTTTCTCGAGTCATAAGAGTCATTATTATATATATATTAGACCCTTCTTGGGCTTTTGTATCATGAAAAGAAAAAATATTTTGAGTCAAAACAGTCATATTTCATCTCCTCACCAAGTCAGCCCTACCTTGATGAAGTCGGCCCTGTTTGGGGCAATTCGACCCTGTGGAAGCAGTATAAATAGAAGGAGAATTTGGCGTATTTGGCATCAATCAATCCATAAATTCCATCTGCAGTGAAGTAAGAAGAAAAAGAAGTGTGAAGTCAAGGACTAGAATGACAAATCGAAGGAAGAACAAAAATTGAAGTTTTGAGCATCTCTCTCTCATATGTGCGAGTTTTTATAGGGTTTATGGGCAAGTTGCAGGGGCCGAAATTTTTGTAGTTACTGCAGGTCCAAATTTTTGTTGTAGGGGCCAAAATTCCAGTTGGAGCAAATTTGAAGGGTGTTGACACTTGTTGACTTTGGTAGAATTTGTCTACTTGGAAGGAGGGTTGACTTGGTGATTGGAGAAAGTCTTTGTCTTGGTCATAAGGTCTTGGATTGTATCACTTTCACTTGGTTCTATTAGAGAATAAGAGTTTGATTGGCTTTTCCCCTAGGATAGGGGTTTTGCCCTAGCTGAGTGCCTACATCTTGTGTCTCTTGTTTTTGTGATCTTCATGTATTTTTTATTTGGTAATTGCTTCATGAAAGATAACATAATAAAGAAGTAAAGAAGCCAACACATATCACAAATAATTATCAAGAAAAGAGGAATCAAAACCCTAATAACTACATGCATTGATTTCTCAACATGGTATTAGAGCTAAGGTGAAGGAAGGACTATTTGAAGATCACTTTGTTGGCTATCATTTGAAGGAAGGACAACACTCTTGAAATTGTGAAATTTTCAAATCTGAAAATTATTACTGCAGTGATTGATTTATTTCGCCTACTTGTTAGATAAGTTATTTACAGATGCTTCAGTAAATTTTGAAATAAACACAGTTGCAGTACTTCACTCTAATCAAAAGTAGAAGAACAGAAATAACACATGTAGCACAATAGAAACAACCATATGAACACAGTTATTTTTGGACAATTGTCCCCGAAAAAACCCAATGTGGGAAAACCGGTGCAGCTAATGAGGGTTTGTATTTATCTTCAGCAATAAAAAGATCTTTTACAAAAGTCTTGGTGAGAAACATAAATTAGCATACACCTGGCATGAATTTTCTGGACACACCAGAAGTATTCTCGACTCTCGGGGTGACCTTCTACACCCTCTGCGTCATCCTACGTAGCTGCTCTGCGCAATCCCTCCGTGGACTACGTAATTCTGCATGGAGGGCTTGATGTTGCTGCTCAGCACTGCCTTGCCTTCACCCTTCTACCTTTTGCTTCTCTGTCAATTGACTTCTCCCTCCTCCTTCTGCCTCTACAATCCCACCTATACAGACTCACCCACTGAAATCGAATTCTCTTACTTCATAATCGATTTCCTTCGGGTACTGAGAATGTGCCCGGCTTGATTTCCAAATGACCCTCAAGCCTCTTCTTATAATCTTCTCGTTGATGAATCACGGTCAAGATTATATCTTTAATCAATGGCTCAGATTAAAAGATGACATGATCTCCGTTTTCTAGAAGATTCATACTCTGCTTTATTAATACCCTTTAATTATTTAATTTCCCTAAGTTTAGACTTAGGGTCTACATTAAAATAATAAATTATTTTAATAAAGCAAGATCTTAGTGGAATTTCCACAAACGATTTCTGGGTTCTCTGGATAACCGTTGTCCAAGCCTCTCCACCAAATTTGAGACTTGGAACACTTCCTGATGCTATAAAATCAACACTCCCTCTTAGCAAGGAAAGTGTTTAAGCAATACACCACTGTACTGCTCTAACTTTACAACATCTGTTGCGTTGATGATGTCCTGGCTGCTGCCCCTCATCTCTGCGCTACTGCCCTCTGTACTGCTACCTGTTACATTGTCTCTGCCACTGCCTCATTTGTACTGCAGTTCCCTTTGTCTCTGTAGACCACCCGTTCCTCTAATGGAAGGGGTTCTCGACCATCCCCATCTTCTCTTTTAAGAAAGTGAACTTAATCTTACTCAGAGCCTTGGTGAAGATATCTGCCACCTGTTCCCCTGTAGGAGTGTACCTCAACTGCACTGCTCCTCGTTGGACATAGTCCCTGATGAAGTGGCACCGAATTTCAATGTGTTTCAATCGGTCATGAAACACAGGATTCTCAGAGAGCTTGATGCAACTCTGATTATCACACATAATCCCGGTCAGTTCCATCCTCTTTTTGAGTAGGTTTAAGAGTAATTTACGAAGCCATATGGCATCACACGAAGTTGTGCTTGCAGCCATATACTCTGCCTCGGTTGAACTTAGTGTGATGGACTTTTGTTTCCTACTGCACCCGAAGGTCATTCCTGATCCGAGACTAAAACAATACCCACTTGTACTCTTCCGATCCACTGTGCTTCCAGCCTAATCTGCATCTGTAAACCCACTCAACTGGACCTCATTGCCCTTGGTGTACTTCAATCCATACTAGATTGTCCCCTTTAGATATCTGAGAACATGTTTGCCTGCTGCCTAGTGAGCCCTCCTTGGTTCCACCGTGAACTAACTAAGGATATTCACTGCATAACAAATGTTTGGTCTAGCATTGACCAGATACATCAATGATCCAATGAGTTGCCTATACAAGGTGGGATCAACCTCATCATCCTCTGTTGTGTCTATCTTCTTCCAGTTTGTAATCATTGGCGTGGCCATGGGTCTACAGTCTTCCATCTGAAATCTCTTCAAGATTTCTGTAGTGTATCTTCCTTGCCCCGAGAAGATTTCTCCCTTCTACTGCCAGACCTCCAAACCAAAAAAATAGTGCATCTACCCCAGATCCTTCATGTCGAATTCCGTAGCCAGATTCTCCTTGCAGTCCTTGATGAGTTTAGATGATCCACTAAGAAACAGATCATCTACAAATAATACCAGGATTAACGACTCATCCCCTCCTCTCAAGTAGTAGAGATTGGGATCTGCGTCACTCTTGACGAACCCCATCTTCTGCAAATAACTATCAATTCGCCCATACCATGCTCTGGGGACTTGTTTTAAACCATACAAGGCTTTCTTTAGCCTGCAAACATGAGTCTTTTGCTCATGTGTCTCCAAGCCCTCTGTTGTTCTATGTACACTTCCTCCTCTATCACCATGTTCAAGAACGTTGTCTTGACATCCATCTGGTGAATCTCCCATCCCATCTGCGCTGCTAGAGAGATGACGGATCTGATAGAAGTGTAGTGAGCTACAAGGGCGAAGGTTTCCTCATAATCGATCCCTTCCTTTTGTGCGTACCCCTTAGCCACAAATCTAGCCTTGAACTTCTCTATGTTGTCGTCTGCAGCATACTTGATCTTGTAGATCCACCTTGATCCTACAACTGATCTGTCCTGTGGTCTAAGGACTATTTCCCAGACATCGTTTGTCATGATGGAGCTATACTCCTCCACCATGGCATCCACCCACACCTGATGCTGAGCTGCCTCCCGAAAGCTGGAGGGTTCTCCGACCTGAGCTACCAGGGCCTAGTATCTGTCAGGTTGCCTCCATACCCTCTTCCCATCTCTAGGCGCTCCAACAAATTCTTCTACATCCTTTAGAATTTGTTGGAGTTCTCTGCTCGGTCTTCCACTGGTGGTGGGTGGTCTTACCTGCTCTCCTGCCTGCTCTTCTTCGGAGGAACTCTCCTCAAAATCCTTGTGTCGTGGAGAGGCACTTGACCCATCCTCTGTAGATCGTTGAGGTTGTATTAGTGGATCCTCCTCAATCTGCGTATCTGTAGCCATTTCGCAAGATTTCCTGAAGGCTCTCTCCTCCATGAATTTCACGTCCCGCCTTACTACGATCTGTAATATTCCCAATTAGCAGCAGCTAATTGGAAATATTAATTTTGATTAATTTTGCCTTATATAGTTAAAATATAAACAAAGTGGGGATGTGACTCACTTAGGATAAAGAACACCCCTTTAAGTCCCCTAGGAAATACAACGTTATGGTCAAGGTGGGGCCTAGTGGCCAAGAGACAACGTAGGGAGGGGGACACACTTAGACAGTGTGGACCCAGCCAGCGCAGATGAGTTGGCAGCGTGGGCCAAAGGGGGACAGCGTTAGCATGGTGGGGCCAAGGAGAGAGGGAGGCTCACCCAAGATAAATAGAGGAGATGTTGCCTCATTTCTCACATTGATGATTATGCATTTTGGAGATTGTCTCTAGACATTGAGCATGCTTGTTGTTTAGCTAGTCTGCACGTACTGTTCAGTACACCGGGTGTCTCCGTGCGGAGATCCCAACCTCAGCCCCGGGAGACTTCGAGAGCTTGCTCGGGTGAGGAGTCCTACCATATTTTGCAGGGAGAGATTAGAGCTTCAGTCATTGAGGAGCACTCCTTGGAGGGACAGTGCAGTCTTGCAGAGGGAGGACGCAGTTCTAGTTGGAGAGAGTTCCGAATTGAGGTGATTTGGGTGGATTCAGACCGGAGGATTAGGGAAGGGACCAGCCCTTACCTATTGCAGACATTTTGCAGAGGGAGAGGCCATATTTTGCAGTGTTGCCTTCAGGGTCAGCGTTTTCCCTTGAGGGATAGCATAGTGCCTCAAAGGAGGTATTTTTCGGGATTAGCCATTCTCGAAAAGCTCTCTGGGCTTTTCTGGGTATTGGGAGAGGAGGCCATTCCCAGAGTTTCAGCATTTTCCGAGTTGGGGAGCAGCCCCAAAGACTCATTTCATTCTAGCAATTGCAGCAGCACGGCAACATTTTCCAGCAGCTTGGAGATTACGCAGTTGATAGAGGGAGCAACCATTCCACATATTGGTTTGAGAGTATTTCTACACTTGCCTTGAGCAAGTTGAGGTGCCAGCATTCTGATCACCTTTGTACTTCCCTTATTTCTCAGTATTAATAAAATGGCTCAGCATTCTCCATATTGTGTATTTTGTCTCGTGGTTTGTCTCTAGTTGTTGTGTACCTTGTTTGTGTGCTTTATATTACTGTTTATTTCCTTTTGGGATATTACACGATCTTCTTGTTATCTAGAATATAGATGCGATATGCTTTCGCATTTTCACTATAGCCCACAAGATAACCCTTTTTCGTGTTGAGATTTTGTGTAGTGGGGGTAGCATCGGATGTGCTCTAGCTCCCAAAATTTGTGGAGGGACTAGAGTACACATGATCTACAAGACCCAAAAAGGGATTTGGGAAATTTCATATAGTTTGGGAGATATTTAATTAATTAATTATTTTAATGTATTTCCTAAGTCTAAATTTAGGAAAATTAAATAATTAAAGTTAATTAAATTAAACATGTGATGCAATTGTCTTAAGTCACACGGATCAAGCTTTCTTTTAATCTTAGCCATTGATTCAAGATTTGATCAGGGTTGTTGGTTTCCCAACGAGAAAAGTATAAAGAAAAGGCTTGGGGTCATGTGTAAAGTCACAGAGGCAGAGCACTGAAGCTAAGCTGAGATTCTAGGGCGTGGTTTGCTAAGAATTCTCAGAAGTGTTTCAGCTGTAGAGAGGGGAGTTTAGGCAAAGGGGATGGTCTGATCCCAGTGCCTAGAATCTGCAAGAGGCAGAGAGCAGCTTCCAGAGGCAGCGCAGGGAAGCAGTAGCAGCAGAAAAGGCAGCAGTTGCGCAGCGCAGAGGCAGCTTCAGCTACACAGGTGTTGCACAATCTCTCCCAGGGCAGCATTAGGCGCAGGAAACCCTCAGGGGTTACGCAGAGACCCTCACGGGCAGCGTAGGGTCTGCGTCACCTAGTCTGGGATTACACGGCCCTCTCCAGGCTAGCGAAGAGGGACGCAGAGGCTATAGAGGCTGACGCAGGGGCTTCAGGGGCAGCGCTAGGGTTTCTAGGGCTAAGATCTGGCTGAGTCCTATAAATCCCATTTGAGGGCATGGATCAGTCAATATTTTGGCTTCAAAATAGTAGATTAGTTGCAGATCTATATTTTCTCTGTCAGGTTTTCCAGATCTGGAACCCAGATTTGTTGTATTCAGAAAACTATTAATAATAAAACCTTCTAGCAGCCAGCAGACGGGTTTTCCCGCATTGGGTTTTTCTTGGGACTATTGTCCAGAAAATCCTTGTGTGACTTTGTCTATGTGTGCATGTATTTTTTCTAGATCTAAATTGGTGAAAGTCTATTATGTGTTTTGCTTCGATATTAATCTGAATTTTCAGCTTAATAACTTAATTAAGTAGGAGGAGCATAACCACATCTAATAGTAGAATTCTGCATAAGTAACATTCAGAAATTTTCACATGGTATCAGAGCAATTGCAGATCTAGGAGGGTCACCAGCAAAAGACTGAAGGATCTTGCTGCCGAAAGCAACAGGAAGTGCAGCAGTAGCAGTAGAAGGGCAGATCTGAAGGGACAGCGCAGTTTCAGAGAGAGCTGAGTTACGCAGAGGGCAGGGTGACGCAGTCTTATGCTGTCTCCCAGCAGGACCACACACTTACTGCGCATAGGCAGTGTTGGGATTGTCTGAAGCCAGCCAGGGTGATGCAGATCTAAAGCTGTCAGATCCAGAAGTGCTTGAAACAGAGCTGTAGAACTTCAGAAGGTGTTGGTGGGGTTAAATTTCTGAAGTTTTCAGAATTTTAGCCTAAGCACTAATGACAAAGAGCGGGAGGAGATCAGCTTCTCAGAGAGTTTCTAGCCAAAGAAACTTGCAGATCGATCAGAGGATCAAAGAGAGCAGAATCATTGTTTGATTTGGCATATTTCCAAGAAGGGAAATCAGTTGTCAGAGGGAGCAAAAGGTGCATGTTTCGCCAACGACCTTAGATCCATATCTGTAGCACAGAGAAGAGGAGCTCCGACAGATTTCTAAGCAGATGACACCTCATGGACTGCGTGGTCTGGACAGATTAGATGGCCTATCCAAATTTTCCGTTTAGTAGGCTAGAATCTTGATGTTCATAGAGGCATATCATCTAACAAACCATGCAAAACAAGTCCTGGCCACGCCGACCGATGCAGATCTCTTGAGGAAGCATAATGAAGTTGCGGGACATGCCAAGCGGTTGATAATGGATGGAATTAAGGACCATATTGTCCCACATATAGCTGAGAAGAAAACAACTAATGAGATGTGGAAGGCCTTAACATCCCTATATGAGGGAAAGTCCGTCCAGAGGAAGATGCTTCTAGAGACTCAGATGCGGTCATCCATGACGACCAAGGCGAAAGACATGGAACAATTTCTCTTCAGATTACAGTCGATCAGAGACCAGTTGACTGCCATGGGTGCAAAGGTGGAGGATGATGTGATGGTCAGGACTGCTCTTAATGCAGTCACAGATGAGTGGGAAACCTTTGTCCAAAGTATCTTGGGCAGAGTGGTCCTTCCCGACTAGGACAGCTTGTGGGCAATCATGCGTAAAGAAGAACTCCGCAAAATCACTAAGAAGCAGTACAACACGTGATCAAGCAAGGTGAAGAAAGAAGATGCAGCCTTGGCATCAAAGAGGCAGCAGGGAAAGAAGAAGGATCTATCAAAGATCAAGTGCTTCCAGTGTGGCGAACTAGAACATTTCGCCAACAATTGTCCTCAAAAGAAAAAGGACAAGGAAACTTCTACTTCCAAGGCTGTTGTGGCGGACAATGGGTCAGAAGATGATGCAGCCATGAGCGCTCATTAACCACGAAAGTGGGGCGACATGGATCTGTAGAGCAGCTATAGAATGTGGGCAGGATCCTTGAGCAGCTCATCTCTTGGATCACATCCAAGCTACGGGAGCCTTAAGACAGTAGTGAGGCAAGTGGAGCAGTGGGTGCATACATCACGGATGAAGCAGAGGCGGGTCTTAAGGCTGGAAGCAGCAGCGCAATGCAGATGCAGCAGCAGTAGCATAGGGGCTGTTGTGACTTCAGCAATGCAGAGTAGAGTTGTAGCAGCGTGGAGGCTTCAGGAGGACAACGCAGTACAGCAGCAACGTGAGAGATTTCAACACAAGGGCTTGATGTGACTTCAGCAGTGCAGAGGGAGTCTGCTTACGCAATGCAGAGTTGTAGTTGTAAATCATTCTCCAGATGACAGCACAGATCAACAGTCGATGGAGCTTCAGTGATGAGGTTGCGGCCCAACTGACTTGTTTGTCAAAGACTGGGCAGGAGATTCGGTTGTCTCTCTCAGCAACTGGAGAAGCAGTGCAGCAGATGGCAGCACGAATGCAACAGCTTGAGAGGGAGTTGTAGTACAGATGTGGCAGTGGCGGTGATAGCGTCATAGGCAGCAGTATAGAATAGCAACAGCGGTGCAATGCTGAAGGGCAGCAGGACTAGCATCAATAGCACAGAAACCAGTGCCCAAAATCTTGTGATACATGGTGTGATGTATTGTTAGAGCACACTCCGTGCTAAGAGGGAGTGTTGAGATTTTGTGTAGTGGGGATAGTATCAGATGTGCTCTAGCTCCCAAAATTTGTGCAGGGACTAGAGTACACATGATCTACAAGACCCAGAAAGGGATTTAGGAAATTTCATTTGGTTTGGGAGATATTTAATTAATTAATTATTTTAATGTATTTCCTAAGTCTAAACTTAAGAAAATTAAATAATTAAAGTTAATTAAATTAAACAAGTGATGAAATTGTCTTAAGTCACACGGATCAAGCTTTCTTTTAATCTTAGCCATTGATTCAAGATCTGATCATGGTCGTTGGTTTCCGAATGAGAAAAGTATAAAGGAAAGGCATGGGGTCATGTGTAAAGACACAGAGACAGAGCACTAAAGCTAAGCTGAGATTCTAGGGCGTGGTTTGCTAAGAATTCTCATAAGTGTTTCAGCTGCAGAGAGGGGAGTTTAGGCAAAGGGGATGGTCTGATCCCAGTTCCTAGAATCTACAAGAGGCAGAGAGCAGCTTCCAGAGGCAGCGCAGAGAACCAGGAGCAGCAGCAGCTTCAGCTACGCAAGTGCTGCATAGCGCAAAGGCAGCTTCAGCTACGCAGGTGTTGCGCAGTCTCTCCCATGGCAACGTAAGGCAGCAGGAGACCCTCAGGGGTTACGCAGAGAACCTCAGGGGCAGCGTAGGGTCTGCGTCACCTAGTCTGGGGTTACCCAGCCCTCTCCAGGCCAGCGCAGAGGGACGCAGAGGCTGCAGAGGCTGACACAGAGGCTTCAGGGATAGCGCTGGGGTTTCTAGGGCCAAGATCTGGCTGAGTCCTGTAAATCCCGTTTGAGTGTGTGGATCAGTCAATATTTTGGCTTTAGAACAACATGTTAGCTGCAGATCTATATTCTCTCTGTCGGGTTTTCCAGATCTGGAACCCAATTTTGTTGTATTCAGAAAACTCTTAATAATAGAACCCTCCAGCAGCCAGCAGATCCATTTTCCCACATTGGGTTTTTCCGGGGACTAGTCCAGAAAATCCTTGTGTCACTTTGTCTATGTGTGCATGTACTTTTTATAGATATGAATTGGGGAAAGTCTGTTATGTGTTTTGCTTCGATAATAATCTGAATTTTCAGCTTAATAACTTAATTAAGCAGGAAGAGCATAACCAGATCTAACAATAGATTTTTGCATAAGTAACATTCAGAAATTTTCAAATTCTGCAGTCTGATCCAACTTCTTCCTCTTCTCATCTAGAACGTGGAAATACACCATGCTGCCAAATATTCTAATATGGCTCACCTCCGGCTTGCTGCCTGTGAACACACTCTCAGAAGTTACCTTCCCCAATGCTCTATGGGGTACTTTGTTCTACACATACAACGTTGTATTGCAGGCTTCTGCCCACAAAAATTTGGGCATATCTTGGTCATATAGCATTGCCCTTGCAGCCTCTACAATGGTCTGGTTCTTCCTTTCTGCAACTCCATTCTGCTCTGGATTGTATGGTGTAATATCCCGAAAGGGAAATAGACAGCAATACAAGCATACAACAATATGGAAAATGCCGGAAATAGAACATAAAGCAAATACACATAAAAATGTCGGGAATGCTAAGCCATTTTATTAATCTAAGAATATAATGAAATACAATGGATAATCAGAGTGATAGCACCTATTCTTGCTCAAGGCAAGTGAAGAACTCTCTCAGAAGAATAGGAAATGGCTGCTACAAGAAATTGCGTCCCAGCTGCTGGGAAACTGCCGTAAAACTGCTGCTGCTGGAATGGACTGGAAACTAGGGGCTGATCCCCTTGCCGGAATGACCTGAAAATCTGCAGACCACCTGAACTCACCACCCCGGATAGAACCCAGAAACCATATCAAAAATGGACAGCCTCCGAAAATCACCAAGAAGACCCTCCTCAAGGAATTACGCTGCCCAGGAAGGCTCAGCGCAGATGCCAAAAGATATAAGCTGAAACAGAGCCACAAACTCCTCAAGAAACCTCCTGCCAGCAATACTGACCCTCTCCTCTGAATACCAACTAAAACTCCTGCAGAAAATCCCCGTAACAGAACACCTCCAACTGGAACTGCGTCCTCTCTCCCAGGGACTGCGCAGTCACCAAAAGAAGCCCAGCTCCTCCGCCAAACAACAACCAAATCTCCCGCAAAAGACTGAAGAAACAACCTTACTCGAGCAGGCACTCGAAGTCCCCCGGGGCTAAGGGCGAGATCTCCAACCGGAGACACTCAACGCTCTAAATAGTGCTGCAGACAAGCTAAACAGCCAGCGTGCTCAAGAAGACAAAAGTCTAGCTCAATATCATCAATAACAAGAATGCCAAATGAGATGGTTCTCCCTCCTTTTATAATGCTGGCCCTCCTAAAAAACCCTAACGTGGTCCCTCTCTCTCCCACGTGCTCCTCATAAGACTGCACAGAAGCTCCTAGAGGCTACATGGACCTCCTCTCATATGTGGTGTGGACCCCCAAGGCTCCCCCTTAAGTTATAACGTTGCATCTACAAGGGAAACACTTTATTTTGTTTAAGTGAGTGAGACCCCTTTTCTCACTTTTATTTATTAATAAACTATAGTTGGCAAAACTATACAAAAATCAAATATTCCAATTAGCGGTGCTAATTAGGAATATTACATATGGAGTTGTCCATTCTCTCTTGATGCCTTCCTTCGCGCAGAAATTGGTGAAATCTTTATCGATATACTCTCCACCATTATCCGACCGCAGCTTCTTGATCTTCTTTCCTGTTGAATTTTCTACCAACGCTTTGAAATCTTTGAAATGTTCAAAGACTTCATCTTTGGTTTTGAGAAAATAGATCCATGTCTTTCTAGAATGATCATCAATAAAGGTAGCAAAATACTTTTCACCACTGAGAGCGGTTGTGGACATTGGACCGCAAATATCTGAGTGTATCAACTCCAATATGCTCTTGGCCCTGATGTTGCTTCTTGGAAATGTTGCTTTAGCATACTTCCCTAGTATGCATCCCCTGCAGACTTCATCTCTCCTTGTGTTGAGTTCAGGAGCTCCCATGACAGTCTTCTTGAGAATCTTCAAGGCTCCATGATGTAGATGCCCCATCCTTCTGTGCCATAATTCATTGAGGTCTCTTTCATTCGTACTACCAATCAGAGCCATGGGGGATTCAAGCTGGAGCTTATATAGTTTATGACTTCTTACTCTAATTTGTGCCTTCTTGCTCCAGCTAGGATGTTTGACATAAACTTTGTTTCCAACAAAGTATACGTCATAACCCTTGTTTTGAAGCTGAGACACTGAGAGAAAATTCATTCCCAACCCTGGTACATGCAGAATGTTTGTGGCCTGAATCTTGTTGCCAGCTTTTGTCTGAAATGTTATGGTACCTCCTCTAACAGGGGTACACTTGGCATTGTTTCCCATAGCAATCTGGAAATTCATTTGTTCTTCATGGTAGCTCGAAAAACATTCTTGAACCCCCGTCATATGAGCAGATGCTCCACTGTCAATATACCAAACACCTGGAGGAGTCGTGCTTAACACACAAGCAAGATCCTCCTCTAGTTTGGATGCCAGCACCATCATGTCATGTTCCCTCTGTGTTTTTGCATTCTCTGGGGGACTGCGTGAGTCCTTCTGACTGTGTGAACCCTTCCGAATATCGGATCTTTGGTCCATAGAAGATCCTCCCTTTCCGTCTTTAGCCTTTTGCTCTGATACCATGTGAAATTTTCAAATCTGAAAATCATTACTACAGTGATTGATTTATTTCGCCTAATTATTACATAAGTTATTTACAGATGCTTCAGTAAATTTTGAAATAAACACAGTTGCAGTACTTCACTCTAATCAAAAGCAGAAGAATAGAAATAACACATGTAGCACAATAGAAACAACCATATGAACACAGTTATTTTTGGACAATTGTCCTGGGAAAAACCTAATGTGGGAAAATCGGTGCAGCAAATGAGGGTTTGTATTTATCTTCAGCAATGAAAGATATTTTACAGAAGACTTGGTGAGAAAAATAAATTAGCATACACCTGGCATGAATTTTCCGAACACACCGGAAGTATTCCCGACTCTCGGGGTGACCTTCTACACCCTTTGCGTCATCCTGCGTAGCTGCTCTGCGCAGTCCCTCCCTGGACTACGTAATTCTACGTGTAGGGCTTGATGTTGTTGCTCAGCACTACCTTCCCTTCACCCTTCTACCTTCTACTTCTCCCTCCTTCTGCCTCTGCAATCCCGCCTCTACATACTCACCCACTGAAATCGTATTCTCTTACTTCAGAATCGATTTCCTTCGGGTACTGAGAATGTGCCCGGCTTGATTTCCAAATCAACCTCAAGCCTCTTCTTATAACCTTCTCGATGATGAATCAACGGCCAATATTATATCTTTAATCAATGGCTCAAATTAAAAGATGACTTGATCTCCATTTTCTAGAAGATTCACACTCTATTTTATTAATACCCTTTAATTATTTAATTTCCCTAAGTTTAGACTTAGGGTCTATATTAAAATAATTAATTATTTTAATAAAGCAAGATCCGAGTGGAATTTCCACAAACAATTTTTGTGTTCTCTGGATAACTGTTGTCCAAGCCTCTCCACCAAATTTGAGACTTGGAACACTTCCTGATGCTATAAAATCAATAGATCTCTCTCATCAATGGAAAGCTATTTGAAGATGGGACTCAAGACTCTAAATGATCTCTTGAAAGTTGCAAGAAGCTTTGGCATCAAGATCATTTACAATCTGTCTAGGAAAAAATGGAGGATTCTTGTTTGCACTTACAGGTACATTTGATGATGACAACACTTGGATCATTAATAGTGGAGCCTCAAGACACATGACAGCAGAAAGTGGACAACTTCAAACCTTACCAAAAGGATTATCATCTCATTCAGTGGAACTTGGAGATAAGAATAGCTATGTAGTCAAAGTTCTTGGATCTACTTCATTCAAACTAGAAGATGGTGGAAAGCTTCATCTCAACAACACTCTCTATGTCACGGGTTCGAAAAAGAATTTACTTTTCTATTTCTTGTCTAGAAGATAAAGGAGATAGGATTTCCTTTGTAGATGGAAAAGTTCTTGCTTGGGGAAGGGACTCTATTATTGAAAAAACAAGGGTTATTGGGATTCGTGAAGGAAGGTTGTATAGACTTCTAACACCTTCTCCTCAAGCTCTTGTTCACATGGATATTAGTCCCTCTGAGCTTTGGCATAGAAGATATGGGCACCTTCATTATAAAATATTTCCCTCCCTAAGTCAAACGGTGAAAGGCATCCACAACTTAAAAGAGGACCAAGAAGTAGTATGTAAGGGATGTGCTTTGGGAAAGAATACAAAGAAACCATTTACAAGTAATGACTCAAGGTCTAAAGAAATATTAGACCTCATTCATTCCAATGTGTGTGGACCAATGGTAGATAAATCTCTTAGAGGCCATCTATATTATGTGACCTTCATCGATGATCACTCTAGAAAAACTTGGATTTATCTTCTCAAATCTAAGGATGAAGTCTCTGAAAAGTTCAAAGAATTCAAATCAGAAGTGGCAATCTTGACAAAAAGGAAGATAAAGACGCTTAGATCCAATAATGGTGGTGAATATACATGTAAGGAACTCATAGCCTTTTGTAAGGAAGCAGGTATTAAGAGGGAACTAATAGTTCCCTATAATCCTCAACAAAATTGAGTAGCAAAGAGAAAGAATAGGACCATTGAAGAATGCATAAGAACCATGATATATGACCAAGACCTTCCAAAATTCTTATAGGGAGAAGCTGTTGTGACGGAAGTATACATACAAAATAGAAATCCTCATAAAATTCTTGAAAATATGACACCAGAAGAAGATTTTTCAGGGAAGAAACCATATGTAGATCATCTCTGCATCTTTGGATGCCCTGCCTACATTCATACAAAAGGAAGAAGTTAGATTCTACTAGTATAAAGGGTGTCTTTGTCGGTTATAGCCTTTCATCAAAGACCTATAGAATCTACACAAAATAAAATCGTCAGATTGAAGTTAGCACAGATGTCATATTTGATGAAAACTTTGCATACAAATAGTCCAAAGATCTTCCCATTGAGTCCAATGAAGAGGATATACCACTCTTTCAAGAAGAAGAGCAACATGAAAAAGCACCTACAAATCAAGAAGAAGGACCAATTGAACCCATTCAACCTGTTGACCACTAGAGTGGCACTTGATGACTATCTGAAGAGTCCATGCCCAAGGATGTACCAAACAACACTTGTACCATAAGATATCATCAGATTACCAGAGCTTTTAAACTCTACTTCTTCTTTTCATTATTTTTTGTTGTACCCAAATTCCACACTCTGTGAGGAATTGTAAAAAGTGATGCTAGTATGATGAATTTTGAGTCATGTAACAAGCCTAGGTAGCTTCGGACCTTGCCAACAAGTGAGTATTACTTTGGGAGGTTTGTTTCAGTTGGTTAATTATCATCTGCTTACCAGGACTTAATAATTAATTAAGTTTTTTCCTCTAAATTTACCCCAACGTCGGAGTACGGCTTGATGGTGAGGCTTGGGTGAGTCCTAGTGTCTAGAGTTGATGTATATTACCATACTAGATCACACACAAAAACTCGTGGAATTTGGTTAGGTCTAGGTAGTTATTTTTTAATGTTTTATATTTCCCGCAAGGCAAAAATTGTAATAAAAATTGTATTTTTAATGTAATAAGTGATGTCTACAGAAGTTGTATGGAGTTTGAGTAATAAAATTTGCACCTCTCACCCTCAACTTTCTACTATGACACACTTTGAGGGGTAAAAATGTGTTTAGGACTCCCAAAACCCACTTTTCCTAAGTTTAATGGAAAATGTGGCAATAAATTAGGCGACAAATAAATTATTCCATGTGACAAAATGACATGGAAATGACTTGGAAACTATCCTACATCAAAGAGTTGAGTCAAGGGACATGTCTATAATGACTGAGCACCTTACATCATAAATGCACCAATATCTCATAAAATTGAATTTCCTGGAGTTAATGCAACAGTTGCACGTGGAAAATCGAATTATTTGAAGGAGCTCATGCACTAAAGGAATATTCGATGGAATATTTTGATTGAGGATTTCATGGGGACTTATCTCACTATAAGCTCCAGTTATTCTACACTTGGCACTTCACTTGGGGAAATACGATTTTCTCTTGGAGAAGACCATGCAGTTCCTTGGGATCTACGTTGAGCTTCATTGGGATCCTCATTTGAGGTGAAAACACATGGTTCGAGTTTGGATTGATTGACTGGAGTTATCTCATTGCTTTGGTACACACACGGATTTGTTCATTGTACCACATAGAGAATTCGATTTTCCTTGCTTGCCACATATGGAATTCGATTTTCCTTGGTGTCTCTCTCATCTCCACTTGGAACTCGACTTGCTCTTTCTTGGTATTTGCTCCAATGTCATTTGTCATATGCATTCTTCCTTGGGATTTGCTCCAACCTCTTTATATAATAGAGCCATGGGCTCTCATATCATATAATACAAGTTGTTAGGCTTGAGGACACATTGTTGGATTGTACACCCATTTTGCTATATAATACAACAAACTTTGGGGTTACTTGTGATGGTGTTCTTCTCCTTGCGTTGATTTTTGTAGCATTGGAAAGTGATCTAAGTCTCAAATTTGGTGAGGAGGCTTAGATACCATTATTCCAAAGAACCTAGAAACCGTTTGTGGAAATTTCACTCAGTTCATGCTTTATTAAAATAATTAATTATTTTAATGGAGACCCTAAGTCTAAACTTAGGGAAATTAAATAATTAACGGGTATTAATAAAACAGAGTGTGAATCTTCTAGAGATCAAAGATCAAGTCAAGTTTTAATCTTAGCCATTGATTAAACTCCTAATCTAGGTCATTGATTCTTCAATGAGAAGATTATAAAAGAAGGTTTGAGGGTCATTTGGAAGGCAAGTCGAGCAAGCATTCAGTAACCCGAGGGAAGTCGATTATGAAGGAATACAATTCGATTTCAAAGGGAGATTTGCAAGGGCAGAGGAAGCAGAGGGCATCAGCAGTGTCAAGGCACGAGGGAAGGAGGAAGTAGGGAAGCAGAGAGGCAACACTCAGAAGCAACGCAGAGGCCTCACGCAGCAGCGATGCAAGCTTACGTTGGCTCTGCATAGAGAGCCATGTAGGAGGCACGCAGAGTGACGTAGGGAGGGCCAGAGAACCCCTCAGGTGTTAGAAATTCTTCGAAGGACTGAAGAAGAATTATCTCAGGTGTCTCTCGAGAAAATTTCTCAGTTGTTCTGTCAAACTTTCCTTGTAAATATTACACTGTTTAAGATTAATATATAAACTCTCATCTGTTGCACCGGTTTTCCCACATTGGGTTTTTCCAGGGACAATTGTCCAAAAATAACTGTGTCTATGTGATTGATTCTTATGCTTGTATTCTTTACTGTTCTGTTCTTTGCATTTACTTGGGTGATTACTACAAGAGTGTTTATTTCAAAATTTACTGGAAGAATATTGTAAATAACTTATTAGAAGAATAAGTAGGAGAAATAAATCTATCACTGCAGTAGTATTTCAGGATTGAAATTTTCACATGGTATCAGAGCTTGAGATGAGTAACAAGAGTGGAGAACCTGCAAAGGAACAAAGACGAGACGTTGTTGTTGCAGCAACACAGAAGGGTTCACGCAACTCTCCAGAGAGAAGGGAAAGCATGAAAGAACAGATGGATCATGACATCTCTGTACTGGCATCCAGACTGGAAGAAGAATTTGCTTGTGTGTCAAGCTCTGCTTCTCCAGAGATCTGGTATATTGACAGTAAAGCTTCTGCACACATGACGGGGGTGCGAGAACGTTTCTCCAGCTACCAAGAAGAGCAGATGAACCTTTAAATCACCATGGGCAATAAGACAAAATGCACCCCCGTGGGAAGAGGAACCATAGTATTTCAAACTGAAGCTGGTAACAAGCTTCAGGCCACTAATGTGCTGCATGTGCCTGGTTTGGGGATGAACTTACTCTCCGTGTCTCAGCTTCAAAACAAAGGCTATGATGTTTACTTCATTGGAAAAAGAGTATACGTCAAACACCCGAGTTGGAAGAAGAAGGCACAAATCGGAGTCAGGAGCAATAAACTCTATAAGTTGCAACTCGAAGCCCCAATGGCGCTGATAGGCAGCAATGATGAGAAGAATTTGAATGAACTATGGCATAGGAGAATGGGGTACTTACACCATGGGGCTTTGATAATTCTCAAGAAGACCATCACAGGAGTTCCAGAACTAAGCACCAAGCGAGATGACGTCTGCAGAGGGTGCGTATTAGGGAAATATGCCAAGGCAGTGTACCCCAAAAGCAGCAATAGGGCTAAAAGTGTGTTGGGATTAACACACTTGGACATCTGCGGACCAATGTCCACTAGATCTCTCAATGGTGCTGAATATTTCGTCACCTTTATTGATGACCACTCCAGGAAGACTTGGATCTACTTTCTAAATACCAAGGACAAAGTCTTTGATCGCTTCAAGGAATTTAAGGCTCTGGTTGAGAATCTGACAGGAAAGTTGTTAAATTTAGATAGCCATGGTGTTCTATGCTTGATGCAATTTTACTTCAATCTTTCTTAGGCCCGATACACAAAAGAATCACATAAACATGAAAGTAAAATGCTAATAGAACACAATAATAGATCAACAGAAGACAAGCCAAATATAGATCAGATTTGCAATTCCTTTTGTCCAGCAAAGATATGAGATATTGTTGCGTTACAACAGTCAACATGATGCTTCAGCCAGCAAAGTCTTTCTCGATCAGCGAATCCTTCATGTGTCACACCCACAGCCCTCAAAGACAACTCATCACAAGTCAACGTTGGTCAACCCAAAGTCAATGCAGAAAAATTCAATGCAGGACAGTAACAGAAAAGTCAACTCATAAAAATTCAATGCAAGACAGTAACAGAAAAGTCAACGCAGCAGATTAGGGCTTCGGTCAAACACATTGGATTTCCTCGATTTCAGTGCCTAGCAGTACGGCCTCTCAAAATCGGATTTGGGGCATAGTTTTGAGGTCAAACAACCAAGGGTTGACCACAGTTAACGCTGCAGCAAAAAGCCCTAAACAAATCCGCAAAAAACAACAACTTCGCTCCACACGTATGAGGGAAAAAAAAAGGGCCTCCAAAGGCTATCGAACCAATCAGATCACAATGAGAGAATGTGTGATGTGTTGATGAGCAAATGACCTCCAAGTCTCTCCAATTTATATCCATCAGTGAGGGTGTGTGACACATCTATTAGGCATGTGAGCCTACATTACAAATCTGGCCAACCTTGCACATGTGGAAAATAAATGCTCTGCTCATCCAAACAAGATGATCTTTAGATCAATCTTGCACCTCTCCGAAAGAGGAATCCAACAAAAATATGACCATCGTCATATGAGTAGTGCAACATGGAGTTTGGACCTAGTTGCCCAAAATTAACAAAAGTGGATAAAGATGTTGTGATCAGACAATGGTGGAGAATACATAGATAAGACTTCACAGAGTTCTGCGCAAGGGAAGGCATCAGAAGAGAGTGGACTGCTCCATATAATCCAGAGCAGAACGGAATCGCGGAAAGGAAGAATAGAACTATTGTCGAGGCTACAAGGGCTATGTTGTATGATCAAGACATGCCTAAATTCCTATGGGTTGAAGCTTGTAATACAGTTGTATATGTTCAGAACAGGGTTCCTCATAATGCATTGGGTGAGATGACTCCAGAAAGTGTCTTTACTGGCAGGAAGCCAGAGGTAAGCCACTTCAGGATCTTTGGTAGTGTGGCATTCTGCCATGTACCCGAAGAAAAGAGGAAGAAGTTGGATAGAACTGATGAAAAGGGGTATCTGGTGGGATACAGTGAAAATGCTAAGGCTTACACAATCTACATTCCTAGGAGCAGGAAGATTGTAGTGTGGCAGGATGTAAAGTTCATGGAGGAAAGAGCTTTCAGAAAATCCCAAGCGATGCCTTCAGCAACACAATCTGAAGATGACCCACTGGTCCAGCCTCTACGACCAGCTGAGGTTAGCCCGAGTGCTTCTCAAAGGCAGAAAGATCCAAGGGATTCATCTCCTCAAGATTTGCAGGAGGGGGAGTAGGTAGAGCCACCCACTACCAGTGGTAGGACGAGCAGGGAATTACGACAAATTATGAAGTATGCAGAGGAGTTTGTCGGGGCCCCCAGAAATGAGAAGAGGGAGTGTAAGAAACCAGACAGGTACCAAGCCTTGGTAGCCCAGGTTGGGGAACCCTCTAGTTTTCAGGAGGTAGCTCAGCATCAGTCATGGGGCGATGCAATGGTGGAAGAGTACAATTCCATCATGACAAATGATGTCTAGGAGGTGGTTCCTAGGCCTCAGAACAGATCAGTTGTGGGTTCGAGATGGATCTACAAGATCAAATATGATGCAGATGGCAACGTAGAAAAATTCAAAGCCAGGTTTGTGGCAAAGGTGTATGCTCAGAAGGACTGGATAGACTATGAAGAGACCTTCGCCCTAGTTAGATCCATGATATCCATTGTTGTGCAAACGGGATGGGAGATTCACCAAATGGACGTCAAGATTGTGTTCTTGAATGGGGTGATAGAAGAAGTATATATCGAACAACCAGAGGGCTTTGAGACTCATGTGTGTAGGCTTAAGCAAGTCTTGTATGGACTTAAGCAAGCCCCTACAGCTTGGTATGGTCGAATTGATAGCTACTTGCAGAAGATGGGATTCGTCAAGAGTGACGCAGATCCCAATCTCTACTATCTGAGAATAGGGGATGAGCCTTTGATACTGGTGCTATACGTAGATGATTTATTCCAGACAGGATCATCTAGGCTCATCAAGGACTGCAAGGAGAATTTCGCTGTAGAATTCGACATGAAGGATCTGGGTTGATGCATTATTTTATGGGGTTGGAAGTTTGGCAGCAGAAGGGTAAGATCTTCCTTGGTCAAGGGAGATATGCTACAGAAATCTTGAAGAGGTTCAAGATGGAGGATTGTAGACCCATGGCTACACCAATGATCACCAACTGGAAGAAAATTGATACCTCTGAAGATGATGAGGTTGATCCTACCCTGTATAGGCAGCTCATAGGGTCCCTGATGAATCTGGTCAACACTAGGCCAGACATTTGTTATGTTGTCAACACCCTTAGTCTGTTCATGGTAGAACCAAGGAGGGTACATTGGGAAGCAACCAAGCATGTTCTCAGATATTTGCAGGGAACGGTCGAGCTTGGATTGAGATACACCCGAGGCAATGACATCAGATTGGGTGGGTTCACTCACGCAGATTGGGTTGGGAGCCTAGTAGATCAGAAAAGTACTAGTGGGTACCGTTTCAATGTTGGATCAGGAATGACCTCCTGGTGCAGCAAGAAACAGAAGTCTGTGGCTCTAAGCTCAGTTGAGGCGGAATATATCGCTGCAAGCACTGCTTCGTGAGAGGCCATATGGCTTAGGAAGTTGCTTGTGAATCTATTCAAGGAAAAGATGGAAGCGACCGACATTCTATGTGATAATCAGAGTTGCATCAAGCTCTTTGAGAATCTTGTGTTTCATGATTAGTCGAAACACATAGAAATAAGATGTCATTTCATCAAAGATTGTGTCCACCGGGGAGCTGTACAATTACTGTACACTCCGACAGGAGAACAGGTGGCAGACATCCTCACTAAGGCTCTGGGAAAGACAAAGTTTGTCTACTTCAGAGAGAAGATGGGGATGATCAAGAATCCATTTCAATAGCAGAAATGGACTGATACAGAGGGAGCTATAGTAAAGATGAAGCAGTAGCAGTGGCGGTGTCATGGGCAGCAGTACAAAATGCAACAGCCCAGTAGATGAGGGGCAGCAGCAGCCAAGCATCGGCAACGCAGAGGATGCTTCGGGATCAGAACAGTATGCAGCACGCATATTGCTAGAACACTTTCCTCGCTAAGAGGGAGTGCTAATTTTTGTAGCATCGGAAAGTAATCTAAGTCTCAAATTTGGTGAGGAGGCTTAGACACCAGTATTCCAAAGAACCCAGAAACTGTTTGTGGAAATTTCACTCAATTCATGTTTTATTAAAATACTTAATTATTTTAATGGAGACCCTAAGTCTAAACTTAAGGAAATTAAATAATTAACGAGTATTAATAAAAAAGAGTGTGAATCTTCTAGAGAACGAAGATCAAGTCAAGTTTTAATCTTAGCAATTGATTAAACTTCTAATCTGGGTCGTTGATTCTTCAATGAGAAGATTATAAAAGAAGGCTTGAGGGTCATTTGGAAGGCAAGTCGGGCAAACGTTCAGTAACCCGAGTGAAGTCGATTCTAAAGGAATAGAATTCAATTTCAGAGGGAGATTTGCAAGGGCAGAGGAAGCAGAGGGCATCAGCAGTGCCAGGGCACAAGGGGAGGAGGAAGCAGGGAAGCAGAGTGGCAGCACTCGGAAGCAGCACAGAGGCCTCACGCTGCAGTGACGCAGGCTTACACTGGCTCTGCGCAGAGAGCTACGCAGGAGGCATGCAGAGTGACACAAGGAGGGCTAGGGAACCCCTCAGTGTCAAAAATTCTTCGGAGGACTAAAGAAGAATTATCCAGGTGTCTCTCGAGAAAATTTTCAGTTGTTCTTTCAGACTTTCCTTGTAAAGATTTCACTGTTGAAGATTAATATATAAACCCTCATCTGTTGCACCGGTTTTCCCACATTGGGTTTTTCCGGGGAAAATTGTCCAAAAATAATTGTGTCTATGTGACTGATTCTTATGCTTGTATTCTTTATTGTTATGTTCTCTTCATTTACTTGGGTGATTACTGCAGTAGTGTTTATTTCAAAATTTATTGGAAGAATTCTGTAAATAACTTATTGGAAGAATAAGTAGGAGAAATAAATCTATCACTCCAGTAGTATTTCAGGATTGAAATTTTCAGACCTTGCATATGGTAAATTCTTGACATGTTGTTATTGTGTTTCTACATACTTCTTCATGTTATTTTTCCTTGATGCTTGTTTCAAGTTATGTTAATATGCAGCTATCTCATGTTAGCATAGGAATTGTTTAATTTCTCTAGGAAAGAAGCATTCTAGTTAATGTCAAATATATCTCTAGGAGTTTTTTCCATTGCATTTATTTAATTTCATGTAAATTTAATGTGTTGTGGTAAAGTTTTGTAGAATAATACTCCTTTGGTCAAGCTTTCAAGCGTGAGGGGAAGTTCTCGGAGGAACCAACCCACTCATGAAAATTTTCAAGGAGAACCCGCATGCGCTAAATTCCAAAGTCTCATCTATTTTGATTTGTCTTGCAAGGGTTCCTTTAAGTTTTGGGCTCTTATTTCTTGCATCAAAATCAAATTAAAAAATATATTTTTCAAGTATCGCACTTAATTTAGTGATATTTGGCTATTTCAAAGAGCTAAGTCGTGGCTAATCAAAGAAGAGAGTTTACTCATACTCTTTGGCTTAAACTTTGTTGAGAAATCCAAGGAGGTTGCAGTTAAACAATTTCTCTTATTATGATATTATCTTGTGATGTTTTCGTTATTATTATATGTTCTTTCAATTTAACTTTTCTTATCATCAAGATTAAAGCCAAACAACAAATAGAAGATGACACAGGATGTAGGCATGCTGCCAGGGCAAAACCCCACTCTTTGGGGAAAAACCAATCAAAATTCTTCCTTCAGTAGATTCAAGATGAGACAACCAAGACCCTAATAATTTAGACTCAAGACTACCTCCATCAAGTCACCTTGTCTTGTCAGTCAGCCTTCTTCACATTTGCATTTTAGAAGAGATCATTTCTGCAACCAATCTGAGCTTCTTCATTCACTGTAGTAGCATCGACTCACTTGTCCATGTCATATCACCGAGACATTATCCCTGAGATTGATGTCCGAACTTATCTTTGTAATTAGCATAAGTTTCTAAGGTGAAGTAATGCGAAGACCCTATAGTCATATATATAGTTGTCTCCATGTGTAATAGGTCGACATGACTTTGTTGAAAGGATGTGTCTCCATATATGTTGAGGCCAACTTGAGTTTAGATAAATGAAGTTGACTTGATGATGATCTATTTGATGCCAACAGAAGGAGACTTGATGGAGTCTTTCACCAATCAACAAATTGAATTTGACCCAAATAAATAATCCCAAAGCCTACAATGGAGGCTTGACCTAAGACAATTGACCCAAGCATGAAACCCATGCTTTAGCAAGTCAATTTAATAACAAAAATTATTTTCTTTTGATAAATATATTATATTTGACACAAGTACAATAATGAAGACCGAGCCTAGTTACATTCTTCAACACTCCCTCTTAACTAGGGAGGTATTCATATAATCAGAGAGGAACATGGAAGATCTCACATCATTTATGAAGAAGTTTAGGAACCACAATGCCATGGACTAGATTCCTGACCATGGCAATCTATCCATTGGTCTCTCAACAGTTTAGGCACCGCAATGCCACAGACCAAATTCCTGACCAGGGCAATCTATCTGAGTGAGAGTAAGATGGACTCAAGCTTTCAACCTCTCTAGGTACCATCAGACTTACTTACTAACCATCAACCCAGGGATCTAGGTGCGCATCCACCCGATGCCACCCTCCCTACCAAACATCAAAATAATGTGTCAGTGCGATGTCCTCCTAGGCATTGCTTCACTCGCAAAGCCTCAACAACAAATCTCTCTCGATCAAACTGATCGGTGACCATCATGTTATCAATACTTCAAGAAATTCACCTGTACAAACACAACCCCAATCAGTAATACACTTTCAAATATTCATCAAAACAAACCTTCGGGGTCTCGATGTTGCTCTTTAACGTATCTCAGTAGGACTACCAATCGAATCTTTGAGAGAAGATTCCTCAATCATGCATTTTCCTTCCCTACTTCACATGCAGCAACATATCCTTCAAAATGTATTCTCCAATCAAAACTATGTCATGCCCTCCCTCTTAATCAAGGAGATTTCTTCTATCCAAGCTCCCTCTTAATCGAGGGAGATCAACTTCTTCCTTCGGTGTTGGAGAATATTTCATGGCTTCCATCCTTCTTATCATACTTATCATATCAACTTCTCTTACGGACATCTTGAATATGATGTACTTGCACAACTTAGACAGCAAGTACAACCAAATCTATAGAAGCATGATGTCAGTCATAACAAAATTTTATAGTAGTGGAAGCATCAGACTCTACAAACATAATTAGCAAGGGACTATACTTCAATACTTCAACTTCTAGCCCAGGTTTTGTTACAAACCCTTAATCACATCAGCAGCTCAATGAAAAGGATAGAAGACAAGTTCTGTCATATAGTGATCCCTAGAAATAAGTCAAAAGAAAAAGAAAAGTACCTATTAAATTTCAAAATTCACTAGGATTTAATGTAAACCCTAGATTTCATACATGAGTTTTAACAACCAAAAACAATCACAGCTTGATCAACATGAATAGCTTCTACTAGGCTTCGATGTCAAACCCTAGATTTTCCATCTACAAATTCTCAGCAATCACTAGATAAATTCATAGATTCCAGATAGTTATGCATATTAGAGAATTTAACTACTACTAGGGTTTAGCTGCAAAACCCCATATTTCTCAAACATCATCCTAGAATTTCAAACTTTGACTAGGGCTTGTTTCCAAACCCTAGGACTTATGACCATAAGTAATTAGGTCAACACACAAATCTAGGAAATCATTTATCAAACATAAGCATTACATATGTCAGGAATATTAATACATTAGACATATACCTACCTAGACCAAGATAGGGTTTCGACAAAATGGACACATACCTAGGGTTTTACCCCTAGGACCTTACTATAAAGACAAGAGTATTGCTTATAGACACAACCAAACCCTAAGTATTTAGGATTTCAATTCATACCATAGCAAACGGTTCTTTACCAAAACTACAAAGGTTCGGGATTTCGGACAACACCATTTCAACCCTAACAAGTTAGAGTTTTCATGATCATACTAAAACCCCAAACGTAACATTACAATTTCTTCATCAATAACCCTAAGCAGGTTTAGGGTTTCACACATTATTAGCATACCCTTAGGTTATGGTTTTCCAGAGAACCTTTCTAGGGTTCTTTTATTCAAACAATCAAAGATATAAGGTGGGTAGATTTATCAGATGATGAATCATCCCAAATAAGAATCTTTAAGATTCAAGAGAACTAGACACAGAAATTGTTAGTAACGTAGAATGGATTTGTCAAAGAGAATAACAAAGTTTCATGATCTAAGACATACCTTTGTTACTTGACGAACCTTTTGAACTTCAATGCTTTGTCTTGTGAGGCCTTCTCTCATAATCCTTGTGCATCCAGCAAGTCATTTTCTAGAAGTTTAGGTCATGGTCTTCTATACTTGTAATACATACTTTCAAGCAAAACATGTGATACCAAGAACATGATTTAATTTCTCAAGTTAGATCTCTTATGTAACCATGGAGAGGATGGAATCCTATGATATCAAAGATCAAGTTATTCTTTTAATTTACAGGAGGACATTTACTTGACATTCTAGATTGCTTGTAAATCCTAGAGGATAAGGATGCATGTTATCTAAATATTACAATCTTTACCCTAGACTAGCTATAAGAAAGAATCATTAATATTAGATATATTACAAATATAAAAACTCATGAACATACGTACCTTGTGATTACATACCTCTTATTTGATAACTTATTTGCATGTGCAACTTCAACAATACTTACTTGAATGTCCTCAAGACTTGAATTAGAACAGACTTCAGATTCTTATGTGGAGATGGCCTTGTCCTTGGTCATGGGTAACGGTATTGAGTTCCTTTCCTTCAACTGTAATTCTTTAATTGAATTTGTAGTACTACTGCCTTGGCCTTATCTTCAGCACTTAGTGCTTCAATATATTATTGAGCCCAAATTTTGAAATCTATATGACTGTGACTGTCATCGGTACTATTGTAGTTTCACTGATACTTATTCAATGTGATGTATCACCGAATGTCTCTTTTGTGGTCACTGTAATGTGATTTCATCATTGTAAACATTACCGAAGTGTATCTACCATCATCGAAACTGTATTACTGTAATATCACTGAAACAATCCTTTGAAATCATCTGAACTTGATCCGTACTTGCATCTCTGAAATTGACCCGAAATTCTTTACTGTGATATATCAAAATCCTATTTCACTAAGGCATACTAAGTCTTGTGATAATCGAGTCTTCTTACTGAAACTGTGTTTACACTGAGACTTATCTCTGTGATTAACACTGAACTTCACATCCTGAATTAGATCTGAATTTTCCACCTCGAGATATAGCGCCAATCCTTCTTCAAGGTGTCTTTAAGACTGAACTAGCTCACTGTAATATTAGCCCAGAAGTGTCCATCTTGATCTTAGTCTAATTGACATGTTCCTCAAGAACCTTTCACTGAGAATACTACAAAGACGTATAAGTGGTCTTCAAACTGCCTTTGATCATGACCTTAGCTCAGATCCCATGTTGAGAAATCCAAGATGGTGGCAGTTAAACAATTTCTCTTATTATGACATTATCTTGTGATGTTTTCATTGTTATTAAGTGTTCTTCCAAATTAACTTTTCTTATCATCAAGACTAATGCCAAAACACAAATAGAAGAGAACACAAGATGTAGGCACGTTGCCAGGGCAAAACCCCACTCTTTGGGGAAAACCGAGTCAAAATTCTTCCTTCAGTAGATTCAAGATGACACGACCAAGACCCTAATAATTTAGACTCAAGACTACCTCCATCAAGTCACCTTGTCATGCCAGTCAGCCTTCTTCACACTTGCATTTTAGAAGAGATCATCTTAACCAATCTGAGCTTCTTCATTCACTATAGTAGCACCGAGTCACTTGTCACTGTGGTAGCACCAAGATCTTCTCACTGTAGTAGCACCGAGCCCTTATCATTGTGGTAGCACTGAGATCTTCTAAATGTCGTAACACCGAGACCCTCTCATTTTGGTAGCACCATTGTAGAGGTCACTGTAAGAGCATCGAACTGAGATTACTGTAAGAGCACTGAAATTGCATTCACTGTAATTTCTGAACTGCAGCCACTGTAATTTCTAAACTTATATGTGATTTTACTTATGCAATACGTATGAGTTTACTTCTGCAATTAACGTGAACTCCTGTGGTAGTATCAAGACCTTCTCCATGTCATATCACCAAGACCTTATCCCTGGAATTGATGTTCGAATTATCTCTGTAATTAGCCTGAGTTTCTGAGGTGAAGTAATGCGAAGACCCTATACTCATATATATAGTTGTCTCCATGTGTAATAGGCCGACATGACTTTGTTGAAAGGATGTGTCTCCATATATGTTGAGGCTGACTTGAGTTTAGATAAATGAAGTCGACTTGATGATGATCTATTTGATGCCGACAGAAGGAGACTTGAGGGAGGAATCTTTGACCAATCAACAAATTGACTTTGACCCAAATAAATAATCCTAAAGCCTACAATGGAGGCTTGACCTAACACAATTGACCCAAGCATGAAACCCATGTTTTAACAAGTCAATTTAATAATACAAATTATTTTCTTTTGATAAATATATTATATTCGACACAAGTACAATAATGAAGACCGAGCCTAGTTACATTCTTCAACAGTCATTTGTAGATTATATTGTAACATATTTTGTAGTTTCTTGAGCTAATATTTGTTGTGTTATTGTAGCTCATTTCTAACTTCTTTTCTTGCAACTACTTGTGGGATTCATCTTCAGAAAACTACTTACAAGTTTGCATGCGAGACCTTGGGGTTCAAGTTTAGAGACTATTTCCACCTTTAGGCCGAGTTCTTCTTGGACAAGGTCGTGTTCTTCTTGGGTGAGGCCGAGTTCATTTTGGCTCTCCCTATCTCTCTCTTGGTCATGAGCATTAAAGAGGCTTTGCCTCTCTTCTACTCCTACAATATCTGAATTTTGTTGAGCCTTTTTGGGCCTCAAATTACATAAATTTTCAGCAAGAAAAAGTCTATGGCTTAAAGCTCAATTGTGAAGACTTTCCTTGAGTTTTAGAAGAGACTTCATGGTTTTTTCTCTTTGTACCAGCTAATAAAATTTCTAATTTTGGGAGCGTGGATTTTACCCATTGGTATCCCTATTCTCTCCACCTTTTGGAGAGGCCTTGTGGCTTGATTTTTTGATCTATTTCACTTGAATGCATCTCATTTAATTGGGTAATTAACACAATGATGCGTTACACTCATTCCGCATGCTCTTTAGTTTGATTTACTTCAAGTTTCAAGTCCATAACAAGTTCATTTTTTTTGCATGCAAGTACTTTTAACTTGATTATATTTGGCTTGAACATTGTTCCAAGTTTACTTATGCTTAGCTCATCTTACTTGCATCAAGTATTTGGGCAAATTTTTGTCCATAAAGCAACATTTTATTTCAAGTCAAGAAAGTACAGTTCAAGTTGAAGTTGATTTTTCCGTCTTTGGTTGATTTACTTTTAGATATTACATGCCCCAAGCATCACTAAAATTTACCTCCAACTTAAGTTGGTTGAATAGAAATTATAGAGACCTTCTACCTCTATTGACTCCTCACTGTGAGATCCAAATCTTTGGGCCAGGGTGAGGTCTAAGGATTATAGTTCATTTGCAATTTTGCTTTAGAGCTAACTAATAAAATAAACCAAGAGCACTCTTTCATTACATTTATTTTGTTTGCAAGGTTTCTCAAATTTTTTCTATCTTGATGTTTTAAAGTTTCAAATGCAAATCTCATTTCAAGAAGCACTTTGGATGCAAGCATTGTAATCTTTTAAAATTTGCAACAAAACTTAATTTTCTTATACTTGGAAATATCGTTTACTTTTGCAATTCCATTTCATGTTGTCATTTTAATGGTCAAGGATGATTGATGTATCTTATTGCATTTCCAAGCATTACTTATTTCATGTTTCAAATTTGATTTCATTATCTTGGTCTAACATTTAACTTTTCTATAATTTGTGGCTCAAATCTCAGTTTGGGCAAGCTATTGTTTACTTGAAGGCACTAGTGTCATGTTGAATATTTTTTTCAAGTTGGCTTATGTGTTTGTTTAAAGTTTGATGGCAAGTTAATTTTATAGACATTGACAAGGATCATCTCAATTACATTCTTCAAGTAGAGTACTAATTGTTTTCATTTTTGCAAGATATCTTTACATGAATTGATTTATCAATTTGTTTATCTTAAAGGCAATCTTGTATCTTGCATTGATTATATCCTGTGCTAACAGTTTCCTGTTTCACTTATCAAGATTACTTTTGTTTTCCAGTTGAAAACATTTCATTTCATTTAAGCAAATATAAAATTTTAGAGCAATACTTTGAAGGCACTAGTTGTTCATATGCTTTATGCTTATCTTATGTATTGATGATTGTTAATGGTTATTTCTCATATCACATTTGCTTATAATATTTAAAAAGATAATCGATCTCACTTTAACATTCTCCTAGAAACCTCACATCTTTAACTTAGTTTTCCTTTACGAACCATCGGGGCCCCATAGCTAACCTAGGAGAGAGCTTAAATGGAGAGAGTTGGGAATAGGTGACAGGCCCTTCTCTAGGTTCCTTGCCACCAACCACACCTTGTAGGGTTAAAGGCTTTTCTCAGTAACTGTAGGTAGGTGTAGGCGGAAAGGTCAACACAACCTACAATCATTCCCGAAGAAAAGAAGAGGCCAACATGGTTAAGAGCTACACTTGAAGATGTCGAAGGACATGGAGCAACAAAAGGTACTTTCAGAGAAAGAAAAAGACCAAAGTGGTACTCTGGATATGCAGCATATATGATGAAACTAATTGAAGCAGAACCAACGACATTTGAACAAGCCACTAATCATGATGACTGGAAGAAAGTCATGCAAGAATAATATCAATCAATCATGAAGAATGGGGTTTGGGAAATTGTTCCTAGACCTAGTGAAAAATTTGTTGTCACCTCTAAATGGATATACAAAATCAAACATGTTGATGGGAGCATAGATAAATACAATGCAAGATTTGTAGCAAGAGGTTTCTCTTAGAAGGAAGGTGTAGACTATGAAGAAACATTTGCTCCTACAGCCAAGTACATTGCCATTAGATCCTTGATTTCTTTAGGAGCTACTATGGGATGGAACATCCACCAGATGGAGGTCAAAGCAACTTTCTTGAATGGAACCATAGATGAAGAAGTGTACATTGAACAACCGGAAGGTTTTGAGATACATACCAAGGAATCTCACATCTATAGATTGAAGAAAGCTCTAAACGACTTGAAACAAGTACCTAGAGCATGGTATGCTAGAATGGATGCCTAACTTCTACAGATTAGATTTGTCAAAGCTCTACAGACTCAAACGTCTACAACAAATTAGTAAAGAATAAACCAATCATTATTCTATTATATGTGAAGGATTTACTCCTTATAGTTGTGAAGCATAGAATTCAAGAATGTAAGAAGATGTTGGCAACATAATTTGAAATGAAATATCTAGGACTTATGCATTATTATTTGGGCTTGGAAGTTTCGGAGAAACTGTTGAGTTTTCTTGAGTGTTGGGGTAGCATCAGATGTGCTCTAGCTCCCAAAATTTGTGGAGGGACAAGAGTACATGAGATCTCCAAGACCCAGGAAGGGATTTAGCAAATTTCATCCAGTTTGGGAGATAATTAATTAATTAATAATCTTAATTATGGACTCTAAGTCTAACTAAGGAAAATTAAATTATTAAAGGTAATTAATTAAAACATGTGATGAAATTATCTTAAGTCACATGGATCAAGTTTTCTTTTAATCTTAGCCATTGATTCAAGATCTGATCATGGTCGTTGGTTTCCCAACGAGAAAAGTATAAAGGAAAGGCTTGGGGACATTTGGAGGACACACACGGAGGCAGAGCACTGAGACTAAGCTGAAGTTCTAGGGCAGGGTTTGCTAAGAACTTTCAGAAGTGTTTCAGCTGCAGAGAGGGGTAGTTTAAGCAAAGGGGATGATCTGATCCCAGTGCCTAGAATCAGCAAGAGGCAAAGAGCAGCTTCCAGAGGCAACGCAGAGAAGCAGAGGCAACAGCAGCAGAGAGGGCAACAGATGCGCAGCATAGAGGCAGCTTTAGCTACGCAAGTACTACGCAATCCCTCCTAGGGCAGCGTTAGTGTAAATTTTCGTAGATGTTCTATGCTTGATGCAACTTTACTTTTATACCCAATATCAAACAGCAATCACATAAACAAGAAAGTAAAATGCTAATAGAACATACCAATAGATCAACAGAAGACGAGCCAAAAATACACTTAACTTGATCAGCAAAATACATGTGTTGTGGTGCGTTACGGCGGTCAATAGGATGCTTCAACCAGTAAAGTCTCTAGACGGTCAGCCAACCAGAATGTGTTACACAACCCTCTCGGACAGCTCTATAATAGTCAACCCAAAGTCAACAAAAGTCAACGTTGTCCAGTCAATGGTCAACGCAAAACAGTAGCAGCAAAAGGTCAATGTCCAGCCTCGGTTTTTGTGCCAAAAAAGCGGACTGCAGAGAACAAAGTTTTGGGAGAGTTTCGGGTCAAGTTGACCAAAGTCAACGCTGGACAAATCTGCGCTGAAAACCCTAGAACAGATCTAAAACCCTAACAGTTGTTTTTCCCACGTGTGAGTGAAGAAGAGCCTCCAAGATGATGATCGAACCAATCAGATGATGAGAGAGAACATGTGATGAGTTATGGTGAAAAATGACCTCCAACGTTGACCTATATATATCCATTAGTGAGAGTGTGTGACATGTTGATATTTTGTGTATTTGGGGTAGCATCAGTTGTGCTCTAGCTCCCAAATTTTGTGGATGGACTAGACTACACTTGATCTACAAGACCCAAAAATTGATTTGGGAAATTTCGTCTGGTTTAGGAGATATTAAATTAATTAATTATTTTAATGTATTTCCTAAGTTAAAACTTAGGAAACTTAAATAATTAAAGTGAATTTAATTAAACATGTGATGAAATTGTCTTAAGTCACACAGATCAAGCTTTCTTTTAATCTTAACCATTGATTAAAGATTTAATCTTGGCCGTTGATTTACCAACGAGAAAAGTATAAAGGAAAGGCTTGGGGTCATTTGTAAGGACACACAAAGGCAAAGCACTGAAGCTAAGCTGAGATTCTAAGGCAGGGTTTGCTAAGAATACTCAGAAGTGTTTCAGCTGCAGAGAGGGAAATTTAAGCCAAGGGGATGATCTGATCCCGGGGTCTAGAATACACAAGAGTCAGAGATCAACTCAAGGACAACGCAGAAGAGGAGAGCAGTAGCAGCAGCAAGGACAGCGCAGTCCCTCCAAGGACAGCATGATTTTCAGCAGGAAACCCTCAAAGGGTTACGCAGAGACCCTAAGGGGTAGCATAGTGACTGTGTCACCCAGTCTGGGGTAACGCAGTCTCTTCCGGAGCAGCGCTGAGGGTTTGAGAGGCTTTAGAGGCTAACGCAGAGGCTTTTAGGGGCAACGCTGGGTTTTCTAGGCCCTAATCTTGGCTCAGTTTTGTAAATCCTGTTTGAGGATGTGGATCAGTCATTATTTTGGCCCTAGATCAGCCAGTGAGTTGTAGATCTAGTATATTCTCCGTTTGGTTTTCCAGATCTAGAACCCAGATTTGTGTATTCAGAAAAAACCTTAATAATAAAACCCTCCAGCAGCGAGAGACCAGTTTTCCCGCATTGGGTTTTTCCGAGGACTATTTGTCCAGAAATAACTGTCACTTTGTCTATGTGTGCATGAACTTGTTCTAGATCTGGATTGGTAGAGATTTGTTATGTGTTTTGCTTCGATTTTAACTTGAATTTATTCAGTTAATAACTTGTCTAAGTAGGAGGAGCATAACTAGATTAACAGTAATAATTTCTGCATAAAGAGTAAGGATTCAAAAATTTCTACATGACACATTTGTTGGGGCTTCAAGCCAACATTACAATTCTGGCCGACCTTACACATAAGTGGAATTAATTAAAAATAAATGTTCTGCTCATCGGGTCAAGATGATCTTTAGATCAATCTTGCACCTCTCCGAAAGAGGAATCCAATAAAAATATTGGCATCTTCATCTGAGCATCACAACATGGAGTTTGGACCTAGTTGTCCAAAATTAACAGTTAGGCAGCAGGAGACCCATCTGGGTTACGCAGAGACCCTTAAGGGCAACGTAGGGTCTGCGTCACCTATTATGGGGTTACGCAGCCCTCTCCTGGCCAGCACAGAGGCTGAAGAAACTGACATAGGGGCTTCAGAGGCAGCACTGGGGATTCTAGGGCCAGAATTTGGCTGAGTCTTGTAAATCTCATTTGAAAGTGTAGATCAATCAATGTTTTGGCTTCTGAACAGCAGGTCAGTTGTAGATCTATATTTTCCTCTGTTGGGTTAACCGGTGTGTTGCCCAGATTTGTTGTATTCTGAAAACTACTTAATAATATAAACCCTCTATCAACCAAAAGGCCAGTTTTCCCACATTGGGTTTTTCTGGGGACTAAATTCCAAAAAATCTTGTGTCACTTTGTCTATTGTATGTGTACATTTTTGTTTTAGATCTGAATCGGTGAAATTTTCTTATGTGTTTACTTCGATGTTAATCTGAAGATTTCGGCATTAATAACTTGTTAAGTAGGAGAAGTATAACCAGATCTAACAATAGATTTATGCATGAAGTAACATTCAGAAATTTTCACATGGTATTAGAGCGATTGCAGATCTAGCAAGGTCACCAGCAGAAGACTGAAGAATCTTACTGCAGAAAGTAGCAGAGAGAGCAGCAGCAGTAGCAGAAAGCCAGATCTGAAGGGGCAGTGCAGTTTCAGAGGGAGCAGAGCCACGCAAAGATCAGGTTGACGCAGTCTTATGATGTCTCCACGCAGGCCCACGTACTTACTGCGCAGAGGCAGCGCTGGGACTGTTTGCTCACGCAGAGGCCAGCAAAGGTGACACAAATCTAAATTTGTCTGATTCAGAAGTGCCGGAAGCAGAGCTGTAGAAATTCAGAAGTTGCTAGTGGGGTTAAATTTCTGAAGTTTTCAAAATTTAGCCTAAGCACTGGGAGACAAAGAGCGGGAGGAGATCAGCTTCTCAGAAGGTTTCTAGCCAACGAAATCTGCAGATCAATCAGAGGATCGAAGAGAGATGTTTTGCTGTTGATTTGGCAGATTTCCAAGAGAGGAAATTAGTTCTCGGAGGGAGCAGAGGGTGCCTGTTTTGCCAAGGACCCTAGATCCAGATCTCTAGCAAAGAGAGGATATCGACAGATTTGTTGAGCAGATGGCACCTCACGGACATCATGATCAAGATAGGTTGGATGGCCTGTCCAACTTTGCAGTCTGGAAGGCTAGAATCCTCGTAGTCATGGAGGCATACGGTCTAAGGGACCATGCAGAAAAAGTCCTAGCCACGCCAACCGATGTTGTTCTCCTGACGAAGCACTATGAGGCAGCGGCACATGCCAAACGCTTCATAATGGATGGGGTTAACGATCATATTGTTCCACACATAGCTGAAAAGAAGACAGCTCATGAGATGTGGAAAGCCTTGACAGCCCTTTATGAAGGGAAGTCCGTCCAAAGGAAAATGCTTCTGGAGAATCAGTTGCGGTCATTTATGATGATGAAGGGAGAAGAAATAGAGCCCTTCCTCTTCAGATTACAGACGATCAGAGATCAGTTGTATTCCATGGGAGCAAAGGTGGAGGATGATGTGATGGTAAGAACTGCACTCAATGCGGTCACAGAAGAGTGGGAAACCTTTGTCCAAAGTGCCTTGGGCAGAGCAGACGAACTAGGATATTTCGCCAGCAATTGTCCATAGAAGAAGAAGGACAAGGAAGCTTCTACTTCCAAGGCTGTTGTGGCAAACGATGGGTCAGAAGATGATTCAGCCATGAGTGCTCATGAACCACGATGTGTGCTCAGCATACATTTTCTTTACACCAGGATGTGCACAATACACTACTCTGTAGGCTTCCTTCTGGATGGTGTTTCGGAGATCTCCACTATCTGGTATATACATCCTTCCATGAAATTGTAAAATTTCGTCTTCTTCCAGATCCTATCCTTCGAACTTAGGTTCCTTTGAATGGTTGCTATCAAGCCCCGACCTTACTTTTAAGTACCAACTATCTCTGACGAGATGCTCAAGTACTTGATCTCTTAAGTCCACCTTGACAGGTATGAGGGAAAATATTCGAGGTCTTCTACTTAAAGCATCTGCTACTACATTCTCCTTCCCTTTTATATGTGAAATCTCAAAATCATATTCACTTAAGAATTCACTCCATCGTCTTTGTCTAGCATTCAAGTCTCTCTGGGTGAATAAATACTATAAACTTTGGTGGTCACTTTTAAACCCAAAGTTTCTCCCTACCAAGTAATGTCTCCATATCTTTAAAGCTAGAACCACTGCGACTAACTCTAAATCATGCGTAGCATAAAGTTCTTCATGGAGCTTTCATTTTCTTGAAACATATGCTATTACGCCTCCTTCCTGCATTAATATTGCACCTAACCCTTGTTTAGATGCATCGGTGCACACAGTAAAATATTTTATCATATCAGGAACTCGCAAAATTGGTGCACTAGTCAATAATCTTTTAAGTTCGGAAAATGTTTTATCACATTCCTCAGTCCATTCATACCTAACACCTTTGCGCTGGAGGGTTGTGATCGGCTTTGCAATTTTGGAGAATCCTTCCACAAACCTTCAATAGTAACCTGCTAAACCCATAAAACTACGCACTTCATGTGCATTCTTAGGTATCGGCCACTCCCTGATTGTGTTTACCTTTTCAGGATCCATAGAGATCCCTTTACTAGATATGATATGACCTAAGTAATGAATTTCCTTTTGAAAGAAAGAACATTTGGATAATTTTCCATATAACTTGTGTTCTCTGAGGCAAGATAATATTATCCGAAGATGCTCTTCATGCTCCTCCTCATTCTTAAAGTAAATGAGAATATCGTCCAAGAAGACTTGCACAAATTGATCGAGATATTTGCGAAGAACGCTATTCATAGGGTTGATGAATACCGCAGGTGCATTGGTCAACCCAAATGGTACCACAATGAATTCATAATGCCCGAAACGAGTTCGGAATGCAGTCTTAGAAACATCACTTTCTTTAATCCTAAGTTGATGATAACCTGATTTCACAGATCGATCTTTGAAAACACTGCAGCTCCTTTCATTTGGTCAAAAAGGTCGTCAATGCGAGGCATTGGATACCTATTCTTTACAGTGACCCGATTTAAATCTCGATATTCTACACACAGTTGTAATGAACCATCTTTCTTCTTGACAAAGATTACAGGAGCGCCCCAAGGTGAAATACTGAATCAAATGTGCCCTATATCTAATAGTTCTTTCAACTGTATTTGTAATTCTTGCAGTTCAGGAGCTGTCATTCTGTAAGGTGTTTTAGATATTGGTTTCGTACCAGGTTTCAATTCTATTGTGAGGTCTAGCTCTCTTTTAGGAGATAGTCCTAGTATTTCTTTGGAAAAACATCCGAAAATTCTAACAAAATCGAATACTATTCTAAGGATGGTCCTTTCTCTTTGCTTACTTCTTGAACTGCATATACCTGACAACTTTTTCTTAAGCACCGTTTCATTTGCATTGATGAGATGAAGTGTAAGGATACTTTGCTCTTAATACCTTGGATTTGGATTGTCTCTCCCTCATCATTCGTGCAAAGGATTGTTTTCCCAAAACAGTCTACCCATGCTTGATTCGACTCTAACCAATCCATTCCTATCACCAGGTCGTAAGTTCCTAGGGTTGTGACATATACTTTTAGTTTGGTCGAACAGACTCCTAGATCAACTTTGCAATCCTCGACACTTAATTCTACAGGTTGAAGTTCTCCTGAAGCCATTTCTACCTGTCTGAAATCGTTTTGCTTGCAAGCTACCAACCCATATTTATTTAATGTATATGACGAAATAAAACTATCAGTAGCACCAGTGTCAAATAAAATTTTGAGTTTTATTCTGTTTATTGTACCTGAAGATTCCACTACGGTGGACTGATGTGCTGCTTGGTTGTTGTTGATGACGGCATGGATTCTATGATTGCCTTGGGTATTTGATGATGGTCATTTTCCTGCTCTGTGAGATCTCCGGACAATCACACTGAAAATGAGGTCCTCCACAACCCCAACAATCAACCTGGGTTCGCCCCCTTGGTTTTGACTATGAATTTCTAGACCAAGAGCTCTGTCCCCTAGTGCCACTTCCTCTCACATTCCTTCCCCGATTACCAGTCCCTCGAGATTTCCAAGGACTGATGTTTGATGATTCAAAAGCTATAGTATTAATGGTCATGGGAGCTCCTGCTCCTACTCCTCTTGGGGTAACCCTGTTAACATAAGGAGGTGGTCTCGAGCTACTTCCTCTAAAGAAATTTCGAGGAGTCTTTCCTGTAAATCCCTGCTATGATGGTTTTGCTGGCCTGAAATCCCTTTTAATCCCTGGATGCTCTTCTACATATCGTGCACATTCAACCGCCTCTGCTACCGCCTATGGCTTCCACATTCTTACCATGGCCTTGATTCCAGGATTTAATCCATATATGAAACGTTCGGCTTGACATTCATCCGTGTCTAGATAAGGAACATATTTTACCAGTTCCAAAAAATTTATCTCATATTCTTCCACAGTCTTACTACCCTGGATTAGAATATGGAAGGTTCCGGCTTGTTGCTATTGAAAGAAAGGTGGTAAGTATTTTGCCCGGAATCGGTCTACAAACAACCCCCAAAAAACGATGTCTGATGTGAGATGTAGTTGTTTTTCTAGATTTCCCCACCAAATCAGAGCATTCCCCTTGAGGTTGAATATAGCAATCTTTGTTTTAGAAGTAGAAGAATATTCTCTTAGTGCGAAGTATCTTATCATCCCTTCTAACCATGCTTCGGTATGCTCTCCAGCTCGTCCTCCTGAGAATTCCGGGAGTTTAATCTTTTGCAGTTCCCAAGAAATATCTTTCCTATGTGGCTTATAATCATAATCCTTAGGCTTTTCTGAATGTCTTTCCTCTAGATGAGGTCGTTCTTCTTTGTTGTTGGCCGACTGCGACCTTTTTCATGTTTCCAGAATGGCTTCTAATGAGCGCATTACAGTAGTTAGATCGGGTGCTGGAGCAACTAGTGTTGATGACAATCTAGGTGGTGGCGATGGTGGCGGTGTTGGCGACGACGATAGCGGAGGTATTAGAGATGGCAATGCATCTCGCTGGCATTGCCGCCTTTGGTATGTTCTTACCATCATGGCTTTTCCTGGAATACATAATAAAATATGAGAATCAGGTAAAAAAAATTTAGACTAACTAAATATAATTTTCGTAAAATTGAGCTTACATACGGGTATAGTTCTTTTGCTATTTTACCTGCAGGCAGGTCTTACTAGTACCGAGGTCAATGAGAGTGGCCATGCGACCTCCTTGTCCTATGCAGAATATTCTATGCATACTAATTCTAGAGTGAAATGCAAGGGTCTTGATAGGTCATAATATCGTTTCACAATATTTGTCTAGAATGTTCAGTCCTAGATGTAGAGTTGGAAAGGGTTTACTGCCTTTATTTTACTTATGACCACAACTAATAACTGGAATTTAGTAAGATTAAAATTTCATTTCGATGAATTGACATCATGCTATTATCAAACTGGCATCTCTACCAAACTATGTATCAAATGTTCAAATGTCATTTTTAACTTAAGGTTTTAAACAAAATTTGGTTTGTGCCTTTTCCCATTATTTTTCATACTCTGCTTTAATCCCTTTCACAACTTTCAATACTATACCTATATTCTATGCGTACTAATTCTAGAGTGAAATGCAAGGGTCTTGATAGGTCATAATATCGTTTCACAATATTTGTCTGGAATGTTCAGTCCTAGATGTAGAGTTGGAAGGGATTTATTGTCTTTATTTTACTTATGACTACAACTAATAACTGAAATTTAGTAAGTTTAAAATTTCATTTCGATGAATTGACATCATGCTATTATCAAACTAGCATCTCTACCTGTTGACCACACTTTGTCAACGACCCCGTAGCAGTACACCCTCATTTTTTCAAATGGGATTCGTCATGTTTGATGTGGTCGCGCCATTCAGATTCCATCATCAGTCGACATTTTTATAAATGATGTAAACTCATTCTGCATGTTATAATGTAAATGATCTAAGTAAGACCGTCAATGTATGTAACAACCTAGGTAAGCCTAGTATGTTGTTGATGATTTCCATCCTAGGAGGTTTTTTGTCTCACTGATTCACGTAAGTGATCGACAGAGTTTTCCCCTCCAGCCTCACCCCAAAGCTAGGGTGGAATTTGTCATCAACATGCTAAGTGAGTCCTAGTGTTTTTTATCGAGTCCTTGTAAAAGTAGTTTCAACTACTTGGTCTACTAGATCATGTTTTGAGTCGCAGAATTGGGTATTTATTTGAGGGTCTATACGAATGGGTATTCCCCCTTCATGTATGTAAATGTATTATCTCATGTAAAGAGGGTTGGAAAAATAATTAAAATCCCCTCTCAGTCAATTAATTAAATTTTCTGGTCAATTAATTTAAAAAAATCTTAAACCAGAAATTTAATTAATTTAGGGTCCTAAGTTAGGATTAAATCTTTAAAGGCAAAATTTGTGGGTCCTTGGAAAATGATTTTGAAAGCCCCGGGCCAAGGGAATATTGAGAATTTTAAGAAATTTTGGACCCTTGGGCCTTGGTGGTTAAGTCAAAGTCAAAATTTTGGGGTAATTAACTCAAAAATAATATTTTTCAGTTAATTAAAATTGAATTAAATGATAAATTCGTTTTTTCCACAAAATTTTAATTTCAACGCTCCGGATTAAAAGATGATTAAATCTTTTGGACGGTTGAGATTATTTTGACAAGGATCATCCAAACTAGCCGTTGGAGATTTTGTCCTATAAATTTAGAGGTCTTTGTCAGTATTGAATCATCCGATCTCAGGATCGTGCACTTGTTCTTAGAAGCTCTTGTAAATTTTCTTTGAAGAATAAAGCATAAAGACTTTGGGGTTACAAATTTTGATGTTCCTTCTCGAATCTATGTGGTAATTCATTTCTGAACTCTACTACTTTGTTTGAATTTTTATGGTTGATGGCCTTCATGGATTAATCTGCATACAGGTATCTTGTGTAGTTTTCTGGGTTCATAAAATGACATTTTAATTTTTCTGAGGGATCTCATGTTATTTTCTTAAATCTCTATCGATCTAAAGTTCAAATCTAAGTGTGCAGGGAAATATTTTTTAAGATTTTGAGCGTCTGGGGAGGTCTTCGATTGGACCAGCTGACTCTCAAATGACATAAATCTGAAAAGCTCATTATTTGTTAAACTCAAAATCTATCTTACGAAATTGGTGGTTTTGCAGGATCTCCTAAGGTTTGTGTCTCTCTTTCAAAAAAAATCATTTTCTAAAATTGTGCTGAAATGAATTTAAATTTGGTTGTGATAGCTTTCTAAATTGCATATTAGCTTTGTAAATTTGTAGGTAGTTTTGGTTCTGTTTGATTTTTTGCAAGTTGCAGGGTTTACTCAGAAATTTTTTTTTAAGATCTGAGTCAGATCTAACCCCCAAGGGCCAGATCTGGCCTCAGAATGCGGATCTGAACGTTATTTGATTTAAAGGGCATTGAAAAACTGATTTTAAAAGGAAGAAATTTAATTTTGCTGGGGAAATTTGTGTGTACTGGGTTCTGTCTTCACTAAAAAAAAAAACGTTGTCTCTGCCATTCGATCTGTCCAGCTCCTTGCTCCCTTTACTTGCTGCCCTCGATACTTCCCATACGGATCCGTATGTTGGCCGTACGGATTTCTTCATTCTTACTTCCACGCTGCCCCATTTTCATGAACAAATCCATTTCTGTCTGTCGTCCAACCTGCGTTAACTTTGACCCCATCAACCTCCATTTCTCTGCGTTAAACGCTGCAGCCGTCCTCCCAGCTCTCTGCCATCAAATTTTGTTCAACATCGAACCCTCGTTCTGCCGCCATCTCCTTTGATCTGCCATTTGATCTCGAGCCACCCTCACGAATCTGCTGCCTCGTTTCTCTGGCTCCACCATCACCCGAGCCCTAGCCCTCCATCTTCATTCTTTCCTCACGTTCGACCTCCCTCTTCCGCTATCGTTCCCCTTCTCACCTGCAAACAAAAATTAAAACGCACACTTAACATGTATATGCATTCATTTTGATTTAACTTGGATAGCATTAAGCTTTAATCTGGTTTTCGTTTCATTTTTTTATGATGTTAGATAGCGTTAAATTAACATTCGACTTTGTTAGGTTTTAAATGTATATATTTTAATTTGATATCATAGTCTTAGTTTCGGTTTAATTTTTAGGTTTCTAACTTTTAGTTTTATTTAGTTTTAAATTTTTTTTAGTTTTTGTTTAGTTCTAGTCTAATGTTTAAATTTTTTAGATCTTAAATTTTTGTAATGTTTAGCTTTAGTTTTAACTTAGTTTAATTGTTAGTTTTAATTTGTTTTGTTTTAGTCTTAGTTTAGTTTTAGTTTTCGTTTTTTAACCTTTAGATTTAATTTACATTTAAGTTTTAATTTAGATTTAGATTTTTAATTTGTTTTAGATTTTAAAAAATAATAAAAAATATAAAATTTCAAAATTCTAAAAAATTTCTAAGTCTTATAGTCAAACAAGCTTGAACTTTTCTATCTAAAGTTTGACTGTGGAACATTTTAATTTTCGAACTGGGTTATAAGGGAAATATCATAATTTTCAGAAATTTTTTAAGCATCTGGCATTTATCTCAATGATCGTTTCATGATAAGCTTTGTTGATTGGCTCAAGTATCTTAATAAATGATCGTGGCACTTAGCAGCAGTTAAACATCCAATACTCATCTTTAATTGCGTAACGGGATCTTGTTTGACTCCATAAGGCACTGGTTTTAACATAATCAATCTATGAAATCTCGTTAATTTTATCAAGTGTTTGGTGTTTTAGCTGTGTCTCCTAGATTCCTCCTCTTCATTTCTAATAGGGTCTACCTCCCTTAGCTTGCAAGGAGACAGCTTAAATAGAGAGATTGGGGATAAAGGTGACAGCCCCCGATCTGAGTCGTTGTCGCGGTGCCTAGACAATGTGTGCGACAACATTTTTTGGCACCGTTGTCGGGGATAGTTTTTCTGTCCTTGGTCTTAACAACATTTTATAATCTTCAAATCTTCTTTCGCTATTCATTAGCCTGTTGCAAGGGATCACATTTTCTGGCGTCTTTTCATCTCTTCATATTTTCATCGTCTTATCTTTCGTCATATCACTAATCATTTCATCATCGTATCTTTAGCACCTGGACATCTCGGTTGGCTTCTTGTTTGGGTGGCGACTCCACTTATTCATCTTTTTATTCCCAGACAAGAATCCCCCCCTGATATCCATCTGCTATCTCTCAATTATTTCCCCTGTTTTAGAATTAGTTTCATGTTCAAGTGGCGACTCCAATTCTTTCATTTCTTACAAGAGTTCCTGCCAAGAAGTTCGCTTCTTGAGGACCTTTTGACTATTCTTGAACACGGATCTATTTCTAAAATCCTAAAAACGATATCATGGATGTTTTTGCCCCGTGTAATTTTGCTAATATTTACGTTTATCCCCATGATGTTCCTCAAATGGATAAATTACCTTCTTTTCAAGGAAATGACGCAGTTAGTGTTAAATCTCATTTGTTTGCTTTCACTAACTGGTGGAATAGATTTGCAGTTGCAAATAATAATTTCGATGATGTAAAGATGAAAACTTTTGTTCTTACTTTTGGCGAGGATGTTGCTGAATGGTTTACGGAAAAGCCTGATAATTCTTTTGATACTTTTGAATCAATTGTAACTGCCTTTAAGGAAAAGTACGGTGATAAAAGGGAAGATAGGCATTTGGTAAGGGAAATCAGTACCATAAAAAAGAAAGAAAATGAAACGACTGAAGATTTTAACAAGAGATTTAATGGTATCCTTAGAGAAATATCTCAAACTCATAAACCTCCTGATGGATCTCTTCTGAATTTTTACATTGATGCTTTTGATTCTAATACTTCATATGAGTTAAGGCGGACTAAAACTGCAAATTATAAGGCTTGTCAATCTTTAGCTGAAGAGCTGGAAAAAGATAAAAGGGCATCTGGGAAGTCTGAAATTCCTGGTTTTGATGGGCCTGCAACTAAGTTAAAAGAACCTCTAGAAGATGATGATGACCCTATGAACAGGTTAATGCAAAAGCTTGAAAGCATGGAGCTTAATCAAGCGAAATTGATCTTTGAACATGCTAGGGAAATAAGTGTCTTACAGGCTAGGTTGGTTCAAATGGAAAGGGCTCAAACGCAGAATTCGCAACCTAGAAATAATAATGCTTTGCAGGAAAGAGGCCTATCTAATGAGCAGAGACCAACAAATCAACTTGAGTTTGCAAATCTTGTGGATGAAGCTCTGCCTTATTGTAGAGCCTGTAATGCTCTTCATGAAGGGGTTACTTGCCATGTTGTCAAAAGAATCATAGATAGTAGAATGGCAGGGCCGAGCCATCAAATTAATGTTGTGGGAAAGGACTGTCACATGCATATAGAAGATCATGAAAGTCAGGTTAAGGAACCAGCTCAGATGATTAGGGATGTGCAACCCAATCATATGCAAATGATTCAAAACATGGAAGCTAACCAAATCAATCTTCAAAATAAGATAACTTCCATGGAAGCAAGTCATGCCCAGGAAATAAATGTCATGGAAAATAGGTTAAAGATAATGGAAATTAATCATTCTAATCAGATGTCCATTATACAGAATCATATGATTGCAATGGAAGCAAGACACACCCAGGAAATGACTGCCATGAAGGAGAATCAGTTGTTGGAAATAAAAAATATGGAGGCAAATCAGACGAAATTAATAGTAAGGCATGCCAGGGAGATGAGTTCCATACAGAAGAAATTGGAAAAAATGGAAGAATTACAAAAATTTCAGCCGAAATTTGATTATGAAGATTCATCAACGGATCATAAGACTTCTTGTCTGCTAAAGCCATTCCCATCTCATCACACGGAGGATTTGACTATGGTTTCAAAGGATGTTGAGAAAAACCAAGCTTATGTGTCACAGTATATCCAGAATAATATTGGTCACGCTCCAGGTTCTTCAGATATTTTGTACAAACATCTTCAAGATGAGGACAAGAAATCTACAGTGGTCTCATTGCTGACATCACAACCCACTCAGAAGAAGAGAAAAAAGCAAAAAAGAAGAAGTAAGTGGTTTGATTCGTCTGATGGTCGAGAGCAGATTGACATTCGAATAAGACAAAGTCCTACAATTAGCAAGATTGGACATGGCACATCTGAAAAGCAACCCACGGACTTGCCTGAAAGCAGGCAAATGCTCAACATGCACTATATTGAGCACATCTGATGCCACAGGGCATCCTTTGTATTGTATCTCTAACCTTACACCTTGTTATTTCAGCTTTTCATTTTGCAGTTAGAGTAGATTTACTTTTCATGTTAAGTAGATAAAAGAAGAGCTTCTATTTTTCATGAGCTTAATGTCATATGATGATATTTGGATGGACGCTACTTATGTAATTTTGTGTGTTGCTTGGATGCAGATTCTGGATTCTCACATTCCTTTAATGAAGCAACGTGTCCCCAAGTAGAGCCAGATGTTGACCACACTTTGTCAACGACCCCATAGCAGTACACCCCCATTTTTTCAAATGAGATTCGTCATGTTCGATGTGGTCACGCCATTCAGATTCCATCATCAGTCAACATTTTTATAAATGATGTAAACCCATTCTGCATGTTATAATGTAAATGATCTAAGTAAGACCGTCAATTTATGTAACAACTTAGGTAAGCCTAGTATGTTGCTGATGATTTCCATCCTAGGAGGTTTTTTGTCTCACTGATTCACGTAAGTGATCGGCAGAGTTTTTCCCTCCAGCCTCACCCCAAAGCTAGAGTGGATTTTGTCATCAGCATGCTAAGTGAGTCCTAGTGTTTCTATCAAGTCCTTGTAAAAGTAGTTTGAACTACTTGGTCTACTAGATCATATTTTGAGTTGCAGAATTGAGTATTTATTTGAGGATCTATACAAATGGGTATTCCACTTTCATGTATGTAAATGTATTATCTCATGTAAAAGAGGGTTGGAAAAAAAATTATAATAACCTCTCAGTCAATTAATTAAATTTTCTGGTCAATTAATTTAAAAAATCTTAAACCAGAAATTTAATTAATTCAGGGTCTTAAGTTAGGATTAAATCTTTAAAGGCAAAATTTGTGGGTCCTTGGAAAATGATTTTGAAAGCCCCAGGCCAAGGGAATATTGAGAATTTTAAGAAATTTTGGACCCTTGGGCCTTGGTGGTTAAGTCAAAGTCAAAATTTTGGAGTAATTAACTCAAAAATAATGTTTTGAGTTAATTAAAATTGAATTAAATGATAAATTCGTTTTTTCCCCAAAATTTTAATTTCAACGCTCCGAATTAAAAGATGATTAAATCTTTTGGACGGTTGAGATTACTTTGACAAAAATCATCCAAATTAGCCGTTGGAGATTTTGTCCTATAAATTTAGAGGTCTTTCTCAGTATTGGATCATCCGATCTCAGGATCGTGCACTTGTTCTTAGAAGCTCTTGTAAATTTTCTTTGAAGAATAAAGCATAAAGACTTTGGGGTTACAAATTTTGATGTTCCTTCTCGGATCTATGTGGTGATTCATTTCTGAACTCTACTACTTTGTTTGAATTTTTATGGTTGATGGCCTTCATGGATTAATCTACATACACGTATCTTGTGCAGTTTTCTGGGTTCATAAAATGACATTTTGATTTTTCTGAGGGATCTCATGTTATTTTCTTAAATCTCTATCGATCTAAAGTTCAGATCTAAGTGTACAAGGAAATAGTTTTTAAGATTTTGAGCGTCTGGGGAAGTCTTCGGTTGGACCAGCGGACTCTCAAATGACATAAATCTGAAAAGCTCATTATTTGTTAAACTCCAAATCTATCTTACGAAATTGGTGATTTTGCAGGATCTCCTAGGGCTTGTGCCTCTCTTTCAAAAAAATTCATTTTCTAAAATTGTGCTGAAATGAATTTAAATTTGGCTGCGAGAGCTTTCTAAATTGTATATTAGCTTTATAAATTTGTAGGTAGTTTTGGTTCTGTTTGATTTTTTGCAAGTTGCAGGGTTTACTCAGAAATTTTTTTTAAGATCTGAATCAGATCTAACCCCCAAGGGCTAGATCTGGCCATAGAATCGAATCTGTTAGCGGATTTGAACGTTATTTGATTTAAAGGGCATTGAAAAACTGATTTTAAAAGGAAGAAATTTAATTTTGCTGGGAAAATTTGTGTGTACTAGGTTCTGTCTTCACTAAAAAAAAACGTTGTCTCTACCATTCGATCCGTCCAACTCCTTGCTCCATTTACTTGCTGCCCTCGATACCTCCCATACAGATCCGTATGTTGGTCGTACAGATTTCTTCATTCTTACTTCCACGCTGCCCCATTTTCATGAACAAATCCATTTCTGTCTGTCGTCCAACCTGCGTTAACTTTGACCCCATCAACCTCCATTTCTCTGCGTTAAACGCTGCAGCCGTCCTCCCAGCTCTCTGCCATCAAATTTTTTTCAACATCGAACCCTCGTTCTGTCAGCATCTCCTTTGATCTGCCATTCGATCTCGAGTCGCCCTCACGAATCTGCTGCCTCGTTTCTCTGGCTCAACCATCACCCGGGCCCTGGCCCTCCGTCTTCATTCTTTCCTCACGTTCGACCTCCCTCTTCCGCCGTCGTTCCCCTTCTCACCTGCAAACAAAAATTAAAACGCACACTTAACATGTATATGCGTTCATTTTGATTTAACTCGGATAGCGTTAAGCTTTAATCTGGTTTTCGTTTCATTTTTTTATGATGTTAGATAGCGTTAAATTAACATTCGACTTTGTTAGGTTTTAAATGTATATATTTTAATTTGATATCATAGTCTTAGTTTCGGTTTAATTTTTAGGTTTCTAACTTTTAGTTTTATTTAGTTTTAAATTTTTTTTAGTTTTAGTTTAGTTTTTGTTTTGTTCTAGTCTAATGTTTAAATTTTTTAGATCTTAAATTTTTGTAATGTTTAGCTTTAGTTTTAACTTAGTTTAATTGTTAGTTTTAATTTGTTTTGTTTTAGTCTTAGTTTAGTTTTAGTTTTCGTTATTTAACCTTTAGATTTAATTTACATTTAAGTTTTAATTTAGATTTAGATTTTTAATTTGTTTTAGATTTTAAAAAATAATAAAAAATATAAAATTTCAAAATTTTAAAAAAAATTTAAGTCTTATAGTCAAACAAGCTTGAACTTTTCTATCTAAAGTTTGATTGTGGAACATTTTAATTTTCGAACTGGGTTATATGGGAAATATCATAATTTTCGGAAATTTTTTAAGCCTCTGGCATTTATCTCAATGATCGTTTCATGATAAGCTTTGTTGATTGGCTCAAGTATCTTAATAAATGATCGTGGCACTTTCTATTGAATATCATTGTGGTCATTTAGCAGCAGTTATACATCCAATACTCATCTTTAATTGCGTAACGGGATCTTGTTTGACTCCATAAGGCACTGGTTTTAACATAATCAATCTGTGAAATCTCGTTAATTTTATCAAGTGTTTGGTGTTTTAGCTGTGTCTCCTAGATTCCTCCTCTTCATTTCTGATAGGGTCTACCTCCCTTAGCTTGCAAGGAGACAACTTAAATAGAGAGATTGGGGATAAAGGTGACAACCCCCGATCTGAGCCGTTGTCGTGGTGCCTAGACAATCTGTGCGACAACACTACCAAACTATGCATCAAATGTTCAAATGTCATTTTTAACTTGAGGTTTTAAATAAAATTTGGTTTGTACCTTTTCCCATTATTTTTCATACTCTGCTTTAATCCCTTTCACAACTTTCAATACTATACCTATATTATATGCATACTAATTCTAGAGTGAAATGCAAGGGTCTTGATAGGTCATAATATCGTTTCACAATATTTGTCTAGAAGATGTAGAGTTGCAAGGGGTTTACTGCCTTTATTTGACTTATGACTACAACTAATAACTGGAATTTAGTAAGTTTAAAATTTCATTTCGATGAATTGACATCATGCTATTATCAAACTGGCATCTCTACCAAACTATGTATCAAATGTTCAAATGTCATTTTTAACTTAAGGTTTTAAATAAAATTTGGTTTGTACCTTTTCCCATTATTTTTCATACTCTGCTTTAATCCCTTTCACAACTTTCAATACTATACCTATATAAAATATCTGTTCAATGTGGTCATCATTTTCATCTCGGCTGCATTTATGAGTGGATGGAACGGAGTGAAAATTGTCCAGTCTGTAATAAGGTATAATTTTTGGACTCGGTAATTTGTTCGAGCCTTTCTTTGCATATGATTCACTGCTAATATCACAGATTAGCTATTAGTTGGAACAAAATCTTAATTCTGCAGTCATTCATTAACTACAATAAATCACTGCATAATGAAATGTTTCCATCGCTTTTGCATATGTACAGTACCTTATTGTGATATTTATATGCCATTCAATCTTAACATATTTTGGTTATCTATTGAGGTGAATCTCAAAATAGGCATGATATGACTAAACTTCTGTGGGAATAATTTTTTTTGAATTCTCTGTTTTGCAAGTGATGCTGGAAAGGCACACATGTTGGTTAATCTCTTTGCAGCATGGCCAAAACAAATTTATATACATATCAAAAGTCCAAATTTGTCAATCTAGGCCCCGAACCATGTTTGCAAAGATAGGGAAAATGGCAAAATAATAAGGATCTTATAATATAATGTTTAGCTCATGAAAACAAAATGCAGAAAATATTAGAGTTCTGTTTAAATTTCCAGTCTTATGGTTTACCATTTTTCTCTTTGTACTACTATGTACTAGCATGATTTATTATTTTCTGCTTTAGAAATAAATGTGGGTTGAATGCTTTGCCTGGAGTTTCTAGTAAGGGATATATCATGCTTGGCAGTCCCAACGGAACGACTATTTGAAGGAACCAAATTGCAACAAATACCAAAAAAAATCCAGTGAAGGACCTATGCAAAGAGGGTCATCGCACTCACTAAGCTACTGGAAAATTGACCAAAGACAAATGCTTTTGCTAACATATATTTAGATGGGAATTTAAATTAACTTCAAAGTCTAAGAAGTGTGGATCCTGTGGTGAAAGATGTGAACATGACTCACCATATGGTTTAAAAAAATAAAAGTAATAATTTTAATATTAAAACTCTATTTTCTATATTTCAGTGAAGGTGCTATAACAGCAAGGAGCTAATCACTCGGTGTTATCACAGTGAGGTGTTACCACATTTTCGGTGCTGCTACATAACACAGTCCCAGTGCAAACTTTGTTTCGATGTAACCTCACTGAGAAGAGTTCGATGTAACTATAGTGAGGAGGTCTAGGTATTACAATGGTCTAGGAATTATACTGACAAGGATTATCCAGTGCAATGTTATGTTCATAATGATACTACAGTCATGATGTTATATAGATAATAGGACTCTCGGTGATATTACAAGATGACAACACAGTGGTACCTTAGTACTCCCACACTGAGAGGAAGTTTCAAGACTCCTACAGTGAGACAAGATAGTTTCGATGCCTCCACAGTGACAAATATCTCAGAGAACCTTTAACAGCCATATATGAAGGACATTTAATTCAAAATAAAATAAACCACACTAAATAGCTTTGACAACAATGAACACTTGTAATTTTCTTTCACTGTAGATGGCTCAAATAATATCAACAGCTAGAAGCTTTGATTACTTTAGAAATAGAGGGGACACTGAATTTAGATATACATATTCCAACAGTAACAACTTAGAGAATTAAAACGTTTTCGGATGGCTGAGGTAGTAAACGTGAGCCTGTAAGGTCCCAAAGGGTTTGAACAATTAGCTCCAATACCATGTGTAAAACCCCCAAAACCATCAATTTTATTCTAAACCTTTACTATACATAGATTTAAGCATAAATTCAAATAAATGGAGACCAGCAGTAAATTTTAACTTACATAAGTAACTATTTTATGCATAGAAAAATACATGGAACGAATTGGGTGACTTATTGGGCTATGGTTCTCCTCGTGGATGCAACGGACAGGTTACAGAATCAACCTTTTCCTCCCAGCCAATCTAGGAAACAATCCTAGACCCAGAAGATAACTCTTCTGCCCCCATGCCCAGAATTCCAAGAACAGTGAGTCTTCCCTTCAGAACAGTTCATACCCCTCACTATTTCCTTAGACAATAGTGCAGAATTAGCAAAGAAAAGCCTCCCCCTCTCCTTCACATTCCTCCCCTTTTATAACTTTCATTCACATCCTCTCGTTTATGTAGATATTATAGTCATTTATGGAGATATATAGTCATTTATGTAGATATTGACTAAGTCATTTATGGAGATATTATAGTCATTTCTGTAGATATTGACTTTGATTAATTATTTTAAGATTAATTTTATTTTATTTTTGTTTTTAACTTAATTAAATTAACTTTATAATTGTAATCAAATTATATTGTTTTTTTATTTGTCCACTCACAAATAATATGTACTAAATCATATTTTGTTTTTCTTGATTAATGCTCTACCACGCATACGCATATAAGAGCAGTATACGTGTTAAGTATCTAGCTTGATATTTCACTATATCTCGACGAGATAAATTGCATTGTGACATTCAATTCATTACCCTAACTTAGATATTCTCAATACTAGCAGGTATGTATACTAGTGCGGTGTATGCGATATATGCATGTGTAGCTATCATATGCATACGTCCTATACACGCTAATATTATTTTGCTTATAACTTGAAATGGGTCATTACAGCCTGCGTAGCACTGAAACCCTCTGCGCTGCGCAGTTGTTGCTCCCTCTGCGCTGCTCTGACTGCTATTTCTCTGCCTCTTGCTGACTCTTGGCCTGGTATCAGATCATCCCTCTCGCCAATACTACCCATCGCTGGAGTTGAAATACTTTCGAAATTTCTTAGCAAACCACGCCCTAGAATTCTAGCTTAGTCTTAGTGCTCTGCCTCCGTGTGTGTTCTCCAACTGACCCCAAGCCTTTCCTTTATACTTTCTCGTTGGGAAACCAACGACCGTGATCTAATCTTGAATCGACGGCTAAGATTAAAAGAAAGCTTGATGCATGTGACTTAAGTCATTTCCATCACATGTTTAAATTAATTACCTTTAATCTTTTAATTTTCCTAAGTTAGACTTGGGGTCCTTAATTAAAAAGATCAATTAATTAATTATCTCTTAAACCAGCTGGAATTTATCAAATCCCTTTCTGCGTCTTGGAGATCTCATGTACTCTAGTCCCTCCACAAAGTTTGGGAGCTAGAGCACATCCGATGCTACCCCAACACTCAAAATCTCAACACTCCCTCTTAGCGAGGAATGTGCTCTAGCACACCACTACTTCACCCCGAAGTTATGCACTGATCTCTAGTATGGGTCTCTGCATTGATGCTTGGTCTGCTGCCCTTCATCACTGCGTTGTTGCTGCTCTCCCGTACTACTGCCCATCACACTGCCACCACCACTACCACATCTGTACTACAGCTCCCTCTCAATTTGTTGCATCGTGCTGCCAACTGCTGCACTGCAACTTAGTTGCTGAGAGAAACAACTGAAAACTCATGCCCAATCTTTGACAGACAAGTCAGTTGGGCAGCTTCCTCATCACTGAAGCTCCATAGATTACTGCTCTGCGCTGTCCTCTTGAAGCCACTGTGTTGTTGCAGCTCTGTGTAAGCCAGCCTACACTTAGTTGCTGAAGTCACATCAGCCCCTCTACGTTGCATTGCTACGTTGATGCTGCATCTGCACTGCGTTGCTCCCTTTCAGCATCTACTTCCACATGTGCTCCATCTGTGATTCTTTTCACCCACTGCTCCACTTGTCCCGCTACTATCTTAAGGCTCCCATAGCACGGATGTGATCCAAGAGTTGGGCTACTCAAGGATCTCACCACCACTCTGTCGTCACACTACAGATCCATGCCGCTCCACTTCCGTGGTTGATGAGTGCTCATGGCTACATCATCTTCAGAGCCATCATCCGCCACAGCAGCCTTGACTCTAGAAGCTTCCTTGTCCTTCTTCTTCTGAGGGAAATTGATGGCGAAATGTCCTAGTTTTCCGCACTGGAAACACTTGATCTTTAACAGATCCCGCTTCTTTCTCCCTTGTTGCCTCATTGATGCCAAGGTTGCATCTTCTTCCTCTTCTTTCTTCACTTTACTTGATCCGGTGTTGTACTGTCTCTTGGTGAACCGACTGAGTTATTCTTTTCAGAGGATCACCCACATACTGTCCCAATTGGAAAGGTTTGCTCTGCCCAAGATACTTTGGACAAAATTTTCCCAGACCTTTGTGACCGCATTGAGTGCAGTCCTCACCATAACATCATCCTCCACTTTCACCCCCATGGCAGTCAGTTGATCCCTGATCGCCTGTAATCTAAAAAGAAAGGGTTCGATCTCCTCTCCCTTGGCCATCATGAATAACCTCATCAGATTTTCCAGAAGCATTCTCCTCTAAACGGATCTTCCTTCATATAGTGAGGTTAGAGCCACCCACTTATAATGAGTCGTTGTCTTTTCGGCTATGTGAGGAACTACATGATCTTTGACTCCGTCCATGATGAAGCGCTTGGCGTGTGTCGCTACTTCTTCATGCTTCTCCAAGAGCTTCGCATCAGTTGGCGTGGCCAGGACTTTCTTTGCATGCTCCCTCAGACCGTATGCCTCCATGACTACTAGGATTCTGGCCTTCCAAACTGCAAAGTTAAACAGGCCGTCCAAGATATCCTCATCACGTAATCCTTGAGGTGCCATTTGCTCAATAAATCTGTTGGAACTAATCCTTCTCTCTATGCTAAAGACTCGGATCTAGGGTCCTTGGCGAGAAAGGCACCCTCTGCTCCTTCTGACAACTGACTTCCTCTCTTGGAAGTCTGTCAAATCACAACGAATCAGCTCTCTTTGATCCTCTAATCAAAATGCAGATTACTTTGGCTGGAAATCCTCCGATAAGTTTTTCTCCTCCCGCTCTTTGTCAACTAGTACTTAGGCTAATTTCTACACCTTCAGAAATTTAACCCCACCAGCAACTACTGAAGCTCTGCAACACTGCTTCTGGCACTCTGAATCAGCAACAACTTTAGGACTGTGTCACCCTGGCTGGCCTCTGCATGAGCAGACAGTCCCAGCATAGCCTTTGCACTGCCTCTGCGCAGTAAGTACGTGGGCCTATGTGGAGACTACATCACTTTGGCCTCTGCGTGGATCTGCTTCCTTCTGCTGCTACGTTGTCCTCTCTGGTCTGGCTTTCGGCGGTTGCTGCTGCTTTCTGCAGCAAGGATTCTTCAACCTTCTTGTTGGTGATCCAGCGAGATTTGCAATCGCTCTGATACCATGTGAAAATTTCTGAATATTACTTATGCAGAAACCCTACTGTTAAATCACGATTTACTTCACCTGCTTATACAAGTTATTAATCTAAGATGTTCAGTATTAACATCGAAGTAAACACTTTAACAGCCTACACAAATATAGATCTAAACTGAATACATGCACATAGACAAAGTGACACACAAGATTTTCTGGATAATTGTCCCCGGAAAAACCCAATGCAGGAAAACTGGTCTTCTGGTTGCTGGAGGGTTTATATTATTAAGTAGATTCTAAGTACAGCGAATCTGGGCACCTCACTGGTTAACCTGACAGAGAAATATAAAATATGCAGCAATACCTCTGTTCCGGAGACAGAAAACTGGACTGATTCACACCCTCAAACGAGATTTACAAAACTCGGCCCTTTTCAGTCTTTAGAAACCCCAGCGTTGCTGTGAAGCCCCCTGTGTCAGCTCTACTAGCCTACGTCTGCCTCTGCACTGCTTAGGAGAGGCTTGTGTAAACCTAGACTGGGTTACGTTGTCCCTGCGTGGCCCTAGCTGGACCTGTGTAAGCCCTAATGGCCATCTGCTGCCTCTGTGTTGCCCTTTCTGGGTCTGCGTAACACTGAAGCCCTCTGCGCTATGTAGCTGTTGCTCTGACTGCTGCGTCTCTGCCTCTTGCTGACTTTTGGCCTAGGATCAGATCATCCCTCTCGCCAATACTACCCCTCGCTGCAGTTGAAACACTTCTGGAAATTCTTAGCAAACCATGCCCTAGAATTCCAGCTTAGTCTCAGTGCTCTGCCTCCGTGTGTGTTCTCCAACTGACCCCAAGCCTTTCCTTTATACTTTCTCGTTGGGAAACCAACGGCCGTGATCTAATCTTGAATCGATGGCTAAGATTAAAAGAAATCTTGATCCATGTGACTTAAGTCATTTCCATCACATGTTTAAATTAATTACCTTTAGTCTTTTAATTTTCCTAAGTTAGACTTAGGGTCCTTAATTAAAAAGATTAATGAATTAATTATCTCTTAAACCGAATGGAATTTCTCAAATCCCTTCCTGGGTCTTGGAGATCTCATGTACTCTAGTCCCTCCACAAAGTTTGGGAGCTAGAGCACATCCGATGCTACTCCAACACTCAAAATCTCAACACATTATATTCCGGCGATTCCCGTAAAACAGAGTTATATCAAGCATATTTTAATTAAATACGCTAAAAGTGTTATTTGGAGTAGATTATTTGGAGAAACACCAGAGTGTACTAGCTCATTGGAACTGGAATGATGAAATAAAGAGTCAACTAAATAAAATAAAAGCGAGAAACTTTTAGAATGAAAATAAAATATTACAATTAAAGTGCTTCTGGAAGGTTGAAGAGAGGTCCATCAAATCTTTAAAAGAAGGGAAAGCAAGTCATTTGGAATATCTTGGATTTGGAATAATTTCTCTTGGGATGTTTGAAAACTTGGTTTTCAGGTTCAAAGAGCCCTAGGACAAAAACCCTTGGGTTTCTTGGTGTGTTGGATCAAACCCCAACTCACTATTGTGGAGATTTCATTCAAGATTTCATTCAGAAATCTCATAGGGCTTCATCAGCATCAGTTGGTGCGCAGAACGGGCACAGATCTGTGATTAGGAAGTGGAGATCACCCAGATCTCTAATTTGGGCTTCATATCCAGTGGTTTAATGGAAGGTAGGGAGCTACTTGAGAGGAGCTATAATCAGCCATTCAGATATTTGCTGGACTTTGGAACAGGTTCTCAGAACCCTATTTAAATAATAAGGCTGAATTTTTCTGAATTTGCTGCCATTTTTCGTGTACTTTTGAGTTGGAGCATTCCTGGGTTTTATATCTGCAATTTCATTTGTGCCGGTATTTCTTGTATAAAATTGTGCTTTTTCCTTTTAAAAAATTTTGCGGCAAATTTCCCTGAAAATTTTTATTTAAAGTATAAAGGAATATTACATGCTGGTTGTACACTTCAGTCCCACTGACCTACTTCTGTGGTCATTTGTCAGACATTAATAAAATTATCTTATCTTATGCCAGAACTAAAATATTTTCATTTTTTCTCAATATTAAAAAAAAAAAAAATGATACAATTTCCCTCGGTATTTCTGAAACTCATACCCATTTGGGAAACCATACTCACTTCCCTGTTTCTGGTCATTTGGGTGGAATCATTACACTGTCTCATTTCGCAAATTTACTCTCTAGTATGGCTGCAATAAATTTTTCATTGAGATGTTTCTTATTACTGTTGAACCAGTAGAGTGAAAGCAGTAAGTCTCATGTCTTGAATCTGTAAAAGGCATGAGAGCAGGACAAGCAACTCCAGCATGAAGGTTTAAAAAAACAAAGTCAACTAACCAAGCAAACAATCACCGCCAGTAGTTGGAGTCCTCTGTTGATACCATTGCATCTCTTACATCCCAAAGATAGATGAGAAACAAATTACATGTCAGAAACATGGAAGAATCATGATAAAGGATAAAAGCTTTTTGTCATGTCCACAAATGCAGCAGAATAGAAACAAATTATCCTTCAAAAAGCCATTCTATATCATAGCAAGATGATGCAATTGATCAGTGTCTCATGCATTGATAAACTTCACAGTTCAGGCTTGGGAATGCCTCTGTTTTTCAGCCAACTCAATGGCTTCTAGCATCTTAGATTACACTATTCACAGCAGCAAACTTGGATATATTGGTTTTTGCTTATGTCGTTAATCTTGGAGGCAAAATTCACTTCATCAAACATCTTTATATTATGCCACATAAATTATTGTTTAATTTCACTGATGTATCTCAAACCAGACATTCAACAAGCAATATTTCCAGAACTTACACCAATGCTACTTTCATCTGTTACATCTAAGTGTATAAGAGTAAGTCGATCTGTATGTTTCTTTTTCAGGTCCAGAAGGCCTTCAGCATAATCAGGATTTCGACAAGTTGCAATTACATGCCCTTTCCCATAATCATCCAACAATTGGCGGACCTGCCATATAAAAATGTGTACTTCAGATAATACAATAAGAGTGCAAATCCAAATTCTGAATGAGCACATATTTTCAGCTCAGAAGAAGAAGGAAACAAACATCAAATTCCTTTACCTAATATGTAGCATAAATATGTTAAAGCCAAATAATATTTTTGTGAAACAGAAAAGCAAGAAGAGTTGCACTTTTAAAAAACCATAACAGCATAACTAAACATTCAGATAGATATGCATATAATATGTTGCTCCTATTAATATTGATCATTCGAAGTGCCCCTCAATCAAAGCACTAGGTGAGATACCTGAACAAAAATAAAATTGGCATAAGAAGTTTATCTTTCATATTTTGTGGTGAATGTACATTCAAAAATGATGAAAAATATCCAAAACAGAGGTTAATGAAAACACAGCAATGATTGAGTTAAGGACCTCAGTTGGACACTGGAGCTAGGGTTTTCGAGTTATGATCTGAAGATTGCGATCTCTGGGCATGTGTGGAGTGATCATACTTCCGCTTTGGCAATGAGTGTGGCCCTTACGGCCTATCAAGACAATGGTTTTTTTTCCATAACTATGCTTCAAATGAAACAAACAAGCATGCAACCTTCTCGTGTTGGATGGTTGATTACCTCCCCAATGCTCGTTGGCTTATATGTGGAGATTTCAATATGGTGGAAGTCTAGATAATTGATCCTCTAAAAATCGGATGGGACGAGGCCATGTTACCCACCAAAGTGGGGATCCGTAGGAGAGCTTTTCTCCTATTCGTCTTCTTCTAGCCAGCAGCCAACAGCACTTGAGAGCCACCTCATAGTCGATGTGATGTACCACTTTATCTCCGCTCCTTGCATCAGTTATATGTTTCCTTGCCCATTTGTCGAGAGCATATGTTAGAAGGTGAGCAATCTGATCCAAAAGGTATGTTTTTCATTGTACAATTGGGTGCTTATGCTTGTTTTTCATTGGCCATTTGGGGCATGGATTATAGGGCAATTTGGAAGAAGGAAAGGCTTTGACCGTGGTTTTGTTCCCTCACCTTAAATTGGGGGGGGGCGGGGGGTTAATCTTCAATCCTATTTCCGTGGGATTTCACCTAATGGCCTATGGCTTTAGGAATGGCACTACTTGGAAAACCCCGATTTTAGTAGCGTGGTCCCATTTTCCTATTCCACATTTTTCACTCCCCTCCGCACATTACAAGTCCTATTTCATCATTTTCCTTCTCTAGGTCCACATGACCATTGGGTCCACAAGGCACTGACACAACCCCCTCCCCCTATCCACATATTTAGGTCGGGCCTGGAAATGTTGCCCTAGAGATTGATGCAACTAAAATAAATTTAAAAGCATATCATGGCCACAAGCAAGAAACAAAAGAAAAAGAAGATCATAAAATCTGGAAATGTTGCCCTAGAGGTTGATGCAACTAAAATAAATTTAAAAGCATATCATGGCCACAAGCAAGAAACAAAAGAAAAAGAAGATCATAAAATCCAAAGATGGCCAGGACCATCTTTGGATTTTATGATCTTCTTTTTCTTTTGTTTCCTGGCCATCTTTGGATTTTATAATCTTCTTTTTCTTTTGTTTCCTGGCCATTTTTGAATTTTGTGATCTTTTTCTTTTGTTTTTTGCTTGTGGCCATGATATGCTTTTAAATTTCTTTTAGCTGCATCAACCTCTGGGTCAACATTTCGTTCAATATAGAACGTGGGAAAAAGCCAAACATGAGCTCTACCCCTTATCATTATGGCCATCACCCTGGTTCCTAGGGTCGATGAGTGCCCCCACATCATTAAGGAACTCATGCACGTCCCAACCCCTAATGGTTGATGAACTGCCCCGCCTTAAGGGGGTAATAACTGCTATATATCATTCACAACATACTCTCATCTCCTGGAGCCCCGAGCAGTAATACAAAGAAAAATTATGAAAAGGAAAAAGGAAAATAAATAGGGGTGGAAAAACAAAGGCTAGGGTAACTCATGTAACCACGATTGCTCCCTCCTCACATTTGTATCTCCAATATGTGGACATCCCTCATCATTGTTATCCTTGTACCCATGGCATTTAGCCTTGAGACACCTATGACCCCATCCATTTCATCGTCATTCATATGCCACCTGTTGACCACACTTTGTCAACGACCCCATAGCAGTACACCCCCATTTTTTCAAATGGAATTCATCATGTTCGACGTGTTCGCACCATTCAGATTCCATTATCAGTCGACAGTTTTATAAACGATGTAAACCTATTCTGCATGTTTATGATGTAAATGATCTAAGTAAGACCATCATGTATGTAACAACCTAAGTAAGCCTAGTATTTTGGTGACGATTTCTATCCTAGGAGGTTTTTTGTCTCACTGCTTCACTTGTGTTTCTCGACATAAGTGATCGGCAGAGTTTTCCCCTCCAGCCTCACCCCAAAGCTAGGGTGGATTTTGTCATCAAGATGCTAAGTGAGTCCTAGTGTTTCTATCGAGTCTTTGTAAAAGTAGTTTGGGAATAATTCTAGCTAATTGGCTAGATTATTTTATTACAAGTTGCTTGGTCTACTAGATCATGTTTTGAGTCACAGAATTTGGTAGCTATTTGAGGGTCTATACGAATGGGTATCCCCCCTTTATGTGTCTAAATGTATTTATCTTATGTAAAGAGGGTTGGAAAAAATAATTAAATCCTCTCTTAATCATTTAATTAAATTTTCTGGCCAAATTAATTAAAAATCTTAAGCCAGAAATTTAATTAATTTTAAGTCCTAGGTGACTTAAAATTCTTCAAAGACAAAATTCGTGGGTCTTTAAGAAACAAATTTTTAAAGGTCTCAGGCCAAGGGAATATTGAGAATTTCAAGAAAGTTTGGACCCTTGGGCTTTGATGGTTAAGTCAAAGTCAAAATTTTGAGGTAATTAACTCAAAAATATTATTTATTTTTGAGTTAATTAAAATGGAATTAAATGATAAATTCGAATTTCCTCAAAATTATAATTTCGACGGTCCAGATTAAAAGATGATTAAATCTTTTTTACGATCGAGATCATTTTAACATGGATCAACCGAACTAGTCGTTGGAGGTTTTATCTTATAAATTAGAGGTCTCTGTCAGTCTTTCAATCATCCGATCTTTGAATCGTGCACTTGTTCTTGGAAGCTCTTGTGATTTTTTGATGAATAAAACATAAAAACTTTGGGGTTACAAACTTTAGTGTTCATTTTCCAGATCTATGTGGTGATGTTGTCTCTAAACTCTGCTACTTCTATTGGTGTTTTGATGGTTGATGGCCTCTATGGATTAATCTGCATACAGGTATCTTGTGCAGTTTTCTGGGTTTCTAAAATAGCGTTTTGATTTAACGGAAATATTAGTTATCTATTTTTCTGAAAGGTCTCATCTTTATTTTTTAATCTCTATCAATTTCAAATTCAGATCTAAGTGTGCAGAGATCGTTTTTTTAAAGGTTTGAGCGTTTGGGGAAGTTTTCAGTTAGACCAGCCGACTCTCAGATTTCATAAATCTGAAAAAACTCATTGATTCCTAATTCCCAAGTTTATCTTACGGAATTTTGTTTTTACAGGGTCTTCTCAGGCTTATGCCTCTCATAATTTCTCTTTTTATTAATTGTGCAAAAATGGTTTTAAATCTGGCCATGAGGGCCTCTAATCTGTAAATTAGCACTGTAAATTTACAAATTTTTCTCTAGGATTTAAGGGTTTATTTTTGTGCATAGTTTTGGGTTTTTTCTGGGTCTATGCAGGTTTACAAGGAGATTCTCAGAAAAATTTTAGATCTGAGCCAGATCTAGGCCCTGGAGGGTAAGATCTGGCCTCGAGATCATTTCTGCTGATAGATCCGGGCATTATTTTGCTGCAAAAGTGTAAATCTCAGATGCATCTAAATCAATATTTTGAAAATCTGAGTTATACTGGTAAAAAATTCATTGTTGGGTGAAGGAGTTTCATATGTACTGTTTCTGTCTGAGATAATTTTTGTTGCCCCTTTCATTCATTTCTCCCACTCCTTTCCTCTGCGTTTCTCCCTTTCTCCCCTTGTTATTTCTCGCTGCCCATTTCTTTGTTGTCCCTGCCAAGCCAATCCCACAATCGCCTTCAAATCTACTCGACTTCCCTTGCTGGCTACTCGCTCGCTCAACCCTCCGCAGCAGCTTTCCCACCTGCAATCCTGGTCATCGACCTGCCCAGCGTAACCAAATCCAACTTTTCCTTTGTTTTTTTAATTTTTTGTTTCAGATTTTCGACTTTTTTTTTGTTTAACTTGGTTTCCAAATTTTAGATTTTAATTTTTTTAAAGTTTTGGGCTTTAGTTTTAAACATAGATCTTTAGATTTTTAGAGCTTTAGCATTAGTTTTAGATTTTTAGGTTTTAGTTCTAATTAAATTTTAGTCTTAGTTCTTAACTTTTAGCTTTTCAATTTTATTTTTTTAAGTTAGTTTAGTTAACATTAAATTTAATCTTTGGAGTTTCATTTTATTTAGACTTTAGTTTTAGTTCTTAGTTTTATTTTTAATCATAACTTTTAGATTTTAGATTTTATTTAACTTTGTTTTAGTTTTAGTTTTAACTTTTTTTAGGATTTCATTTTTTAGTTTAAATTTTAGATTTTAAAATTTTCAAGATATAAAAATTAAAAAAGGCTTAAAAAGTTTTAAATTTTTAACTTTAGAAAATTCTCAAAAATTTAAAAAAAAAAATTGCATAGTCAAGGTGAGCTTTAAATTTCTTTCTATCTAAAGTTTGACTATAGATTTCTGAATTGGAATTATTTGGAATATCATAAATTTGGAAATATTGGAAATATCTGGCATTTAAATCTGATGGTACCTTCATGATAATCTTTTTTATTTCGAATTTAAATTGTTAGTTCAAAGTATTTTTATGCTTAGCTGTGATTGATGAGCTTTAATTGTGATTTTAAATTACTTCAAACCAGTGATTAATTGTTTAAGTCGACTTTGCAAATATTTCAAGTGATGATAAATTGCATGTCTTTATCGAACATTGTTAATGCGTAATTGTGAGGGTGTTTTATTGAATATCATTGTGGTTGATTGATTTTCATAGCAACAATTACATATCAATTACTTGATCTTAAATTTATAACGGAATATTTTGACTCCATAAGGCATTGGTTTTAAAGTTTCAAATCTAATTGGATCTGTAAAATCTCATAAATCTTAACAAGTATTTGGTTATCTAGCTGTGTCTCCTGAATTGGTTGGTCTCCAACCAGTTCTCCTTCTTCATTTTTGTTAGGGTCTACCTCCCTTAGCTTGCAAGGAGACAGCTTAGATAGAGAGATTGGGGATCAGGGTGACAGCCCTCAATTTGAGCCGTTGTCGTGGTGCCTAGACATTCTGTGTGACAACACCATCCATTAATTGAAGGAAGTACCAAGGACATGTCTTTTCCCTTAGAGGCTGGAACACCAAATAGGATCGTCTATTAACCACTCCTACTTAGGGAAGCAACATTATTACGAGCTCAAAGCCCCAAATTTGGAAAAGAAGCCCCATACGATGTCTCAATATGCACTTGATTAACAAATATGGTTCACTTAGATGCATTAATGAATTATTGTACTTCATTGTGACGTTCCAAAATAGGAAAACAATGCTAATACAGAAAACCATAAATTTAAACCATGGAAAATTTAAAACATTGCAATAATTATTCGGAACCATATGAAATCCAAAAATAGCTGAGCCATTTTATTATAATAAGCAAGAGTACTAATATATAGAGAAATGCACCTAGGCTTGCCTTTATGGAAAGTTGAGCAAAGTCCAGATGAAACCATAAAACCCAGAAAAAATTGTCTAGTGATGCTCTGCGCTATCCCAATGAATCTACACTAGCTACTGTAATGGGATGGTTGGAAACCCCACTTCCGCTGCTCAGAACATTCTCCAAAATTACTCCCAGACTCCTCAATCCAATCGGACCAAAACCCAGAAATGGTTTGGCCTGATCATGATCCTTCAAAAATGACCCCCAATAAGCCCTACGCTCTCCCAATAGCTGTTGAATACATTGTCTACAAAATCATCAGCTAAATACTCAACAACCTTCCAAGTATGCAGCAAATAATCCCTTTGACACTTCCTCTAACTTCCTCAACAAACAAAGGCTCAAATGGCTGAGGCACTCTCCCACAACTATGCCCAGCTCTCCTCCTCTGCGTTGGCCCAGAGACTACCATGCCGCTCCAAAAATAGGCTATCAATCTCAAACTTGAGGTTCGCCTATAGCTGTTATGAAACCAGCTCCCAAAATAGAAGAAAAGAGATATCAACGCCTTAGAAATCAGCCACTTCGAGGGGGCAACCTCCTTTACATTACCTAAATGAACAATTCTTGGATGATACAAATGACAAAACCTCCTTTCTATATATAGGAGTCCATGGGATCACAATATAATCCTAGCCGACCTAACAATAATAATGTAAGGGCACAGCAATAATAATAATGCCTTTTTATGGGGCAAAATAATAACAATATGGGTTCTATAAGGGTACAACAATAACAATAAGGGGGCTACACTAACAACAATAAGGGACTACACTAGTAATATAGAGATCTAACATGCCCCTCTCATTCAAAAAAGTGTTGTCCTCAACGCTTGAGTAGCTCTGGATGTTTCTATATAAAATTCTCATCCACCCATGTGGAATCTTCAGTGGGTAAGTTCTTCCACTTGATGAGATACCCTGAAATTGATCGATTTCGCAACTGTCGAGTTCTAGTTTCCGTGATTGCTTAAGGTTCCAATATGATTTTTCCTTCCTTATCAAGTTCTGGCAATATTGTTTGAACTGGAAGTTTGTCACCTATAACCCTCTTTAAGCATGAAACATGGAAAATTGGGTGCACTAGATGTTGGTCTAAGGTTGTCATTGATATCAATATGGGGATCAATATTCTTGTAAAGTCCCGATAACCCTAATGGCAAACGTTGACAAGTCCCTCTTGGTTATTTAGGATGCCATTAATGATGATGTGCTTACTCTTGATGAAGAAGGCTGGATCCAGCATGATGTCTTAATGACATGGTTGGAGACTATATGTTGACATGGAGGACCGTTTGATGACATGGACAATGGTTGGTGACATAACATGAAGTGAATTGGAAATCACTTAATTGGAATTGGCCTAGATGGAAAATATTCTTACGATATATAACCCTTATTGCCCTAACCTCATTACCCTTGTGATGGATGAATTATCCTTTATGTGATATTGCCCTAATCCTAAACTCCTAAATCCTATCCCTAAGTTCTAAATCCCAAATTACAAACATTATACCATACATATATTACCTATACACTTAAAATACCAATTGGAACCATACCCTAGATCTTGAAATATATATATATATATATATATATATATATACAAGGAATACATATAGGGGACATATATTTTCAATAATCTGAAATTATTGAATTTGTTGGACCCCACATAACTAAATGATTCCAAAAACATTGGACATTAACGTTGGACGCTATATAAAACTTTGGACGCTAGATGTTTGACAAGTCAACTCTTCCAGCATGTCAGCTCCACCGCTTTACCTTTTCACGTCGGCTAAAAATGTTGGACGTTGCATATCAGCTACGCCAATTTGGATAAATCTATATATGCATGAGCTCATTCCGTTCTGATCCTCGGTCAGCAATTAATAGAAGAAGCAATAAAAAGAAAATCTAACATAATACATATCGAAATATGAGATCGAGACAACGTTACGAATTTTTTACGGAACATCGTGAACTTGGGATCGAGGTCAAATTGGGGAAGTCAGCGCGGCAAAAAGTCACTCGTAAAATGCTCAGACCTGTGGAGAAATTGCATATCGGACCTGTGATTACTATATTGGATATATTTATGTCTCAGATTTGTTGAAAGGCTTGAATTTGTAAGAGGCTCGAGTTTGGAGAAATATGAAGGACCTATGGAAGCTCAGGTTATAAATTTGTGGAAAATAAAATTTGTGGACCTGTAGAAGGCTCAGATCTGCAAGCCTGTAGGAAGCTCGAATCTGAACGGATATTTGAAAAATCACATCTATTGCAGAGGCTTGGATCCTTGAAAAACATTTGTGGAAGACGTAATTATTTTTGTGGTATCGTGGTTTTCTGTTGGATATATTTTCTAAAGATTTGTTGTGGTAAATTCGTGGGTAATCACTTCGACATGAGGATAGTAACCGTTGGGGGCTCGAATCTACAACATACATAAAATTGGAGGATCGAACCTGTCGCTGACTCTTAACAATTGAAATTTGACCTGTGGCTTGTAAAATTTGGAAGCCTTGAACTTGTGATTGCAAACTTGGATTTAAATCTGTGGTAATACGCAGATAGTCACCTGGAGATTTGAGCTCAGATTTGCAAGTTTGTTGTGGACATATTTTTTTGGAGCTCGGATCTGTGGGAGAAGCTACAACAATTGGTGGAGACTTCGAATTGTGATCAATTACCTCTTCGGATTATTTACATGTTAACTCAGTTTGAAAAGAGCTCAGACCTTGGATAGTTGCTTGTCTTCAGACCTCTGGTCCGTGAAGATCTATTGAAGAGTTTAGTGGCATAAAATATCATTGAACCGTGAAAGGGTCATACATCAGTGACTCGGTTATATCTCTGTGGAGGCTCAAACAATCAAACCTTGAAGCCTTCTCACATAAGCTCATCTTGAAACTAGTCACCTGTTGGACATTCAATTGAGAACAGTTTGTGAGGCACTGTTTTAGAACAGACTTGAAGATATTTTTTAAAACATTCTTGAAGACATTATTATGCATTGTTGAAAATCCATTGAAGAAGCCCTTGTATAGCAGGTGCACAATTTCTCTTCCTATTAAAAGACACCTTGAAGGATACTTGAAGATATTTGGAAGACTTATAGAAGTTGGTCTTGGAGAAATTATTGGAGACCATGATGTGTAGACGCCATCATGAGGTGACCTTAGAGATCTTTTTTTGGGTACAATGAAGAGCAGTTGTGAAGAACAAGGTTTTTATTGATGAAGTGACGTGGAGACTAATGAAGGCATTGTTGAAGACTGTCAAGGCTCGTTGAAGAAGACATTGGGAGCCGTGAAAAATAACCAAACATATATCTTGACGAATTGAAGCTAGAGGTTGGAGCCTCATAGAGACAAGGTTGGTGCCTTAAAAGATAGGGTTGGAGCCCTAGAGGATAGGAGTCCTCAAGAGACCAGGTTGGAGCCTATACCAGATATAGGGTTGGAGCCCTTGAGGTTGGTGCCTCAGAATTGACAAGGTTGGAGCCTTGGAAAGACCAAGTCGGTGCTTGGCACAATACAGGTTGGAGTGTGGAAGATTGGAGTCTTCATCTAGGGTTGGAGCCCTATAACATTATTGTACTTTACTTATTGTAAAAAAGAAATTAATAAAAGTATCTATTCCATCATTGTTCATTTTGTGTTCTAAATATAAGTGATCTAACTGGTAAAATTAACAATTGAAAAGAAATATTGATTCACCCCCCCTCTCAATATTTCCAACACTCGAGACCAAGCAGGAAGCTCCAATTTGTATGCCATAGTACCAATCTTTTGCAACACTTTGTAAGGACCATAGTACTTTGACGATAATTTATTATCCTTCTTAGCTTGCTTGAGGGACATTTGTTTGTATGGTTGCAGCCATAAAAATACCCAGTCTCCTACATCAAAACTTCTCTCACTACGATGTTGATCTGTCTGTTATTTCATTCGATTTTGTGCCAAATTTAGGTTATCCTTTAAGAGTTGGAGAACTTGTTGTTGATGCTCGATATGATCTTCAACTACTTGAACCTTAGAATTTTCTCCTAAAGATGATGTGATGGACGGTGGATGATATCCATAAAACATAAATGGGGTCATTTTTGTTGCAGTATGGAAGGAACTGTTTTACCACCATTCAGCGAGAGGAAACCACTTGACCCATTGTGTTTGTTTATCAGATACAAAACAACGAAGATATCCTTCCAAACATTTGTTCACTATCTGAGTTTGCCCATCGGATTGAGGATGATAAGATGAGCTATGAGCTAGTTGAGTACCCAAATAAGAAAATAATTTCGTCCAAAAATTTCCTGTAAAAATGGGATCATTGTCACTTACAATAATCTTTGGGTTTCCATGTAGCTTTTGAATTGTTTCCATAAATGCAGTAGCAACTGTAGTTGTTTTAAATGTGTGATGAAACCAGCTCCAAAAATAGAAGAGAAGTGAGATCAACACCTTGTAATTCAGCCACTTCGAGGGGAAAACCTCCTTTACGTTACATAAATGAACAATTCTTGGATAATACAAATGACAAAACCTCCTTTCTATATATAGGAGTCCATGGGGTCCAATATAATCCTAGCCGACCTAACAATAATAATGTAAGGGCACACTAATAACAATATGGGGGTTATAGGGGTACAACAATAACAATAAGGGGGCTACACTAACAACAATAAGGAACTACACTAGTAATATAGGAACCTAACATGCCCCTCTCCTTCAAAAAAGTGATGTCCTCAACGCTTGAGTAGCTCTGGATACTTCTGTATAAAATTCTCATCCTCCCATGTAGAATCTTCAGTGGGTAAGTTCTTCCACTTGATGAGATACTCTGAAATTGATCGAGTTCGTAGATGTCGAGTTCTTGTTTCCGTGATTGCTTCAGGTTCCAATATGATTTTTCCTTCCTCATCAAGTTCTGGCAATGTTGTTTGAACTAGAAGTTTGTCACCTATAACCTTCTTTAAGCATGAAACATGGAAAACTGGATGCACTCGAAAAGAAGCAAGAAGCTCCAATTTGTATGCCATAGTACCAATCTTTTGCAACACCTTGTAAGGACCATAGTACTTTGGTGATAATTTATTATCCATCCTAGCTTGCTTGAGGGACATTTGTTTGTATGCTTGTAGCTGTAAAAATACCCAGTCTCCTACATCAAAACTTCTCTCACTGCGATGTTGATTTGCCTGTTGTTTTATTCGATTTTGTGCCAAATTTAGGTTATCCTTTAAGAGTTGGAGAACTTGTTGTTGATGTTCGATGTGATCTTCCACTGCTTGAACCCTAGAAATTTCTCTTAAAGATGATGTGATGGACGCTAGATGATATCCATAAAGTGCCATAAATGAGGTCATTTTTGCTGCAGTATGGAAGGAAGTGTTATACCACCATTCAGCCAGAGGTAACCACTTGACCCATTGTGTTTGTTTATCAGATACAAAACAACGAAGATATCCTTCCAAACATTTGTTCACTATCTCAGTTTTCCCATCGGATTGAGGATGATAAGATGAGCTATGAGCTAGTTGAGTACCCAAACAAGAAAATAATTCCGTCCAAAATTTTCCAGAAAAAATGGGATCTCTATCGCTTACAATAATCTTTGAGTTTCCACGTAGCTTTTGAATTGTTTCCATAAATGCACTAGCAAATGTACTTGCTTTAAATGGATGAGATAATGAACAAAAGTGTGCATACTTGGTAAGTCTATCAACTACCACCATGATGACACTCTTTCCTTCGGACATAGGTAAACCTGTAATAAAATCCATTGAAATCTCCTCCCAACGTTGATTTGGAATGGATAAAGGTTGTAGAAGACTCGGGGTCTTAATTGTCTCAACTTTATTTTGCTACCAAACCAAACATTCTGCCACAAAATTTTGAATATCGGATTTAAGAAGGGAGAAGTGTGCAATTCCAAAAGAATCTTTTGTTTTAGTTGGGAATTCTTACAAAGATATAAGTGATCTTTGTACCATAAGGAATCATTTTTCCAACTAAATGTATCAGATGTACTAGGATCTTCTTGCAACTTTTGAATGAGTGTCCACACTTCTTTATCCTTCTTCCATTCATCCCTTGCTTCGGTTATCCAATCTGACCGGATAATAGAAATGGCACAAAGCAATGCTTCCAACTCATTAGCCTTTCTTGAGAGTGCATCTACAGCAACATTTAGCTTCCCTTTTTTGTAGATGATTTCAAAGTCATAACCCATCATCTTTGTGACCCATTTTTGCTGCTCTTCTGAAGATAGTCTTTGTTCCAAAAAGTATTTAAGACTATCATGATCAGTTTTTACCTTGAAGTGTCTTCCCATTAGGCCAGGTCGCCATTTCTTTAATGCATGTAGTATTGCCAACATTTCCTTCTCATTAATAGCTTTCTGTAAATAATTTCCTTTGATTGGACAAGTTTCAAAAGCAATGGGTCTTCATTCTTGCGTTAAAACAACACCAATTCCATTTCCTGAGGCATCACATTCCACAATAAAGGTTTTTGTGAACTCTGACATAGCTAAGATCGGTACTAGGCACATTCCCTCTTTAAGATGTTCAAAGGCCTTAGTTGCTTCCAGAGTCCATTAAAATGCATCTTTCTTCAATAATGTTGTTAGAGGTGCTGCTATTCTCCCATAATTCTTAACAAACTTGCGATAATACCCTGTTAACCCGAGAAATCCTCGCAAATGATTTATGGTTATGGGGACTTTCCATTCCATAATGGCTTTAATTTTGTCAGGGTCTACCTTAACACCCTCGTGAGATACAATATGACCCAGATAGTCCACCTCTTGTACTCCAAAGAAACATTTGGAGGTTTTTGCATATAATTGTTTCTCCTCCAATAGTTTGAGCACCCTGTCAAGATGTTGAAAATGATCCTTCCAAGACTGTTGTAGATTAGTTTATCATCAAAAAATATTAACACGAATTTTCTAAGGAAGAGTTTGAAAATGGAATTCATCAACCCTTGAAATATAGAAGGTGCATTGGTAAGGCTAAAAGGCATGACCAAAAATTCATAATGACCCTCATGAGTTCGAATTGTTGTTTTCGGAATATCTTCAGTCTTCATTCTAATTTGATGATATCCTGAACGAAGATCCAACCTGGTAAAATAAATTGCTCCATGTAATTCATCCAATAATTCATCAATCACAGGAATGGGAAATTTATCTTTAATAGTGAGCTTATCGAGCTCCCTATAATCCAGACACATGCGCCATGATCCATCCTTCTTGTGCACCAATACTATTAGAGCAGAGAAAGAACTTTGACTCAGTTGAATTATACCAACCTCTAACATTTCTGCAATCGTACGTTCAATTTCGCTCTTTTGGACATAAGGATATCTCTGAGGCCTGATATTTTGAGGAACACTTCCTGGAATCAAATGAATAGCATGATCATGATCACGAATAGGTGGGAGTCCTTTCCGAGTTTCAAACACCTTGGAATAATTGTCCAAGACTTTTTGGAGATCTGGAGAAATAGATGATTTTGATGTTGGAACTTCTAGTGAGCATAATTGTGCAATTACACCTCGTTGTTCTTTCTTCAGAAGCTTTGTCATGACATTAGAGCTTATTATCTTTCCGGACTTCCCTGCGATACCCCGTATTTTAACTTCCTTTCCTTCTGAAAAAAAATTCAAGAAAAGTTCTTGAAAATTAAAAAGCTATCGTCCCCAAAGATTGTAACCATTGTACTCCTAGTACAACATCATCACCTCCCATTGGAATGGAAAGCATTGGACCATTCAATACATATTCCCCCATGGTTAGCTTGATATTATGGCATTTTCCAGAGCAATTTATAGTTCCCCCATTTGCAACCATTACTTGACATTCTGGTGTTGGGTATAGGAAGTAATTCAATTCCTTGGCTACCTTACAATGAATAAAATTATGGGTACTACCCGAGTCAATCAACACTATTACCTTTTTCTTCTTGATATGTCCTTTTATCTTGAGAGTTCGAGGAGTGGTAATTCCTGCCAATGCATTACAGGATATGGTCAGACTCATTTCTTCTTTCTCTAGGGTTGCTTCCTGGTGTATATCCTCTTCTTTTGAAGTTTCTTGCTCATTTTCTTCCTCCTCTTCACAATCTATGTAAAATAATTTATTCTCAGCACACTTATGACCTTTAGTGTATTTGCTATCACAACTGTAGCAAAGCCCTTTTGCTCTTTTTTCTTCTAATTATTGTGGTGTCAACCTTGTAGGTTGTGGAAGTCCAGGAGTAGCAACACTTCCATATTTATAGACGTGAGTGGTAGGTTTCCTTGTTGCCATAATTTTACTTTCAATTTTTCTTGCCAACCTGAATGCCTTCTCCAATGAATCAAGTTCCCAAAGGCAAACCTCATGTTGGATGTTATCCTTTAAAGTACCTATGAACACATCAATCCTGTGTTCCTCTGGAATATCAGTTAACCCTTATATTAAATTTTTGGAAGTCCTCAATGTGCTCCACCATTGTACCCTTTTGATTGAGATTTATCAATTGGCTAAAGAAGGTGTTTCTCTTTGTATCCTCATAATGTGCTATCATTTCCTCCATAAAAATTGACCAAGTGAAATTTTTTTTACGAGAGCAAAGCCATCGATACCATACAAATGTATTTTGTTCTAAATGTAAAGTTGCAATGCATACCTTTTCTGTGTTTTGCACATTATGGAGATCAAAATATTGCTCCATCTGTAATATCCATGTTATGGGATCCTTGACATCAAACTTCCTCATATCCATCTTTGGAATATGGTGGGTCTTACATCCAACATTAGAGTTTATGAAATCGCGATTAACATTTATTTTGCTTTCATCATAAGTTTCCTGTACTACCTTTTCACCATTAGGAATCATTTCTTGTATCAACTTTGTCAAACCTTCCTTCAAACCTCCCATGTTTGCTTTTAGATCATTCTTCATGTCTTCCATGTTAGCTTCCATGTCATTCATCTTAGCTTCCTTCCCATTCTTCAAGCCATCCATCTTGGCTTCCATGCCTTTCTTCAAACCATCCATATTAGCTTCCACGCCTTTCTTCAAACCATCCATCTTAGCTTCCATGCCTTTCTTCAAAACTTCCATTTCCTTTTTTGTTGCTCTTTGCGAAAGCGAAATTTGATGAACTTGCTCTTGTAATTTTGATATATCATGTTGCACTTCTTCCTCTTCGTGAGTCATAGTAGAGCCTTCTGAGGGCATAATGGGTGTTGAATTCTTTTTAGGGGGGCATTTTAGAACCCAATATTGATATCTATGCTTGAATATGCCCTTAGAAACACTTCAAACTGATTTTTCTAACAAGACTTACGCAATTTGAAAAAAAAACACACCATTTTCTTGCTTTTGAGGAGCTCGATATTGAAACTGATGTATATCTGTAATTTCGGATCCTCGAGAATTGATCTTCAGTCCTGTAGTAGCCCTCTGAGTCTTCTTTCCAATGTCATAGGTCTAACCTGATTTGGATTCTTCAAGAAAAGGTTATGCCCAATCTCCCACAATGACCAAATTATGGACTGGTTCAATAAAGCAAACTTGTATGGCGTGCCACATGTCACTGTTTCCTCCTTTGACTCTCAAATTGATACACAAGAAACTACAGTCGGTGAACTTTCGGTCATTTTTTACAAAATTCCAATCCGATGCTCAGAAAGAGAGTTATGACGATTTTCCCATGGTCTCCTCTTTTAGATGAAATTTGGGAACCTGCAAAAACCCTAACTTCCACAGATAATATCTCCGAAAATATTGCGAATCAAGATTTAAAATTTTTACACAAAGTTCCTCAAGATTTCTTCGAAATGGATTTTTTTTTTGTGTCTGAACCCTCGTAGAACAAAAGTTAAAGCGCAAATTCCACAATGACCAGTTTGAAGCAGCGAAACCCTAGAATTCAAAGCTCTGATACCAAATGTTATGAAACCAGCTCCAAAAATAGAAAAAAAGAGAGATCAACACCTTATAATTCAACCACTTCGAGGGGGCAACCTCCTTTACATTACATAAATGAACAATTCTTGGATGATACAAATGACAAAACCTCCTTTCTATATATAGGAGTCCATGGGGTCCAATATAATCCTAGCCGACCTAACAATAATAATGTAAGGGCACAATAATAACAATATGAGGGTTACAGGGGTACAACAATATCAATAAGGGGGCTACACTAACAACATGGGACTACACTAGTAATATAGAGACCTAACAAAATGGATGAGATAATGAACAAAAGTGTGCATACTTGGTAACTCTATCAACTACCACCATGATCACACTATTTCCTTCAGACTTAGGTAAACCTGTGATACAATCCATTGAAACCTCCTCCCAATGTTGACCTGGAATGGATAAAGGTTGTAGAAGACCCGGGGTCTTAATTGTCTCAACTTTATTTTGCTGGCAAACCAAACATTCCGCCACAAACTTTTGAATATCAGATTTAAGGCCATCCCAAAAAATTGTTTCTTCACCTTGTGGTAAGTTTTTAAAAATCTTGAGTGTCCTCCTAAGGGAGAGGTGTGCAATTCCGAAAGAATCTTTTGCTTTAGTTGGCAATTCTTACAAAGATATAAGTGATCTTTGTACCATAAGGAATCATTTTTCCAACTAAATGTATCAGTTGTACTAGGATCTTGCTGCAACTTTTGAATGAGTGTCCACACTTCTTCGTCATTCTTCCATTCATCCCTTGCTTCCGTATAGAAATGGCACAAAGCAATGCTTCCACCTCTTCATCCTTTCTTGAGAGTGCATCTGCAACAACATTTAGCTTCCCTTTTTTGTAGATTATTTCAAAGTCATAACCCAACATCTTTGTGACCCATTTTTGATGCTTTTCTGAAAATAGTCTTTGTTCCAATAAGTATTTAAGACTATCATGATCAGTTTTTACCTTGAAGTGTCTTCCCATTAGGTAAGGTCGCCATTTCTTTAGTGCATGTAGTATTGCCAACATTTCCTTCTCGTAAATATCTTTCTGTCAATACTTTCCTTTGATTGGACGACTTTCAAAAGCAATGGGTCTTCCTTCTTGCATTAAAACAGCACCAATTCCATTTCCTGAGGCATCACATTCCACAATAAAGGTTTTTGTGAAGTCTGTCGTAGCTAAGACCAGTGCTAGGCAAATTGCCTCTTTAAGATGTTCAAAGGCCTTAGTTGCTTCAGGAGTCCATGAAAATGCATGTTTCTTCAATAATGTTGTTAGAGGTGTTTCTATTCTCCCATAATTTTTAACAAATTTGCGATAATACCCTGTTAATCCGAGAAATACTCGCAACTACTTTATGGTTGTGGGGACTTTCCATTCCTTAATGGCTTTAATTTTGTTAGGGTCTACCTTAACACCCTCGTGAGATACAATATGACCCAGATATTCCACCTCTTGTACTCCAAAGAAACATTTGGAGGTTTTTGCATATAATTGTTTCTTCTCCAATAGTTTGAGCACCCTGTCAACATGTTGAACATGATCCTTCCAAGACCTGTTGTAGATTAGTATATCATCAAAAGATACTAGCACACATTTTCTACGAAAGAGTTTGAAAATGGAATTCATCAACCCTTGAAATGTAGAAGGTGCATTGGTAAGGCTAAAAGGCATGACCAAAAATTCGTAATGACCCTCATGAATTTGAATTGTTGTTTTCGGAATATCTTCAGTCTTCATTCTAATTTGATGATATCCTGAACGAAGATTCAACTTGGTAAAATAAATTGTTCCATGTAATTCATCTAATAATTCATCAATCACAGGAATGGGAAATTTATCTTTAATATTCAGCTTATTGAGCTCCCTATAATTCGAACACATGTGCCATGATCCATCCTTCTTGTGCACCAATACTACTAGAGCAGAGAAAGAACTTTGACTAGGTTGAATTATACCAGCCTTTAACATTTTTGCAATCATACATTCAATTTCGCTCTTTTGAACATAAGGATATCTGTAAGGCTTGATGTTTGGAGGAACACTTCCTGAATAGCATGATCATGATCACGAATAGGTGGGAGTCCTTTCCGAGTTTCAAACACCTTGGAATGATTGTCCAAGACTTTTTGGAGATCTGGAGAAATAGATGATTTCGATGTTGGAACTTCTAGTGAGCATAATTGTGTGATTATGCCTCGTTGTTCTTTCTTTAGAAGCTTTGTCATGACATTAGAGCTTATTATCTTTCTTGGCTTCCCTGCGATACCCCGTAATTCAACTTCCTTTCCTTCCAAAAAAAATTTCAAAAAAAGTTCTTCAAAATTAAAAGCTATCGTCCCCAAAGATTGTAACTATTGTACTCCTAGTACAACATCAGCACCTCCCATTGGAATGGAAAGCATTGGACTATTCAATACATATTCCCCCATGGTTAGCTTGATATTATGGCATTTTCCAGAGCAATTTATAGTTCCTCCATTTGCAACGATCACTTGACACTCTGGTGCTGGGTATAGGAATCAATTCAATTCCTTGGCTACCTTACAATGAATAAAATTATGGGTACTACCCGAATCAATCAACACTATTACCTTTTTCTTCTTGACATGTCCTTCTATCTTGAGAGTTTGAGGAGTGGTAATTCATGCCAATACATTACAGGATATGGTCGGACTTGTTTCTTCTTTCTCTAGGGTTGGTTCCTAGTGTATATCCTCTTCTTTTGAAGTTTCTTGTTCATTTTCTTCCTCCTCTTCACAATCTATGTAAAATAATTTCTTTTTAGCACACTTATGACCTTTAGTGTATTTGCTATCACAACTGTAGCAAAGCCCCTTTGCTCTTTTTTCTTCCAATTGTTATGGTGTCAACCTTGTAGGTTGTGGAAGTCTAGGAGTAGCAACACTTCCATCATTATAGATGTGAGTGGTAGGCTTCCTTGTCTCCATAATTTTACATTCAATTTTTCTTGCGAACCTGAATGCCTTCTCCAATGAATCAGGTTCCCAAAGGCGAACCTCATGTTCGATGTTATCCTTTAAAGTCCCTATGAAGACATCAATCCTGTGTTCCTCTGGAATATCAGCTACCTTTATATTCAATTTTTTGAAGTCCTCAATGTGCTCCACCACTGAACCCTTTTGTTTGAGATTTATCAATTGGCTAAAGAAGATGTTGCTCTTTGTATCCTCATAATGTGTTATCATTTCCTCTGTAAAAATTGACCAAGTGACAATTTTTTTACGGGAGCAAAGCCATCGATACCATACAAATGTATTTTGTTCTAAATATAAAGTTGCAATGCGTACCTTTTTTGTGTTTTGCACATTATTGAGATCAAAATATTGTTCCATCTGTAGTATCCATGTTAGGGATCCTTGCCATCAAACTTCCTCATATCGATCTTTGAAATATGGTGGGTATTCAATCCAACATTAGAGTTTATGAAATCACGATTAACATTTATTTTGTTCTCATCATGAGTTTCCTCTACTATCTTTTCGCCATTAGGAATCATTTCTTGTATCAACTTTGTCAAACCTTCCATGTCTACTTTTAGATCATTTTTCATGTCTTCCATTTTTTCTTCCATGTCTTCCATGTCATTCTTCAAACCATCCATCTTAGCTTCATGTCTTTCTTCAAACCATCCATCTTAACTTCCATGTCTTTCTTCAAAACTTCCATTTCATTTTTTGTTACTCTTTGCGAGAGCGAAAGTTGTTGCACTTGCTCTTGTAATTTTGATTTATCATGTTGCACTTCTTCCACTTCATGAGTCATAGTAGAGCCTTTTGAGGGCTTAATGGGTGTTGAATTCTTTTTAGGGGATATTTTAGAACCCAATACTGATATCTATGCTTCAATATGCCCTTGGAATCACTTCAAACTGATTTTTCAAACAAGACTTATGCAATTTGAAAAAAAATACACACTTTTTTCTTGCTTTTGAGGAGCTCGATATTGAAACTGATGTATCTCCGTAATTTCGGATCCCATAGATTTAACCTTTGGTCCTGTAATATCCCTTTGAGTCTTCTTTCCAATTCCACAGGTCTACCTTGATTTGGATTCTTCAACACAAAGTTATGCCCAATCTCCCACAATGACCTACCTATGGACTGGTTTAGTAGAGCGAACTTGTACAACGTGCCATGTGTCACTGTTTCCTCCTTCGGCTCTGAAATTGATATACATAAAACTACAGTCCGTGTACTTTCGGCCAATTTTTACAGAATTCCAATCTGATGCTCAAAGAGAGAGTTATGACGTTTTTCCCAAGGTCAACTCTTTGAGATGAAATTCGAGAGCCTGCAAAATCCCTAACTTCCACAGATCATATCTCCTAAAATATTGTGAACCAAGATCTGAAATTTTTACACAAACTTCCTCAGGATTTCTTCGCAAATGGGTTTTTTTTTAGCGTCTGAAGCTTCGTAGAAAAAAAGTTACTGCAAAAATGCCATGATGAACTGTTTGAAGCAGCGAAACCCTAGAATCCAAAGCTCTGACACCAAATGTTATGAAACCAGTTCCCAACATAGAAGAAAAGAGAGATCAACGCCTTAGAAATCAGACACTTCGAGGGGGCAACCTCCTTTACATTACATAAATGAACAATTCTTGGATGATACAAATGACAAAACCTCTTTTCTATATATAGGAGTCCATGGGGTCACAATATAATCCTAGCCGACCTAACAATAATAATGTAAGGGCACAACACTAATAATAGTGGCTTTTTATGGGGCATAATAATAAAAATATGGGGGCTACACTTACAACAAGAAGGGACTACACTAGTCATTTAGGGATCTAACAATAGCTTAACAAACTAATGAACCTAGGTTCGCCTATAGCTTTTGTAAGCTAATGAACCTTTCTCCGCCAAATCAACCAACAACAATCACAGAAGAAATACAACTGTGTCCTCCCAGAATACCACTGCGTCCTCAAGAAATACGCACTGTTGGGGCAGTTAAATGCAGAAACTGAAGATACCCCAATGAAGCTCTCGTATGATATTGGAAAACCAATCTAGGGTGGCACTCAAAGTCCCTCAAAGAATGGGTGAGTTCTTTGCTTGGAAAACTCGTGCTAAACAGCAAGTGACCCAGCTAAGCAACTCGAGCAATTGAGATCAAAATCGATCATCGAAATATGCCAAATGAAGTGAGCTTTCTTCCTTTTATAATCTTCGTTGGGCCTTTTTCCCACCTTTTCCCTCGATACCCTGTTCACACTCATGCTTTTCGAACCAACTATTAAGGGTATGTGTATTTCATGTGTGGGTGGTCCATGTTCACCACAAATAAAATAACATAAAATGAAATGACTAACTTCTAACTCCTAAGTCTTCTAAAGAAAAAACAAATGGTCCCCGACATGACCAAAATTTGCCCTCACTACATGATAATAAATCCTATGACAAAATAATTTATGAAGGGACATTACATTCATGGTGAGGATGCAGCATTAGACATTATGTGTGATTGGTAGGTGGTTTCATCACAGGCTAGGCAACTTAAATAGGTACTAAGTCCACTCGAGGAGCATGTGACACCCTCCAAGTGAAGCATTGACAGCCATGGAACTCCTATTACTTGCAGGCCATCATCAATCCATTCCATTGGCACCTACAGCACCACAACAGTCTACACTTTGCCCCATATTATTCACGAGATGACGCACTTGGACCAGCATGTCCCAATTGGCTTAGCAATGTACACATGGTTCGGAAGTTGATCTGAGGCCCAAATGAATTTTGTCTTACCCTTTGGGACGTAGGAGGGATAGCACCATTCTCTCAGCCCTCAACAATGGAGCAGATTCAGGCTATTCTATCACTAGGAGGCTCATGAAACCCATTTTGTGCCCCAAACAAAAAACTAGGGTCCACATGATGATTTGGATGGATATTTAGGGGCCAACCCCTAGAGGATGATTTTTGGAGCCCTCTTCCTTCAGTTTGGCACAAAAAGAGCTCAACACATGCCTCCAAGAGGCCCATGCAATGATGACATCAGCATTTCATCCCTCTTGTGGGTTTATGTTTATGATTCTACATTGGCTGTGTGGTTTGCTTGTAACCATAATTAGTTTTGCCTTCCATTTGACAACTAAGAGGGCTTCTAGGCTAAAATTAGACTTGATAAAACATGTATAAATGTAATATCCCCAATTAGCAGTCAGCTAATTGGGAATATTAATTTTTGATATATTTTGGCTTTTCCTAATGTCAGGCAGAAATAATGTGGGTCGGGACCCACAAACCATGTTAAAGCAAGCAAAAGTATTTTTCCTATAGTTAGAGGCAAAAATTGCAGCCTTGGTGGGGGCCGGGACAACCAATGAGAAGGTTCTGCGTTTGGCTAAGTGGGCAGCGCTGTGAGTAACCAGTGAGGGGCAGCGCATGAGTGGCCAGTGAGGGGGCAGTGCAGTCCTAGGTGGGGCCCAAGAGGAACGTTGGGCTATTGGGGACAAAAGGGAAGAGGCAACTCATTCCTGGGCATTCATTCACCTAAGTATTTTTTGTCTTCTTGACTAAGCACGCTTGAGCTGGAGAGCCAAGTCTATAGTGTTGTTCAGCAGAAGATATCTTCAAGCGGAGATCTCAACCTCTACTGGGGGACTTTGAGTGTCCGCTCAAGAGAGGAAGTTCCACCATTTTGTGAGAGGGATTCAGAGCATCAACAGCAAGAGTGCGTAGTCCCTTCAGGACTACGTAGAGGCAGCAGGGACTGCGTAGTGATTACGCAATGCAGTCTAGAGGAAGTGTTGGGAGTGTGGGAGAGAAGAGGAGTTCAGCCGGAGGATTTGGAGGGGAGGCTAGCCACCTCCTACCAGGGATTTTGGCAGTGATTCAAAGGCATTTTCCAGCAGTTTCAAACAGAAGGTCGAATTCCCCAATAGAGCGGCATGCCAAGCCCAAAGGGACCATTTTTTGGGGTCGAGCTTTCTACAAACCCTTCACGGGTTTCTGTGGGTTTAGTGAGAGGAGTCCGGTGACCAATTTTTAGAATTTTCTGAGCACGGGAGCTATGCCAACCAGTAGTCCGAAATCAAGCAGCAGCAGTAAATTCTAGGACTGGACAGCACAGTGGGTCAGCCACGCAGAGCATACTTCAGCAGATGATTTGCTAGGATTAGAGTTGTTCTTCAGCCTACCTTGAGCTGGCCCAGGTGTTATCCTTCTAAGCATAATATTGTACTCTTTCCCAACATTTTAATAAGATGGCTCATCGTTGAATTTGGTCTCATTTCTTGTGTATTTAATGGTGTTTTCAATTTTGCTGTAGTTACTTGTCTATTTGCACTTTTATTATTGTTAATCCCCATTTGGGGATATTGCAGTGGTATCAAAGCTCATAAACTTGGCTCAGCCTATGGAGCACGCAGTCTATGACACCAGAAGATGGACAGAACGTCACCTACCGGATACAAACGTACAAGAGCAAGGAATGAAGGCTTGAAATCACTCCTGACCAGGTTGACAGCATTCAGGAGGTCGAAGAGAGAGAGATGGCACACAAGGATGGCAAAAGAGATGAGGAGAAGGATTTTTCCCACCTTCTTCTGAAATCAGTGCAAGACCTCTCCAAGAAGATTGAGGAGATGGGTCAGAAGCTTGGCGGAGACAGCAAGCAGAAGGGAATTCAAGGGGAATTCCAGATTGAGGAAGGATTTGGCACTTCACACCACCCGACCAACGCTCACACTACGCACCAGGTTGCACCACACACTCCACCACGCTCTACCATTCCCACATCTCTAGCCTTAGGAGAAGGAGGACAACAAGAGCCAGAGGTGGCTCATTATGGAGAGTATTGTGAACATTTCAATCCTGAAAATACTTCTGCAATGATAGATTTATTTCTCCTACTTATTATTTTCAATGAGTTATTTACAAAATTCTACTAGTAAATTTCGAAATAAATACTACTGCAGCATTCACTCAAGTATATGCAGAGAATAAAACAATAAGAAGTACAAGCAAAGAATCAATCACATGTACACACTTATTTTTGGACAACTGTCCCCGAAAAAACCCAATGTGGGAAAACCAGTGCAGTAGATGAGGGTTTATATATTATTCTTCAGCAATGAAATTCTTTACAAGGAAAAGATTGGTAGACTTCAGTACAAAACACCTAAGATAAATTCTCACAAACCCTCTGGAGAATTTCTAACACTCGGAAGACACATAGCTTCCTTCTGCGTGTCTCTCTATGTAGTACCTACGTGAGACTGCGTCTCTTTGCGTGGGCTCTCTGCGCTGCCTTCTCTAGCCTTCTGTGTCCTTCTTTCCTCGACCCTTATCACTGCTGACTCCCTCTGCTTCTTCGGCCTTGCAACTCTCCCTCCGAAATTGAATTCTATTCCTTCATAATCGACTTCCTTCGGGTTACTGAGTGTATGCCCGGCTTACTTTCCAAATGACCCTCAAGCCTTCTTTTATAATCTTCACATTGATGAATCAACGACCCAGATTAGAAGTCTAATCAATGGCCAAGATTAAAACTTGACTTGGTCTTCGTTTTTTAGAAGATTCACACTCTGTTTTATTAATACCCATTAATTATTTAATTTCCCCAAGTTTAGACTTAGGGTCTCCATTAAAATAATTAATTATTTTAATAAAACATAAACCGAATCGATTTTCCACAAACGGTTTCTGGGTTCTTTGGAATACTGATGTTAAAGCCTCCTTACAAATTTTGAGACTTGGAACACTTTCTAATGCTACAAAAATCAACACTCCCTCTTAGCAAAGAAAGTGTTCTAGCAAAATGCCTGCTGCATGCTGCTCTGTCTTGAAGCATCCTCTGCGCTGTTGATGCCTAGTTGTTGCCCCTCATCTGCTGCCTTCTATACTGCTGCCCATGACACTGTCACTGTCACTGCCTCATCTGTACTACAGCGCCCTCTGAATCATGAGCCTATCCATTCCTGCTACTAAAATGGAATTTTTATCATCCCCATCTTTTCTCTGAAATAGACAAACTTAGTCTTCCTCAGAGCTTTCGTGAGGATATTCGCCACTTGTTCTCCTATAGGAGTGTACTCCAATTGTACAGCTCCCTTTTGGACACAATCTCTGATGAAATGACACCTGATGTTAATGTGCTTCGACCGATCATGAAACACTGGATTTTCAGAGAGCTTGATGCAACTCTGATTATCACATAGAATGTTGGTCGCCTCCATCTTCTCCTTGAGCAAGTTCACAAGCATTTTCCGAAGCCATATGGCCTCACACGAAGTCGTTCTTGCAGTTGCTACCATATATTCAGCCTCTGCGGAGCTCAGAGCCACAGATTTCTATTTTCTGCTGCACCAGGAGGTCATTCCTGATCCAACACTGAAACAGTACCCACTGGTATTTTTCCGATCTACTGGGCTCCCAGCCCAATCTGCGTCAATGAACCCACTCAACCTGATGTCATTGCCTCGGGTGTATTTTAGTCCAAGTTCGACTGTTCCTTGTATATATCTGAGAACATGTTTGGTTGTTGCCCAATGAGCCCTCCTTGGTTCCACCATGAACTCACTAAGAGTATTGACAGCATAATAGATGTATGGTCTCGCGTTTACCAGATACATCAGAGAACCTATGAGTTGCCTATACAAAGTAGGATCAGCCTCATCATCTTCGGACATGTCAATTTTCTTCCAATTGATAATCATTGGAGTAGCCATGGGTCTACAGTCCTCCATCTAAAACATCTTCAGAACTTCTGTAGTATACCTTCCTTGACCAAGGAAGATCTCACCCTTCTGCTGCCAAACTTCCAACCCCAGAAAATAATGCATCAGCCCTAGATTCTTCATGTCAAATTTTGCAGCTAAATTCTCGTTGCAGTCCTTGATGAGCCTAGATGATCCTGTCAGAAATAGATCATCTACATACAACACTAGTATCAGAGGCTCATCCCCTACTCTTAGATAGTAGAGATTGGGATCAGCATCACTCTTCACAAATCCCATTTTCTACAAGTAGTTGTTAATTCGACCATACCAAGCTCTAGGGGCTTGCTTCATTCCATACAAGGCCCTCTTGAGCCTGCACACGAGTTTTTTTCTCATGCATCTCAAAGCCCTCTGGTTGTTCAATATAAACTTCTTCTTCTATCACCCCATTCAGGAACGCAGTCTTGACGTCCATCTGGTGAATCTCGCATCCCATCTGCGCAGCAAGGGATATCACGGATCTAATGGAAATATATCGGGCTACTGGGGCAAAGGTCTCTTCATAATCTATCCCTTCCTTTTGAGCGTACCCCTTAGCCACAAACCTAGCTTTAAATTTCTCAATGTTGCCATCTGCAGCATATTTGATCTTGTATATCCATCTCGAACCTACAATTGATCTGTCCGGAGGCCTGGGAACCACTTCCCATACATCTAGAAGATTCACACTATGTTTTATTAATACCCATTAATTATTTAATTTCCCTAAGTTTAGACTTAGGGTCTCCATTAAAATAATTATTTATTTAAATAAAACATAAACCGAGTGGAATTTCCACAAACGGTTTATGGGTTCTTTGGAATACAGATGTCCAAGCCTCCTTACAAATTGAGACTTGGAACACTTTCCGATGCTACAAAAATCAACAAGTATTTTACAGAGTATCAGTCCTACGGACCGGAGTTTGGAGAAGCCCTCACCCTAAACAAGTTTTTCCAGTTGAAGAACAACAATAGACCCAAGGGCCAAGCTAGGAGGAGGGTACACGCAAGGGAGTGACCTGCAGTGTACCATGGGCAGGCTTTTTCTGCCAACTTTTGATGGGTCATCAAAGAGTTCAGCCAAAGCATGGGTGGAGAAGCTAGACATCTATTTCCAGCTTAACCAGATGACAGAGGTGGAGGCGATCAAGGTGGTTGCGCTGCACTTAGAGGGAGACGCCCATCACTGGTGGTTTCATGAGATGACTACGTTGGGTCAATCGGGGGTGACAGCGTACGATGACTTCACTACGAGGGTGTTGGAGAGATTTGGTCAGAGGGATCCAGAGGAGCAATTTGGGGAGCTAACCAACCTCAAACAAACACGGAATCCTGAGACATACATCTCAGAGTTCTTGAGGTTATCAATGATGGTTCTAGATCTGTCGGAACTCAGGAGGATATTTATGTTTATAGATGGGCTTGCAGAGCCATTGCATGGGCTAGTGAGGTCAACTAGATCCACTACGCTGCAGGACACAGTTGGGAGGACCTGGGATTTGCAGAATGCATTACCAAGGACTAGGGCTCCCATACCCAACAAACCAGCCTTCCAACAGAGTGGAAGGGACACGAGAGCTCCACCCCCGAGAGGTAACCAAGGTCGAGGGCCAGCAGATGATGATACCCGGAGAGATCTGAGGAGGAAGAAGCTCGGCTTCACATGCCAAAAGCCATGGGCACCGGGTCACAGGTCTGCCGAAGGAAAGGCACACTACGTTGAGGTTTACTCAGATAGCGAGGGAGAGGAGGAGACACTTGTCAATATGGGAGGAGTTGACAATGCAGCAGGACCAGGGGAAGGTCCTCCACCACCACCTCCTCCAACAGCAAGAGGGTCAACGTTTGCACCAACCAGAAGGGTCCTTGCATCTTTGTGGGGGATACCCAAGTACTTAACGTTGAGGGTCCAGCGAGCAGTTCAGGGGCAGCGTGTCTCGGTGCTAGTGGACAGTGGAGCCAAGCACAACCTCATAAATGCCTAGATGGTACAGAGTCAGGGCATCCAGACGAAGGGGTTTGATTGATTCTCTGTACTAGTTTCAGGAGCTAGAACCATGCAATGTGTGCGGTATGTTCCAGCTTTGACGGTGACCATGGGAACATACTCGGCCACGAACCATTTCTTTGTGGTCGACATTCCGGACACCAACATGGTGTTGGGGGTCCAGTGGCTCATCACCCTTGGTAGAGTCACTACTGATTGGCAGAAGTTGGAGATGGAGTTCTTGGATAAGAAGAGCAGGAAACAGGTGATGCTTACGGGCATGCATACATACCCCCCTCAGACAGTTTATGCACATAGGATGGAGGCAGACTTCAGGCGGGGAGACATAGAGTGGGCAGTTCAGTTGAGGATTTCAGAGGCAGATGGTACAGCTCGACCCCTGCACCCCGATGTACAGGCCATCCTAGAGCATTACTCCACGATTTTCGGGGACATTCCACCAGGGCAACCACCTAACAGGGGGTTTGAGCACACTATCAAGTTGGAGCCAGGCATTCAGGCCGTGATCACCACCCCCTATAGGCATCCCAAAGCCTACAGGGACGAGATTGAGAGTGTTATTCATGAGCTCTTGGCATCGGGGCACATCAAGCCCAACACCAATCCTTTTGCTTCTTTTGTTGTTCTGGTGAAGAAGAAGGATGTGGCGCTAAGCATGTGAATAGACTACAGGGCCCTGAACAAGAAAACCATGAAGAACCGCTACCCCATCCCCAGGATCGATGAGCTGATGGACAAGCTGAGGGGAGCGAAGTTCTTCTCCAAGATTGATCTGAAGTCAGGGTACCATCAAATCCAGGTGAAGGACAAGGATGTCCCCAAGACTGCGTTTCGGTGTCACTATGGCCACTTCGAGTTTTTGGTGATGCCCTTTAGGTTGACCAATGCTCCGGCCACTTTCCAGTCTTGCATGAACCATATCTTTCGTGGCCAACTAAGGAATTTTGTGCTGGCATTTTTCAATGATATTTTGATATACAGTCGCACATGGGAGGAGCACTTACAGCACATCGAGGCAGTACTGTGTATCTTAGAGGAGCAGCAGTTCTATGACAAGCTATCAAAGTGCGAGTTCGGTTTGACAAAAATGCTCTATTTGGGGCATATCATTGGGTTGGATGGTGTCAAGGTCCACAAGGAGAACATCAAGGCCATAAGAGATTGGCCAAAGCCCAAGAATGTGACAGAACTTCGGGGGTTTGTGGGCATTTGCACCTACTACAAGAAGTTCGTAAAGGGCTTTTCACAGCTTGCAGCACCCCTCACAGATCTAACCAAAAAGGGGGCTTTCAGTTGGACCGAGACAATGCAGGAGGCTTTTGATAGGCTCAAACAGGTGATGAGCAGCTATCTAGTGCTCGCTCTACCCGACTTCATGCAGCCATTTGTGCTGGAGTGCGATGCTTCCAAGGAGGGAGTAGGCGCAGTACTGATGCAGGGGGGACACCCCATAACTTTCGAGAGCCGGAAGCTATTGCCGCATGAGAGGTTGTACCCCATCTACAATAAGAAGATGTTGGTCATCATGCATGCGCTACCCAAGTTCCGGCAGTATCTGGTGGAGAACAGATTCTGGGTGAGGACAAACCACAACAACCTCATTTTTTTCCTAGAGCAGAAGTAGTTACAGGAGAGGCAACAAAAGTGGGTGAGAAAGATCCAGGCCTGTGATTTCGACATCGAGTATGTCAAGGGGAAGCACAACGCAGTGGCTAATGCGTTGTCCAGGAGGTCGGCTTCTTTTTCACTGATGAGTATTGAGCCAAATTGGAAAGTTTATTTATTGGTGGAGTACTCCAAGGACTGTTTTGCATGTGAGATCTTGGAGGGGCAGGTGATTCATTACCACTACAGGGTGATGGATGGGGTGATATACTACAGAGAGCGGATCTATTTAGTGGCCAACTCCTAGCTGCAGGAGAAGATCCTACATGTAGCCCATGATTCACCGTTGGTCGAACACTTCGAGTACACCAAAACTTACAAGGCCATCAGGGAGAGGTTCTCATGGAAAGGCATCAAGGAGGATGTTAGGCGATACATCAGGGAGTGCGAAGTATGCCAGCGGAACAAGGGAGAGATGACACACGCAACAGGGTTGCTTCAGCCACTCTCCATCCCCAAGGGGAAATGGGAGAGCATCTCAATGGATTTCATCACGGGGTTGCCCATGGTACAGGGCAAAGATTGCATTTACGTGGTTGTGGATCGCTTGACCAAGCATGCTCACTTTTTCGCAATCTCGGCCAAGTACACGGCCTCACAGGTGGCCGAACTGTTCTTCAGAGAGGTATTTCGGTTGCATGGTCTCCCCAAGACCATTGTCAATGACCGAGATAGTTGTTTCATGGGGGGATTTTGGCAGGAGCTATTTCGGTTGGTGTGTACGGAGCTCACTCCTAGTACGAGCTACCATCCCCGAACGGATGGCCAAACGGAGATAGTTAACAAGTGGCTGGAGGTCTACTTGCGAAACAATGTCACTGGGCAGCAAAAGGCGTGGTTGAGCTGGCTACACATGGGGGATTACTGCTACAACACCACCTACCACATGTCCATAGGTATGGCTCCATTTCGTGCGTTGTATAGTTATGATGCTCTGACATTCTTTGATGTCATGTTTGGAGACAGTAAGGCCCCCAGGGCCAAGGAGTGGATCCAGGAGAGCCAATACATCTTGAGGGCTCTCAAGGATAACTTGCAGGCAGCACAGAACCAACAAAATATCTATGCTAACAAGGGTCGCGTGGAGAGACACTTTGAAGTTGGGGATTTAGTGTACCTACACCTACAGCCGTACAAGCAGTCCACGCTGAAGCAAAAGGAAGCAGAGAAGCTGAAGCCACGTTTTTATGGGCCTTATAGGGTCACTCGGAGAGTGGGGGAGGTAGCATATGAGTTGGAGCTACCCCCGAGGAGTCCGGTGCATAACATATTCCATGTATCTTGCCTGAAGAAGGCTCTGGGCCAGCAGGTTACAGCAGTGTTATCGCTTGCCGCCTACACCTACCTACAGTTAGTGGGAAAAGCCTTCAACCCCACAAGTGTGGTTGGTGGCAAGGAACTCAGAGAAGGGGCTGTCACCTATTCCCAACTCTCTCCGTTTAAGCTATCTCCTAGGTTAGCTAAGGGGGGTGGTCCCTAAAGGAAAACTAAGTTAAAAATGTGAGATTTCTAGGAGAATTGATTTGAAGGAATTACTTATCAAAGATGACTCGATTCCAATATGTAAACAAGCATATAAGTATATGAGCAATATTCAATGATGTGTTCAAAATATAGACCAGTGCTTTAAAGTAAATGACAAATGTTTGCTCAAAAATGAAATTCAAGATATAATGACAATGATCCCACAAAGGAAGTGTTAGACCAAGATCACAATATACAATTAAATTTGCAACACCAAATAAGGGTATTTGCCAATGAAACGAGATATATCAATCATCCATAAGCATAATGATCATTAAAATGACAACATGCAATGAAGTTGTATGTAGAAGCAAATTTCCAAGTACCATAGAATTAAACTTGTTGCAAAATTTAAGGAATTAAAATGCTTGTATCCAAAGTGCTTCTTGAGATAATATTTGCATGTGAATCTTTAAACCATTAAGATAGCAAAAAATTTGGGAACTTTGCAAGTAAATGTAATGAGATAGTGCTCTTGGTTTATTTTATTAATTAGTTCTAAAGCAAGGTTACAATTGAACTCTAATCCTCAGACCTCACCCTCGTCCAAATATTTGGATCTCACAGTGAGGAGTCCATAGAGGTAGAGGGTCCCTAAAACGTCTATTCAACCAACTTAAGTTGGAGGTAAATTTTAAAGATGCAAGTCTAGTATGCAAAAGTGAAATGCCTAAATGATATGAAAGTGAGTTTGCAAGTGCTATGTAAAAGATGGAGATGATTCAATTAAATATGCTTCATAGTTAGAACAATAGCTCAAGTTGCCATAAATTGAAAGTGCTATGCTTCTTTACTTGTAGTATATTGTGAAACTTATCCAAATGAGAAATAGATCACAAAACATAAGTGATGGCAAATGAGGTTACAAATTAAGAAATTAAAAGACTATGTGATTTGTGTTACTTCCCAATTCGAGCATGCATACGTGATGTGAAAGAAAACGGAAATGTCAAAACCACTAAGTCAATCCATCTACAAATTCTCTCCTTTGAAATGGAGAGATAGGGATGCCAATGGATAAAACCCACGCTCCCACAACAAAAACATAAAATTTTATTAATTTTACAAGAATGAAATGACCATGAGGCCTTTTCTAAACCAAGGAAAGTCTTTACAAATAAAAATTGAGACCATAGACTTTTCCTCGGTGAAAATTTCTAAGAACTCAAAATAAATTCAGACTTTACAATAGGAGAAGAGAAGCTAAGCCTCTTCTATGCCCACAACCAAAGAAGAGAGAGTTATCTTCCTCATTTTAAATTCAGCCCAAAGGTCCTGCAACAACTTGTTAGTAATTTCTTGTAGTTGTCCACTCAAGCTGTCACAAGAAAAAATTCGAAAGAGGGCTACAAAACCAATCAAATATTATAAAGATAAAATTAGAAAATATTGCACAACAATTTACAAAGGGTTAAGCCAAAGAGTTTGAGTAAACTCTCCTCTTTGCTTAGTCATCTTCAAGCTCTTAGATAGCAAATGAAAGCAATGAAGTATAATGTTTTAAAAGATATTCAAATTTAGAAGTATTTGGCTTGTATACAAGCTATGTCCCAAAACCCCTGCAAAACCACTTTGTAAGATAAGACTATGAAGGTTCAAAGAACAAATGAGAGCTCCTTTGAGAATGTATCAAGAGTGGGTTGGTCTCTCCAAAGGCTTCCCCCAACACTTGATTCTTTGATCCCAACAAGATGTTCTCTCTACAAAACTTCAATCAAGAATTAGTTCCATATAGATCTAGCAATAAACAATGATAAGAAACTCTAGAGATTTATTTGAAACCAACTAGAGCATTCTATACCTAGAGCATACTCCTAAATCAAATGTCAATGTAAGATAGCTCTACATTAACAAATCTACAAGAGCATATGGAAACAAATTAGATCAAAGCATGAGTAAAAGGAATTATACCAATGATCAACAATTCATCACACTCCAAAAGGAGGAACACCTTATGAATGAAACCCCAAAGTCTATTGATATTTCTGAAAGTGTACAAGGCAACAGCGCTTCCGCAAGCACAATAGCTAGTAAACAATGATTACAATATGAGAGCCCACGGCTCCATTATATAGAAAGTTGGGAGCAAATCCCAATGAAAAACCATGTGCCAAGTGGTGAGAGGGAGGAGATCTCAAGGCAAATTCGAATTTGGTAAGTGGAGCTCCAATGCCAAGTGTAAAAATCGAATTCTGGCAAGTGGACATCATTTTCTTCTTCCCTTATGTGCCAAATTCGAATTTTATGATGGAATGACATGTGTATATGGTTGGTAATCCATGTGGAGACATTTTCCCACAAAAATCTCCACCAAATATTCTCCCAAATCCTCCCAAATATGCACTAACTTCACAAATTCGAATTTCCAAGTAAACAACTCTCATTTAATGCCGGAAATTCAATTTTATTTGAGCACATTTCTTTTCCTTGATTTTAGGAGTCAATATCACCTTGGAACTTCACTTTAACTCCTCCATAATTTTCCACCTCATTTCCACCTCATTTAGCATGTGTGGATATTTATTTTTCTCCATTTATTTAATTTCTGGCTTAATTAATTGTCAGATTTCCCACTAAACTTAGGAAAAGTGGGTTTTGAGGGTTCAAAACATATTTTTAACCCCTCAAAGTGTGTCATAGTAGAAAGTTGAGCGTGAGAGGTGTAATTTTGATTACTCATACCCCATACAGCTTCTCTAAACAACACTTATTACAATTCAATTACAATTTTTATTGCAATTTTTGACTTGCGGGAAATCTAAAAAATTAAAAAATCACTACCTAGACCTAACCAAATTCCACGAAATTTTTTGTGTGATCTAGTATGGTAATATACATTGACTCTAGACACTAGGAGTCACCCAAGGCCTCACCATCAATCCGTACTCCGGCTTTGGGGTAAAATTGAAGGAAAAAACTCAATTAATTATTAACTCCTAGTAGGGAGATGATAATTAACCAAGTAAAAAAAACCTCCCAACGTAATACTCACTTGTTGGCAAGGTCCCAGGGTACCTAGGCCTGTTACAGACTCAATACTGACTCAAAACTCATCATTACTAGCATCACTTATTACAATTCCCTGTAGGGCGTGGAATCTGGGTACAAGAGAAAATGATAAGAAGTAGAAGTAGAAGTAGAGTTTAAAAACTCTGTTGAACTGATGATATCTGATGATATCTGATGGTACAAATGTCTTCTGATTCATCCTTGGGCATGGAGTCTTCTCATTATCATCAGGTGCCACTCCAGTGGTCAACAAGCAGCATCTGAGTTGCGTCCCATGGATGATGAGGGGCACTTGGTACTTCAGCCAAAGGCTAAATTGGATACTAGGGAGAGGAACTTGAGGAGCAGGGGGGTGAAGGAATACTTGATCAGATGTAGGAACCTCCCAGATGATGCCACTTGGGAGGGGGAGTAGATTCTTCAGCACCCATCTTTGTAGTTGCTTGAGGACAAGCAACATTCTAGCGGGGAGGACTGTAATATCCCCAATTAGCAGTCAGCTCGTTGGGAATATTAATTTTTGACAGATTTTGGCATTTCCTAATGTTTGGCAGAAATAATGTGGGTCGGGACCCACAAACCATATTAAAGCAAGCAAAAATATTTTCCTATAGTTAGAGGCAAAAATTGCAGCCTTGGTGGGGGCCAAGACAGCCAATGAGAAGGCTCTATGTTTGGCTGAGTGGGCAGCGCTATGAGTGGCCAGTGAGGGGCAGTGCAGGAGTGGCTAGTGAGGGGGCAACAAAGGCCTAGATAGGGCCCAAGAGGAACGTTGGGATATTGGGGACAAAAGGGAAGAGGCAGCTCATTCTTGGGCATTCATTCACCTAAGTATTTTTTGTCTTCTTGATTGAGCATGCTTGAGCCAGAGATCCAATTATGTAATGTTGTTCAGCACAAGAGATCTTCAAGCGGAGATTTCAACCTCTGCCTCAAGATACTTCGAGTGCCCGCTCAGGAGAAGAAGTTCCACCATTTTGTGAGAGAGATTCAGAACATCAGAAGCAGGAGTGCGCAGTCCCTTCAGGATTGCGTAGAAGCAACAAGGACTGCGTAGTGATTGCACAATGCAATCTGGAGGAAGTATCGGAAGTGTAGGAGACAGGAGGATTTGGAGGGGAGGTAAGCCACCTCTTACCAGGGATTTTGGTAGTGTTTCAGAGGCATTTTCCAGCAGTTTCAGACAGAATGTCGAATTCCCCAGCAGAGCAGCGTGCCAAGCCCAAAGGGGCCATTTTCCGGGGTCGAGCTTTCTGCAAACCCTTCGCGGGTTTTTGTGGGTTTAGTGAGAGGAGTCCGATGACCAATTCCCAAAATTTTCTGAGCACGGGAGCTAGGCCAACCAGCAGTCCAAAATCAAGCAACAGCAGTAAATTCCAGGACTGGAGCATACTTCAGCAGATGATTTGCTAGGATTAGAGTTGTTCTTCAACCTGCCTTGAGCAGGCCCAAATGCTATCCTTCTAAGCACAATATTGTACTCTTTCCCAACATTTTAATAAGATGGCTCAGCGCTGAATTTGGTCTAATTTCTTGTGTATTTAATGGTGTTTTCAATTTTGCTGTAGTTAGTTGTCTATTTGCACTTTTATTACTGTTAATCTCCATTTGGGGGTATTACAATAAATAGATGAGAGCTCATTTGAGTCTCTCATCATCATCACACTTGGAATTCGATCTCTTGAGAAGAACTCGCACTTGTTTCTTTAGCTATTGGAGAATTGTAATATTCCCAATTAGCAGACAGCTAATTGGAATATTATTTTTTGTAAAATTTTGCTTTTCTAAAGTTCAGCAGGAAATAAAGGGGTAATGGGACCCATAACCCAACCTTGGAATAAAATCACTTTCCTAAAGTCACTAAGACAAGATGATTAAAAGCAAGATGGGGCCCATGAGGCCAAGTGTCAGCGCAGGAGAGGTGGTAGCTTAGTCAACGCAGAGGCAGTGTGGGGACAAACAACGCAGAGGCAGCATGGGGACAGGCAGCACAAAGCAGCATAGGGACAACGTGGCAGAGGGACAGCGCAGCACGAGTGGGCCCAAGGGAACGTTGGAGGCTCAATATCATAAAAGGGGGATGAGGGAAGTCATTCTCATTCATTCATACATCTTCAGGATTTTTGTCTATCTAGACCAGAGCACGCTTGAGTTGTTCAGCCGAGTCTGCAAGTGTTGTTCAGCACACAGGTATCTCCAAGCGAAGATCCCAACCTCGTCCTCGGGGGACTTCAAGGGCCTGCTCAGGAGAGGAGACCTACCTTCAGTTTTTGTGAGCAGCATCATCAATTCAGCACCAGGGATACGCAGTTCATCTCAAGGCAGCACAGTCACTCAGGGGATTACGCAGTCAAGGAGGAGAGCAGCTCTGGGAGAGGAGGATGATTGAGATATTTCAGTCCGGATTCTTATGAGGGTATCAACCCTTCCAAAGCAGAGTTTCTTGGGTAGTTGGCAGCCATTCTTTCTAGCCATTTAGCTCAGAGGCCAGCATACCCAACAGAAGTGCATACCCATCCCAGGAAGGTGATTTTCCAGGGTCAGCCTTTCCGGAAATTCTTCGCGAGTTATTCTGGGTTTTTGGAGGAGAGTCCGGTGTCCAAGTCTCGGATTTTTCTGAGCAGTAGAACAACCCCTTTTCGCGTTTCCTTTCCAGCCAGCAGCAGCATTTCCAGCAGGACTGCATAGAGGAGGAGCCACACAGAGCAGCAGAGGAGCAGAGTTTCTGAGCAGGGAAAGAGAGACCATTTCAGCTTGCCTAGAGCAGGCCAAGGTGCTATCCTTCTAAGCACTATTTGTACTTGTCCCTCATTTCATAAATATTAATAAAATGGCTCAGCAGTTCTGGCTTATTTGTTGTGTTTTTCATGCATGCTTCTATTTGTTGTAGTTTTAGTCTTATGTTGCTTTGTATTACTGTCCATTCCCAATTTGGGTTATTACAGTGGTATTAGAGCTCATAGACTTGGCTCAGCTTGTGGAGCAATTGGTCTATGACACCCGGAGACAGAGAGTACATCACATAACAAAAGCAGAGGTACAGGAGAAGAGAGCGTAGGCTCGAAATCACACCTGATCAAGAGGACAACGTTCCGATGGAGGAAGACAAAGGGAAGGCCCCAATGGCAGAAGAAAGAGATGAAGAGAAGGAGATTGGTAACCTCCTCTTAAAATCATTACAAGAGCTTTCCAAGAAAATAGAAGAGATGGGGCAGAAGTTTGCCAGGGAAAACAAACAGCGGGAAATTCCGAGGGAATTTCACAATGGAGAAGGGTTAGGGACTTCTCACCACATGCTGGAGCATAACACTGCACAGCAGGTTGTGCTACACACTCCCCCACGTTCCACCATGCCCACATTCCTGACTTCAGGAGCGAGAACGGGAGGACCCCAGGACGGAGGTGGCTCACTACGGGGAGTATTTTGCAAAATATCAATCATATGGGCCAAAGTTTGGAGATGCCCTCACTTTCAACGAATTATGCTAGTTGTAAAACAATAGCAGACCACGCAGCCAGAATATAGGAGGAGGGTACACGCAAGGTAGTGACCTACAACGTACAAGTCAGCCTAAAGGAGGGAATTTGACCCCTTGAGAAGGATATATAAAGAAGCAATTCGACCTCGTTTAGCACACACTCACTTCACAAGTTCAATCTATCAAGAAAGAGGTTGATCTGTAGCTAGGAGGCAAGAAGAAGGAGGTAAGAAAAATATCTTGTTTTTGGGCTTTATCTCTCTCACACGTGCGAAGTTCTATGGTTTCTAGTGCTGCAGAAGGAGGCCAAAGTTGTAGATCCGAGTTGAAATAGGACGAAGTGCAGAATCTGGTAGCTGGAAGGAAGAAAGCCCTACCTTGACCTCGTTGACCTTGGGAGAGTAGTCTTGCTCTAGGTAGGTCTCAAGAGGAGGGGGGATTAGGGTTTCCAGAGATGCTGCAAGGACAAAATTGCAAGGTCGAAGTTGCAGGTCGAGTTGCAGTACTGAAGTTGGCAAGATGAAGTTACAATTTGAAGTTGGTTGCTACAAAATCAAGGAAGGACTTGGTAGAGGGCCGACTTGGTACTTGGAGGAGGACTTGATCTAGGGTTTAGGTCTTTGTATCTCAATTGAAGCCAATTCTAAGAAAAGAAGAGTGTCTAGGTTTTTCCCTTGGAGGGGTTTCGCCCTGGCTTGGAGCCTAAATTTTTGTGTCCTTTTTTGTTGTTTCGTTCTTGATATTTGTTTGATGAAAATATCTAACTAAAGAACATAAGAAGAATAACTAAGTTGTTGTGACTAACTGTACATTAGACCTGATAATTCTTGAAGATTTCTCAAGTTGTAAAAAGATAAATATTTATTAATAAGATGAATGATGATTACAAGGCTGAGGCGGTGCTCCTTTAAATAGGAGTTGACTGGCCACGCCCAATTAGAGAGACACGACCCTTGGAAACGATGCCTCTTCATTTCATTTAATTAATTATTTAACTAACTAATTATATTCATAATTAAATTAATAAAACAAGAACATATTCTCAATAGTTATGAACTTAGATTCATAACATTGCCTTCCCCTTAAGATGCTTTGTCCTCAAAGCATAGGTAGACTTGGGTGTTGGCGAATGAAACGTTCTGACTCCCACGATGAATCTTCCTCGGGTAGCCTTTTCCATTTAATGAGGTATTCTTTTATTGTCTTTGACCGTAAAACCTTTTCTCGTGTAGCAAGTATGCCCTCTGGTTCTAGGACGATTCTTCCTTCTTCATCAGTCTCTAGTATTTCTGTTTGTGCTATTTGGTTCTGCCCCAGTACTTTTTTGAGATTTGATACATGAAAAGTACTATGGATTAGACACTTATCTAGTAACTTTAATCCATAAGCTACAGGACTAATCTTCCTGACTATTTGATACGGCCCATAATATTTTGGTGATAGTTTATTTTTGCCTTGTTGCTTTAACGACAACTGCTTGTAAGGTTGAAGCCTAACAAAAACCCAATCTCCCACTTCAAATTCTCTTTCAGTGCGATGTTGATCGACTTGTTGTTTCATTCTATTACGTGCCAGGGTTAGATTTTCTTTTAATAAATTGATGATTCTTTGGTTTTCTTCCAAGTGATTTTTTACGGCTGGAACTTTAGAATTAAGAAGTGCAAAATCCTTCCATTTCGGTGGTTCATAACCATAAAGAGCTTGGAAAGGCGTCATCTTTGCTGATATATGGTAGGTAGTATTGTACCACCACTCTGCCAGATGTAGCCATTGGTTCCACCTACTTTGTTTGTCAGTGACAAAACAACGGAGATACGTTTCTAAACATTTATTTACCACTTCAGTCTGCCCATCTGTCTGGGGGTGATAGGTTGTACTCATGTTGAGGGATATTCCTACTTGGTGGCAGAATTCCTTCCAGAAATTCCCTTTGAACCTAGCGTCTCTATCACTGACTATGATCTTGGGAAACCCATGTAATTTGTATATGTTTTTACAAAATGTTTCTGCAATTTGCTTAGTTGTGTTAGTTTTCTTAATAGCCATAAAATGGGCATACTTTGTGAGCCTATCTACTACGACAAATATCTTATCTTTGCCGTCTGATACAGGTAATCCTTCTATAAAATCCATCGAGATCTCTTCCCATTTCTGATCTGGTATATTTAAGGGGTGTAACAGACCTGGTGTTGGAATGTTCTCACTTTTATTTCTTTGGCCAACATCACATTCAGCAACATATTTCTGAATCTCCTTGCTCATGCCCTTCCAATAGAATGACTGTCGAATGTTATAGTAAGTTTTATAGAATCCAACATGTCCAGCAGCTGGTGAACTGTGTGATTCCCTTAAGATTTTCGACTTAAATTTGGATGTTGGTGTTAGATAAATTCTATTCTTATACCATAAGATGTCATTCTTCCATTCAAAATTGACATATTGACTGATATTCTTAATCATAGCGTCACAATCTTCATCCTTGGCATATTCGGCTCTTATTTCATCCAACCAATCTGGAACAACAACCATGGCAGCACAAGTGGTGTGGTCGTCATCTTTACGTGAAAGAGCATCTGCGACGACATTTTCCTTCCCTTTTTTGTGTAATATTTCCAAATCGAATGCTGACAGCTTCTCCATCCATTTTTGTTGCTCTGTTGACAAAGTCTTTTGCTGAAGTAAGAATTGCAGACTATTGTGGTCAGTTCGAATTGAAAATTTACTTCCAAGCAAGTATTGGCGCCACTTAGTTAATGCATGTATGATGGCGAGCATTTCTTTTTGGTATGTTGATTTTAGCCCTTCACGTTTATTAAGTTTGCGACTTTCGAATGCTATAGGGTGGTTATCCTGCATTAATACAGCTCCAATTCCGAATCCCGAAGCATCACATTCAACTACAAATGATTTGGAGAAGTCGGGTGTTGCAAGTACCGGTGTGGTTGACATCACTTCTTTTAATTTCTCAAAACACTTATCTGCTTGATTATCCCATTGAAACGCATTCTTTTTTAGTAAATTAGTCAGGGGTGTTGTCAATTGTGCGTAATTTTTTATAAACCTTCTATAATAACCGGTGAGACCTAGAAATCCTCTTAGCTTCGATATGTTCTTACGTCTAGGCCATTCTCTGATTGCCTTAATTTTGTTGGGGTCTACTTTGACTCCCTCCCTAGATATAACATGTCCAAGGTATTCAACTTCCTTCTGCCCGAAGGTGCACTTTGACAATTTAGCATAAAATTGATTCTTTTTTAAAACAGATAGTACTGTCTCCAAATGTTTGAGATGTTCCTTCCATGTCTTGCTATACACGAGGATATCGTCAAAAAAAACTAATACAAACTTCCGCAAATATGGGTGGAAGAGATCATTCATGGTAGCTTGGAAAGTCGCTGGTGCATTTGTTAGTCCAAACGGCATGACTTTGAACTCATAATGTCCTTCATAGGTTCGGAAGGCTGTTTTCTCGACGTCTTCTAGTCTTACCCGTATTTGGTAATATGCTGATCTTAAATCTAATTTTGAAAAATATTTGATACCACTATTGTGACTAACTGTATATTAGACCTGATAATTCTTGAAGATTTCTCAAGTTGTAAAAAGATAAATATTTATTAATAAGATGAATGATGATTACAAGGCTGAGGCGGTGCTCCTTTAAATAGGAGTTGACTGGCCACGCCCAATTAGAGAGACACGACCCTTGGAAACGATGCCTCTTCATTTCATTTAATTAATTATTTAACTAACTAATTATATTCATAATTAAATTAATAAAACAAGAACATATTCTCAATAGTTATGAACTTAGATTCATAACATAAGTTCACAAGAAAGTATTAAGGCAAAAGGAAAATAAGATTCAATAAACTACCACTTCGCATTTTTCCAACATCTGTGTCTTGTCTCCTTCGCTTAGATGAACAAAAGATATCTTGTCTTGTGAGATTGAAATTTGTGTCTTGTGGAGGAGAACAAGTGGTGTATATATAATGTTATGGGAGGCTAAATGGGTGCCTCTAGAAGTTGGGCCAACTTGACTTGAAGGAAGGCCAACGTGATCATCTTGGAGCCAAAAAATCAAATTTAAAATTCAAAAATTTTCTCTTTTGAAACTGACATGAAGAACATGTCTTATATTTAATATTCTGAAGGGCTAAAAATATTAATTATGAAGATCGACCATAGCTACAAAATTCAACATTAAGGATATTTCTAACTTCATGATAATGTTGTATTCATCTACAAGTAGCACAAACATGTATTTTTCATATATTTTAGTATTTTACAACTAATTTGGCATTCAACGTGTTTTTTTTTAATATAAAAACACTATAATAATTTCCTTTCCACTTAAAAACTCGTAAGGAAACTCAAGGAATGCTTCACCCCACTCATGGATGGCATCCCTAGTAAACGCATTAGCATAGACTAGTTGTTAATTTTGGACAACTAGGTCCAAACTCCATGTTGTGATGCTTAGATGAAGATGACAATATTTTTATTGGATTCCTCTTTCGAAGAGGTGCAAGATCGATCTAAGATCATCTTGATCCGATGAGCAGAACATTTATTTTGAATTAAATCCACTTATGTGCAAGGTCGGCCAGAATTGAAATGTAGTCTTGAAGCCCCAGCAGATGTGTTACACACCCTCACTGATGGATATAAATAGGTCAACATTGGAGGTCATTTTCACTCATCACATCATCACACATTCTCTCTCCTCCTCTAATTGGTTCGATCATCACTTGGAGTCTCTTTTTCTCCACATGTGGGAAAATTGCAGCAAGGAGAATTTATGTTTTTGACCTAGGGTTTTCAGCGCAGATTTTACCAGCGTTGACTTTGGTCAATGCATGTTCAAACTGACCCCAATCTTGGTCAAAATTCTGATTTCTGTAGTCCGCATTTTCTGGCACAGAAATCCAAGTTGACCGTTGACTTTGACCGGGCTGCGTTGGCTTTTTGCTGCTGTTGTTTTGCGTTGACGATTGACTGGGACAGCGTTGACTTTCGTTGACTTTGGGTTGACTAACATCATTGTCCGAGAGGGTTGTGTGACACTTCTGGTTGGCTGACCGTATTGAGATTTTGCTGGTTGAAGCATCCTGTTGACCGCCGTAACGCACCAACACATATATATTTTTTGGCATATTTTTTGGCTTGTCTTCTGTCGATCTACTAGTATGCTCTATCAACATTTTACTTTATTGTTTATGTGATTGCTGATTGATATTGGGGATAAAAAGTAAGTTGCATCAAGCATAGAACATCTACAAAAATTTACATGGTATTAGAGCTGAGGTGAAGACAAAGCCCAAGTTTGTAGAAATCACCGAAGAAGAGCATGGGTACCTCAAACTACAATGGCTTTAAAGCTGATGACAAATGGACTGGGAAGGAAGACTTCCATGCCTGGAAGATGACATCGGATCTTATGTTGGAAGACCAAGATGTCATGGACTATGTGCAGGGTAAAATCCAAGAGCCTCCATCCACTGCACCTACTGCCACCAAGTCAGAATATAAGAAGGGGGAAATCAAAGCAAAGTTGATGATCTGGGATTCAATTCACAAGAGTCTAGTAGCCTACATATCTGAGCTACACACATCCAAGGAGATGTATGATAAGTTGGGCAACATATTCAAGGCCAACAATGCAAATCAAGTCCTTTTCTTCAAGAACCAACTGAAGAATCAGAAGAAAGGCAGAGATGAATCCGTTCAATCATATTTTCTAGAGTTGATTGAAATCAGAAATAATCTTCTGGCTATTGGGGAGACAATAGCTGATCGAGAAATGGTTCTCACCGCACTTGGAGGTCTCTCATCCGAATGGCATGTATTCAATACTACCATTCTCAATAACAATGTGATAACTGATTTTGACGAAGTACTATCGAGATGCGTACAAGAAGAGACAAGGATGAAGGAATATGAAAATGAAGGAAATGTTGCCTTCACTGCTCGTGCTAAGAAGAACTTTGGTGGTCCGAGGAACAAAGGAAGAGCAGGGGCCCAAGGAAAGAAAGGAAAATTTTACACATGTCACAAGACCGGCCACTATGCTAGAGAATTCCCTTTCAAGAAGGATTCTCCCGATGATGATGACCACAACAACAACCAGAGGAATGGCAATCAAAGCAACAATAGGTTCAAAGGGAAGAGGAAGGTTCCCTCTGGCGGAAATGGGCAACCTTTCAAAAGGTCGAGAAATTCCAGGTATGAGGAATCAAATGTTGTTGATGATAAAAGAAATGAATTCATTCATGTATCTGCCCTCTCTGCTGCATCTCCACCCGACACTATGGATGTCTGGTTGATAGATAGTGGTTGCTCAAGGCACATCACTTGGTTCAAGGAAGCACTTTCTGACATGGTTGAGAAGGATGTTAATCTAAAAATTATCCTTGGAGATAATGCCACATATCCCGTGAAAGGGGCAAGGACTATGACCCTCCACTTGTCTCAAGATCAAGTCCTCCGCCTGCAAGATGTACTATATGTACCTGATTTGAAGAAGAACCTTGTGTCTATTTCAGCCATGGAAGACAAAGGTTTCAATGTGGCATTCATTGATGTGAAGGTGCGTATCTGGAAGAAGAGTTTCAAGGAAGCTATTATGATTGGGTTTAGAGTTGATACACTCCACCAGGTTGGAGGAAGTCCACTAGGAGCGATGACATGTGATACTATCCGACAGACTGAACTATGGCACCGGAGGTTTGGACACCTTCACTACAAAGACCTTCCTGAAGCAAGGAAGGTGGTGACGGGGATGCTCGAGTTCACAAATGATCATGAAGGTGTATGTCAAGGTTGTGCCGAAGGAAAGCATATAAGGGGACCTTTCCCCTCAAGTGTCACAAAGACATCTGATGTCTTGCAATGATACATTCTGATCTGTCTGGTATGCTGCCCGTGACATCCTTGGGAAGATGTTCTTATTATATGACATTCATAGATGACTTCTCTAACTTGGATATACTTCTTGAAGAAGAAGGATGAGGCTTTCATGTGGTTCTGTACCTTCAAAGCCTTGATGCAAAATCTAACAGGGAAGAAGATCAAAATATTGAGGACCGATAATGGCGCTGAATATGAGACGAACGAGTTCAAGAACTTTTGCAAAGAAGCTAGCATCAAAAGGTAGACCACAACTGTCTATACTCCTGAGCAAAATGGCATTGCTGAAAGAAAGAGCAGGACCATTGTGGAAGTTAACCATGCCATGCTATGTGACCAAGGTCTTTCGAAGTTTGTGGGCTACAACGAAACTTCGAAGGCCTATAGAGTCTATGTGCCTGGTCAAAGGGAAGTGGAGATATGCCACGATGTTACCTTTGACAAAGATGCTTCCCTAAGGAAAGTAATCAATCTTCCGAGATCTGAGGAAGATCATGAAGCAAGGCCTGGAAATCAAGAGGAACCGAAGGATGAGACAATGCCCGATGTTGAAGGACCAATGGACCCTATTGATCCACCTCCTTCAATGAGGAAAAGACCATCATGGCTCAGGGACACTCTCGAGGATGCTGAGAATCATATGGCCCCAAGGGGGACATTCCATGAAAGCAAGAAGTCGAATAGATACCAAGGGTATCTAGCAGCCATGAGTACAATGGTACAATCTGAGCCTGGATCTTTTGAGGAAGCCATAAAGCATCAAGTCTGGAAGGATGCTATGCACGAAGAGTATGAGTCCATTATGAAGAATGATGTCTGGGATGTGGTTCCGAGACCGGAGGACAAAGCAGTTGTCACCTCGAAATGGCTCTATAAGATCAAGCATGGATCTGATGGTAGTGCTGAAAAGTTCAAGGCAAGATTCGTTGCTCGTGGCTTCTCTCAAAAGGAAGGCGTAGACTATGATGACATATTTGCACCTGTGGCCCGATATACCACCATCTGATCTATCATAGCCCTTGCTGCTACGCAAGGATGGAATCTTCATCAGATGGATGTGAAGACCGCATTTCTGCATGGTGCAATAAAGGAAGAGATGTATGTGGAGCAACCTCTGGGGTTCGAAGTCCAGGATCGGGACACCCATGTTTGCAGGTTGAAGAAAGCCCTCTATGGGTTGAAGCAAGCATCCAGAGCTTAGTATGAGAGGATAGATAGCTACCTGATGAAGCTGGGCTTCACTCATAGTAATGTTGATCTGAACCTTTACTTCAAGGTTGATAGAGAAAAGCTTCTCATTCTAGTGTTGTATGTGGACGACCTCTTCCTGACAGGTGTTGACCCTCTCATTCATCAGTGTAAGAGGGAGCTCGTTACTGAGTTCAAGATGAAGGACCTAGGACTGATGCATTACTTCCTAGGCCTGGAGGTTTGGCAGAGACCTGGCGAGATTTTTCTTTCTCAAGGAGAATATATTGTGAAACTTCTGGAAAGATTTGGAATGGCGGACTGTAAGTCCGTGTCGACACCGATGGAGCTCAACTTTAAGAAGTTGAGTGGCAGTGCTGCTGCGCCCGTGCTAGCAAATCCTACTGAGTATCGTCAACTCGTAGGGGCCCTGATGTTCTTAGTGAACACCCATCTGGACGTATGTTGTGCAGTGAACACTCTGAGTCAACACATGGTTGATCCTCATAACATTCACTGGGTTGGTGCCAAGAAACTCTTGAGATATCTCTGGGGCATGATAGACCATGGGTTGAGATACACTGCCGAGAGCATGACACTCCATGGATATACTGATGCCGAATGGGCTAGCAGTGTGGTGGATCGCAAGAGCACATCTGGATGCTGCTTCACACGTAGGTCTGCTTTGAGCAGGAAGCAGAAGTCGGTAGCCTTGAGCACCGCTGAGGCCGAATACATTGCAGCATGTATGGCCTGTTTTGAAGTCACTTGCTCTTCAGTGAGTTGTTCGAGCATGTGCTAGATGCCACCGTTATCCTTTGTGATAACCAAAGGGGGGTTCGTTTGTCAAAGAATCCTGTGTTCCACGATCGATCCAAGCATGTTGATGGTTGGTACCACTTTATCCGGGATATGGTACAGCGAAGCGCCATAAGGCTCGATCATATAGGAACTGATGAGCAGGTCACGGGTATTCTCACAAAGCCCTTGGGGAAGGTCAAGTTCCTAACCTTCCGTGAGAATCTTGGAATCGTGGAACGACCCTCTGATGAGGGTCCTGTTGGACGATGAGCTCTGGGAGCTCTGGGGGACTTTGGGGATAGCTTCTCGGAGTTATAAGCAACCACAGGGTTAGACTTGTCGAACCTTGTTGGTGTGCTTCTACCCCACCGTTATGATATTGAGTTGGTTCACCTCTCATGATCTATGCCCCGTATGCATCCTACCCATTGAGTCCCGAACTCATGGGAAGTACCTCTCATTTGGCTAGTGAGGTGGGAAAAGCTAGAGACTAGTAGCAAAGACCGATGGACCCATCGGAGATTGTCGTACTCTCTATGTTTAGGATGGCACGTGTCCAACCACTTGATCTGGGATCAAGTCTAGTGAGGTTTCGGACCTCCAACTAACTTCAGGTCAGGTAAACCACCTTCGAGTTGGTATGTGACTCTATAGAGGTTTCGGACCTCTGGGCTGAATTTGTCAGCCAAGAATGATGTCTTTGTGACTGACCCACTTTTGTTCTGAAATAAAGAAGCCAGCAAAGCAAGTTACGGCGGTATGACGCACGATGTTTTGATGGCACAGGTGGATGGAGTTCTCCCTAGTTGAGAGGGAGTGTTAATTTTGGACAACTAGGTCCAAACTCCATGTTGTGATGCTCAGATGAAGATTCCAATATTTTTATTGGATTCCTCTTTCGGAGAGGTGCAAGATCGATCTAAAGATCATCTTGATCCGATGAGCAGAACATTTATTTTGAATTAAATCCACTTATGTGCAAGGTCGGCCACAATTGAAATATAGGCTTGAAGCCCCAACGGATGTGTCACACGCCCTCACTGATGGATATAAATAGGTTAACGTTGGAGGTCATTTTCACTCATCACATCATCACACATTCTCTCTCCTCCTTTGATTGGTTCGATCATCACTTGGAGTCTCTTCTTCTCCACACGTGGGAAAATTGCAACAAGGAGAATTTATATTTTTGACCTAGGGTTTTCAGCGCAGATTTTACCAGCGTTGACTTTGGTCAACGCATGGTCAAACTGACCCCAATCTTGGTCAAAATTCCAATTTTTGCAGTCCGCATTTTCTGGCACAGAAATCAAGGTTGACCGTTGAATTTGACCGAGTTGCGTTGACTTTTTGCTGCTGCTGTTTTGCATTGACGGTTGACTAGGACAGCATTGACTTTGGGTTGATTGATATAGCTGTGCGAGAGGGTTGTGTGACACTTCTGGTTGGTTGACCGTATTGAGACTTTGCTAGTTGAAGCATCCTGTTGACCGCCGTAATGCACCAACACATATATTTTTTGGCTTGTCTTCTGTCGATCTACTGGTATCTTCTATCAGCATTTTACTTTCTTGTTTATGTGATTGCTGATTGATATTGGGGATAAAAAGTAAAGTTGCATCAAGCATAGAACATCTACAAAAATTTACACTAGTTCACCTCATCTAGGGTGATTCAGACTAAGCTCCTACTAGCATGAAACTAAACAAGGCCAACAAGGATGCTGACAACAATTGAACTAACCCCTTGGGCTTAATGAATTATAATATATATATACACACTTTATAAAAAAGTTGCCACGGTTTTTTTGGAAATGGCGCTCCAACTTTGCTCTCATGCTCTAGAAACCTTGATCTGTACCAAGACCCCAACTACAAAAAAGTTAAAACCTAAGGATTATTTTGTATTCCATTGGAAGGGTTGTGCCCCCAACTACAACAAAAATTGGATACAGTTTTCTCCAAGGCAAGGAGGAATTGATGAGACTTAATATAGTTAAAATGTAATATAGCTGCACTTTAGTACACTTTTGTACTTCGAGATAACTTGATCCAAATTGATCACTCACCAATTGTATTGTAATTTGTTGGAGACTCGGTAAATTTAATCACTGTCCCACTATTTTGTACTTTTATAAAGAGATAATACAATGAAAGAGTGTACCATTGTGTACAATTATAGCAATCTTCTCTCATATTTGCATACTTTCTTTCTCTTGTTTTATCATGTGCATTTTCGTTAGTTGTTGGAATTGTGCCCATATAACATTGTGTGCAAGTGTTAGTTCTATCATCTATGTGAACATGTGTAGACCACATTAAAAAATTTCAAGCTTGTGTAAGCATTTATAAGATTGCAGCCACATGAAAGGACTCCAAATCACTCACCCTCCAATTCTTCATTCCCTAATTTTTGTTATTTATATATAACATTTGCAACAATGTTGGTTATCTTGATTGTTCTTTCCCTAATGAAGTGTGGAGTGTTCACCCAAAGCACATCAGCTAAAAATGCTATCACACGAATAAAACCAGAAATCTTTGATAACAAATGAAGGAGCTCATAATTTATATCAGCCTCTATGGCCCAACAAATGTAGGAGATAAATCCCCACATTGGAGTTGCAATATAGAGTTTAATATAGGAGTTGTGCATATGGCTATTAGTAAAAAGAAGTGTTGGGAATTACTATGAATTATATTCTTCTTTAGCTCAAATCTCTTGATACTTTACAAGGAAATGTTAAACCTCTACTCTAAAAATTAAATCTATTTTCATCGCTGATCTTATCTTCTTGATAGAACAGTTATGTATATCCATTTACCCCTATCATTAAGAGTTGAGTAGCTTATATTTCAAGAGAGAATATACAAGTATAGCATTGAATACCCTTCCCACACAGATGGTGTACCACATCTAACCTCTACTCTAAAAATTAAATCTATTTTCATCGCTGATCTTATCTTCTTGATAGAACAGTTATGTATATCCATTTACCCCTATCATTAAGAGTTGAGTAGCTTATATTTCAAGAGAGAATATACAAGTATAGCATTGAATACCCTACCCACACAGATGGTGTAACACATCTAAACTAACAACAAAGCCAAATCTAAAGGAAAGGAAACTTGGAGTATTGATGTCGAACGAAAACCCAACATAGGGTTATGCCATTATACTAAGATAGCTTCCAACATCACATAGATAACAACCACAAGCCAACATCAGCCCACAAGACATGACACTAAACAAAACGCTCAGCAATGTAGTACTGGAGTGAGGGGGGATGCCATCAAATCAGCCTCAGGAGAGTCGAGACCTTCTCCCCATAGCCAACTTCTGAATTGACAAAGTTTTTAGTGCAGTTAATACCTAATAAACAATCTCTGACTCACAATTTCTATAGACATACACCCAACACACACAATTAGGATCGGAGCATTAATGTAAAACTAAATCCCAAAATAGGGATAAGCCACTGTTAGACCACCATGACACACATGATCCCCTTTTTAAGCCCTTACAAGTCACTCTGTTCTAAGCCATCTTTCATCCCAGCACTTCTACTCTCCTGTGACAACTTTTGGGCCCCTCTCTCTAAGGGCAGAGGAGCTTCGGATTTGAGGGACTCCTCGTGAAAGTGCCGTCAATTTGAACACTTGTAAAAGAACAACTGTGAAATGGCGAGTTTGATGAATATTGAGCTCCTATAAGGAGTGACAAATGCTAACCTCGATGCAAATGCGCACGGTACATTTAAGACTGGATCTTACACAGACCTAACTACACGGTACATTTAAGACTGGATCTTACACAGACCTAACTACCCATGAGGGTTGGATTCTTTGCACCCACAAAAGCACATGCAAACCAAATATCTCCATGCATTTCAAAGATGTAACTTTCTTTACGAAGCTCAAAGTGCCCCACCATTCCAGCTAAATCCCCAATTACTACTTAGTGAATAATTACACCCAACGAAAGCTCGGATCACCAAAATTGGCAATGCCACCTACCTATCCCCTTAGCTGCAAAAATTAAACACAACGCAAATGCTATTACTATACCTGTTGTGGAATTTGTGCAGATGTATCAAATTTATTGAGATGATTCAAAGGAAGTTGAATAATGCTTACAAATTCAAGGCCTATTCCCCTGGATGCGCCTTGTACCATTGAGACACCTCCTCCGCCTCGGCCTTCGCCTACCTCATTCTGCATTTGCAATGCTGAAACAGAACTGCAGCTCCGTGAGTTTTTTACATTCCATTTGCACCATGTCAAATAAGAGTTATCATGTATAATTCTTTTGTTTTTATGGAATGGAAAGGTGGAAACAATTTCAGGGAGAGCTATGGTGAAAATGGAATTGTGGTGAAAACAGAAATGGCACAGCAGTCGACTCATTTGTGATACTATTTCCTCCGGGCCCCTCTTAGCCTCCGAGTCCAGCAGCTCAGTCTTGAACTATGTGAATTTTGAAAATTTTCCTGCCCCCATATAGAAAAACGTTAACGTTAATAACCCCCACAACCTTAGCTGATCTTAATTTCGCACACCTACCCTTTCTCTCGATGAATCTACTACCTCCATCGAGAGCCAGATCACTTCTAATCTAATTTATTCTAATCTAATTTAAAATTTACATATGCAGTGAAAGAAAGTATTTTTAAGTTTTTACAAGGTTAAAAATAGTTTATAGGACACATTGTTTTTCCATTTTGCTTTTGTATTTGGCCCCTTTTCCTGTGGAGTTTTACAATAAACACTTTCAGTTTTACAATAAACGCTTTTAGTCTTCATTGAATAGATTATCCCAAGAGCTTGCTGCGAGAATACTTGCATAATTTTTCTTGTTGTCTTTGAAGGCCTCGCATTCTAAAATGAAATGTTTTCTTGTTTCTCACGAAGAAAATGGTAGTTAATCAAATTTATTTATACCTTTTTTTAATATGAAGTTTAAAAATAAATAGGAGCATATTTGGGTGCGTTGAAATTAACTTTTGGTTTATGATCCATCAATGGACTATTTTAAAGAATTGAATATATTGAATTTAATTTTTGGTTTATGGGAGTTTAGTGTATTGATACATTTTGTAAATGTTAAAAATATTTGGACATGTAAGTATTTCGGCTTATGAGCAATAAAAAAAAACAGTAAAAATTACATAAAATATGTCAAAGTTAAGTGTGGTAAAAATCACTCAACTTCTACTTTTTGCTTTTATTTTTTTTAACCTTTTGTGGTATCATTGCCAATTTATTCCTAGTTATCTGCAAAGGGGTTTCTTTCTCTGAGTTTGAGCTCTTAGAGACAAGATTTTTCTTTATACCCCCTATACCTTTTTGGTTTGTGTTTCCTTTTTATGATATTTATTAATTGAATACCTTTGAATGTAGGTTGTGTTTCCAAATTGCACCATAGCACCCCCTTCTACTTGGTGACCATGTTGAGCCTATGCATCCATTGGATGGTTCACCATGGTTTCTTCTTCTTCTTCTAAGAGATGGGGGTCAGATACATGCCATCCCCTTGGTTTTTGGATTTGCCTCTTTTTCTTTTTTGGAGTCTTTTTTGCTCGTTAGCATGAGTTCTGCAAGTGCCCTGTTTGAAAACATATTCAACATCTAAATGTCGTGTTCTAATAATCTAGTACCTGGGTCCACATTTTTTTTGTTTCAATAGAATGTGGGCAGGTAGACTTTTTTTGAGGTCTATCTCTATACAAATTTTGGCAAAGGTGAAGATACCTTTTTTTATTCTCTCCAAATTCATCTTTTTGAATTTTCCTAGGGTATTTTCAATATCATCTAGGACCTTATAGTGCTAGAAAGGAAGAGGGAGATTGGGAAGTATCACCCATATTAGCATTGTTGAGACCACCATATATGTGGCGTCGAAATCAGGGAACCATGGGGTAATGAAGAGCCCAGCTCTGCCCCAAAACCATGGCCCATCATTTAGGACATACTCAGATCTTTCTATGTGTCAAATTGAACAATAAAGAAACCTTTGGAACATAAATGGATGTTACAGTTGGGGGTCCAATTAGAAAAAATCCACTAGTGTGATGCATCAGATCTAAGCTAAAAACCTTTGAATCTGCATATTCCGGCCCTAGGTTGGAGAACAAAAAAAAGAGAGTTTACCTTTGAAAGATTAACTTCCATGGCTAGATATTGTTCCATTTAATCTACAATGTAGGGACCTGGATTTTTTTGGATATGATCTTATGAATCTTAAGCCTTCCCATTCACTGCATTCTTGAAAGAGACAAATCCACTGGGGTTTCCTGATCGAGTTTCTTCCTTATAAGATACACTTGGTTTCCTAGTACTTGTATCTCCACCACATATCCTCGCAAGCATGACGATGGTGGGGTTTCTCAAGATACCATATCTGTAAAATGGAGAGAAATCCATTAATTGTTTTCCCTCGTTTAATAGACACTATGAGGTCACCGAGATGTTAGTCCTCTACTCTTTCTTCTATTTAACGTCCACAACGAGATCAAATCCAAACACCCATAAAAGGACCAAGTTCCCACTAAGGGTTCTAACAAATATCTGGAAACACTCCTCCATATCTAGATTTTTAGTCTTCTCATTGAAATTGTTAAAAAAAAATGTAGTTTTTCTCCCATCTCTGCTTACCTTTTGTCTAGATCAAGGAGAAAAAAAAACGAGGGAGGATCCCTCATTTGCACCATTCATTCCATCTTGGCATACCCCATATCCAAAAACCACAGATCCAACAGTGTTGGGAAATCAAGAGAGTCTGTGAACAAACCTTACTTTGAGCCAACATAACTTCCCTTGCGCATGCATCCCAAATTAGAAGATGTAACACCCTCTTCCCACATCTACCCAAGTAACCGTCCAACTGAGGTAAACATGTGACGAGAGGATACTATAATGAGATTCAACCTCCTAAGTGACCTTAAGGAAGTGGAATAGATGGAAACACAACATACAGACCTTGTACATCATCAATGACACCCCTGGGAGCTAACCCAACCATACAGGCCTCTTACCCCTGGGTCACACTGACCTTTTGACCTCTTTGAGCCATAGAAGCAAGCACAGGCTTGTAAGCTAGCATCCAGGAGGCTATAGTCGTAGGCATAACACTGCATTCCAGCATCCAGGGCCCCAATTACTCATTTTTGTGCCAGCATCCCCAGGATTTGAGCCACCTTTTCAGGCCCAAAACCCAGTGTTTTTCCCAAAATTTCATGAAAAGTTCAAAGATGATAAATAACAATAGGACAATGATACGAAAGCATTCACATCAATAAGAACTCATCTAGACCCCTCCTAGCCATGACAGGCATTTTGTCAAACATGTCACAAACATTGAAACTACAAGTGTAAACAACAGATCTAAGCATAGGGGTCTCATACTTATCTGAGAATCGCTAAGAAGCATTGCTCCCTTACATCATTAGCTGCAACACAATCTATTTGACCATAGATACAATGTCCATTCATTTACAGGTAAAAACATGGAGAGAGCCATACATCATCACTGATAAAATACATGCTTATAACCAACGTAATAACAACATAAATTTCATGGAAACAACGATAATAAATCCACATATATACCAATGCATTTATACAACAAATACCAAAAGAATGAGTTCTTCATTAATGAATGTAAAAACCAATTGGAGATGGAACTTCCACGTTCTACCCGACTATATATTGGCTGAGCCAAATCTATTTTCATCCAATCACCCCTGTGTCATATTCCAAGCATGAATGTGGAACTCATAACCAACCAAAAGAAACCAAACAAGCATGAATGTTATCGGAGTTCTTTTCTTACACCGTGAGGAATTTGAGTGCTTCCTAGTCTCCCAGGCTATACCGTAATCCATCGTCCATTCCAGGGATCACTAGGCCCTACACCGAGACCCACTCTCCAGGCTTTACCGTACATTCCATCCCGGGACTACTAGGCCCAACAAAGAGCAATCCACCTCTTGGATTTACAGTATATCCTGCCATTCACCGGCAAGGATTCTTAGGCCCACCAAGGCACCCAATATGGCTTTATGACAACCCACATTCCATGATCTAGGTGGATATCAGTGGCCACCCACCTATTCCATTTGACCCCCCACCATCGATTCTTTCAATTTTTCAGTTTCAGTACAACTTACTATTTTTAGCAATTTTTCGAGTCTTGAACTTCTGGAGCCGTTTTAAGGCCCTAAATGATGTTTTTTGGGAAAATTGGGAGCAACATGAGTCCATGAACCGATGCTTATCGCATCAAAAGTTGTATTCCTTAGATAGATCTTTCTAACGAGGTATGGTGCACGTCAAACATAGATAATATGCCAAAGATACATCCCCGGGAAGTTGAAACACCAATTTACCCAAATTGAGCCCATAGTTTTGGTGCTTCATCTCCTAGGGTTATGTTTTTGTATGTTTAGGGTTTTCCATTGCTTCTCAATAATAAATAGGCCTTCGAGCCTCATTGTAACTTAGTTCAGAGGCCTGTAACTGCCACATCTCTTCTCAGATCTAAGCTACCAGCACCCTAGCAAGTTTATTTCCATTATGTTTGTAAGTATATTTCTGTTATTTGATATTAATGAAATGAAGTGTTATTTTTGCTGCATCTCTGTGTTTATGTCTATTTTTGTATTTTATTGTGTTCCTGCATAAATCTAGATTAGTGGATTCAGAGCGGTCTTCTCTTTCTCTGTTTTACTTTGCATGTCCCCAACAATGTCAGGGTATAAGGAGTTAGGGCTCGTTCTGGTTGAACCCTTGCAAGATTAGCCTCACAAACCCCGACGACTTCCCATGGCAGAAGAAAAGAAAGACGAGGGAGCAGGAGACCCTATCAAAATGTTTCTTGAGAAGGCCCTCGAGAAACAAAGGAACGCGATGATGGAAAACTTTGCTCAGATCCTTCAACGACTGCCCACCTACAGCACATCTGCATCCAAAAACCACTCTCTAGGCATCACTCCCTTCAAGGTACAGGTAAACTTTGACATTATTGTATTTGAAGGCCAGAGATATGCAGATGTCAAAGATAGATGGTTGAATTTGCTAGAAGGGTATTTCTCGGTCCATGATTTCTCCGACCGAGAAAAGATTATTTTTGCACTCCTCAAAGTCATCCCCCATGTCAAAGACTGGTGGGAAACCTACTATGAGCAAAAGGACGGGAGGGAACCCTCTCTGTTCTCGGCTGCACCCACTTGGAATTCATTCCGAGACGGCATCAAGGAACAATATTACCCCGTGGGGAGCTATGAGGACAAGTACATCCAATGGACCATGTTGTAGCAGCAAAGGGATTAAGATGTGCACAAACTGACGAATTTGTTCCATACCCTGCGCACAAAGGTTGGTATTAAGGATTCAGAGAGACATTTGGTGCTAAAGTACCACAGTTGTCTGTACAGACACATTTAAGAGGAAATGGAGTTCCTCGACATTACCTTGCTTGGCACGGCATATCGTTATGCTTCCAAGATCGAGCAGAAATTTAAGCAGAAGAAGCGAGACTTAGGATCCGCAAATCCAAAGCCAGGGAAAGGCGCCCCCGAACCACAGAACAAGGGGCAGAGCCAAAGCGGGTTGACTTATAACACCACCACAAATCCAAAGAAGGACATGGGGAAGTGGTGTGAATTTCATAACAGCCCCATTCACAACACAAACGAGTGTTGGGCCAAAGAGTTGTTGGTGGCCAAACTAAAGGCACCTGAATCAAATTCATGTTCTGATCCTGAGCCACAACTAGACAAGGGAGATGAAAAAGGGAATCAAATCATTAATGCGGACCCTAGTGCCATTTTTTCCACCGCCAAGATCCAGAGGGAGGATCCAGAGGAGGGGGAGCACCTCTTCCATTTGCAAATGTGGGTGAAGGTTTCTCCACTGCAATTTCTTGTCGATATTGGAAGCCAAAAGAATGTCATTTCTGTAGAGGTCATGAAGCGGCTTGGCCTACCAACCATAACACACCTGCAGCCATATACCATCGGGTGGCTTCACTTAGGGAGAGATCTCTGCGTCCGCTAGCAGTGCCGCCTTCTGTACAACATCAAGCCATTTACGGATGAGGTATTTTGTGATGTTGCTCCTCTTGATGTAGCTGATGTATTATTGGGCCAACCATACTTATGGAGGCGACATGGTGTATATGAGTCTAGGCCTCATTATGTTGTTATTACTTTTGGAAATAAATTGTACAGGATACCAAAGGTAGCACTGCCTCCTGCCATCTCCTTGACTATTGCAAAACAACGTAGTAAGATTGTTTCCCAAACCAGGAAATTTATTTTCCTTACAACTCGCTCACAAGGAAAGAAGAAGATTGTGGCCACAGCCTCGAAACAGGGCTCCCCTGCACGGCTGCAGCAGATGGTCAAAGTCATGGAGGAATACGAGGACATTTTCTCCTCACCCAAATAGGTTCCTCTACACTGTCACGGCAAGCACTACATTGATTTGACCCCCAGCACACCACTACCTGATGTTGCCATACCTCATGCGGATACACAGACATAATCCACACATGTACTGTCTAAGGAACCAAATTTATTGAACGCATTCATCACGTCCGTCAGCAGGTCCACGACATCTTGGACAGATCCAATACCAAGTTTAGCATAATTTGCCTCTCATGGAGGAACTTAACTCAATGGGGGCCATTGCTTCTTAATGAGGGAGGAATGATCCAGGTGGATATCGATGGCCACCCACCTATTCCATTTGAACCTCCACCTTCGGTTCTTTCAATTTTTCAGTTTCAGTGCAACTTACTATTTTTAGCAGTTTTTCGGGTCCTGAACTTCTAGAGCCGTTTTGAGGCCCTAAACGACTTTTTTGTGAAAATCGGGAGCAACATGGCTCCATGATCTAATGTTGTTTACATTAAAAGTTGTAGTCCTCAAATATATCTTTCTAACGAGGTATGGTGCACGTCAAATGTAGATCGTATGCCAAATTTACGTCCCTGAGAAGTTGAAACACCAATTTACCCAAATGAGGCCCATAGTTTTGCCGCTTCATCTCCTAGGGTTGGGTTTTTTTATGTTTATGGTTTTCCATTGTTTCTCAATAATAAATAGGCCCTTAAGCCTCATTGTAACACAGTTTAGAGGCATGTATCCACCACATCTCTTCTCAAAGATAAGATACCAGCGCCCTAGCTAGTTTATTTCAATTATGTCTGTAAGCATATTTCTGTTATTTGATATTAATGAAATGAAGTATTATTTCTATTGCATATCTGTGTTTATGTCTATTACTATATTTTATTACATTCTTGCATAAATCCGTATCAGTTAAATTCAGGGGTTACTAGGCTAGTGGCTTTACCGTGATCCATAGTCTGGTTCGGGGACCACTAGGCCTTGTGTTTGTCATTTCAGAGATCCACCCCACTCATATTCAAATCCATCTGCCAATCTAGCTCAACCGAAGTATGAGAAACCCATCTCACTAAAGCTATACAAAAATGGCAAGGCTAGGCTGAAAAAACATTGCCACACCTGAAAAAACCCATGCCATGACAAAAAAACCACATGCAATACCTACTTTCCAGATCTAGCAAGGAAAACACACATGAAAATTGATACCTGCCAAGAATATTGTCATAGATACTTTATTCCTGCTCCTCCTTACTCGCTTCCTCCCTCTTCTTGCTTTCTTTCCTTTCTTGCTCCAATGCCAAAGTGCTCCAATAAAAATCTAAGTGTCCAAGAGTGAGAGAGAGAGAGAGAGAGAGTAATAAGAGAGCTCCAAAAATGCACTGACAAAAGGTACCAATTGATCCTCATAAGCCTTTTTATAGAAGAGTCATCTATTCTCTTTGTTTTCCATTATTTCCTTCATTTTCCTCCTCACATGAAACATGTGGCCTTTCATCTCCCTCTTCTCCTAATTTCCATTATTTTCATAAATAAATGTGCCAAAATGTCATTTTTGCCTTCCCAAATCCTTTGCCTTTACCAATTTCCTTAGCCACAATAAACCATGTGAACACCCACTAAGATGTTTTTCCCAACATTAAGCTTGGTATAAGTATCCCATCAACTGTGGTTATTATTTTTCAACTTTTGTTATATAGAATCTTCACCAAGGATGTTACAAAACCCTCCCCCTTGGGGGAAACTATCCCCAGTGTTCAATCACACGTATACCTTAGCAAAGCCACTGGAAAGAAAACATATTGCCCATGGAGCTTTAAAACATAGCTCGATGCAGTATTTACAATGAGCACCCTACTGAAAAGCAAACAAACATGACATCATAACAACATGACAACTATAATGACATGACACCCATACTGCTTAATGGAGCTTTATAACATAGCTCATGGCAGCATTTACATCCATATGCATATGTACATACACCCGAACATCACATCAAAACATATATCAAAACGTCACCAAAACATAAGCCAAACATATACCAACATCACACCAAAACCGCTTTGCCTCAACTGGCAAAAAAAGAAGGATGCATGGCCCGAATCTGATCTGCCATCTCCCATGTAGCTTCATCGGGCCCAAAGTGCTTCCATTGCACTTTAAATTTCTCGATTGCTTGGTTCCAGAGCATAAGCACCTTTTTTTTCAATATACATTGAGGATCTGGCTGGAATTATCCATCGGGTTCCACCTGCAATACAGACCATTCAATCACATGATCAACATCTTTAACATACTTCTTAAGCAATGATATATGAAAAACATCATGGACTTTAACTATGGAAGGTAGTGCAAGTCGATATGCCATTGTTATGATTCTCTCAATGATCCTGAAGGGTCCACAAAACCTTGGTGCCAGCTTGGCACATGTTCCAATCCGCAAGGAGCTCTTCTTGGGCTTAATACACAAGTACACCTGATCCCCAACCTGAAACACCTTGAACAACCTGTTCCTATCTGCATAACTCTTTTAATTATCTTGTGTTTCCTTTGAGTTCTTCTTGATCACCTACATTTCTTGTTCCATTTCTGCCAACATCTCTAGTCCAATCAATACCTTGTTAACCAAATCACTCCAACTAATGGGAGTGTTGCAAATCCACCCATACATAGCCTCAAATAGACTCACCATCAATGACTCTTGGTATCTGTTGTTGTAGGCGAACTCTACCAGTGGAAGATATTCTCCCCACTTATGTTATTTATGCATCACATACATCCTCAACATATCCTCCAGTATCCTGTTGACCCTCTTTGTCTGTCCATTTTTCTGTGGATGATAAGTTGTGCTGAAGGCCAACTCGGTGTCCAAACCTGCAAACAACTCTTTCCAAAACTTGGAAGTGAACTTTGAATCACTATCTGACACAATCTTCTTTGGAACACCATGCAATCTGACTATTTCCTTGATGAACACCTATGCTACATCGCTAGTTAAGTATGTAGTTTTCACTAGAATGAAGCGTGCAACCTTTGTCAACATGTCCACAAAAACCATGGTGGAATCATGTTGTCGAGTTGTCTTAGGAAAACTTGTGATGAAGTCCATGGAAATGACCTCCCGTTTCCACTCTGGGATCGCAATTGATTTTAGCAGTCCACCTGGATGCTTACACTTTGCCTTAACCATTTGAAAATTCAAACATCTAGCTACAAACTCTGCCACATCCCTCTTTAGATTCGGTTAATAGTAGAACCTCTTTATTGCAATCAATGTTTTCTGGTAGCCTGGGTGATCTGAATATGGTTTCGCATGAAACTCCCTAAGAATCACCTTCTTGAGCTCACTGTTGTCTAACACATATATCTTGTCTGTAAATCTGACCAATCCATTTACCATGACATGGTAATCCATATCATGTACACCTGTACTTGTGCTACCACATGTACTTGTACTATGCTACAACATGTGCACAATTTCCATATACCTACGGTCCTATTAACCTTCCTGCAAGATCCTATCCTATAAGTTTGTCCTGTAGGAGCTCATAGTTGTTATGTGATTTACCTATACTCGCCTGCTAAGAGCATCTGCGACCTTGTTCTCCTTTCCCTTGATGTACTTGATCTTGAAGTCAAACTCACTAATCATGGCCAACCATCTAGCTTTCCTAACATTCATATTCGGTTGTTCAAACAAATACCTCAACCCAATGTGGTCACTCATCAATACAAACCTCCTGCCAAGAAGGTAGTGCCTCCACATGTTCAGTGTGTGAATGATCACGACTAGCTCAAGATCATGTCACCGATAGTTCTGCTCGTGCTCGTTCAACTTTAGTGACTCATAGCATACCACCTATCCATCCTACATAAGGACCCCACCAAGTCCTCTCTTACTAGCATATGTACATACTACAAAATCTTTATCCAAATCTGCAATCTTTAACACTAGTGCATGTGTCAACAACTACTTAAGCTACTCAAAACTAGCCTCACACTCCTTAGTCGAATCAAACTTCTTACCTTTCCTCTACAATGGTGTAATAGGATAAGAAATCTATGAGAAATTCCTGATGAACCTCCTATAGTAACTTTCCAATCCCATGAATGATCTCACCTCATCTACATTTTTAGGAGCTACCCACTCCATGATGGCCCTTATCTTCTTTGGTTCTACTGCAATGCCCTCCTTGGAGACAACATGTCCCAAGTAGTGTGCATTTTTTGAGCTTAGCACACAACTGATGCTCTCTCAACAACCTTAACACTACTACTAAATTCTCGACATGCTCTTCCTCATTTTTAGAATACACCAATATGTCATCAATAAACAAAATCACAAACTTGTCCATAAGGATGCAACACATTGTTCATCAAATACATAAATGTAGTTGGGGCATTAGTCAAACCGAATGGAACTATAATAAACTCATAATTCCCGTACCTGGTCCTGAATGTGGTCCTGTAGATGTCCTCTTCTTTGATGTGTACCTGATGATATCCCAATCTCAAGTCAATCTTAGAGAACATTGCTGCTCCCTTCAGCCGATCAAAAAAATCATCAATCCTCAATAATGGGTACCCATTCTTAAAGGTCACTTTGTTTAATTGCTTGTAATCAATGCACAATCTGAGAGTGTCATCCTTATTCTTCATGAACAACACTGGTGTACCCCATGACGATACATTTTGCCTAATGTATCCCTCGTCAAGCATCTCTTTCAGTTGCAAATTTAATTTTTCCAACTCAGGTGTGCTCATCCTGTAAGGTGCTTTTGATGTTGGATCTGCCCCTGACACCAACTCAATAGAGAAGTCCACTTCCCTGTGAGGTGGAAACTCTGAAATATATGTTGTAAACACCTCTCGAAACTATTGCAAAACTGGGCACCTGCTCAAAACTTATGCATCCTCAAATTCCTTACCTTTATCACTAGAGATATGCACTATGAATAGCACACACCCTTTCCTGCGACTACGCTTCGCCTGCATGGCTATCACCATGCTAACTAATGCATATTTCTTCTTTCCATGTAAGACTCTTGGTTCCCCATTGTCATCTAAGCACTCAATAGCTTTGTCATAGCAATCTACCTTGGTCTTATGAAGGTATAACCAATCCATACACAATAACATAATGTAGGAAACAAGTGGCAATATGTTCAAGTGCATTGTTGTACACATGCCATTTAACTCAAATGCACATGCTCTTACCCAATGGTGAACTATTTTCTTCGTACCTGTAGCCAACTTCACTAACCAAGATTATGCATGCATTTTTTTACTCAAGCCACACTTATTCACCAAGTCAGTACTAACATAGCTATAATTAGATCCAGGGTCAATCAAAATAGAAATAACTTGATCATAAATCTTACCGTCCATCTCAATGATAGATGCCTGGTGCTTTGCCTGCCTGTTGTCCACAAGTGCATAAATGTGAGGAATGCTCTACCCAACATCCCCAACGGTCTGCGCCTCCTTTGCACTGTATATCTTAGGTATACTACCTTGGTTCTGCGGGCAATCTCTCCTAAGGTGCTCCTCACCTCATGTCCAACACTCTAACCATGCCTTACTACTACCTCCATGCTACTGTTGTAATCTATGTTGTTGTTGTGATTCATGTCCCTGTCTAGCTGCATTAAACTTCCTTTGAGGTTCCACATTCTCTTTCTCATCTTTATATGAGGCCTTGCTCTCTTAGGCTACCATTTACCTTTACCTTGTTCTTTCCCTTTCCATGCTTGCTGAGACTTATTCTTGCGCTTTGACTGTTCATAGCAATGCTTCATCTTCCCAATGACTTCCTAAAGTGATCATGGCTCATCATACTCAATCCGATCTCTAAATGCTAATGGAAAACCACTGAGAAATCATTGAACTTTAGCCTTCTCATCCTTAAGATATGGCACAACCTTAGTAGCTCCAGGAACCTAGTTGTGTACTCTTCATCTGTCATTGACCCCCTATTTAGTTCATAAAATTATTTGGTCTTACTATCATAGCAACTCTCTGACAAGTACTTCTTCCTGAAAATCCTCTTGAACTCATGCCAACTCAAGTCCTATGTTCTTATCTCTCTAACCCGCTTCATATCTTCCCACCATATGTCTGCATTACCTTTCAAACTAAAGACATAAATTCCAGCCTTCATGTTATATGTGTACTCATGCAACTCAAATATTTTTTTCAAACCAAGTATCCAAGCCTCTGCGTCTTCTAGTTTCTTCAAGTCTCCATCAAAAGTAGGTGGTTTGGATTTATTAAATTCATATAGAAAGTATTCCCTGTCACTCCTACTGTAAGAATGGTATCGATGACGATCATGATGTCTATCCGAACCAGAACTAGAATGGTACCTGTACTCATCACTCCTCCTATCTGGAGTGTGCAACAACCTTCCATCTCTCATTATATCAACTCTATATGACTTATGTTTACCAAGAGACCTACTTCCATATGCCCCATTAGTTTTGTCCTTCTGGCCATGGATGATCCAACGTGTTTCTTGTTGATGCAACTTTGACAAGCTCTGGAGAAGTACTGCATTCACCTCTGCTTGCTTCACTTGTGCCTCTATGATCCTGTCATTGTCTACCTTACAAATCCTTATTTCTTCCTTTAGGTTTCTCAATGTCTTGCCAAATCAGAAGAGTACCCACCATGCTCATATGAATCATAGAGAGAGTCTTTGCAGTCTATCATATTTCTATCCATCTTTGATTTATTTTCCTACCAAGCACAATATCTCAGCTAACCAAATCATAATAAACCAATGTACCTTAGTGCAATTTGGGGACGATAAATCCTGCAAGATCTACCAATAAACATGATACAAATATATACATAATCATGACAACATATAAACTCATAACATATAGTATTTCAGCACATAAACATCACTCTAGTTGGAGTCCAGTCATCAATGAATGACCAAACCAAACACACTCCATGACCTAATGCATGACAACCTCAAGCATACCAATGAAAACTTGACCACACACCATCACAAGCACAGACCATATACAAGCATAAGAAACATGTAACCAAGCATGAATGACCAATGCATGTTCAACATATAACATCACACAATCAAGCATACATGGACAACACACAAGCATGACCAATATGTGACCTAGCATAAACAAGCAATGCATTTACAACATATAGCAACATGTAAGAAAACGTGCATGAACAATACATAAGAAAGAACAACACATAACCAACCATACACTCAAGAAAAATGTTGACAACAATACCATCATCCCTTCCATGGCGACACCACTGCCACCATGGCCAACACAACACTGATGCAACAAACACATACACCATAGGTATGAGAAATGCATATGCAATCAATAGAAAAGCATGACTAACACACCGCCCATCCAGTCCAAGGTTGAACCATGTTCTGGTACCACTCTGTAACACCCTCTTCCCACATCTACCCAAGTAACTGGCCAACTGGGGTAAACATGTGATGAGAGGCTACTATAATGAGATTCAACCTCCTAGGTTACCTTAAGGAAGTGGAACCGACAGAAACACAACACACAGACCTTGTACATCATCAATGACATCCCCAGGAGCTAACCCAACCATCCAGGCCTCTCACCCCTGGGTCACATTGACCTTTTGACCTCTTTGAGCCATAGACGTAGGCACGAGCTTGCAATCCAGCATACAGGAGGCTATAGTTGCAGGTAAAACACTTCATGCTAGCGTCCAAGGCCCCAATTACTCAATTCTGTGCCAACATCCCCAGGATTTGAGCCACATTTTCAGGGCCAAAACCTAGTGTTCTGCCCAGAACTTCAAGAAAATTTCAAAGATAATAAATAACAACAAGACAATGATACATAAGAAATCACATCAATAATAACTCATCTGGACCCCTCCTATCCATGACAGGAATTTTTTCAAACATGTCAGAAACATTGAAACTAAGGTGCAAACAATGGATCTAATCATAGGGGTCTCATACTTATCCGAGAATTGCTAAGAAGCATTGCTCCCTTACATCATTAGTTGCAATACAATCTATTTGATCTTAGATAAAATGTGCATTCATTTACAAGTAAAACACATGGAGAGATCCATACATCATCACTGATAAAATACATACTTATAACCAACATAATAACAACAAAAATATCATGGAAACAACAACGATAAAACCCACATATATACCAGTGCATTTATACAAAAAATACCAAAGGAATGAGCTCTTCATTAATGAAGGTAAAACCCAACCAAAGATGGGACTTCCACGTTCCACCCGACCATAAATTGGCTGATCCAAATCTCTCTTCATCCAATCACCCCATACCATATTCCAAGCATGAACGTGGGACTCATAACCAACCAAAAGAAAACAAACAAGCATGAATGCTACCGGATTTCTCTGCCTATACCGTGAGGAATTTGAGTGCCTCCTAGTCTCTCAGGATTTACCGTAATCCACAATCCGATCTAGGGATCACTAGGCCCTACACCAAGACCCACTCTTAGAGCTTTACCATACATCCCATCCCATGACTATTAGGCCCAATGGAGAGAAATACACCTCTTGGATTTACCATATATCCCACCATTCACCAACAAGGATTCCCAAGCCCACCGAGGTACACAATCTGGATTTACCGTATCCCACAGTCTCGTTTAGTGGTTACTAGGCCAGTGGCTTTACCGTGATCCACAGTCCGGTTCAGGGACCACTAGGCCATGTGTTTGTCATTTCAGAGATCCACCCCACTCAACTTCGAATCCGTTCGACAATCTAGCTCAACCGAAGTATGAGAAACCCATCTCATCAAAGCTATATGAAAAGGGTAAGGCGAGGCTGAAAAAAATCTGTCATACCTGGAAAAACCCATGCCATGACAGAAAAAAACCTCATGCAATACCATGCATGGTAGAACTAGCAAGGAAAACACACATGAAAATCGATACCAGCCAAGAATCTTGTTGTAGCTACTTGATTCCTACTCCTCCTTGCCTGTTTCCTCCTCCTTCTTTCTTTCTTTCCTTTCTCGCTCCAATGCGAAAGTGCTCCAAGAAAAATCTAAGTGTCCAAGTGTGTGTGTGAGAGAGAGAATAATGATACAGCTCCAAAAATGCACTAACAAAAGGTACCAACTGATACTCATAAGCCTTTTTATAGAAGAGGCCTCTATTTTCTCCATTTTTCGTTATTTTCCTTCTTTTTCCTCCTCACATGCAACCTGTGACCTTTCATCTCCCCTTTCTCCTAATTTCCATTATTTTCATAAATAAATGTGCCAAAATGTCATTTTTTCGTTCCCAAATCCTTTGCCTTTGCCAATTTCCTTAGCCAAAATAAACCATGTGAACACCCACTAAGATGTTTTGCCCAACATTCAACTTGGAATAAGTGTCCCATCAACCGTGGTTATTATTTTTTAACTTTTATAACATGGAATTTTCACCAGGGCTGTTATAACAGAACCCCAATCACTAGAGCAGGTTGTAGATACATCGTGAGCTCCATACAAAGGAAAATCTAGTGGGTAAAGTCATTGCTCCTTTGTGGAATCCTTGGATACAATACTGCAATAATGTAGCACGATCTCATGGCCTATGACGGTTCCAAACAAAAGACTCACTAATGTGTACTTATTAAGATCGAGACGACGTGTGTTCAAGAATGAAAGAGTCTCGATCACTCCAAAGTTTTCATTGATCTGTCATCGGCCATCACTATAATGAAGAATGTTCTTTGCTTCTACTCGTTAGAGCAACATTTGCTTGCCTCGAATAGTCTCGTAGCCGCCAAATGCAGGAAACCATAAGTCGTCCTCCCTTTCTACAATAGGATCCATGGAATTCTGCAAAAACCTCATTAATTTGGCCACTTCTAATTGATATGTGGTGGAAACAAGCATCACCATCAACCCTAGTTGTGTTATCCATTCTCCCTCCCTATAGTTTAGCATAATTATACAAGGCTTTGATCTGAATTGGACCATTATATATTTTTCGTTCATATCTATTTTTTTAGATTGGAAAAAGTGGAGGAATTAGCTTTCAGGACCATTTTTACCAATGGGACCTAGTTTGGAAAATTGGGGTCTAAAACATTCTAAGAGTGTTTTGAGGAATCAAATGACATTTTTTGGGTGTAAAACTTGGACACTTTAGTGCCACACATTTTTTTCTTAATCTACATGCAGAGACCTTTCCAATGACACAAGAATCATGTCAATCAGAGTCCAAATGCGAAAGTTATGCCACTCAAAAGTTGACCTTCCTGTTTTCACCACCATAAATCGAGAGGATGCCACGTTAACCTCCATTAATCATGGAAAAGGGGTTGGCCATGAAATTATGATGTATAATATTCTAGAAGAGTCTATATTGTAACTTTGGTTAAGAATTGAGGTAGTCAAACCTAACCAGTAGTAGGCTATTGGGTTGTGTTATAACTGGGCCACTGGGAGGAAAAGGGGTTCGATTCTTTCAAGTGCATTTGTTGCATAGGTGAGAAAAACAACCAAGAGGGATAGGGGGTAGATAACACAAAGCGGATTTGTGCATTATAGTAGCCCACCAGCCATAGGCCATAATTATTTGTACTCGCAACCATATTTCCAACCAAAGAAAGAGAGCGGAATAGCCTCACCTTCCAGCTGAGTTTTTCTATAGAAAGGGTTTCCCTAGTCATATCGTGTATCAAATGTGTTTGTGAGATTTTATATTTTCGTTCTCTATTTCTTCACAATTTTACTTCGCATGCATACACTATTAACAGTAATATAAAAATCTGTAAACCTAAAGAGAAATACAAGTGTAATAGTGTAGATCTTGGATTCTTAAGTATATATTATCAGATCTGTTGTGATGAACTATTGAGTGGAATATCCATTGCAGTTTATATATCAAGATTATTAATTTATCTAGAAATTTTTATGTTTATTGATTATGTCAATTTATAGTCAATCGACTTATTCTTTTTTCATGTTGGTTGAGTGTATAAGTGTATGATCAGTGGATCAATTAATTCTTCTCATGTTGGTCGAGTGTGTTTTTAAATATCCTTGATCTTCCAACGAAAAATAAAATTAAACGAGTAATCAAAAGTTATTTTTTATTGATGAATCAATTGTGCAACTCTATTCCTTGAACCCTCGAGTCATAATAAAGTGAGTAAAGAGTTTGATGAACCTTATCAAAAAAATCATTGCTTGAAGAATCTCAAACTAAAAATGAAACAATGGAACATTCATACACAAACACTATATCTAGCTTATAAACCCTTAACCAAGAAAATTAGCCCAATAAATTCTTCTCGTATGACTAGTGTATTCAATTTCTCCCTCCCATCGATCGAAGGTCTAGTGCGCCTCCTCCCCCATCCTCTAAAATAGTGACCTTCCATGCATTAGTTGTCATGTCATGAAAACCACTCAAACCCTTTGAGGCTCCCTCTGGATTTTTCAAATATGTAACATATATTCTAGAGGTGAATTTCTCTTTGATAACTTCTCAAAATAAAGTCTTAGCCTTGGTTAATTGAGGCATCATAGACCAATTTACATGTTTATGGCCCTATCCAAGAGCAATGGATCAATGGGTTGCTACTCCTTTGTTCAGTGGGGTTATCATGCATTCTTTTTGAAAAAAATGATGATATAGACTTTATCTTTAGGAATGGGCCTTATTTATTGGGCCAACATTTGTATATTTGAATGGATGGACACTATAATTTTATCTATAAGTAAAGGTTCCCTCTATAGTGCTAGTATGGGTTTATTTTACTGATTTGCAACTACATTATTGGATTGACGAAGATTTATCCAATATAGGGAATTCTATATAATCAAATCAAAGCCAAAATCTAGAATGTATGTTTATGCTAAGATTTATGATGTTGGATCTAGGAAAGGGACTCCCAAATGCCATCACACTCACTCTTGATAATTGGACTCATACCTAAAAATTAGATTATGAACAATTGCCCTTTAAATGCAAAGCATGTCATGACTATGGTAATTTTGCAAGACATTGTTAAAAAGGCTTCAAGTGCTTCTAAAAATACTAGTGGAAAAAATAATCAAATTAGCAGTGAGTGAAAAAAGGTTCCAAATTTAATGAATCTACTCAGCATGTGAATGTTAATGTTCCAAATTTATTGGATCTTTTCAACCTATGAATGTTACTGTTGATCCTTCTAGACCTAGCCTTTAAATCTATTGGATTTGTTCTTACATATATTAAATTCGCAATGCTATCACATGCAAATTTAGATCCATTTTGGGATGCTCCCTCTCAATCTCAATTTACTCCTCAAGCCTCTTTAAACATTGTTTTAACATCCACGATGAAAATAGTGATTAAAGAATTGGTACCAAATTTAAAACTTGTAGGTTTTAACCCTATACAAAAATTACCTGCAAACGAATTTTTAAAACAAAAAATAAACAATGGCGAGAGCATAAAACATATAACAAATAAACACAGAGATTTCCCCTGGATCCCAAAACAGGACTACCAGCTTGATTTTCATTATATTCCTTTCAATTTTACAATACACACACACACACACACACACACACACACATATATATACCCCAATCCATTAACCTTGGATTAGAACATAATCGTAGTTCCCTTGACCGGATATACAAAATACCATTGACAGAAAACCATCATGCCCAAAACCATGTGCAAAACTCATGCACAAAACCATAGGTAGGTCCGCCCTCCTAATATAGTGTCTCAAAAAAAATCCTAAGGCGTTGGCTCGGACCCCGTGTAGGGGGGCTACTGCCCCCTTACAAACCCCCCGACTGTGCCCCCCTGTGACCCCTCTACTGCACCCAATGCAACAAATAGGGGGGGCTATCACCCCCCCTATGGCCTCACCGCACATGCAACTAGTCTTGGAAAGAATATAACACACACCCAACATTCTCGCACTTGTTGTTTTCTTTTCCACATAGGGGGTCAGAGGAGAGATCAATCATTGGTCCAACCCTACAACGCCCATTGTTTCTCTACACCAAGAAAATTTCTCAATGCTCGTAGGATTTTTCAATGCATCTATAACATTCTTCAAAGCATCCACCTTTACTAGCAACACCTTTTTGTCCTCAACCATGTCCCTCACAAAGTGATACTGAACATCAATGCGCTTTGTCTTTGAATGATAAACATGGTTCTTTTCCAAAAAAATTGCACTTTGGTTGTCATAGTATATCCTTGTAGCTCACTGTATCAACCCCATACTTGGACACAATCTCTGCAACCAAACTGCTTCCTTGCTTGCATGAGTGGCTGCCATGTATTCAACCTTTGTAGTTGAAAGAGCCATTACATATTGTCTTTTTCTTATCCAAATGACTGCTCCTCCAAATAGGTTAAACATATACCCACTTGTATATCTTCTCTCATATAGATCTTCAACCCAGTATGGATCAACAAAGCCACGATTTTCCAAAAATCTGTCCAATCCTAGTCTTCCTTGGTAGCATAGACCATAATCGCTAGTGCCACACAAATACCTGAAAACCCGCTTCACTGTTGTCCAATGCTCCTTCCCCAGTTTTGACATAAACTAGCTCAATACTCCCACTGCATGTGAAATGTTTGGTCTAGTACATACCATTGCATACATCAGGGTACCAAATGCACTTGCATATGGAACATGGGACATGTCCTCTTCCTCTTCTTGTGTCTTGGGACATTGTTCAGTAGATAAATTTACACCTACAGGAATAGGAACCTTCACTGGTTTACTATCCTTCATATTAAACCTCTGCAATATTGTCTCAACATACTTCCTCTGGTTTAATCAAAGCTTCCTCTTTGTCTGATATCGTTTAATTTACATGCCCAAAATATAGTTTGCAGCACCAAGATCCTTCATGTCGAACTTGGAGTACAATTGGGTCTTCAAATCTTGGATAATTTCTTTTTCATTTCAAATCAACAACATATCATCCACATACAAGACCAAATAAATAACATGGTCACCAATTAATTTAAAATACACACAGTGATCCGCTTTGCTTCTGGTGAAGCCAAGTCCCCGTATATATGTATCAAATTTTTGATACCACATCCTTAGTGATTGTTTTAACCCACACAGGGAATTTTTTAATCTACATACCAGTTCTTTCTTACCCTTCACCATAAAGCCTTCAGGTTTCTTCATGCAGGTCTCTTCTTCCAGATCCCTGTGAAGAAATGTTGTCTTCACATCCATCTGTTCTACCTCAAAACTAAAAGTATTAGCAACAAATGAAAGTAATCTAATAGAAGATATCTTGGCAACAAGAGAAAAAATGTCACCAAAATCAATTCTCGACACTTGGGAATAACCTTTTGCTACCAATCGAGCTGTATGTTTCTCCACCTTGCCTTATATATTCATATTCTTCTTAAACACCCATTTGTTTCCAATGGGTTTCCATCCAACTAACAATTCCACCAGATCCCAAGCCTCATTTTTGTCCAAAGATGTAATTTCATCAACTATGAACTCCTTCCAGAGTTTGGCATCCTCTGAATCTACTGCTTCCCTGATAGTTCTGGGATCATCATCAGTAATAGATAAAGAAAAATTTGAACATAAAGTAGTTGGACTATACCTTTATGGTTGCCTTGTTTCTCAAAGCTGGAGTTTGTGGCTCTTCCTCTTCTGATAATTTTTTTGTTGTAGAGTCTAATTCTTCCTCCTTTAGCTCAAACTCTATCTTCTCAGGTTCCTTTGGTAGGACTTCATGCTTAATAACATATTTCACCTCTCTAAACACCACATATCAACTGTACATAACCTTCCTTGTTTCTGGGTTCGAGATATTATAACCTTTTAAACCATCCTTATACCCAATAAATACACACCTTTCAAATTTATTATCCAACTTGGTTCTTTTCTCCTTTGGAACATGTACATATGCATCACAACCAAATACCCTCAGATGTGAAAGATAGGGTTTCTTACCAGTCCATACCTCATGTGAAGTCTTATCCTTCAACACTAATGAAGGTTATTTATTAACCAGGTAACATGCAGTCTCCACCGCTTCTGCCTTGAATTCCTGTCTTAACCCAACACCATTAAGCACACTTCTTGCCTTTTCCATCAACGTCATGTTCATTCTTTCTGCAATTTCATTTTGTTGAGGTGTGTATGGAGTAGTCTTTTGTCATGTTATACCACACTTATTATAGAACTATTCAAATTCCTTCTTGCATAACTCTCCACTATTATCTGTCCTTAACATCTTTATCTTCTTCTCTATCTGGTTTTACACTAGAGCCTTGAATTATTTAAACCTGTCAAAGAATTCAAATTTATTCTTGAGGAAATATATCCATGTATTCCTTGATAAGTCATCTATAAATGATACATAGTACATAGACTTACCCAGTGATGGAACCGACTAGGTCCAAACACATTACTGTGCACAAGCTCCAATATCCCTTTCGCCCTATTAGCACTAGAGGGGAAACACACTCAATTATTTTTCCCATATACGCAATGTTCACAGAAATCGATATCCAGGGAGAAATTAGAAATACCTTCTACCATACCATTACCATGAAATATTCAAAGGCCCTTCTCTCCAATATGTCTAAGCCGTTGATGCCATAACATGGTATTTTTTCCATAGACCATTAGATTTTATTCTCCACTTTCACGAACCACATAATTGTTGCACACATCAATAACAATGCTACCTAGAAGCTTGTATAGAGTTCCAATCCGAACTCCCAGCATCAATACCAGTTCTCCCCGAACCATCTTGCAGGTATCCTTCTCGAACACTGTTTTTACACTTGCATCATCAATCTTGCTTACAAAAATCAGATTTTTGGCCAATGCAGGAATATGCAGAATGCCAATAAGTGTTCTAATCCTTCCACCTTGCAACATTAGCTTGAATTTTCTGCGTCCAACAATTTTGGCCTTCATATCTTCCCCTAGGAAGACATCACCACCATCATATTTCTCACACTCGCAGAACCACTCCTTATAGGGAGTGAAGTGAAATGATGCATATGATTCAATTAACCATGCCTCATGATCTACATGTGTAATTGAGGAAGAATCCAAGTACACATCCCCACCTTCATCTGAGGTGGTTTTCGCCTCTACAGAAGGAGCATCATCAGATCCCTTTCCTTTCTCAGGAGATTTAGATCTACAATACTTTTTGAAGTGCCCTTCCTTTCTGCATTTCTAGCACACCTTTACAAGTTTTCTTGGAGATTTAGATCTCCCTCTAGATTTAGATACCCCACTCGAGGACTTATTTTTGTTTTTATTCTGGGATCATCCTCGTACAGACAAGGCATCTCCATTCTCGCCCTCCATATTTTTCCGTCTCATCTCCTCTGACAACAACAATGGTATTCTTTCATCAAACTTCAAGGTAGTTGTATTGCTACCTATTGCAACAACCAAACTATCCTACGAATCTAGTAGAGAACACATCAAACTGATGCACTTATCTTCATCTGATATTTTGATATCAATAGATAACAACTGCTTACCATAGTATTAAAGGTGTTCGGATGCTCTGTCACCAACTCCCCATCCTTCATCCTCAGGTTATACAACATTTTCCATAGGAACAATTTGTTTGCCAAAGACTTAGGTTGGTACAAAGTCCGTAATTTGTCCCACAAATCCCTCACAGTAGCTTCCCCTGATACATTCAACAATATTGAATCTAAGATACACAATCGTATTGTGCTCTTTTCTTTCTGATCCAACTTCACCCAATCTTCATCTAACATTGTCGTTGGTTTAGTACCCATATCTACCATGATCCACTGATCTTTATCCACCAATAGATACTCCATCTTGAGCTTCCACAACTCAAAACTCTGACCATTAAATTTCTAGATCTCTATCTTTCCACTACTCACCATCTTCTTTCACCGCAAAAATCAATCCCACAGATCTCCCACTGAATAGGGTCTACCACAGGACCAAGAAAAAACCCCTCAGCAATAAAGGCGTCCCCTTGAAGCTGAAACATCTCTGATACCAAATGTAGGTTTTAACCCTGTACATAAATTACCTGAAAACAAATTCTTAAAATAGAAAATAAACAATGGCGAGAGCATAAAACATAAAACAAATATACACAAATATTTTCCCTTGGGTCCCAAAATAGAGGCTACCATATTGATTTTTCATTATATTCCTTTCAATGTTACAATACATATATATACATGTCGAAGCATTCATAAACCCCAATCCATTAACCGTGGATCAGAACATAACCGTAGTTCCCCGACCTGATCTACAAAATAACATGGAAAAAAAACCATCATGCCCAAAACCATGTGCAAAACCCATGCAAAAAACCATAGGTAGGTCCGCCCACCTAATATAAGGTCCAAAAAAGATTCCTGGGGCACTACCTCAGACCCTGTGCAGGGGTACTACCACCCCCTACTGCGCTCGACATAATGAACATGGGGGGATAACGCCCTCCCTATGACCCCATTGCGCGTGTGACTAGTCGTGGAAAGAATATAACACACACCCAATAAAACTTGTGTGAATGCAAGTGATATCTCTTTTGGTAGAAGAAATTGTGATGCAAGAAAAAACATGTTGGCTACTAGTGGGATAGTAAATGAGAAAAAGACATAATAACATAGGGAGAAGATGAAGAGGAGACAAAAGAGGAGCATTGCCAAAAAAACTTGGAAGGAAACCATTAAAAGATGAACAAGAGGAAATTGTAATGGAAGAGAAAAAATTAAGTCTTCAAGCTTTAATAGAAGGCTCATTCCAATCAAGATTGAAAATACTTTTAGTGAAAAGTAAAGGAGTTCAAAATCCAATGAATCTATTTTATGGTGGTCCAAAACCCTCATCAAGTAAATAATGATTTTGTAACTTCTGTGATCCATATCAATACTTAAAATAATTTTCCGGAAAATCACATCATAAATTCAAGAGGCCGACGCTTTTCAAACTACTTAGTGTAGTTCATCATCAGGAGAAGGATGATTGTGCTTATCCAAAACGCTTAATCATATATATACTGTAGAGATATGCAACTGTCATTGACCAAAAATTCATAAAATAATATAATTGAACGTTAGGAAATTAAAAATAAAATAGAAAGATCAAATTCAAAAAATTAGAAAATAACCTAAAAGGAAGAAAAATGTTACAATAGAAACAAGAAATAAATAAAAATGATAAACAATATAATTTATATTAAAATCAAATTTAACTATTTTAATATTTAAATAAAATAATATTAATTATAAAAAATAAAATCAAATCCAAGTTAAAAACTAAAATAGACTCATATAAAAATTAATAAAATAATAAATTAAAATTAAAAATAATAAAATTCCTAAAACAATAATAACTAACTTAAAAATAAAAGATCAACCTAATTAACCAACAAAAGGGACCAAAGTGCATGAAAGACATCTATTTGATCCCATGCTCTTGTGGGATTCTCTTCATTGGAGAAACCGGTTGTTCTATAAATAAAAGGATTCAAGAACATGTTGTTGATATGAGGCATTGTAGGTCTCGGTCCTCAGCTCTTGCAGAACATGCTGGGAAGACTAATCACCACATTTTCTTGGAAGAGTCAAAAGTCATTGCTAGGGTTGAGCAATTCCATCACCGCAAATTTAGGGAAGATGTTGAGATTGAAAAAAGGTCTCATATGTTAAACAGGGATGACGGTTGGAAAATTAGCAGTTGTTGGATTCATGCGCTCTCCTCTTAGTTCTGTTTCTTCCCTCCTTTGGGTTTTATGTTCCTCTTTTATTTGATTTTCCTTTATTGTCTTTAATTTTTAGGATTATTTTTATATGTATTGATTATTATTGGATATTATTTATTGTCCTTTTTGTAGGTTAATTATGTTGATATTTTATTTTTAAGTTAGTTATTATTGTTTTAGGAATTTTTATTATTTTTATTTTTAATTTTTATGTGACTATTTTAGTTTTTAACTTTGATTTAATTTTATTTGTTATAATTAATATTATTTTATTTAAATATTAAAATAGTTAAAGTTGATTTTAATATAAATTATGTTGTTTATCATTTTTATTTATTTCTTGTTTCTATTTTTACTTTTTTCTTCCTTTTCTGTTATTTTCTAATTTGTTGACTTTGATATTTATTTATTTTCCTAACGTTCAATTATATTAGTTTATGAATTTTTGGTCAATGACCATTGCATATCTCTACAATATACATTATATATATGATTAAGATTTTTGGATCAACACAATCATCCTTCTCCTCATGATGAACTACACAAAGTAGTTCGAAACGCGTTGGACTCCTGAATTTATGATGTGATTTTTCTGGAAAATTATTTGAAATATAAATAATGATTGTTGTCTCTTGGAATTATAAAGACCTTGGTAGTAAGTAAAGGGTTGAAGTTATGAAAGATTAAAAGAAAATGTTATGCTCCTCATCTAAGAGACAAAGTTATAAGTAAAAAGAAATGTTAAAAATAGGAAGAAAGTGTTAGAAGACAAGTGAAGGCGTAGCTATGAATGCTAAGGGGCTTCCAAAGGCTTAAGCACCATATAGGATTCAACCATTTTTTATCTCTCCTTTAATTTTACAACTTAGCATTAGATAATGTGTATCTTACGGAATAAGGAGTCTTTGTAATAGTTTAAATTTTTTAATGTATATGCTCCAATGTAGTATGGGGAGAAAGTGGATTTTGGCATTCCTTAATAGGGAAAAAGGAATATGGAATGAAGGAAATAATAGTCTGGCTATTGATTTTACAACAATTCTCTCTCAAAAAGGAAAAAGAGGAGGATTAATAGCAAGGGATCCTTCTAGGGAAAAAATGGAGGACCTAATTTCATAATGGGATCTTATGAATACTATTTGAAAAAAGGGTTAATATACTTATCCCAACCATAGAGTGGATATAATGCATATCACACCAATATTAGATTGTGTTTTGATTCATAATGAATTCTTTTTTGAAAATATTGACATAAGTTACCATATCACCCCTTTAGAGACTTTTAATAACAAGCCCATTTACTTGGTATTTCAAATCCCTAAAGCTTGGGCCCCATATCCTTTTATTCCAATCTTTTATGGCTTCAAGAGATAGTAGTTTAGGAAATTGTTCAAAGAACATGGCAAATGTAAGTTCATGGGCCCCCTTCCTTTGTTCAAGAATCCAAACATTGATTGGTAAAGGAAAATCTAAAATGCTAGACACAAATCTCATATTAGCCTCCTAATAAGGAGAAACTAGTAATAAAAGAGTAGTTAGAAAAGTACAATGGAAGATAGTGAAGTGTCAAATCAAAATATTATTGAAGAAAGGGAACTGAGTAGAAAGCTACATCAAGCCAACCAAAGGGGGGAGGGGCACGTTGACAGGCGAAATATTCCTCCTGCAACTAGTGAATATTTTCCCGATCAAAGTCCAATTAGACTCTTTTTCGTTTAGATGGTCGTATACTCTCCGAAACAAAGGCCTGATTACATGTGTTATATAAAACTAAAATTAAGCTATGAAAAACTATAATTAATCTAAGGGAAATATAAGATATATTCTAATAATTTACAAAATATAAACACAATCTGCGTGTATGATAGGATCAATTTAAACAACATAGATTAAAGGATTAATTGAACATAAAAACACCTGAAATATTATGTGAATTTGAGTCGAGAAAACTGAACAGGTAATTTTTAGGAGAAGTTTTATGCAAAAAAACTCCAAAAAGATATATATATATTTTTCTTTTTAGGTTTTCACCCTATTCAAACAATTTTTTTGTTATTTTCTTATATATATATATATATATATATATATATATATATATATATATATTACTTAAAGGAAATTAATGATAACTTCTATCTTGGAAATGAGAGCAGTAAAATCCTATCTTCAAATTTTTAACTCCTATTGATAAAATTATGTAGATTGTAACATGTCATAATGTTTAACAAAATAATCAAATATTAATCATTTATAATTAAATAACACAATTTTAGAGGAATACCAGAGTCATCCATTAAGTAATTAAAATGATGTCGTGACATAAATCTCATAGCTCATCACACATTAGAATTGAAAATGGTCTTCAAAAAAATTGATACTTCAAATGTGATTCAAAAATACAAGTTTGTAGTCTTCACCATTTCTCGACCCTTTCACCAATGCAAATGGGTCTATAAATACTAATAAAAATAAGTCTTGAAACAAGAAAATCAATAGATTTTCTGAAATTAGATGCTTAATTCTGAAAATATAAATCCTGTCCTTGATCAATTGATATCTGCTAGAGAAGTAGGCAACCTTTCCTCATCTTCAAATATTCGTAGTTGAGACTGAGCAATAGGTGGGGTGCATGAACTTCGATACACTTTTCCCATTGTGAATGTACTTGGGAAAAAACTGAGAAATGAATGGAAGGAAATTGTTTAGTGTTGATTTGGTAGATGGAAATCAAACCTTGGACCTTTTTCTTTCTTTTTCGATACTTGATTTCAAATTTAGTAATAAGCTTGATTTGTTCAAAATGTAGTTGTAGAGATTTCTGGAAAGTTTGTCATTTCCATATTTTAATCCTTTTGATTTCTACCTAATCCTTTGTGATAATATGTTCTGTTGGCTGCTTTAATGCTCCTGGAAAATCCTCCTTCAGTGGATTGGAACCTGGTAGGTCAAATTCTTCTATAAAGTCTATTCCTTTCTCCCAGATTGTCAAACACTGTCCTTGTGTTGTTTGTATCCATTTTCTGATTTCTTTGGGTTCATCTTCCCTGCGGCTCAAGGATGCAAGCATCAACCTCTTATCTGTCTTTGAAACTTTTGGAATCTCATCAGATTGAAATTCCTTTTCCCAATCAAGAATAATCAGAATTTTTTTTTTAATAGATTTGTATTCTTCTATTAATGAGTCAATCCTTTCATTTAAGTTTGTAATTTCTTGATAAAATATTGATATTTTATCCATCTTTTTATAGAAATTTGATTGTTTTTTCCTAAAAATTAGACAAATATGTAAATATTTCTCTCTAAAAACTCCCAAACTCTGCGTGGCTTCTTGATTTTGACTAAGTTGTCTCTCAAGAGATTTGATTTTCTCTTTTAAAGTTGTCATCATAATCTCATAATTATTTTTAGCTTCTTCCTTCCAAATGTGATTTTGATCCTCATGTATTTTTCTTAACTCCTCAATGTGTTGTTCATGTTTTGAATTTACCTCTTTCAATTATTTCTGAAAATGTTTTTGTATATTTTCTCTTTCTACAACAAATCCTTGAATTAGAGTTGCATAATACTTCTCCCAATTTTCTTTGTTCATCATTACACTTTTCTCCAATTTATTCTCTAAAACTTTTTGTAAATTGTTATCATAGGAGGTTGCAAGCTCATTCAAATGATATTGGTTTTAATTAACAAAATCTCCTAAGGCCTGAGAGGATTCTTGGGTTTTTTCTTTCACATATCATTTAGCCTGCCAGCTGAATTCATACATAGTCTTTAAAGAATCATGCTTTCTTTTCTTTGTTCTTCTTACAACTATTTCCTTTGAGGATTGAAATAATAATCTGTCATAGAAGGAATTGTATCTAAAACTGCCTCTAACTCAAAAATTGGTTTGAACAGAAATGATTCCCAAGGAATCTTGGTAGAAATGGGTGTTGCTGAGGTCTTAGGAGATGTAGTAGAAATAGTATCCATATTTTTATGTGATTCCATTGTCTGCTCATTCTTCTTGGTGGCGGTTTCACCAGATATTTGGTTCTCATTTTCCTTATCAACTTCCATTTCTTCACTTGTTGTAGTTTCTAGTTTCTTCTAATCTGTTTCCTTAGGGGAATTGATTATAATACTTTCTAGTTCAGTTGTTCTTTCCTTTTCTGTTATTTATTCTGTTATTGCACTGTCCTGGTTTTCTTTCATAATTTCCATCAATGTAACCTCTGCTTCCTAATCTATTTTTTGTGTCTTGAAAGTTGAATCTGAGATGAGGAATGGGTTGAAGTTGACCTCCTCTGGTTGCGGATTCTCCATTTCTTTAATTTTCTCCCTAATCTGCTCCATTTGTTGTTTCGATGTTGGAGATTTTCCTTTTTTCCCCATTCCATGACATGTGAACAAAAAATAGAGCATATACCAGCTTTTCCTATTTAAAATTTGAAATTGAATTAAGAATTACACATAATATCATATTGCTTACACATAATTTTTGTAACTGATATTTTACTTTCTCAATTCATTTTTTTCTCTGAACTAGACTTAATAAAACTGCATGCAGGTGAAATACTCTAAGAAATTATGAATTTTGATTAGAAATCAGAGAAAGGTGTGAATTAATTTGTTCATTAATTTCCCATAGAGAAATCCAACTATTTATTTTCATGAATCGAGAAAGCTTCGGAGAAATTTATTGTTGATTTAACAGACAAATAATTTAAACATGAAACAAAAGAATTTCAAAATCTGTTTTGAAAGTGAACTGCATGCAAATTAAGAAAAAAAAAATATTTTATTCAGATAGTCATACAGTCAAGAGGTCGGATTGTCAAGCGATTTTCATTTATTATTGATTTATTTCATCCTAACCCCGACTACACAATAGTAAGGTTTTTTCTTCAAGTTGGGTAGTCGGGTGGTCAGGTGGTAAGATATAATATTTACAAAAATTTTGGTAGCTGGCCCAACCTGATAGTTAGGTGGTTGGGTAGTCAGGCGGTTGTAAGGTTAGGTGTTTTCATAGTTTTATTTTGAAAGACCTTTTAGAAATCTAACCTCCGACCTAAAAAAAATTAATTTTATTTTGGGGTTTTATAAAAAACAATAAAATTTCTTTAGGGCCATTTTATTTATTTATTATTTATTTTTCTCATGTACATAAAAAGAGGGTTTTGTAAACTTGACAATATGGCATTGGTGTTTAAAATAAAGAAGCATGTTTCTTCAATTTGAAGATAAAAATACTACTTTATTTTCCATAAGCAAGCTAAAGGGCTTGTCAATTGGGTTTAGCTTGAGTGTTTTGGAGGAGGAGTATTATCCTCTCCACCCAAGTTACATTCCTATATGAAACAACTTTGAGCTATGTTGTTGAATTTTTCTTATTCCCTTAAGAATATAGATTTTACCCTCGCTACCATTCTTTGAATGAGGGGAAGTGCCTAGGGGTTTTCCCTGGGATATGTTACCTAGAGGGAAAAAAATGGTTTAAAGGGTGGCAATTGGAAAACAATGTCAAATAAATAATGACAAGGGACGGGCCAAAATTAATAGATATTTAATCCATTAAAGAAGAAGTTTTCAATCATTGCAAAGAAAAATATAAAGTAGAAGAGGCTATTGACACATTTTCTATTGATGAGATGGTTGAAGACATCCCATGTCTAATCTGTAAAAAGTGATGGTGCAAATTTGGAATAAGAGGTAATAGAAACTATATGGGTATTAGAGCTAGATAAAGCACTAAGACTATATGGCTTCTTTATACATTTATTCATGGCTTGCCAGAACATTATTAAGTTTTACTTTTCCCACATGCCAAATGGGATGAGAAATATGCTTAAAGTTTTAGGAGGCACTAACTCATCTTTGGTTTCCCTAATTCATAAATATTCGATACTAACATCCTCTTCAAGTTTTTGTCATATATCTAAGATATACCAACTCATTTATCTTTGAAATTGCAAGAAGATTTATGCAAATATATGAAATATATATTGAGTAATAAGTGACTGATGGAATTAGTAAGAATAATGGTTACAATGAGCCTTGTGACGACATGCTTATATGCATTGAATGGTTATGAAGTGTAGGGGTATGTGCCTTTTGAATTTTCATTAAACTAATTATCTTTTTATTATCTGTATATGGATATTGCCCTCTTAAGGAATGATTTTTCCTCAAAACACATTAAATTGGATTCTCTCTAGTTGAGCACAATTTTGTGGTGGAATAAAGTTTATCTATTTGTATGATTTTAACTTCGTTCAATATTTGAGTGTTGGTGAGGTTCCTTTGTACTATTTGCATCATAATCTAAAATATTTGGACTTGATTGTTTAACATGAAAGCTTTATGCTTCTTTAAAATATATTTCTCTTGCTTTCATTGTTGTATGTTTGCTTGCATTTATTGCTACCTCTTTATTAATTCTAATTGACTATATTATTGAGAGTTGAATCTTCAACACTATATAATTTATAGTGTTGACTTTTCCATTTATAGTGTCGGTGGTATAATTTCCCATTTGCGTCAAGCACCATATCCATCTCTTCTTTTGGTAGAACATAGATACATATTTGAAGTTTTATTTCTCATATTTAAATTGAGACTTTATCACATATTCCTACTTATTTGTCATTTTTTCCATTAGAAACCGTAATGGTGAGGTTTGTTGCCCACCAAAATTGGTAACCCTATAGGAGAAAACTTTTCCCCTATTCTCGACAACCAACTAATTAGCCACATATCGAGTAGGCCTTGACAACCACCACTAGTTGATGATATGCCATTATATCTCTTCCTCTTGCATTATCCATATGCTTCTCACCCATCTAGCATGAGCACATGGATGAAGATGGGATTCCTCTCAAAAAGGTACTTTAATCACTTTGAAATTGGGTGCTTATGCTTGTTTTTTTGGGAATTTGGTATGGATTGTGGGCTTATATAGAAGAAGGATGGGTTTTGACAATGATCTTGGTCTCTCACCTTAAATGGGGAGTTAATCTTCAATCCTAGTCCAGTGGGACCTCCCCTAATGGCCCAATGGGTATAAGAGAGGCACTATTTGGGGAGCCTTGATTGAGATAGCATAGTTCCAACTATTCGTATGTCATACTTAACACCTTCCATCATACATTACAAACCCTTATCTCATCTCCATTATTTGGGTTTAAATAACCATTTATTATTTGGTATTTGGCACCCATACATCCACATACCTCGGTAGGGCCCAAAAACTCTTCCATAGGAGGTTGATGTAGCTAAAATGAAACATAAAGAGCGTATCATGGCCACAATAAAATTAAAATAAAGAATATCAAAATGCAAAAGATGACTAGAGACATACAAATTAACATGTGGGAAAATTCATAACATGAGCTCTACCTCACTCATTATGGTCATCACCTAGTTCCTAGGCACATGTTACTCCATTAAATCAAAGGAAGAAACCCTTGCATGTCCCAACCCCGATGAGCAATGAATTAATTCATTATTAAGAGGTAATATATCTACCATATCATTAAAATCAAGCTCTATCCCTTGAGCTACGAGTAGTATTACAAAGAAAAATCAAGAAAAAATAAAAGGTGCACAAGAGCGGTGGAAAAACAAAGGTCGAGTTGGTAACTCATGCATCCACGAATACTCGCTCCTCACATCTATATGCTCAGGATGTGGTTGCCCCCATTAGTTGGTTCCTTTGACCATTGCACTTGGCCAAAAGGTCTTATCCCCTCCATTACCATCATTATTATTCACAAACACGTATCAATTGAAGGGCGGATTGAGGAAATGTTACTTCCCCTTAGGGGTTGGAAACACCTAATAGGGTTGTCCTTTACCCATTCCTACCTAGGGAGAAAGCACCATTGTGAGTTCAAGGCCCTGATTTTGAAAGGGGATTCTTAAATTACATATTAAATAACCCATGAATCTCAAGCTTGGTTCATTAGATGTGTTCTACTTGTTTCCCGTAGGCAGTCCTTGGCTGCAAAAACTACACCAGGAAACCAACTTAACCAAATTTAGGTTCAAGCTGGCCCTTGAACCAGAGGGGGCTCCCTCAGTTGTTACGAGGCGTTGTTTAACGCTGTTCATTGTCACCGAACAACAGCCTTTGAAGCGCAATGGCTAGATTTATGGTTTTAATTGGGGGTGGTTGGCTATCAATGACAATCCCTAATCATTATAAAATACCTCTCTCACAGGCTCGCTTATGAACGTGTCAAATTCCATTATGACAGAACGACTTGATTTGTATAAGAGTTTGATAGAAGAATGTAGGGAGATTCCTAATAATTGAGTAGCCAGACTAAATACTTAACAACTAGGGAGATTTGGATGCGTGTAGAAGATTTCTACAACCCAACAAAGCATATTCAAGAGAAGATATAAGGACAAACAATAACCAGTTTCAAAGAGGAGCTAGATGAGACAGACAATCTAATATACTAATCTCTTTAAACAATTATAAATCTGTAGGGGATTTCAGAGAGATTGAATCCCAATATATTCTTACCCAACTCTTATATGCAACTCTGAACATGTGAATAAAACATATATGGAAATTGTGTATAAAAAATTTCAGTGAAGATCACATGTAAGAAAATTTTTGTCGACGCGTTTCGAACCAACCAATGTGGTTCATCATCAAGACCAAATTCCTAATATATGGAAATACTGGAAAAACGTACTAGAAACACAAAATTCTGTCAAAAACTGGAGCCGGAGGTTAGAAATATATTAAGAGAAGTTATTACAAAGTGTAGACTCTTGGCATCAAAAGCCCACACTTCCTTATTACAATCCACCAAATATATAGAAATTACAATAAGCTAGTTGTTGCTAGCTTTTAGGAAAATAAAACAAAAATTAATTAAATGAGCTTTTAGCAAACTAGTTTTCTAAAATAATTAAATGAAAACAGTCCCAGATGGACTCTCCTTGAAATCTACAACCTCCTAACTGTTTCTAAATTCCTAATAGATATCAAAAGGCTCGCAGGCCTAGCTACTTAATATAAATTAACAACTTCCTGACACTTTATTAGCTAAAAAATCTACGAGCTTTATTCCACCTATGAACTTTCTAGATTGATTTAGATTACAAGGAAATGTGTTGCTGACATTTGGAAGGAGAAGAAGATTTGTCTTAAATTAAGAGATTTGGAAGGATTTCAAATCTACTTGCTGACTCATCCTTGCCACCTGCTGCTAGCTACACAACTTCCCTTGGAATTTGGAAATGTTTTTGTTGTTGTTCTCTGAGTTTAAAGGTCAATCTTTTACACAATAAAAATCTGTGATTTGATAAACTTCCAATATCAGATACAACTCTGCTTAGAAGAAAATCTTGATATACACATGTAACCGTTTTTAAGGCCCAAGCATCCAAATGCTTATAGCTTTGGATGCATTTTTGCATTGCTTGAATCAAAAGTTTCTGATTTTGATATATGTAATTGATCACCAGGTAATCTAGATAAGGTAAGCCGTGCAATATTTTCAGCAGATACAAAACTTGTCTCCATAGTACTAGCATAATTTTCAAACGCATTAATGTAATATAGGTGATGACCATCCAACAGAAAAGGAGCAAATTTTCAGGTGCTTGATAGTGAGGATATGTGGCCCAGTCTATCCGTATGGTCTCTTTTCTATCACTGAAAATTTTATTCAGCAAATCATCTGCCACAGGTTTGCATGAAAATATATTATAAGCTTTGTCATCTTTGATATAGTCATTCAATACATATATACTTGAAAATGGAAAGCCTGGTAGTTTTACAGTGCCTATTAGATCAGGAAGGCTGGAAGTAGATGACAACCTGAAGTATACTGGATTTAAGAGACCCGTGACAAATGTTGTATAAGTGTGGTGAAGATGGTGCTCTGGAATTGAGATTGATGGGATAAAGTTGATTTTGACCTCATCCAGAGGGGTAGCCACAACAACAACTTCATAATAATGTACTTTCCCATCAGTAGAGTTTACTTCATACTTCTTCCCCTTCATTGAAATTGAGGCAACCTCTTTGTTAAGATGTAAAGAAACATTTTCCCATTCAATTAAACCTGCAACCATCTGCCAATTGCCTCCTTCCACTGATATCCACATTCTCTCCATAATTATTTCTCATAATAACCGTCACAAACTAAGATATTAAACATGAAGATAATCCTTATTCGTGCAGATGCTGCAATGCCTGAAATAAAAGGCATTGAAATAAAATATCATCAGTCGGATGCCGAATGATGGTTGGCCAAAGACAAAAACCTTTTGAAACTCTTTTTCATCTATGAATTCACTTGCATCTTGATCACACATCTACATCGAATCTTGCAACCACATACAAACCCATCCTTGAAACCACTAATGGATTTCAGAGGGGGTCTGCAATGGTAAGTGGTTTTGCTGCTGGGGGGTGCGAGCTACTTCAGATGCTGCCTCGTGCCCAAGAGTTGTTTTGAAAAACAACTAATTTCGTACCCCCCAGCTGTTAAAGCTCGAATGACACTAGGGGGTCCGAAATGAATGGAGACCGTCCTTCATAAATTGAAATGCTTGATTTGATTTAGGCTTAAAATTTAATTAATTTTATAATATAATTTTAATTTAAAACAAATATTTCCATAAAATATAATTATATTTTTATAAAAATAATATATTTTAAATCAAAATTAATATATAAAATGAATAAACCATTTAAAATCATAATAAATATATCTCTCAACATTTTTAGCTTAGTAAGAAATTGACAAATTTTCATCGGAAATTAAAATTTTTAGGTGCACCAAAATAGGTTACAACAAGATGCAATAATTATTTTTGTCCTTAATGATTGGTTTCTTTCACCATGTTTTGTGTTGTAATTATCAGGTGGTTCAACAATCCATGTCTTGGGAACCTTCCCATAGGTACCTAGGCCATTATAGAAGAATATTGGCCCAAACAAGTGAAGAATTGAGACTATTGAGCCTCCTAGCAGCAACATCATTTGAGACAAGTTCTATGGCACCTCTTACACCCCAAATGTTGTGCCACTTTGCACTAGATTTGATGATTCTTCAAGATGACACACTTGGACCCAAATTTCCCCTAGGCTAACCTTAGAAACAATTACTGGATGGCAACTGATTCATGGCCTAAATGAGGATGGTCTCACCTTTAGAGACTAGAGAATGCTAGTTTCACCTAGAAAGTCCTCGATGTTGGAGAATAGATGGACACTTTGAGTAGTTGGAGACCCATGGAGACCACTTTGTGGTGCCCCAACTAGATCTTGAGAGCATTGGGAGACATTAAGGTAAATTCAAGTTCCAACCCTCAAATATTGATTTTTACATGCTTATACATCACATTTGACACCTTATAGCACTTGGACATTGCATTTGGAGGTCGTTTCATTCATGAAATCAGCCTTAGAAGCCTAGTGGCTCATATGTGTGGGCTTATTGGAGCATTTGTAATTAAATCTAGTGGGTTGGTTTGTAGACCAAGCATATGTTGTCATAAAACTTGTTTTTACAGGCTTATTAGGTTAATTAGATGACATCTTACTCATATAAATAGAGGAGAGGATCATCCACTCTATTCATCATCACTTGTGACTATTTTGGCCCTGCTTGGATATTTTAGACCCTCTTGTATCTTAGGGAGATGTGATTATGGAGAACTTTGTTTATTGGAGCTATTTTCTTGAAATTAGAGAAGTTAGCTTGTATCAATGAAAGGATTGTTCCTGCATTTTGTCTTGTAGGTGAGAGTTGAATTTGATAGTTTGTTTATCTTACTATCTAATGTATGGAATGAATTAATAATATAGGGTTTTCTATTGTGCCTCTACTTACTGAAGATCAATTTTATAGAATATAGATATAATCATTGTGTACATTAATAATGAATGAAATGTGAATGGAAATCCCATTGGTGAACTCTTTGTATTAGTTCTCCCAAGTGAATGTTGATCCCTCACAAAGGTAATAGTTAGGTTTTTGTGCTAGGGCATCAAAAGATCCTTACTTGATCCACGAGGATATCCTCTCTTGGAAAAATTTGAAATATTTTGAAATTGTTAACCCATGAAGAGTTCCAAAATAGTCTTGCACACCAAAAATAAGCTCACATAAAATTTGGAAAAATGTGGACATGATTAAATTGTAAATGATTAATACTTTAGGAGGGTTAAAGTTCTCGTGTATTTTTCATTTAATTTTTTAAAGAGGAAATTAGTTAAGTGTGAGAATCGACCTCACAATTAATTTCCTATTCTCAATAAGAGGTTGAGAGTCATATGGTTGGTTTGAGATTCTCACTTAGTTTTTCCATTGAGTCGTTGTAAATCTAAATTTGGTGGATCTTGTAGTCTCCTTAAAAGGCTTGTAGATCCTGTTTTTGTGGATTTGGTATCTTTGGACTATGGAGCCATGAGAGTTATTTAAATTCCTTATGTGAGATATTTTGTAGAGCTTTTTGGAGTGAAATTGATTTTGTAATCTTGTTCAAGAGTATGTTTTAAAGTTTTGAATAAGCATAATCCTTATGGTGTTGGAGAATTACCACTTATGTGAGAAGCCTGCAGCCATTCTGTAGGGAGAAGGTAGTCATTTTTTTAGCACGATCTACATATTGTGAGAAGATTTAAGCCCTTTTTGTAAAGAAGGAGAGTGCCTATTTGAAGGGTAGATAATAAAGTGATTCGTGCATTAAACAAATCCGGAGATGTAGCCAAGGCGTTTGGTGAACTCCGTTATCAAGATGAGTTTGTAAATTGTCTCTATGTGATTGATTTTTGTTCACTTTGTTTTCTTGAAGTAGACCTATGTTATCAAATTACATGATCGAGACCATGAATTTGTGGACTATATAAAGCATCTTTGAATAAGGTTAAACTAGGAAATTTTATAACAATATGAATTTGGGATCGTTATTCCTTTGCAAGATTTGGCTAATATATCACACCCATAGACTCCATCAACGCAAGGATTGGGAAGTAGGCACTAGCCTTGTTAAATTTGCGATCAAATATTATTTCATCCATGAACTTGAATTTCACTCTATTTCTCTCTCCTAATTTCGGTCCTCTTAAGGATAAGCAACCTCACTAGGGATTGGAGAAAATTGGCCTAGAGGAAGTATTTTTGGTAGTGAAAGGATTCAACAGAAAGAGAAGACTTGATCACCTCAAAATCAACCTTCATTGATGGCTAATATTTTCATTTAAATCCTTAATTCTCCCAGCCTAGCTAGTTTGCCCTGGGTAAAACCTAGTTTTTCTAAACTTCAACTTGAGGACGTGTTGAAGGTTTCTTGTGTCATTGACTTGCTAAGATAAATTGTTTGGAAACATTTTCTTGGAATATTTACCTTAGGATTTTCCATTGTGCTTATTATTAACTAAGCCTTGGGTCTATCGTGCCCCAATTAAGCTTTCTAGAGGATTTGATTTTCCTTGTTATCTTTGATTAAGCCTTGTGCTTAAGAAGATCCATCCTTTAGTAGTCTCCAATGTCACCTTGAACCTTTAAGCTTGGAATATCTCTTATAGGTGACCAATCTACTGGGAAGCCTCCCATTGGTGAAATTCCATAAAGAGGAGTGGGTAGTGATGTGATGATAGTGAGTGACACCTCATTGTTGTCACTTACTCTAGTGCCTGTCTTGTAGAGCACCCCTCTACAATACCTACTATATTTTGAGGCAACAAGGTCCTTACTGGGGTACACGAAAAGGTTCGGTTGCTTAGTAAGAAAAATTTCTATAAAATTATGAATACTTCCATAATATATAACTATTTTTAGATTTCTATTTTTGGTGACTCTATTAAGCCTGATGTGGTGGAATGTGTTTTGCAATTGATTGTTGTATTAGTCCTTTGGAGTAACTATTTCGCTTTAAAGTTTTATTCATTCTATTTTTTTGGGCACATGAGATTGAATCTAGTGATTTTTTTTGCGACATTTCATCATAGTCAGGGTTTAAGTTGTATGTTATGGTGATTTGGTTATCTAGTTTCTATACTTCTACTTGCTTCCCATCCATTATTTTATAGTAGTTTAATGACATATCTTCACATTTGTGCCTTGGAGTCTATTTTTTTCCACACTTATGGAAAATATTTTTCTCCTTTTAATCCCTATGATTAGTGATATTTACTGGTGTTGTAATCACCTAATGTGTTGAAATTGGTTGTCTTCCTTGAAAATACAAACCCTACATAATGGTGAGTATTAAGCTTCCTTTCAATTCTCTTTGTCATGCTTCTAGTTTCAACCAAATTCCTAGGTCTCAATAGTCTTAATTCACTACAAATAATGGGGTTTTAATCCTCAAAATATACAATTTTAGTAGTTGACCCTCTATAATGTCTAGGAATTTAGTATCTAGGACTTCCCATTCATAGGAATATTCATCAATTATTTCCGTTTGTTATAAATGAGCGAGCTTGCTAAAGGTGTCGCCATTTTCATTGCCATTAAATATTTTTAGAATATGTTCTATGAATATTTTCCAACCAACAAGTAAACCATTTTATTAACCCACATGATAGTTATTTTATCATTTGATCCATCATATTTAGGTATGTCGATTTTGATTTTAAATATACAATCCATGTTATCTTGACATATATAGTAACTGGAATTAAATGAATATGGACTTGGTGGTGGTGTTTGGTGTGCTAAGGGTTGTGTAAATAACACATCTAACCTTTCAATTAGCTGGCCAATTATTTCATTATATCATTGAATATCATCAATGTTTCATATTTGTAATAATTTCTCATTCTTAATAGGGATTTCCATCACTTCTCAGACTCTTCTTGTGATATCCCTTAGCTTAATGATGTGTTTGTAAATAAATGGGTATAAGTTTATTTCTTAGTTTGCTAGATTATATATGCTACATGGAAGCAGATAAACATTTTAATTATCAACAATTCATTACTAATAATTATTTCTTGTAAAGGTTGTAATTATGTTTTATTTTATAAATAAAGACAAAACTGGGAAATTAATGGTCAAGTACAGATGGCCGAAAGAGGAAAAAGGCTGCAATTTAATTAGGAAAAAATATTATTTTATCCATTAGCAAGTCCTAGGAATCTAATTTGGGTATTTATATTTAATTTTGAAATTATGATATTGGCCAATTAAATGTTTCCTAGAAGAGAAGGAGTTGTCCTCAAGAGTGGGAAACAAGATCTCATTAATGAGTAGACAACTACCTACCACCTATTAGTGAGGTGGAGGCAGTTAGTAACCACCCAAAAGAGTGGTATATGGATAATATTTGTGAATTTACTTGATTTTGACACAATTTTTTGAGAGCGGAATTGGGAGAGACTAAAGAGAAGCAAGTATACACAAATAGAAGAGGGATTGGAGGTCTGGTTGCTCGAGGGGGCAAGCATATTTTGTTGTGTCATGGTTGGGAGGAGCCAAGTACTGAGTTATCAATTTCCTAGAATAATTATCAAGTCAATATTTCATAATTATCTCCTTATCTTGAATGATTTCAGTTTAGTATAAGAAATGAAGAAATAATAGTGTAGAAATTTGCAATTTAAACAAATACTTGAAATAAGGAGAAACCATGTATGAAATTTTTGTATATGCTACTCTATAGATTAGCTCGTAGAGAAAAGAGTAGAAGAATTAGAGTATTAAAAATAAATTATATTTTATTTAGAAGGAACAATCTATGTGTAATAGATATTGAAGGATAACACTTTAGAACTAACGCGCAGCTGGAGACCTAGGCACAGGCGCAACCGCCCTGAACCTTGCTTCAGCAGCCTCTTTTGTTTCATTCTGGCTGCATGGCCCCTCCGGAGGACATCCCGGAGGCTACCGCTCCTCCTCTTGATCACGCTTCGGCCTTTTCAGCGCTGATCAGCTCGTTGAATCCGCCTTAACCAAGGTCTGCAATCTCCGAGTTTTTCAAAAAACTGGATGGGATTCAGGAATTCTCTCTGCCTCCTGCAATCCCTCAAATGGATGCTCTCTCCCTCGTTGAGAAAGGTCTTATTGGACAATTCACAGGCCTCTGGCCGTTGCCGAAGACAATCCAGAAATGGGTGGAACACAACTAGATGGAAAAGATCAAAGGGAAAATATCTATCAGATTCTGTGGCAGGGGCTTCTACACATTCCAATTTGAGACAAAGGAAGACAAAGACCTGATATTCAGGAACGAGCCATATTTCATGGATACCAGAGGGCTTTACTTAAACAAATGGACTCTGGATTTCGATCCAGAGCTTGATGTCCTCAATGCTGTCCCAGTTTGGGTCCGTCTTCCACATCTTCCTCTTCACTGCTAGGGAGACGATTCTGTAAAAGCGATTTGGAATGTTGTTGGAAGTTTATTGACAGAAGTGAGCCAAAGGATAACATGCAAGCTTGTGCAAGAATCTGCGTTGAGGTAGATTTGGGGAAAGGACTTCTGGAGGTGATCAAGCTAAAGGTGGACAAATGGACTCATATTTAGTAGATGGACTATGAAAAACTTCCCTTAAAGTGTAAGGTATGCCACAAATATGGTAATTTCTCTAATAGATGTACTAAAGTTATTGAGGTTGAAAATTCAGACCCCGAAGCACAATGGGAAGTAATAAAAAAGAAGAAGTTTGTGTCAAACCCTAGAAACACTGGTGCTCCATCCGCCGATCCACCCTCTCATTCTGCCAACCCCTCCATTCATTCTCATCCAGATCTTTCCTTTAACTCTCTTCAAACCCCTGAACCTCCCTTTATCTCTTCCAGTCCCTTCTCCTCCCTTGCCTCCTCTGAGGAGGATCCTCCTCAACCTTCCATCCCCTCTCCCCACTCGGATCCCATCCTTCAGCCCTCCCCTTCCAAGTCATGTCCTCCATCCTCCTCAGCTGAGCCTTCATCAGCTCGAATTATCATCAGGAACACAGCTAAGGAGCAGGGGGTTGTTTTGGAAATTCTTAAAAAAATAGGCCCTGAAATAAAATCATCCAAACACCATCGAGATTAAGCAGCTCAGAAGGATATTGCCCTTGGAACGCAACACCCAATAGAAACCTTCATTGGAGGGCTAATAAGCAAAGAACTCAACCAACATGAACTAGGAGGGAAGACAGGGTCTCAACCTGCATTCCTGAAATAATGAAAGCATTCACTTGGAACTGTAAGGGATTAGGGAACCCCTCTAATTTTTTTTCCCTAAGAGACCTTTTCAATCAAGAAAAGCCTGACATATTTCTCCTCCAATAAAACAAACAAAGATAAAAAGACATGGGGAATATCATAAGCAAAATGAGGAATTACACGACACCATGGTGGAATCCAGAGGTGCTTCGGGAGGAATAACCACTATTTGGAACCAGAAAACTTGGAAACATCTGGTAGTTGTAAAGACTCATGAATGGATTAAAGTCAAACTACAGAACATGCAAGAGGGTGTTATGATAACTGTGTACAATATTCATGGCCCAAACAATTACATAGACAAATAAGTTTGTTGGAGTACCATGAAAACTGACATAGACAGTGAGGACAATCTTAATGTCATCATTAGAGGGGATCTAAATTTGGTCCTGCATGCCATTGAAAAAAGAGGAGGAAACTTTAACCCTGATCCTTCAAGAGAGAAATTGGAAACAATTATTTAAGATCACGACCTGGTAGACATCATTCCTAAAAAGCAGAAATTTACTTGGAGCAATCGAAAAATCAAGGTTGGAAACATAATGGAAAGGTTTGACCGATTTCTAGTTGTTGTTTCCCTCATTTCTCACTATTCTGTTGCAACCTCTACCATTTTGCCATGTTCTTCCTGTTGGTCAAGGTTTTCATTTATGTCAATATGGCATTAACCGAGATGTCAATATTCTTGAGATGTCTGGTTCAAGATGATGATGTCACGCCATCAATGAAGATGTCAAATAAAAAAGAAATCAAACCACTAATGACAGAAGCCCTAAGAAGTCCTTGATTTAATGTTGCATGCACTTGATGATCTAGCTCTTAACCCTTGATGTCATGTGATGATGTCATACACTTTGATACTTAATGATGACATATGATGATCATAGTTGGAGATCATTTGAGGGTTGGAAGACTATTTTGGAGTTCTCCTAATAATTTTGCACTATAACATATCACTGCCCCATTATGTGATGACATGGGTGATGCACTCATTGCTGGACGTTATCATGATGACGTAGATGTCCTACATGTTCCTATGATGATGAAGAAGCCAAATAATGGAGAAGACAAACAATGGAGAAGCCAAACAAAGAAGCCATACTGTCCTAATCATTTTCTACACTAAATAATTCAAGGGTAGTCACAAAGAAAAACGTTTTCACCACCTTAGAGGCAACCTTTAAAAATGGATCCTATACCATCTTGTACAGTATATTTTTCCCTTTTTAATGAGCCTTTACTTGCCTTGAAACTCCCAACGGTTTGTGAGAAAATGATTTTTTAAGTTTATAAATAATAATTTTTTAAGGCTAGCTGACCTACACTTAGACATTCATGGCGGCCTCCCTCCAAGAGACATGTCTCTTTATTAAAGGTCGAAATATAGTATAAATTGATGTCCAACACTTCATTTCACCGTAAAAAATTTGGTGATCATTTCAGAGAGAAATCACAAGAGTAGGGCAGAGGTCAAGGAGGACTAAAAATTACAGTTTTAGGAAAAGATTCCTTTATTCTTCCAGCTCAAGAACAGTATATAGTTAAAGTCCTTAAACAAGTGGAGATAAGGGAGCTTGGTGTTTTGGACCAGCATTAAGTCCTAAAAAAACAATGAGTTTGATTATAGACCTGTGGTGAATAAGAATATACTTCAGAATTGTGTAGACTCTCTTTTGTGGAGACCCTCTTTTGCATATTTGTGGAAAATATCAACATTTCAGATCTGTGGAATTCTCTTATTTTCAGACCTGTTGTAACCATATATTTAGAATGGACGTGATGAGTTTTCAAACCTGTGGGAGGATATAACCAAACCTGTGGAACTGTGGTGGCATTTTTGAACACAAATTTGGACCTGTAGTGATAGTTTGTTGCAGACCTTGGGAAGCCCTTGGAGATCACCTTGAATCAACCTTTTGAAGCAGGTTTTAAAGCAGTCTTTAGGACAATCTTTTGAAGCAACTTCTTGAATAAAATTGAAGCAATTTTATCCTGGGGTAGTTTATTATAGACACCTTGTTGGGGCAGTCCACAAAATATTTGGTGTGCAGACCTATTGATTAGGAAGCAGACCTATTTAGAGGAACTGTTGTGAAGACACCTTGAGGCATCTTGGAAGAAGTATCTTGGAGGTTTGAAGAACTGATGTGTAGGTCTAAAAGAAAATTTTGAGCATTGATGAAGACGCCCTTGGAGAGTTCTTGGGGAAAAATATTGAAGACACTTTGAAGGATTCTTGAAGACATTATTGGAGACCATGATGTGTTGCTGAAACCATCATGAGGTTACCTTGAAGTTTGTTTGGGTGAAATGAAGAGTTGTGGTGATAGCTTCTAAGAAGAAAAGGTTGTCATTGATGATGTGACATGGAGACTAAGTGTGACAAGGCTCGTTGAAGAAGACTTTGGGAGCCGTGAAGAATAGCCAAACATATTTTGTCGAAGTGAAGTTGAGGGTTAGAGCCCAAGAGGTTGGAGCCCCATAGAGACAAGGTCAGTGCCTTGGAAGATAGGGTTGGAGCCTTAGAGGATTGGAGTCCTCAAGAAGCCAGGACAGAGCCTGTACCAGAGATAGGGTTGGAGCCCTAGAGGTTGGTGCCTCAAATTTACAAGGTTGGAGCCTTGGAAAGACCAAGTTGGTGCTTGGCACAATACAGGTTGGAGTCTCGAAGTTTGGAGTCTTCATCTAGGGTTGGAGCCCTATATCATTATTGTACTTTACATATTGTAAAGAAGAAATTAATATGAGTATCTATTCCATCATTTTTCATTTTGTGTTCTAAATATAAGTGATCTAACTGGTAAAATTAACAATTGAAAAGAATTACTGATTCACCCCCCTCTCAGTATTTCCAATGATTGGAATCAGAGCCAGTACCTCCACTCAAAGCCTAACAGCTTGAAGGTTGATCATTAGAACACAAATGGAAAAGCCAAGGAAGAAAGTCTCCAATCCTCCTAAAGATGTGTCTTCCTCAACCATTGAAATTGAAGTCAATCAATTTGCGAAGGCCCCATTGTTCAATGGAAACTTTGATATATGGGAGGCAAGGATGAGGAATTTCTTAAAGACTCAAGGCATTGAAGTTTGGAAATCAGTGATTACGAATAGCATGATGGAAGAAGAATCCAAGGAGTATAATACAAGATCAATTAAAGCAATCTTGAATGGGCTGCCTAATTCTATGAAGGCCAATTTGGAAAAATGTTCGTCAGCAAAAGGCATATGGGACAAAATTCATGATATTCACTCAAAAGGAGCATTGAACATGACCTCTAGTCAAGAAGATGATGGAAAGCAAGAAGGAAATCCAAAACCCGTCAAGGAAGTTGAAAATAAGAATGATGACATCAAGGCCAAAGAATACCTAGAAGAAGAAGAGAACAAAGAAGACTTTGAAGAAGATCTTCTGAATAAAATTATGGTTTCCATGGAAGAGATTAACAGTTTGAAAAAGGAAAATGAGGAACTTAAGAAGAAAGCACAAGATGATAACCAAGACAGACAAGGAAGGAAGTTGACTTTTTCAAGGTTAAAGTACAAGAAAGAGATGAGGAGCTCATCAAAATCAAAGAGGAATTTCATCAAAACAAAAGAAAGTATCATGAAGAAGTCATATCTATGAAAAATCAATTGGATAAGGCAAAGAAAAGGGAAGAAAATTTTTCAAGCCACCTTGAACAAAGACTTAAGAGCTTGAACCATCTTGAAGCAGAGTTTGTTCAATACAAGGAAGATGTATCCTCTCTTAAATCTCAACTAGAAGAAAAGGATGAAGAAATATTCAAACTAAAATCAGACATCAATCTTCTCAAGGCAGAAACATGTGAAGCTACAAGAATAAAAGAAGAAATGGAGAGAATTCTAGCAGAGGAGAATGAAGAAATATTCATAATGAAATCAAATATCATCTCCCTTAAAATTGAAGCACACGAAGCAACAAGGATGATGGAAGAAATGAAGAAGCAACTAGTCATTAAAGATGAATATTGTGAAAATTTGAAAAGAGAAATTGTCTCTCTTAAAAACAAAGTTGACTTGCTGAATCAGAAATTGAAGAGTTCTCAAACACTAGATGACATCCTAAGTCATCAAATATCCCCCCTTGATAAATCAAGTCTTGGCTATGCAGGTGAACCCTCAAGCAAGAATGATAATGATTCAAACAAAAAGGATGTGAGGAAGCCAAGAAGAAATGATACTCCCAGTTCTAGCAAAGGAAAGAGTCAAAATGACATTAGAAGAAACCCTACTCCAAGGAGATTTACAGATGATGTCAAGAATACAAAAGGAAATCATCAAATAATTCCAAGGAAAAAAGACTTCAAAAGTACTTCAAGGAACTCTTCATCTCCCAGGTACCAAAGTATATTTCTTGGATATTGCTATTCTTGTACAAACTTTGGGCACATGGCAAAATACTGTAGGGCATATCATAAAGACAAATATAATGGTCCCCGTCAATATCCTAGATGCAATTTTGCAAGAATAAGTCATGATTTCTTATTCATGAACAATATAGAGTGTTTCAATTGCCAAAACATTGGACATATGGCAAGTGATTGTAACTTGACTTGGGCCCCTACACAAGATAGAACCATGCCAGAGAAGAAAGTTACACAATTATGGAGAAGGAAACAAATTGAATCTGGAAGTCTCTTGAACACTCCAGCCAACAACCCAAGTTTTTGATTTGATGAAGACATCCTTGATATTCCAAATGGTTGATGATGATAATTTGCAAAAAGAGAAGACCATGCATACTATTAGGGGGAGCCTATGATTCTTAAGAATTTTTGTAGAAGTTATCCATGATTGGGCCTTATGAAATCCTTGATGAGTCACATATGGACAATAATTTTTTAATAGATCATCTCTCCGGAGCAACTCCATTGAAAAACATAATCCCTTACTCATTTGATGGACTATTGTTGAAGATGTCTCCCACTTAATCACAAGGCAAGAAATCTTTCTTAAAAAGCTAAAGGAGTTTATGTAGACAAGGGGAGATGGTTCATCACATGAATAAATGCAATCTACTATGGACCACATTGCCAAAAAGGAAGAGTACCATGACAGGGGGAGCAAAATACTTATGAAAAATTATTATTGATGAAGAAAATATGATGAAGAGAATCAGCTTGATAGGGGGAGTACTTGGGCACCCCGTTGCCGTTGATGTCAAAGTGGGAGAGAATGTTGGAAGGGCAAGAATATTGCCATCAATGACAAAGGGGGAGACTGTTGGTCAAGGTTGTCATTGATGTCAATATGGCATTAACCGAGATGTCAATATTCTTGAGATGTCTGGTTCAAGATGATGATGTCATGCCATCAATGAAGATATCAAATCATGAAGAAGTCAAACCACTAATGACAGAAGCCTTAAGAAGTCCTTAATTTAATGTTGCATGCACTTGATGATCTAGATCTTAACCCTTGATGTCATGTGATGATGTCATACACTTTGATACTTGATGATGACATATGATGATAATGTTTGGAGATCATTTGAGGGTTGGAAGGCTATTTTGGAGTTCTCCTAATAATTCTGCACTATAACATATCACTGTACCATTATGTGATGACATGGGTGATGCACTCATTGTTGGACATTATCATGATGACGTAGATGTCCTACATGTTCCTATGATGATGAAGAAGCCAAATAATGGAGAAGAAAAACAAAGGAGAAGCCAAACAAAGAAGCCATACTGTCCTAATCATTTTCTGCACTAAATAATTCAAGGGCAGTCACAAATAAAAATGTTTTTCACCACCTTAGAGGCAACCTTTCAAAATGGATCCTATACCATATTGTAGAGTATATTTTTCCCTTTCGAACGAGCCTTTACTTGCCTTGAAACTCCCAGCAGTTTGTGAGAAAATGATTTTTTAAGTTTATAAATAATAATTTATTAAGGCTAGCCGACCTACACTCAGATATGCATGTCGGCCTCCCTCCAAGAGACATGTCTCTTTATTAAAGGTCGAAATCTAGTATAAATTGACGTCCAACACTTCATTTGACTATAAAAAATTTGGTGATCATTTCAGAGAGAAATCAGAGGAGCAAGACAGAGGTCGAGGAGGACTAAAAATTACAGTTTGGGGAAAAGATTCCTCTATTTTTCCAGCTCAAGAACATTATATAGTTAAAGTCCTTAAACAAGTGGACATAAGGGAGCTTGGTGTTTTGGACCAGAATTAAGTCTTAAAAAAATAGTGAGTTTGATTGCAGACCTGTGGTGAATAAGAATATACTTCAGAATTGTGTAGACTCTCTTTTGTGGAGACCCTCTTTTGCAGATTTGTGGAAAATATCAGCATTTCAGATCTGTGGAATTCTCTTATTTTCAGACCTGTTGTAACCATCTATTTAGAATGGAGGTGATGATTTTTCAGACCTGTAGGAGGATATAACCAAACTTGTGGAACTGTGGTGGCATTTTTGAACACAAATTTGGACATGCAGTGATAGTTTGTTGCAGACCCTGGGAAGCCCTTGGAGATCACCTTGAATCGGCCTTTTGAAGCAGGTTTTAAAGCAGTCTTTAGGATAGTATTTTGAAGCAACTTCTTGAATAAAATTGAAGCAATTTTATCTTGGGGTATTTTATTATAGACACCTTGTTGGGGAAGTCCACAAAATATTTGGTGTGCAGACCTATTGATTAGGAAGCAGCTTTTGAATTCCTGAAAGCAATTGAAGACCCCTTGCTGTAGCAAAATTTGAAGACTTGTTAGGGACTTGCTGAAACATCTTTGTCTACAACTGGCATGTTATAGAAGGCAACCTTGAAAACATTATTGCAGTCAATCTTGGCAGCAACTGAGTGCATTATTGAAGGGTGTTTTTTTGAAAGCACTATTAAAGGCATTTTTAGAAATACTGTTGCAGAATTAAAACTGTGACCAAGAATTACTTAAAACCTCCTTAAGCAGTTATATATCATCCCTTGAAGAACCATTGAGTCATCCCTTGGTTGAAAACATTGTGAAGCATTTAGAGGAACTGTTGTGAAGACACCTTGAGGCATCTTGGAAGAAGTATCTTGGAGCTTTGAAGAACGGATGTGCAGGTCTAAAAGAAACTTTTGAGCATTGTTGAAGACGCCCTTGGAGAGTTCTTGGGGAAAAATATTGAAGACACTTTGAAGGATTCTTGAAGACATTATTGGAGACCATGATGTGTTGCTGAAACCATCATGAGGTTACCTTGAAGTTTGTTTGGGTGAAATGAAGAGTTGTGGTGATAGCTTCTAAGAAGAAAAGGTTGTCATTGATGATGTGACATGGAGACTAAGTGTGATAGGGCTTGTTGAAGAATAATTTGGGAGCCGTGAAGAATAACCAAACATATTTTTTCGAAGTGAAGTTGAGGGTTGGAGCCCAAGAGGTTGGAGCCTCATAGAGACAAGGTTGGTGCCTTGGAAGATAGGGTTGGAGCCCTGGAGGATTGGAGTCCTTAAGAAACTAGGTCAGAGCCTGTACCATAAATAGGGTTGGAGCCTTAGAGGTCGGTGCCTCAAATTTACAAGGTTGGAGCCTTGGAAAGACCAAGTTGGTGCTTGGTACAATACAGGTTGGAGCCTCGAAGATTAGAGTCTTCATCTAGGGTTGGAGCCCTATATCATTATTGTACTTTACGTATTATAAAGAAGAAATTAATATGAGTATCTATTTCATCATTTTTCATTTTGTGTTCTAAATATAAGTGATCTAACTGGTAAAATTAACAATTGAAAATAAATACTGATTCACCCCCCTCTCATTATTTCCAACACTGCCTCTGATCATTATCTCGTCTCCCTTGTCTTCGGTGATCATTGCTCCCTTGGGCCTCTCCCTTTTTGATTCAATCCGCTTTGGAGTGATATTTCTGAAGCTAGACAGATAATGATTAGCACATGGCAGCATCACGTAGAGGGCTCCCCAATGCACATTTGGGAGACAATGCTGAAGCTGGTATGCATTTCTCTCAAACGATGGGCAAGACTCAATTATAGAGAACCGGAAAAAGTCATAAATGTCACCAAGAGAATGCTGGAATCTATCCAAATAGACATCGACACACATGGAGCGAGCAAAGAAAAGCATGATCGGGAAAAAGAGCTCTATTGGAACCTGTACAATGCAAACAAAAAAGAAGAGGAAAAATGGAGGCTCAAATTGAGAAATATTTGGTTGCAGGCCGAGGATAAAAATACCTCATTTTTCCACAAATAGGCCAATGTCAGAATGTCAATGAATAATATCACAGTTATAATAGATGAAGAAGGAAATATGACACCAATCAGGAGGCTATTAAATCAGCTTCTGATAGCCATTATAAAAATCTCCTAACTGAAACCGCAGAGCTGAAGGACTACAATGATTTCTTGTCTCATATGCCCAATCTGATTACGAATGAGATCAATTCCTCCCACACCAAGGAAAACGAGGAGGCTGAAATTCTCAAAGTTATATGGACTCTCCACCCTGACAAGTCACCGGGCCCAGATGGTTTCACCATTAGTTTTTTTAGGACCTTCTAGGATGTCATTAAAAAATACCTCACCAAAATGATACTATGGGTTCAAATAAAAAAAAAGATCAGAGGATTCACAAACTCAACATTCCTTGCTCTCATTCCCAAAGAAAGCCGCCCCTCCTCCTTCTCCAGATTCAGGCTTATTTCGCTTTGCAACTCATCGTACAAAATCATTACCAAAATCCTTGCCACCCATCTCAAAGCTCACCTCCCAATCCTCATCTCTGATAATCAAGGAGGTTTTATCTCCAACAGATAAATCATTGACTCTATTCTATTTGTCCAAGAATCCATTCATTCTAGCATGATGAGATCTGAAAAAGGATTTATTCTGAAACTTGATTTAGAAAATGCGTTTGACAGAGTGAGACACTCCTTCCTCCTCTTGGTTCTCCAGAAAATGGGATTTGAAGCAAAATTCATATCGCTCATCTATGCTTGTATATCCAATCCTTGGATATCTCCTTAGTCAATGTAAGACCTGGAAACTACTTATAATCCTCCCGAGGCCTTAGACAAGGCTGCCCATTATCTCCCTTCCTCTTCATTCTTATGGCAGAGTCTTTCAGCAGGGCCTTGGATCACAAGCGCAGAGTCGGGCTAATCACAAGTATCAAATTTAGCAATGGAGTGAAAAACATAAATCACTCTCAGTTTTCTGATACCCGCTTGATGGGAGGAGCCACCAACAGTATAGCTCAGAGATTTAAATCACTTCTTGACAAATTTATGCACTATGCTGGAGGGCAGATAAACTATCATAAAATCTATATCTATGGGTGGAATGCAACAATCAACACCATCCACAATATAGCTCAAATATTTGGGGTCACCTACAAGTGGAATTGGACTCATTTTAATTATCTTGGGATGCCTGTCAGTGCAAGTCAGTTGAAAACTGAGGTTTGGAATATCACCATCGACAAAATGAAAAATAAAGTTCAGCAATGGGGGTCATCTTAGCTCAATCTGGCTGGGCGCATAATCCTCTTAAAATTTGTTCTCTTTACCTTGCCTTTGTATCATTTTCCCCTACTACAGGCTCCCATCAAAATTCAACACAAAATTGAAGCAAATTTAAGACAATTCTTATGGCAAGGCGGTAATAAGGAGAAGAATAAATTCAACTTGGTCAAATGGAGACAAGTTACCCAAAATTATGAAAATGATGGACTTGCAATTCACATTCCTAAGCTGTTGAATATTACTTTTGGGGGGAAAATAGTTTGGCATCTAATAACAGGACAACAAACTTGGTGGAAGCAAGTGCTGGAGTCAAAATACCTCTCCACTACAAGGAAAAATATTTTAGACCAAGTTATTGCCAACAGACCTTGCTCATGAATTTGGGCTCTTTGTAAAAAAATCCATTCTTTTCATCAACAACAACATCTCCAAAGCCCTGTAGGGAGGATGCAACATAAATATTTGGGAGGATAAAATTATAGGGCATCCCCCTCTCTTAAAAAACCCAAGCATACTGCACATTCAAAATTATCTCTGAGATCAAGGGATAAACACTTTGGAGCGAATTTCCAGTTGGGAAGAGAGCACTAGCATCTGGAATGGCTGGACCTTTCCAATTATGCCCACTCTCCTCTAAAATGATCAAGCAATTCAGAAAGGGATGCTCCATGGCGTGACTCCTTTGTTAAAAGGCAAAGAAGACAGCTTCAAATGGGATCCTTCTGGATCTTCCTACATTATTAAAGCTGGGTATGAGTCCCTCCTCAAAGAGAAATTCCCTGCTCCTCCTTGGGCCGTCTGGAAACAAATTTGGAAATTAGAAGTGCTTCCAAAGGTCAAAATATTTATCTGGATATTTCTCAAAGGGGAGGTATTGACCGTTAAAAACTTAAAAAAGAGAGGCATCCATGGTGCTTCCAGATGCCCCCTATGCCTCAAGGCCGAAGAGACGATTTTCCACATTTTTTTTGGGTTCCCCTTTGCCAATAAGTGCCAGAATTCACTTATGGATCCCTTCCAGATTGATATAGGTGCAATCAACTTGGTCTTGGACCTGATTACCAATTGGAAAAAGAGCTACCCATTGGGAAAAAAGAACAAGAATGTAGCCAAAAGAGTCTGGGACACCCCCCCATGTATTATTATGGAACATTTGGCTTACAAGAAACAAGGTTATCTTACAAGATCAAAAACCTTGCATAAGGAAATTCCAGATTAAGACTTGGAGTCTCATCATTGACACCATCATTTCCAAAAATAAAAACCACCTTAATCTCAATGACCTGCAAGCTGAATAAAGAATCTTCCTTGGCAGTGATTTAGACAATCCTCCGATGTACAACAAAACTCCAGTCAATTGATCTTCCCACAAGGAACAATGTAAGATCAGACTCAAAGAGAAAGAGTTTATTGAGTGGCTTGACAGACTCAAAAGACCTGCGTTCTTCTTTGATGGTGCCTCAAAGGAAAACCCAGGAATAGCAGCGGCAGGAGGTCTCATTATGGACGGGCAGGGTTGCGTCGTGGCTTCCTTCGAATGGGGGTTTAGGCGTTTTTCAAACAATAGAGCTGAAGTTTACACTCTGTTGAAAGGCCTCCAAATCATTAAGAATCTTAAAATGCAAAAGGTTATGGTATTTTGTGATTCAACAATCAATTAATAGTAAACCGATATGGGGTATGACACCCTATTATAATAATTTTGGATCCCTATAGCTAATTAAGAACAAATAACAAGGACAAAGAAATAATGGATTTCAAAATTTATTATAAGAAGCTCGACCCAGTTCATATAGTTGAGGAAAAATGAAAAACCAAAATCAAAACTCAGCAACTACCATGGATGAAACCCGATGTAAAAATAATGAATAGAAGAAGACAATCTTTTGGTAGCTGAGAAAACCCTAGGGTTTAATGGGTTAAAACCCTTCTTGTAACCCTAGTGGGTACTAAATATTTGAAAAAGAAAAATTTAAATAATGGTGGAGTAAATTAAAAAAATAAAATAAATATATATATATATATATATATATATATATATATATATATATATATATATATATATATTACATTTAGGAGTTTAAAGAAAAGAAATGAAGAACATGTTGACTAATAGAGGTAATCAAATATCTATCTATCTGGCTTTAGGAATATATTGAAATAAATCACTTATTTATTCCTTTCAAAAATTAAATTGTGTATGCATATAGAGGTTTATTATCTCAAGAATTAGCTGTATGTCTCTGCAAATCTGAAGGAAATCAAAATGAATACAATCAGATATGTAATAAACGATTACAACTGTAATTTAAAAAGAAATATTGGAAATATTAACTACTATAGAAACCCCTTTTAGAGATTTTTTTACCTCAGGAAGGGAGACAAATACGTTACAGGCGAAAACCATTCATACTTGATAGAACACAGAGTCTGCTACCTCACACGATAAATGTAGGCAATACGTCAATGAAAATAGGCTTGGAGAACATCTATGGGATTGTGTTGACAGAAAAGATGGGTTGTTGTTGAAATCAGAGATTGAAACCCTAGTCGTAGAGAAACATAACCAAAGGAGGGTCAAGTGAGAAATGAATCAGCACAATCAAAATCGAGAAAGTTCATTAACCAAACATTGAAACCCTAACTTCAACTTTGATTGTTAATTAAACTTTGAACGATATCAGTTGTTGGTTTGATCTATATGGTGGTGTATACATGGCAGCGGTAATGGAATTCCCACTTAAGCATAAAATAATCCAAAAAAAATTACAATGTGTAACACCCTCCTCCCACATTTACCAAGATGACTGGTCCACTGGGGTAAACATGTGATGAGAGGATACTATGATGTGATTCAACTCCCCATGTATAGTTAAGGAAGTGGAACCGACAAAAAAAAAACATGTGACCTTCCTCAACAACTACAGACCCTTCAGGAGGTAGCTAACCCTTCCAGGTGCTCAACCCCTGAGACAACTTGTCATTTTGCTGATATGGACGTGCAACCACTCCCATGAAAAGCTATGCATGTGACTGAGACATTCCATTTGCTCCCACTGCAAGGCATGCCAACACACATTTCTGAGCCAGTGACCCCAGATTCTGAGCCACTTTTTCAGGGCTAGGTCTCAGGCCACTGCCCAATATTTAAGGAAAATTTTAGAAATGATAAATAATAATGAAATCAAACTACTAACACAAATATTTGATCAAGGACTTGACCAGACCCGTACTAGCCATGACAAAAATTTCGTCAAACATGTCACAAATATGAAATCTACAGGTCAGAACAACATATATGAGCATAAGGGACTCATACTTATATGAGATTCGTGAGGAAGCATTGATGCCTTATCAGAATAGCTGCATTATCATCTATTAGGTCATATATTTGTTGTTCATTCATTTTCTAATCAAAACGTGATAAGGGCCATACATCAAGTTTGTCATAAAACATACTTATGACCAACATAAATAACAAGGATATAATAGCCATAAAAACCACATATGAACAAGTACATTTACACATGAAATACCAAGGAGAAGGAGATCTTAGTAATGAATGCATAAGCCAACAAACTCAGGGACTTCCATGAACCACCTGACCATATTTGGGTCGAACCAATTCTTTGTTTCAACCAATCACCCTTGTGCCATATTCCAAGCATGAATGTGGGACTCACAACAAAACCAATCCAGGTTTCCTCAAGATTTACCACAATCCACTAAGGGATTCCTAGGCACAAAAAATAAACATGCAATACTAGGTTTTACCGCAATCCCACCATATACAAATCCAGGGATCACTAGGCCTACACAATCATGGATGCCTCCGGATCTATCCACCTACACCATGAGGAATTTTTTTGTCTCCTAGTCTCTAGGCTTTACCGTATATCTCGCCATTCCCTAGTCGATGATTCTTAGGCCTAATCGAGACTCCACCCTCTAGGATTTACTGTATATCCCTCCATTTACCAGTCGAGGATTCCTAATAGGCCTAATTGAGGGCATACACCTCTAGGATTTACTGTATGTCCCTCCATTCATCGGTCGAGGATTCCTAGGCCCACTGAGAAATATACAATATGGCTTTACTGCAATCCCACCTTCACCGGTCTAGGGATTCCTAGGCCTTGTGTTCTTCTCCAAAGACCACCCCTCTTAGTTTAAAAACCATCCGATAATCTAACTCAACCAAATGAGAGAACCCCATCACACCATGGCTATATGGAAATGGCATACAAGGCTGAAAATCACTGTCACACTTGGAAAAACCCATGACAATGACAAAAAGAGAACCAAATACACACATGCATGTACCATGCATGCAAAATATAGTAAGGAAACCACACATACAATTTGATACTTGCAAGTAATCCTACTGTAGCTGCTTGATTATGCTCTTCCTTGATTTATCTTTGCTTCCCTTTGCCTTCTTTTCTCTTCCTTATCTTTTCTTGATCCAATTCTAGAATGCTCCAAGAATAATCTAAGTGTCCAAGAGTGTGAAAGATAGAGAGATTAGAGGGAGAGAGCTCCATAACTAAATTGACAAAAGGTATCAACTGATCCTCGGAAGAATTTTTATTAACGAGGCCTCTATTTTCTTCATTTTACATTATTTTCCTTCATTTTCCTCCTCACATGCAACCTGTGACCTTTCACCTTCATTTTATCCTAATTTCCATTATTTTCATAAATAAAAATTCCAATAATTCCATTTTTCCTTTCAAAGCCTTTGCCATTTTCTTTAGCCTTAATAAACCAAATGAACACCCACACTAGGATCTTTTACCCAACATTCAACTTGGAATATGCGTTCCATGACCTTGGTTATTATTTTTCCTTTATTAACTTTTATTACATGGATTTTTGATGAGGGCTGTTACAGAATCCTCCCCCTTGGAGGAACACCATCCTCGGTGTTCAATGACAACTACAACCAACAGAACCTACTGAAAAGCAAAAAAAATACTACCCATGGAGCGTTATAACTTAGCTCGATGCAGTATTTACAATGGTCAACCTACTGAGAAGCAAACCAACATGAAAAACATAACAACATTACAACTATAATGAAATGACACCCATACTACTTAGTGGATCTTTATAACACATCTCATGGCGGTATTTACATCCATATACATATGTACATATACCAAAACATCACACCAAAACATATGTAAAAAACATTCACTCAATGAGCAAATAGAGAATGATACATAGCCCACATCTGATCATCCATCTCCCATGTAGCTTCATTGGGCCCAAAGTGCTTCCATTGCACTTTTAATCTGCTCGATTTCTCAGTTCTAGAGCATGATCATCTTTCTCTGCAAAATACACCGAGGTTCTGGCTGGAATTCTCCTTTTGGCTCCACCTGTAATACAAACCAGTCAAATACATGGTAAACATCTTTAACATACTTCTTAATCAATGACACATGGAAAACATCATGGAGTTTCATGATCAAAGGCAGTGCAAGTTGATAGGCTAATGGCCCAATCCTTTCAAGAATCTTGAAAAGTCCAAAAACAGAGGTGCCATCTTGGCACATGGCCCAATCCTAAAGGAGCTCTTCTTGGGCTTGATGCACAAGTACACCTGTTCCCCAACCTGATACTCCTTAAACATCTTGTTCTGATCTGCATAATTTTTTTTTTAATCATGTGCTGCCTTTATATTCTTCTTGATTACCTGCATTTCCTGTTCCATTTCTTCCAAAATATTCGGTCCTATCAACACCCTGTTCACTGCATCACTGCAACTGATGGGAGTATCACAACTTCGCCCATCAAAGTGCCTCAAACAGACTCATCCTCAGTGACTCTTGGTACCCACTTGTTATAGGCCATTTTGTCACATTTGGTCAGTCGACCTACAAATTGGATCAATTAACATCCTTTTACCCCTTGAAATCATCATAACACAAATCCCAATGTATGAAACTCTCAAATCCCAAAGTTTTTTCCTGAAAAACCTTGTTTCAATCATTTTAAGGACCAATTCTCCCTGACATCATATTGGAGAAAATTCACATATAGGTTGCTCCACTATGGCCTGTGTTGATCACCTACAAGTGGCTCCACTTTACACCTGTGTTGGTTCTAGAAATTCAGGAAAAAGAGAGAAATTTTGGAAGCCTCTTTTTCCAGAAGCTTCCAGAATTTGTTACAACCATTTACCTATGATAAAACACTAAGATCCTATCCTATCTTACCTTAGATTTTCCATCCCTTATCCTTTGATCCCATCCTCCCATCAAGAGTGGATATCAAGCCCTTGATTGGTAATTGGATAAGAACTCACAACTTACTCCCCTCACCTATATATTTGTGGCCATCCACAAGATAGGGGTTGGATTTTGGAGATAGAATCCTACCCTCATGCTGTTGTTGTAAAGAGTTAACATTCTATGCATTAGGGTGATTAGAGGTGCACTTTGTGACAAAAAAGGAACAAGTCAGCCTAGGGGGGCTCTTCTACAAGATCGAATTCTATTTCTGGTTGTAATGCCGTGTTGATCCATTGAATGAAGTATTTAGATCATGCTACATAGATTTTGTAGATTGTTGGCTTATGTTGTCTGATTGTGCAGGTTATAATTTTGGCGACGGGAGCTAGGATTGGAGCATTCAATCCAAGAAAGGAGTGAATCATATGTCAAATTATGGGTAGTATTCATCCCATTATCAATTTAATTTAAGGAAAACAATAGCTACTTTGTCCTTCTATTGTTCTAGACTAAGCCACCCAGTCTAGGGAAGACATTTCTTTTTGCAGTCGTAGATTCCGCATAAAAAGTGGCGACTCCACTAGGGATGGGTATATTCCTTTGGTGGTTTATTTGTCTTTAGTATTTATTTTGCCTCTTCTTTGGACCTTCATTGTCATCTTCAGTCAAGAAAAACCTAGTAAGACCTTTCATTGAGTCTCAATTGCAAAATTTGTGCCGAAACTCTCTTATTCTTGACCAATTCTCCCATTGGTCTAGGGACATAGAATTTCGCCACTGCAAAACCCTCTATGTGCCCACATTGCAAGGAACTGGTGCCTCTTCTGCACCTGCGTTGGCCCCCGTTCATGCATAAATTTTCCTTTGTCTTGATTTTCTCTCATATCAACCTGTTTCCAGCTGATATTTCTTGAGTCTTGAGTGCCTTGTGGTCCCTATGAAGCCTCCATTTAGTTTTCATATGTGTTTGATTGCATTTGATAAGGATTTATTAAGATTTTACTTTGTTCTTATCATTAGGTTACTTGCAAATTGATTTTTTTTGAAAATTGGTTGCTTGGATGAATTGTTGTTCTAGTCCTTATTCCGAAAAGTTTATTTGAATAAGTAATTAAACTTTGCATCTTAGTTTTCTTCATTTTCGAAAATTAAGAGACTTGAAAAGAAAAATATTCACATTGGCATTTAGGGTTTTGTGTGTGCATTGAAATTGGAACAGTTGCATTGGAAAGGGATTGCACTTACCACATTGTTTGTTGCATACTCTTTGTCTCTTCCCTTCCTTAGATATATTTTCATTGAATGAGAAAGATTCCATTTTCTCATGCTAGTTTTCATTTTAGGATATTCAGGGGACATTCGTGGTGAGCCCAAAAACTGAAACTTAATCAAAGATAAACAATAAAATTTGTTGAATCAACTTAAGAAGCATTTGTAACATTAACACAAACAATTAGATTTCTAGGCTAGAGACGCGTTCTGATGTCATTAAACGTAGGAGTTGTCGTTGTTTTCCAGTGTTGCATCCAAGGGCGAAATACAGTTCCACGTATATGAGTGTATAGGATCGTTCTCCACATAACTTTGGTATATTTGACAACACTCCACACACGTAAAATATATGGGAATGCTCTCAACGAGCGATTACGAATTAGACAACACTAGTACGAACTTCACTCCCACGCATCGTCAAGTATATTTTTGGATTCCCTTATAGGTTGTTATCCTCAACATACATAACCGAGTCGACCGCCTTATATACTGTGATACATCGAACAAAACATTCAGGGAGGTCAGTTTCCGTACGTTAAGTCCTTGGTTCACCAAGGTGTATATTGCAGTTCACGGTTGCTTAATAATCCTTTATGCCTATATTACCCTATTTTTTATTTATTTTTGTGTTAATTTCTAAAATTTATTAGTCGAACATGGAAGAATAAAATCTCCCACCCCGTCGTTCACGTAGAATGAAAAATAAGCCTCCTCTTCCACCAGAGGCTACTCTTGGCCATCGTTAGAAGCATAAGAAGACACAAGCTACCAAATTTGAAACTTCAGGAACCACTTCTGGTCCTCCTCTAGATATTGATCCACCAGAATCATCTATCCCTTTTAGTTTCGATCTCAAGATTACATATACTCTCTCCGGTGAATCTGACACAATCGAAACAAAGGTCCCTAAAACCTTATTACCTGAGGTTATTGAACCTGAATTTCCCAAGTCATATACTTTCCTTCCTAATATTTCTCAACCTGAGGAGCCTTTTCCATCTTCACCTGTTACTTTAGGTCCTTCCACTTATATTCCTTTCTCTTATATAGAACCTCCACCTATATATCTTGGACCTGATGATGAACCTCTTCCATAAGGACTAGTGAGTATTGAAGAGATCCCACAATAAGAACCTCATACTTCTAATCATTTTCATTGGAGCAGACTCCATTTTTATCAGAATGATCCTCTCCCTCCTCTCCAGACTCCAACACAAACTCCTTTACTTGATTCTTTGGGCTTACTTGCAGATCTCTCACGATAATATTCATTGGGATTGTTAACCATGACTGGATCCGATCCAACCTCTCAGCCCGTGTCCAACAATATGGTTGAGACATCAAATGTTGCTTCGGTGATCATTTCAGAGAGAAATCACAGGAGCAGGATAGAGGTCGAGGAGGACTAAAAATTACAGTTTGGGGAAAAGATTCCTCTATTCTTCTAGCTCAAGAAAAATATATACTTAAAGTCCTTAAACAAGTGGACATAAGGGAGCTTGGTGTTTTGGACCAGCATTAAGTCTTAAAAAAATAGTGAGTTTGATTGCAGACCTGTGGTGAATAAGAATATACTTCAGAACTGTGTAGACTCTCTTTTGTTGAGACCCTCCTTTGCAGATTTGTGGAAAATATCAACATTTTAGATCTATGGAATTCTCTTATTTTCAAACTTGTTGTAACCATCTATTTAGAATGGACGTGATGATTTTTCAGACCTATGGGAGGATATAACCAAACCTGTGGAACTGTGGTGGCATTTTTGAACACAAATTTGGACCTGTAGTGATAGTTTGTTGCAGACCCTGGGAAGCCCTTGGAAATTACCTTGAATCAGCCTTTTGAAGCAGGTTTTAAAGCAGTATTTAGGAGAGTCTTTTGAAGCAACTTCTTGAATAAAATTGAAGCAATTTTATCTTGGGGTATTTTATTATAGACACCTTGTTGGGGTAGTCCACAAAATATTTGGTGTGCAGACCTATTGATTAGGAAGCAGCTTTTGAAGTCCTTAAAGCGATTGAAGACCCCTTGCTGTAGCAACCTTTGAAGACCTTTTAGGGACTTGCTGAAACATCTTTGTCTACAACTGGAAGGTTATAGAAGGCAGCCTTGAAAACATTATTGCAGTCAATCTTGGTAGCAACTGAGTGCATTATTGAAGGGTGTTTTTTTGAAAGCTTTAGAAAAACTGTTGAAGAATTAAAGTTGTGACCAAGAATTACTTAAAACCTCCTTGAGCAGTTATATAGCAGTCCTTGAAGAACCATTGAGTCATCCCTTGGTTGAAAACATTGTGAAGCATTTAGAGGAACCGTTGTGAAGACACCTTGAGGCATCTTGGAGCTTTGAAGAACTATTGTGCAGGTCTAAAAGAAACTTTTGAGCATTGTTGAAGACGCCCTTGGAGAGTTCTTGGGGCAACATATTGAAGACACTTTGAAGGATTCTTGAAGACATTATTGGAGACCATGATGTGTTTCTGAAACCATCATGAGGTTACCTTGAAGTTTTTTTTGGGTGAAATGAAGAGTTGTGGTGATAGCTTCTAAGAAGAAAAGGTTGTCATCGATGATGTGACATGGAGAATAAGTGTGACATGGCTTATTGAAGAAGAATTTGGGAGCCGTGAAGAATAACCAAACATATTTTGTTGAAGTGAAGTTGAGGGTTGGAGCCCAAGAGGTTGGAGCCTCATAGAGACAAGGTTGGTGCTTTGGAAGATAGGGATGGAGTCCCGAAGGATTGAAGTCCTCAAGAAACCAGGTCGGAGCCTGTACCAGAGATAGGGTTGGAGCCCTAGAGGTTGGTGCCTTCAAGGTTGGAGCCTTGGAAAGACCAAGTTGGTGCTTGGCACAATACAGGTTGGAGCCTCGAAGATTGGAGTCTTCATCTAGGGTTGGAGCCCTATATCATTATTGTACTTTATGTATTATAAAGAATAAATTAGTATGAGTATCTATTCCATAATTGTTCATTTTGTGTTCTAAATATAAGTGATCTAACTGGTAAAATTAACAATTGAAAAGAAATAATGATTCACCCCCCTCTCATTATTTCCAACACTGCCTCTGATCATTATCTCGTCTCCCTTGTCTTTGGTGATCAGTGCTCCCTTGGGCCTCTCCCTTTTCAATTCAATTCGCTTTGGAGTGATATTTCTGAAGCTAGACAGATAATGATTAGCACATGGCAGCATCACGTAGAGGGCTCCCCAATGCACATTTGGGAGACAATGCTGAAGCTGGTATGCATTTCTCTCAAACGATGGGCAAGACTCAATTATAGAGAACCGGAAAAAGTCATAAATGTCACCAAGAGAATGCTGGAATCTATCCAAATAGACATCGACACACGTGGAGCGAGCAAAGAAAAGCATGATCGGGAAAAAGAGCTCTATTGGAACCTGTATAATGCAAACATAAAAGAAGAGGAAAAATGGAGGCTCAAATCGAGAAATATTTGGTTTCAGGCCGAGGATAAAAATACCTCATTTTTCCACAAATAGGCCAATGTCAGAATGTCAAGGAATAATATCACAGTTATAATAGATGAAGAAGGAAATATGACACTGATCAGGAGGCTATTAAATCAGCTTCTCATAGCCATTATAAAAATCTCCTAACTGAAACCGTAGAGCTGAAGGACTACAATGATTTCTTGTCTCATATGCTCAATCTGATTACGAATGAGATCAATTCCTCCCACACCAAGGAAATCGAGGAGGCTGAAATTCTCAAAGTTATATGGACTCTCCACCCTGACAAGTCACCGGGCCCAGATGGTTTCACCATTAGTTTTTTTAGGACCTTGTTGAGGAGGTAAATCCCCTCTGCGGACAGAGGCGATCCCTACTAGCCCAGACCGGGTCTAGCAACAATCAAACACGCTACAGTGCAGGTTCCTAATTGTAAATAAACCGACTTGCGAGGAAGGCTTACCTGGAATCCAAAGCTGTCGTTTGTAGAAGAGGTGGTGCTCCTGTTCCTTTGCCCTGGCAGATCACAATCCTCACGGTCTCCGTGATCGGACACTTGCACATGCAAGAAACAACACAAACGCAAGCATAAAACCCAGAATATACAACTATATGTTAGTCGAAGAAGACATAACTCATGAACATGATCAAGAACAAGAGTGGAACCATAACCAATAGTCGCTTAATATTAATGAGTCAAAAAGAAGAATACAACCAAAGCTTCGACGCCGAATTCTCCTTTGGCGGGTCGTTAGCAGAGCATGTCTCGATAAAGCCTGTCAAGGATGGGACAAGCCTCTCTCTCCGGATACTTGGAAATAGTCTCCTTGCTTGGATTTGGCCTTAGGGAATCAAGAAGGATTTTGCAGCATGAAAGCTCTTGGGAACTTGGAGATTCTGGAACTAGCTTGCTATGGAGATGGGAAAGCCTTTATAGAAGGAGGAAGGGAAGTTGGGATCCCTGTAATTATGGGATTGGCCCTATAATCAAGGAAGCTTCCATGAGAGGTGGTAAACCACTTCCTCTCTATGGAAATCCGTAGCCAAACCACCCAACTCAAGATAGATATCAGTCCAGGAATTTGTTAGGATGAAACTTCCGCCTTTTATTTTTAAAAAACACCTCTTAATATGGTTGGCGCGGGTGCGGCTCTATGACAGAGCGCCAATTGGCGCGCCCTCTTTGGAGGATTTTCCCTCTTGGCGCGAGGGCTGAACTACGGAACCACGCCAATGGAAAAAGAGATATTTTTAGGATTTTTTGCAGGGAGATGTCTTCAGGGAAATTAAAGCTCATCTTCAGAGGGATGCAATGAAAGTATTTTCAAGTCTTGTCTCTGTTCACAAGTCACGGAATGAACCCTCCAATGTGCGGGATGGGGATTGCAGGGACGGTGACAAATTGATGTGTAACAGACCTTATAGGATGTCATTAAAAAATACCTCACCAAAATGATCCTATGGGTTCAAATAAAAAAGAAGATCAGAGGATTCAAAAACTCAACATTCCTTGCTCTCATTCCCAAAGAAAGCCACCCCTCCTCCTTCTCCAGATCCAGGCCTATTTCCTTTGCAACTCATCATACAAAATCATTACCAAAATCCTTTCCACCCATCTCAAAGCTCACCTCCCAATCCTCATCTCTGATAATCAAGGAGGTTTTATCTCCAACAGATAAATCACTGACTCTATTCTATTGGTCCAAGAATCCATTCATTCTAGCATGATGATATCTGAAAAAGGATTTATTCTGAAACTTGATTTAGAAAATGCGTTTGACAGAGTGAGACACTCCTTCCTCCTCTCGGTTCTCCAGAAAATGGGATTTGAAGCAAAATTCATATCCCTCATCTATGCTTGTATATCCAATCCTTGGATATCTCCTTAGTCAATGTAAGACCTGGAAACTACTTATAATCCTCCCGAGGCCTTAGACAAGGCTGCCCATTATCTCCCTTCCTCTTCATTCTTATGGCAGAGTCTTTCAGCAGGGCCTTGGATCACAAGCGCAGAGTCGGGCTAATCACAAGTATCAAATTTAGCAATGGAGTGAAAAACATAAATCACTCTCAGTTTTCTGATACCCTCTTTATGGGAGGAGCCACCAACATTATAGCTCAGAGATTTAAATCACTTCTTGACAAATTTATGCAATATGCTGGAGGGAAGATAAACTATCATAAAAGCTATATCTATGGGTGGAATGCAACAATCAACACCATCCACAATATAGCTCAAATATTTGGGGTCACCTACAAGTGGAATTGGACTCATTTTAATTATCTTGGGATGCCTGTCAGTGCAAGTCAGTTGAAAACTGAGGTTTGGAATATCACCATCGACAAAATGAAAAATAAAGTTCAGCAATGGGGGTCATCTTGGCTCAATCTGGCTGGGCACATAATCCTCTTAAAAGTTGTTCTCTTTGCCTTGCCTCTGTATCATTTTTCCCTGCTACAGGCTCCCATCAAAATTCAACACAAAATTGAAGCAACTTTAAGACAATTCTTATGGCAAGGCGGTTATAAGGAGAAGAATAAATTCAACTTGGTCAAATGGAGACAAGTTACCCAAAATTATGAAAATTATGGACTTGCAATTCACATTCCTAAGCTGTTGAATATTACTTTTGGGGGGAAAATAGTCTGGCGCCTAATAACGGGACAACAAACTTGGTGGAAGCAAGTGTTGGAGTCAAAATACCTCTCCACTACAAGGAAAAATATTTTAGACCAAGATATTACCAACAGACCTTGCTCATGAATTTGGGCTCTTTGTAAAAAATCCATTCCTTTCATCAACAACAACATCTCCAAAGTCCTGTAGGGAGGATGCAGCATAAATATTTGGGAGGATAAAATTATAGGGCATCCCCCTCTCTTAAACAACCCAAGCATACTGCACATTTAAAATTATCTCTGAGATCAAGGGATAAACACTTTGGAGCAAATTTCTAGTTGGGAAGAGAGCACTAGCATCTGGAATGGCTGGACCTTTCCAATTATGCCCACCCTCCTCTAAAATGATCAAGCAATTCAGAAAGGGATGCTCCATGGCGTGACTCTTTTGTCAAAAGGCAAAGAAGATAGCTTCAAATGGGATCCTTCTAGATCTTCCTACATTATTAAAGCTGGGTATGAGTCCCTCCTCAACGAGAAATTCCCCGCTCCTCCTTGGGCCGTCTGGAAAGAAATTTGGAAATCAGAAGCGCTTCCAAAGGTCAAAATATTTATCTGGATATTTCTCAAAGGGGAGGTATTGACCGTTAAAAACTTAAAAAAGAGAGGCATCCATGGTGCTTCCAGATGCCCCCTATGCCTCAAGTCCGAAGAGACGATTTTCCACATTTTTTTTGGGTTCCCCTTTGCCAATAAGTGCCGGAATTCACTTATGGATCCCTTCCAGATTGATATAGGTGCAATCAACTCGGTCTCGGACCTGATTACCAATTGGAAAAAGAGCTACCCATTGGGAAAAAAGAATAAGAATGTAGCCAAAAGAGTATGGGACACCCCCCCATGTATTATTATGGAACATTTGGCTTACAAGAAACAAGGTTATCTTATAAGATAAAAAACCTTGCATAAGGAAATTCCAGATTAAGACTTGGAGTCTCACCATTGAGACCATCATTTCCAAAAATAACAACCACCTTAATCTCAATGACCTGCAGGCTGAATAAAGAATCTTCCTTGGCAGTGATTTAGACAATCCTCCGATGTACAACAAAACTCCAGTCAATTGATCTTCCCACAAGGAACAATGTAAGATCAGACTCAAAGAGAAAGAGTTTATTGAGTGGCTTGACAGACTCAAAAGACTTGCGTTCTTCTTTGATCGTGCCTCAAAGGCAAACCCAGGAATAGCAGGGGTAGGAGGTCTCATTATGGATGGGCAAGGTTGCATCGTGGCTTCCTTCGAATGGGGGCTTGGGCGTTTGTCAAACAATAGAGCTGAAGCTTACACTCTGTTGAAAGGCCTCCAAATAATTAAGAATTTTAAAATGAAAAAGGTTATGGTATTTGGTGATTCAACAATCATCATAAACATGATGAAAAATTCAACGTAGACCCCCAACATAGCTCTAAGCATACTTATTGCTAGATGCCGCATCTTGAGTAAGGATATTGAAGATATCTCCTTCTTTCATGTTCTCAGGACAAATAATAAGAAAGAAAGAAGATACCCTGGCTAACAAAGCTTGTAGCAGACCAGCCGGTCAACTCCTTTTCCAAGAAGGTATAACCTTTTCTCCCTTGCCATGATTCATCTCCCATGCACAATCTCTGTTTGCCCGATTCTCTGCACCTCTACGATCCCGACAGGGTAGGGTTTCCATTCCCAAATCTCTTTTAGCACCATTCTCGTGAACTTATCTCTTCGTGAATCTTGCCTTGCCTCTCCTCTCAATCTGTATGCTACTCATGCCTCCTTTATTTATTCAGCTTCCGTCTTCACTATGAATCAACAGACATGCAAAGGCGATTCCTATGTGCCCTCTGATATCCATTCTCCTCTGCGTTCTGTGATCCTTCGAACTCGCCCTCTTGGACCTTGCCTCCCTGGGCGCTTAATCGCTAAGAATCCCGTTCTACATTCCACTCTAATTTGTCGAATCCTCACAGCCATACCTCTCACCTTTATTCCTCTCACCCGCAATCTGTCTACTTCTGCATCAATCCCGATTCAATTACTTTTCCTATCTTCCAGCAGTGCAGAGTTTTCATCAAAATTTCCGCCTCCATTAGTGTGCAGTTTGCATTCCTTCATAGTCAATCAGTGCTCCTACTTTCCACTCAACTTCTTACTCAATCATCAACATTCCTACCCTCTCTTCCCTTTGATATCACGAGGAATGAAAATTGTTTTCATTGTGTTGATCTTCAAGCTGAGATGGAGTTTATAAGAGGTCAGTTAAAGATTATGGAAGATAAACATCAAGCTGACACCACCTTCCTTCAACATCGAGCACAATCCTTCTAGGAGCAGCGAAGGGGAGCCACTAACTGCTGTGCTCACATGGAATAATCCTTGCAAATCTTGCGTTACATGCTAGACAAGCGTTCGACACCTAGCTCTAGGTCAAACAATGTCACCACTGCCAATCTGGGCAATAATCAGGACAACACTGATGCTTCAAATGGTTGGAAAATCAGCAAAGACTAATCCTCATTCCTCCATCTTTCTCTTTTGATCATGTCATTTAAATTTGCACTTATGCTATCATAGTTTGTTAGAATATATCAAGAATCTGTTATGCAGTATAGTAGTAATAGTTGTCACAAAGGAGGCTCGGTATTTTGCCACATCACCCCTCCATGGTTATCCTCTCCATCACTCGAATGTAACAATGAATTCTTTCCCCTTTTTTTTTGAATATAAAATAGCAACCGAATCAGTTAAAAAAAAATAGATATTGACAAGAAAATAATTAAATTGCATAAAAGAAGTTTAGCCTATTGCAACATGCATGAAGGTCTGAACGTTCATTTTCCAGAAATATGGAAATCCGAAATTTCTCTTTGTACAATCAGAGAACCCTTGAAAAAAGAATTGAGAGAGAATTCACTAATGGACTGTCAAATAACCCAACGAACAATAGGTGTGTGTTCTGGCAAAAGGTACAAACTCTTGAGCAAGTTGAAGGAGTCAAATTCAGACTTAACAAGCCAAATGCCTTGGAAAAATCAGAAGAAAAGCAACCAACTTTTAGTATCAAGAAAAAATCATGTGAGAATCCGCAAATGGGATGAACTAAGAATGCAAAAAGGAAAACTTATAAGAGTAGGAATAATATTCCTTATAAAGTTACAATTTAAACTTGGTATGGGAAATACAAAGAATAATAATAATTAGCGTATTTTGTAAACGCATATATTAACTATGAATCATGCGAAGATAAATAAATACAAGTCTGAAACTGTAACCAAAATAATTTTTATGATGAGAAGAATTGTAAAAAAAACAGAGGAGACGTTTAGAAGAGAGTGTGAAAATCATGCGGGTGTATTATAAATTTAAGGAATGTATGTATATTCTTTTACAGAGTTGAATAAATTAGATTACATCACTTTCGTTATAATATACATATAAATAAAGTGTTATTGTAGAAAACAAATAAAATGATTAAAAAAATGAATCGTAAATAAAATTTTTGTAATGGAATAAAATGAAAACTGTCCAATCAGCCCATGAAATTTTTTAGCGCAACCAAAGAGGAGAATTAGTAATTTAAATTACAAAGGGAAATAAAATTATTCGAAGTGTTCAATAATATAAACAAATAATCAATTAATAGTAAACCGAAATAGGGTATGACACCCTATTATGTAATAACGATAATAATTTTGGAACCCTATAGCTAATTAAGAACAAATAACAAGGACAAAGAAATAAGGGATTTCAAAATTTATGATAAGAAGCTCGACCCAGTTCATATAGTTGAGGAAAAACGAAAAACCAAAATCAAAACTCAACAATTACCATGGATTAAACCTGACATAAAAATAATGAATAGAAGAAGACAATCTTTTGGTAGCCGAGAAAACCTTAGAGTTTAATGGGTTGAAACCCTAGTGGGTACTAAATATTTGAAAAAGAAAAAATTAAATAATGGTGGAGTAAATTAAAAAAAAAAATATATATATATATATTACATTGAGGAGTTTAAAGAAAAGAAATGAAGAACATGTTGACTAAAGAGGTAATCAAATATCTATCTATTGGCTTTAGGAATATATTGAAATAAATCACTTACTTATTTTTTTCAAAAATAAAATTGTGTATGCATATAGAGGTTCATTATCTCAAGAATTAGTTGTATGTCTTTGCAAATCTGAAGTAAATCAAAATGAATACAATTAGATATGTAATAAACGATTACAACTGTAATTTAAGAAGAAAGATTGGAAATATTAACCACTATAGAAACCTCTTTTAGAGATTTTTTTACCTCGGGAAGGGAGACAAATACGTGACAGGCGGAAACGATTCATACTTGATAGAACACATAGTCTACTACCTCACACGATAAATGTAGGCAATACATCAATGAAAATAGGCTTGGAGAACATCTATTGGATTGTGTTGACGGAAAATATGGGTTGTTGTTGAAATCAGAGAGTGAAACCCTAGTCGTAGAGCAACATAACCAAAGGAGGGTCAAGTGAGAAATGAATCAACACAATCAAAATCGAGAAAGTTAATTAACCAAACATTGAAACCCTAACTTCAACTTTGATTTTTAATTAAACTTTGAACGATATCAATCATTGGTTTGATCTATATGGTGGTGTATACATGGTAGCGGGAAAGGAATTCCCACTTAAGCATAAAATAATCCAAAAAAACATTACAATGTGTAACACCCTCCTCCCACATTTACCAAGCTGACTGGTCCACTAGGGTAAACATGTGATGAGAGGATACTATGATGTGATTCAACTCCCCATGTATAGTTAAGGAAGTGGAACCGACAAAAAAAAACCATGTGACCTTCCTCAACAGCTACAGACCCTTTAGGAGGCAACTAACCCTTCCAGGTGCTCAACCCTTGAGACAACTTGTCATTTTGTTGATCTGGACCCTCAACCACTCCCATGGAAAGCTATGCATGTGATTGAGACATTCCATTCGCTCCCACTGCAAAGCATGCCAACACACATTTCTGAGCTAGTGACCCCAGATTCTGAGCCACTTTTTCAGGGCTAGGTCTCAGGCCACTGCCCAAATTTTAAGGAAAATTTCAGAAATGATAAATAATAATGAAATCAAACTACTAACACAAACATTTGTTCAAGGACTTGACTAGACCCGTACTAGCCATGACAGAAATTTCGTCAAACACGTCACAAATATGAAATCTACAAGTCAGAACAACAGATCTGAGCATAAGGGACTCATACTTATCTGAGATTTGTGAGGAAGCATTGATGCCTTATCAGAATAGCTGCATTATCATCTATTAGGTCATATATTTTTTGTTCATTCGTTTGCTAATCAAAACATGATAAGAGCCATACATCAAGTCTGTCATAAAACATACTTATAACCAACATAAATAACAAGGATATAATAGCCATAAAAACCACATATGAACATGTACATTTACACATGAAATACCAAGGAGAAGGAGATCTTAGTAATGAATGCATAAGCCAACCAAGTCAGGGACTTCCACGAACCACCCGACCATAGTTGGGTTGAACCAATTCTTTGTTTCAACCAATCATCCATGTGCCATATTCCAAGCATGAATATGGGACTCACAACAAAACCAATCCAGGTTTCCTCAAGATTTACCACAATCCACTAAGGGATTCCTAGGCCCAAAAAATAAACATGCAATACTAGGCTTTACTGCAATCCCACCATATACTAATCCAGGGATCATTAGGCCTACACAATCATGGATGCCTCAGTATCTCTCCACCTACACCATGAGGAATTTTATGTCTCCTAGTCTCTAGGATTTATCGTATATCTCGCCATTCACTAGTCAATGATTCTTAGGCCTAATCGAGACTCCACCCTCTAGGATTTACCGTATATCCATCCATTCATCGGTCGAGGATTCCTAATAGGCCTAATTGAGGGCATAAACCTCTAGGATTTACTGTATATCCCTCCATTCACCAGTCAAGGATTCCTAGGCCCACCGAGGAACATACAATATGGCTTTACTACAGTCCCACCTTCATCGGTCTAGGGATTCCTAAGCCTTGTGTTCTTCTCCAGAGACCACCCCTCTTAGTTTAGAAACCATCCGGTAATCCAACTCAACCAAAATGAGAGAACCCCATCACACCATGGCTATATGGAAATGGCAAGGCAAGGCTGAAAATCACTGTCACACTTGGAAAAACCCATGACAATGACAAAAAGAGAACTAGATACACACATGCATGTACCATGCATGCAAAATATAGTAAGGAAACCACACATGCAATTTGATACCTGCAAGTAATCCTGCTGTAGCTGCTTGATTATGCTCTTCCTTGCTTGATCTTTGCTTCCCTTTGCCTTCTTTTCTCTTCCTTCTCTTTTCTTGATCCAATTCTAGAATGCTCCAAGAATAATCTAAGTGTCCAAGAGTGTGAGAGATAGAGAAATTAGAGGGAGAGAGCTCCATAATTGAATTGACAAAAGGTACCAACTGATCCTCGAAAGCATTTTTATTAATGAGGCCTCTATTTTCTTCATTTTCCATTATTTTCCTCCTCACATGAAACCTGTGACCTTTCACCTTCCTTTTCTCCTAATTCCAATTATTTTCATAAATAAAAATGCCAATAATTCCATTTTTCCTTTCAAAGCCTTTGGCATTTTCTTTAGCCATAATAAACCAAATGAACACCCAACATTCAACTTGGAATATGCGTTCCATGACCTTGGTTGTTATTTTTCCTTTATTACTTTTATTAAATGGATTTTTGACGAGGGCTGTTATAGAATCCTCCCCCTCGGGGGAACACCATCCTCGGTGTTCAATGACAACTACAACCAACAAAACCTACTGAAAAGCAAAAAACATACTGCCCATGGAGCTTTAGAACTTAGCTCGATGCAGTATTTACAATGGTTAACTTACTGAGAAGCAAACAAACATGAAAAACATAATAACATTACAACCATAATGACATGACACCCATACCGCTTAGTGGATCTTTATAACACATCTCATGGCAGTATTTACATCCATATACATACGTACATATACCAAAACATCACACCAAAACATATGTCAAAAAAATTCGCTCAACGAGCAAATAGAGAAGGATACATAACCCACATCTGATCATCCATCTCCCATGTAGCTTCATCGAGCCCAAAGTGCTTCCAGTGCACTTTTAACCTACTTGATTTCTCGGTTCCAGTGCATGAACATCTTTTTTTGCAAAATACACCGAGGTTCTGGCTGGAATGCTCCTTTTGGCTCCACCTGTAATACAGACCAGTCAAACACATGGTAAACATATTTAACATACTTATTAAGCAATGACACATGGAAAACATCATGGAATTTCATGATTAGAGGCAGTGCAAGTCGATAGGCTAATGGCCCAATCCTTTCAAGAATCTTGAAAAGTCCACAAAACTAAGGTGCCAGCTTGGCACATGGCCCGATCCTCAAGGAGCTCTTCATGGGATTGATGCACAAGTACACCTGTTCCCCAACCTAACACTCCTTAAACATCTTGTTCTGATCTGCATAAATTTTTTGTTTATCTTGTGCTGCCTTTATATTCTTCTTGATTACCCGTGTTTCCTGTTTCATTTCTTCCAACATATTCGGTCCTATCAACACCCTATTCACTGGATCACTCCAACTGACGGGAGTATCACAACTTCGCCCATAAAGTGCCTCAAACATACTCATCCTCAGTGACTCCTGGTACCCATTTGTTATAGGAAATTTTGTCACATTTGGTTAGTCAACCTACAAATTGGATCAATTAACATCCTTTTACCCCTTGACATCATCATAACATAAATACCAATGTACAAAACTCTCATATCCCAAAGTTTCTTCGTGAAAAAAACCTTGTTTCAATCATTTTAAGAACCAATGCTCCCTAACATCCTATTGGAGAAAATTTACATATAGGTTTCTCCACTATGGCCTGCATTGATCACCTACAAGTGGCTCCACTTTACACCTATGTTGGTTCTAGAAATTCGGGAAAAAGAGAGAAATTATGGAAGCCTCTTTTTCTAGAAGCTTCCAGAATTTGTTACAACCATTTACTTATGATAAAACATTCAGATCCTATCCTATCTTACCTTGTAGTTTCCATCCCTTATCCTTTGATCCCATCCTCCCATCAAGAGTGGATATCAAGCCCTTGATTGGTAATTGGATAAGAAATCATAACTTACTCCCCTTACCTATATATTTGTGGCCATCCACAAGCTAGGGGTTGGATTTTGGAGATAGAATCCTACCCTCATGCTGTTGTTGTAAAGAGTTAACATTCTATGCATTAGGGTGATTAGAGGTGCACTTTGTGACAAATAAAGAACAAGTTAGCCTAGAGGAGCTCTTCTACAAGATCAACTTCTATTTCTGGTTGTAACTCCTTCCATTTATATTAATGCAAAGATTTCTTTGTTTTCCTATACATAATGTTATGATTTCATGTATTTCGATGCCATGTTGATCCATTGAATGAAGTATTTAGATAATGCTACATAGATTTTGTAGATTGTTGGCTTATGTTGTCTGATTGTGTAGGTTATAATTTTGGCGACGAGAGCTAGGATTGGAGCATTCAAGCCAAGAAAGGAGTGAAGCATATATCAAATTATAGGTAGGATTCATCCCATTATCTATTTAATTTAAGGAAAACAATAGCTACTTTTTCCTTCTATTGTTTTAGACTAAGCCACCTAGTCTAGGGAAGACACTTCTTTTTGCAGTCGTAGATTCTGCATAAAAAATAGGCGACTCCACTGGGGATGGGTATATTCCTTTGGTGGTTTCTTTCTCTTTAGTTTTTTATTTTGCCTCTTCTTTGGACCTTCATTTTCATCTTCAGCCAATAACAAACCTAGGAAGACCTTTCATTGAGTCTCAATTGCAAAATTTGTGCCAAAACTCTCTTATTCTTGACTAATGCTCCCTCTGGTCTAGAGACATAGCGTTTCACCTCTGCATAGCCCTCCATGTGCCCACATTGCAAGGAACAGGTGCCTCTTCTACACCTATGCTGGCTCCTGTTCATGCATAAATTTTCCTTTGTCTTGATTTTCTCTCAGATCAACCTGCTTCCAGCTGATCTTTCTTGAGTCTTGAGTGCCTTGTGGTCCCTATGAAGCCTCCATTTGGTTTGCATATGTGTTTGATTGCCTTTGATAAGGATTTATTAAGATTTTCCTTTGTTCTTATCATTAGGTTACTTGCAAATTGATTCTGTTTGATCATTGGTTGTTTGGATGAATTGTTGTTCTAGTCCTCATTCTGAAAAGTTTATTTGAATAATTAATTAAACTTTGCATATTAGTTTTCTTCATTTTTGAAAATTAAGAGACTTGAAAAGAAAAATATTCACATTGGAATTTAGGATTTTGTGTGTGCATTGAAATTGGAACACTTGCATTGGAAAGGGATTGCATTTACCACATTGTTTGCTGCATATTGTTTGTTGCATACTCTTTTTCTTTTCCCTTCCTTAGATAGATTTTCATTGAATGAGAAAGATTCCATTTTCTCATGCTATTTTTCATTTTAGGACATTCAGGTGACATTCCTGGTGAGCCCAAAAACTGAAACTTAATCAAAGATAAATAGTAAAATTTGTTGAATCAACTTAAGAAGCATTTGTAACATTAACGCAAACAATTAGAGTTCTAGGCTAGAGACGTGTTCTGATGTCATTAAACGTAGGAGTTGTTGTTGTTTTCCAGTGTTGCATCCAGGGGAAAAATACAGTTCCACGTACATGAGTGTATAATATTTTTCTCCACATACTTTTGGTATATTTGACAACACTCCATGCACGTAAAGTATATGGGAACGCTCTCATCTAGCGATTATGAATTAGACAACACTAGTGCGAACTTCACTCCCACGCATCGTCGAGTATATTTTTGGATTCCCCTATAGGCTGTTATCCTTACCATAGGTAACCGAGTCGGTTGCCTTATATATTGTGATACACCGAACACAACATTCAGGGAGATTAGTTTCCGTACGTTAAGTCCTTGGTTCGCCAAGGTGTATATTTCAGTTCACAGTTGCTTAATAATCCTTTATGCCTACATTATCCTCTTTTTTATTTATTTTTGTGTTAATTTATAAAATTTATTATTCCAACGTGGAAGAACAAAATCTCTCGCCCCGTCGTTCACGTAGAATGAAAGATAAGCCTCCTCTTCCATCAGAGGCTACTCTTGGCCATCGTTAGAAGCATACGAAGACACAAGCTACTAAATTTGAAAATTTAGGAACCACTTATGTTCCTCCTCTTGATATTGATCCACTGGAATCATCTATCCCTTTTAGTTTCGAGCTCGAGATTACATATACTCTCTCCGGTGAATTTGACACAATCAAAATAGAGGTACTTGAAACCTTATTACTTGAGGTTATTGAACCTGAATTTCCCGAGTTAGATACTTTACTTCCGGATATTTCTTAAGTCGAGGAGCCTTTTCCATCTTCACTTGTTACTTCAAGTCCTTCCCCTTCTATTCCTTTCTCTAAGATAAACCTCCACCTATATATCTTGGACCTGATGATGAACCTGTTTCGTAAGGACTTGTGAGTATTGAAGAGATCTCGAAATAAAAGCCTCATCCTTCTAATCATTTTCGTTGGAGTGGACTCCATTTTTATCAGACTGATCCTCTTCCTCCTCTTCAAACTCCAACACAAACTCCTTTTCTTGATTCTTTGGGCTTACTCACAGTTCTATCAGGATAATATTCATTGGGATTGTTAACCATGACTGGATGCAATCCAACCTCTCAGCCCGTGTCGAACACTATGGTTGAGACATCAAATGTTGCTTCATCATCTATGTTTATGACATCACTAGAAACACATCTATATGGTGGCTCGTTTGTCCCATTTAGTTATCAGTCTTTATCTGGTACCTTTTCTGGTGCAACTTCCAGTCCTTGGAGCTCTCCCGTGTCATCTAATTCGGTAATCCCATCTGGTAATTCTCTTAGAATTCCACTTAGTCTGATCCTCCTCCTCAACCTACACTTATGAATGAATAGCAGGTTGGCCCTTATGTTAGTGGGTAAGGTTATCTTCATTAACCTAACTCTCCTTATGTTGGGTACCCTACATTTGGATCGCAGTTTCATTGATCATCCCCTCGTCTTTTGGTAGGGGGGAAACATGTTGTTGGTATACCTCAAATTGGTAATCAAACTTAATATAGTCCTCCTTATCCTGGAATGGTTTCCAATGTTTGGTAACCTATTTTTCTCGTCCAACGCGGTTCATTTTGGGACCGATTATTGAATCCTCAACCTGTGCCATCTTCATCTCAAATTTCTATCCACCCATCTATACCTCAACAAGCTCAAATACATGTGAGCCAAGCTTTACAGGATGTTGTTGCATCACAACCTATTCCGTTGATATTTGGTACCTTTGAGATTCCACTTACCCAACCTTTACAAGGTACCTTATAGTCTCAACCGCTTGGGCAAGGTACTCCTCAAATTTCGATAGGAAAAAATGTGTATAGTGTGGCGCAGTCCCATTTGAACCCACCTTATGCTGGGATGATGCAAAATACCACGAGGAAACAATATAAACCCTATCAGGGAAATCCTCAAGTTCCTTTTCAAGGCCAATACATCCAAACCGACCATTCTAGCCTTTGTAGGGTTATCCTGGAGCTAAACAACAAGGTTACGCTGATGTTGGTTACTAGGGTCCTCCTTATTCTGGTGCCTAGGTTACTCCTTATCAGAACCCTCCTTATTATGGTGCCCAGGTTGCTCCTTATCAGAACCCTCCATATCTGTAAACGTAAGTACCTATTTCTCATGCGATTCCTTCTTATCTAGGCTATCCTTCACTGGATTTCAATCGACAATTACCTTTTGTGGCGACTCTCAAATTGTCAGAATTAACTCGACTTACCAACAATCCCATTGCTCATTCACCTTGGTGGCCGATAATTCCCACCAAATTTCCTTCCAATATCCCAAAATTAAATAGGAATCCCGGAGAAGACCTATCAACCCATGCCATGACATATCATTCGTGGTGTTCTTCGAACTCCCTCAATGATGATTCCATATGATTACATATTTTCCAATATAATCTTATAAGTACCGCAACTAAACGGTACATTGAGTTACCTAGAGGTTCATTTCATGATTTTAGTTCCTTAGCTACCACCTTCCTCGTGCATTTCCAATTACCCATCCGATGTGAAACTGGAACAAAACGTCTGACCAACTTTAAAAAATCTAAAGCCACTCACAATTCAGATCACATTCACGAGTGGTGACATCATCACCGGATGGTTAAGACATTTGTCCCAGATCAATTTTTGGTAGATTAGTTCATTAAATCCATGTTTCCATCTATCACAGAGGATGTATACAAAGGTAGAGTCATGAATAAAGAGAAAGTAATTGTTCGTGCTCAATATTTGGAACTTATCTATACCCAATCTAGAATTCTCTAAGAAAATATACCAGATGCTCCGAGACCTTCAAACACTGTTCCTTTCACTTGTGGTAAAGAATCTCATGTTGTTGATGGCATCATTGGTTCTGCCAGTTCGCAGATAGTGAGAAAATCATCTGGTACTACCCTCACTATTTTTTCCCAAAACAATTCATCCAATCTTCCCATGGCTTCTTCTTCCAAGACAAATGTTGTTTCATCTGATAAAGGAAAATATCAACAACAACCAAGAAGTAAGAAGAAAGGGAAAGGAAAAAAGAAGAAATATTCTCCATCGCAGGATAAACAAACAAATAAATCCTATGATGAGAAATGAAAGCCTCGATACCCATGCTTGATTCAGAATAAGGAGCACTTTACTCGTGATTTTCCTCACCGCATGGAAGTGAACCATTTTATGAAATCCTCCACTTCTCCCACCGTGTTGATGATATGTTTCCCAATCAAGAGACCCATATGGTTTTCGGGGACCCATCTTCCTCTAACATGGTTTTAATGCTTTCATCCTCAAAGCATAAATCTGATGTTATGGTGGCTACTCGGAACAAGGACTATGGTAATGTGAATCTTCCGAACGGTCAGGCTACTAATCAACCTGAAATTTCGACATCACCTCCATCTGGTTCTCCTCCACCTTTGATTCCTACAGAGTTAACTATTAAGCCTTTGAGGGACGTTATTCATAAGTCTTCTTTCAACCCTCGTGTCTGGGCTGCTCAAAATTACAAGGTAGTTTAGGACTTGGCTCAGTCCCCATTTGCTATGTCGACCCTTGAGGTGTTGAAAAACTACCTCACCCAAAAAATAGATTTTCTTTGAACTATAGGATGTGTGGATCCTTTAGATTCCTACCTAGTTATTTTCAATCATGAAAACTATTCCCCTCGACTTCCAGCTCAATTAGCCTTTTTGATCCAAGTTGTTGTCCGCGTTAAGAACATCCATCGTTCTATTGTGGACAAAAGAGCCTTGACCTGCATCATGTCTATGTCTTGCTGGAAGGTGATTGGTTCTCCTTAATTGAGTCAGTCATCCACCACATTGAAAGCTTTTGATGGAAGAATGTATAAGCCTTGTGGTATTTTTAATTCCTTACAAGTGGAATTAGGGGGAAAGACTATATCCATAGAATTATAATTTATCGATGGACCTCTTGATTATAATCTTCTACTCGGTTGCACATGGGTTTATGCCATGGCTACAGTCATTTCAACTTATTTCCATATGATCTCCTTTCCTCATAAAGGCGGGATTGTGGCCATCGACCAACTCATATTTTTTGCCTATGATTCTCATGTTACTGGAAGTGTCTTGCTTATAGCGGAAGCCCTACACTCTTATCAACATGTTGGGGTTGAAATGTTAAATGACTCCTCGCTCATGGGGACCTTTTCGCTTCCTCTTCCTCCTCTTACTGACAACTATCTTTGGTTGCTTATATTAACATGATATCGTCTTCTATTGTCTAGACTGATTCATGGATAATACCAGATGAAACTGACATCAATAGTTTTGGCAACCAAATGCCACTTAGTCCTATTGAACTTGATTACAAAGATATCTATTCGTCTTGTGCAGCTCATACCTTTACCTTGATCAATTGGGTCATTCAATCATTGGATTATGGCACATATTTTTATCCATTCTCTCGTGTATTTTATACCAATGAGAGCATCATAGAGATCATGATGGAAGATGATGCGCCATGGGACGATCAACACCATTGTTCCTTCTTACTAGATTCTATTGAGGGTAATATATGTGATGTTTATCTACCCAATTTCACCAGATCCTTTATGAGTTATGTTTCTATCCACCAAGTCGATTCTGAGAAAAATATCTCGAATATAGAAGAGACGATACCTCTTGACATTTATTTCAAACCTGGTGTTGTTGAAAATATACAAATTGGTGCGTCTTGCTCTCCATTTGAGATTGAGACATATAAAGTCCCTTTTCAGGAATTTCATGATGTCTTTGCCTGGACTTATGAGGATATGCTAGGTATCGACCCAAATATAGTAGTGCACAAAATTAAAAAGTATCTTGATGCTAAACCAATCTAGAAACGCCTCCGTCCGGTCCATCCAAAGAAGGCTATTGCGATTAAGAATGAAGTTGAAAAACTCCTTCGTGATGGTTACATCTACCCATTTCCCCTCATCGATTGGGTGTCTAATGTTTTCCCTGTCATGAAGAAACAAGGGAATATCCGAGTATGCGTCGATTGCAAGGATGTGAATCATGCTTGTCCTACGGAAAACTACCCGACCTCGTTCATCGACCAGATTGTTGATGACTGCGCCAGTTGCAAAATATATTCGTTCATGGATGGTTTCTCTAGATATAATCCAATAAACATTCTCCCAACGGATCAAACTAAGATTTCATTTACTTGCCCTTGGGTTACATTTTCCTACAAAAAATCCCATTTGGTCTGAAGAATGTTGGGGCCATGTTTTAGAGGGCCATGCATTACGGTTTTCACGATATTAAACACATTGTGCAACCCTATTTGTAAAATCTCCCTGCTCATCCTAAGCATCAGGATGATCACCTGCTGCATCTCAGGGCCATTTTCTTATGGTTTATATACTATAATATTCGATTGAATCCACACTGTTATCACTCTCCCAAAGGCTGACAATAGGATTGGAGAAAGGTAACCACAAATCAAAATTTAGTTAAGGTAGCTAGCCCTACACGGACCAGAGAGAGATCTCTCTTTTTTCACTTTAAAAATTCAAATGAATGGCTAAGTATCATATGATTTTAGGCTAGATATGTAAGCTTAATAAGTAAAATTTGTTTTATGTTTTGAATGTTGGTTAGAAAAGTCAGTGAATGGACTGTAAATGAGGTTTTTAGGTCTGAACTTCGAGGTGAACATGCAGAGAGTGTGTGAGGAAATATAGGTAGTTTGGAAACATATTAATCATTCATTGAGTATAGTATGAATATGGAGTAGAGTTTGAATGAGCACTAAGGTGAATTCATTCAATTAAGAATCAAATAAATATATTACGGTGAATCTTGTCTAAAACAGAGCATGCATAAACATGAATTCTGCTCATAATATGGTGAATCTTGTCTAAAAAATGAAGAAGTAGACATGATATTAAGCATAATATAATAATAAAACATGAGAAACACAGATGTTCCAAAGCATACCACAAGTATCTCAACACAATTTCTGCAAATTTGTCTCTGATTTCATTCAACAAGCTGGTGACAAGAGCTCCACTACAAAATATAAGACTATCCAACCCCACAAAAGAATAAATAGAGAATACTTATAGAAAATATGGAATAAACCTCATCAGGTTGAAATCCCATCCAAAATGGATCATAAATACAAAATATGAGTCATTTCCTAGATTTCTAGGGAGGATAGAAACCATTCCCTGAATTTTAGCTATGAACTAGGAGTGTTTTTCCCTTACATTAATTACATATTCCCTCATGATAAGAAGCCAAAAATAGCCCAATAAATCTAATTAAAATTCATAGCCTCGAATTTGTGACCATTTCTGAGCTTGACAAGTGTCCCGAGGGAATCCAATGCTGATCTGTGACAATTATGATTGAAGATTTTAAAAACAATTTGTAGAAGCGTAACAGAACTTTGGAGGAAATTTTGGGGCACTTTGTGAAGTCAAAATACACTTATAAAAAATGGGTCAACTAGCCCTATGTGTCTAGTTTCCATAACATCTTTAATTTTTCAAAATGGACCACGGGAAGGCCTTCAACAAACCATTCTCCCAGGGTCACTCAAAAGCGTAACAAAGGATCCAAAAAGTAGGCTGAAACATGAAAAGTAGGTGGGTTTTGATATTTTTCTCCCAAATTACCGCTTGTCATGCCATGAGGGTTCCTGATCTATGATGTAATAATCTAGATACATCCATACATGTAAATAAATCACCATTTAGATTCCTCCAAAAAAAAATCATATGAGTCCCTACCCTTCTGCAATGAGAAATTTCTAGAATTCTGCAAAAAATCATGTAAAATACCAAAAGTGCTCAAAATATTTCAAAATTGGTTCTTTAACACCTGTAAGAGATAGGATACACATCTAATGAAGCATCAATGAATAAATCCAAGCTTTCCTTCTCCTTGAGCTTCATTTGCTCCTCTTTAAGCCACTTTTTCACTTGTTTCAGCCTTATTTGAGAAATGGTATCCCTAGTATGATAATGACTTGTCATGTGCCTTTTCAGCTTGTTATCATTTTTAGCCTTCTTCAATAGATTCTCCATATGCTCATTAAATCTTGATATCAAAATCTCTCTATCCTCATTGATCTCCATGGCAATGAGCTCATCAAATTGCAACTCTTCAGATTGTTGAATTTGCTGTCTCTCTCGCTCTAGTGCCATTTTGAGGCCTCTTGTTCTTGGTATTTTTGTGTTTGTTTCAACCTCCATCTCCTGCATTTGGTCAATAAATTTTTTTTTATTTCCCTTACCTCTGTTTTCCTCCATTTCTGATTTGTACTTGCTTTGTAGGAGCTGATTCACTTGCAATTGAAAATTTTCCCGCTCAAGGAAAGTAATTCGAGATTGGGCAATGGAGAAGGTCTCTTTCAATTCTGATATCTATTTATTTTTCTTTTTGATGATGTATTCACCTAATTTGACCTCTTCATGCTCTGATACCTCAGGCTCCAATGACACCGACTCATCATGCTGATGCAAGAGAGGCTGCTCCTATATCTGACATTGCTCAACATGGGTGCCAAGTGTAAGAAAACTCTTGGTAGACTTAGGCACAAAAACTTGTCTCTTCCCTCTCTCATATGTGTGAGAAAATCCCACAAACCTTGGGACATATGAAAGCTGAATAGGCATGCTAGAAGAGCCAATCTCCATTGGCTGTGGTGATGATATAATAGGAAAGACATAAAGCATTGCTCACAATCTCTCCAAGAAGTTTTCCCATGTCATGTTTATGGAGGACAAGTGATGCAACACAATGAGATTGATTAGGCCATGATGAAAGAGAATAGTATGATGATTTTCCCTTCTGCTCTGAACCTTCTCAACCATCTTAATCAAGCTCCTATATAAATAATGAGGCAAATAAACTGTTTTGACTAAAGTAAAATGCATCAAAATCCCGATGTGATACCTATATAGCTTTGAGAATATTCCTTTGCATGTGCAGTACTTCATTATGAAAATCATCACAAGAGCATAATTTTTTATGAGATTTCTGAAAGGAAAAATATATTCTGATCATCTCTAGCATGAGGCTTTAGGAACTTCTTGTAGTTTTCAATGTCTAGGTCCACACCCTTGAACCACTGCTCTCCATGAGAGGGGATATCTGTAGCTGAAGAAATTAGGTCAGATGATAAGTTGATCTCCATACCTGCAAGAGTGACCTTTCCTGTATTGTATTTCGTTGAAAAAAGGCTGGACAACTCAAGATGATACCCCCCTTCCATAAGCCTTTCACAAAATGTTAAACACCGAGTTCTTTGAAAGCACCTTATGGCCAATGGCGAAGCATTAATCTCATGCATGGTGAATGGCTCATGCCAGAGATGGCACCCTCCTTTGAAGCTATTTTTTTTCACTTTCCATGGTGGTTTTTACTGGAATGATGAAAACCCTAGGGTGTCAATGAAATGAGTGAATGAGAATGGAAATTTGGAAAAATAGGGTGTAGGAAGGTGCGAGTTTGGTGGATGAAATGGAGGGTCTTGAAGCTGAAAAAAATTCTAGAAAAAATTGAGTAGGTAGTGTTGTGTGTTAGCTTCAAGTTGTAGGTGGGATGAGAGAAAATGGAAGTGTGGAAGGTATCAAAATGTCTAAAACACAGGGAATTTCCAATTTTGACTATGAGAATAGCTTGTGTAAAAGTAGGGTAAGTTTGTGAGGTGAAATAGTGGTGATGGGGTTGAGAAAAAATTATGAAAAAAAATTAGTGAATAGGATGGTGTCTTGTCTCAACAATGAAGGTGGAATGAAGGCAAATAGAAGGGTTTGATGATGAAACCTCAAAACACAGTCATTTCCCAATTTTGACTGTGGGAAAAAACTAGTGAATAAGTGTTTTTGATGTTTGAGGGCCATGGATCTTGATAAATTTTTTGATAAAAATTCAGTGGGGAGTATGGCACCTTAGCTCCATAGTGAAAGTGGAATGAGTCAAAATGAAGGGGTATAGGGTAGTCAAAACCCTAAAACACAGTCATTTCCCTATGTTGACTCTCTTCACTGTGTTGAAAAGTTTAGAGTGAGGGTTTGATAGTGTAAAACATGTTATGAATGGTGATGTGATAGGAATGTAGATGGGGCATGGGGTTGTGTGAATGTAGTTTAAATAATGGGTTGGGGTGTTAGGTTGAATAGGTTAGGCTTTGCCAACATAAAAAACAAAAATATATGTGGACAATGAACATCATGGAGAAGATGTAAAGTGACATGAATTTTTTTTTTTTAAATGATTCAAAATCCGACAAAAAACTAGCATGAGATGGTTACTTACCGTTTATGAGGTCACACCAAGGAATGGAGCTCGAACTTTGAAGGTTTGTAGGGTTTGGGGCTTGAAAACACCATAAAATTTCACCTTGTAGAAGCATAACACTGTGGTTTTCTCTACCTCTCAGAAGCGTAACATTGTGGTTTTATCTACCTCCCAGAAGCGTAACACTGTGGTTTTATTCCCACATAAATGTAACAACTACCTTTCTCTTTACTATAGGAGTGTAACAAAGTAGCCCGACAGTGAAATATAAAGCCGAGAAGTGTAACACCTATGGATTTGAAGGGTTATAAGTGATATTAATGGGATTTTAAGTGTTGGACTTTGGATTTTAGGAAGTGTGGAGGGTAAGTAGAGTGGAGAACTTCTCTCGCATACATATGAAAGGGTAAATAATGGATAAAATGAAGTTTGCATTTCCTTTTATAAGCTTTGATGACCCTTTTACCTTTTCCCATGACAATTACAATGACTTTTTAACCCTTTTGCACTTGAAAAGTGACACGCTGCTCCTTTAAGTGAGATGAGAGGACATAACAAACCATTTTTATTCTTTGAAATTTGAGGTGACTTTATGGATCCTTGATGAGACATCAAGACATAGTTTGTTTCTTTTCATGGGAGAGTGAGACTGCTTCTTAAAAGTTTGAAATCTTTTCAAACTTTTAAACTTTCACATTGGATATTGACTCTTTTCAAAACCAGATAAGATGTATTTGAAGCTTGAAATGAATCTCTTTGCATTTGAATAGTACAACAGGTCAAAATAACCTCCCTTAGAGCTCTGAAAATCACTGCTGACTTTTTGGTCCTTTAAATGAGACAATGAGACAAATTATTCAATTTTTCATGAAACAGTGAGACAGAGATGAGATGTTTGAATTTTTTTTGAAACTTGAGCCATATGAAACCAGAGATATGGATTTATTTGAACTTCATAAACATGACTGCTCCCTCACTATGGTTTTATGGATGAAATGGAGGATTACTGCGTTAATTTCAATGATAATTTGAAGGTTTTTTCAAAGGTAGAAATGAACCTAGACTTTGACCTATATGAGATGGAGTGACCTAACCCTAGACCTCTTCAATGATGAGGATGGATGGTGACCTTGAAACTGATGATGATGATGACATTGACAATGGTGATGATGATTGTAATGAAGGAGAAATAAACATGATTTAGACCTCTTCAGAGACCAAAATTATTTTTTGAGAACATGTTCGAAAAAGTAAAAAAAATTGACCTATGAATTTGTGGAAAACAACTGAAAGAGTAATTTAATCACTGACATACCTTGGATAACATCGGCTCCAGCTGGAGATGGAAGATCCTTCAGGAGGTGTCAAGAACACCATAGACCAAGTAGCCTTACCATTGGGCGATGGAGTCAAACTGGACTTTGAAAAAATTTGACAAACTGGAAATGATGAACTAATTTTGGAAATGACTTTGACTAAAAAAAATTGACTCTACTCTGACTTGAAAACTAACTAATTTTTTTTTAAAACTTTTTGAAAGAAAACACGAGCTGTATGTAGAAGTCTCATGACCTTCTCCTCGGGCTTCAAACTTCTGCAACAACTTCCTTAGTTGCTGGGACATCAAATTTAAAATGATATGTACAATGACAGTGAATTTCTTCTTCAGTTATCAAGTTAGATAGTGTTTGGGGAACCTAGCATTGAAATGTCCTCCCAACATTTCTTACCCTTCAAGATCCTCTAGTAAAAGTGCTTTGTTTCCTCTAAATGCAGTGATATTTTAAGGTCCTTTCCATAGATTGTCAAACATTCCATGCTTACTCTTGTCTTCATTCCAAGTATCCCAGTGAAGAACAACATCCCCAAGCTTGAAATAATCCACTTTGCTCTTCCTATCATAAATATATTTTATTTTCTCATGAAGCTTTGAAGTATGGCTGAAGACTTCATCTCTTGACTACTGTAGATGGATCATTTGGCTGATTCTTCGCTGAATGTCATTAGGCTTACTGCCGATCTCTTGCAAAATTTTCATCACCGGTACAACTAGAGAAGAAGGGAACAACTTGTCAACACCATACAAGAGCTAGAAATGTGACATGCTGATTGATCTCTTCGTGCTAACTCTATCCGCCCATAGAGCATTGGTAAGTTTTTTGTGCCAATTCCTCTTGTTTTCTTGCAGCATCTTTTTTATTATGTTCACAAAATATTTATTTGACGATTTAGCAAGCCCATTGTCCTGAGGATAGTATGATATTGAATGACCAAGCCTAATGTGATACTTGTCAAAAAATTCAATCATCTTCTTGGAATTGAAGGCAACTGCGTTGTGAACAACCAAAACGAGACAAGATATTATTCTCAAGAAACTGAATGATAACAATATCAGTAGCTTGCCTCGTGGGGATGGCTTCAATCGTTTTGGTGAAATAATATGTGGTAGTGAGTATCCATTTGTGCTAAGTTGACGATGGAGGATGAATCTTTCCAATGAAATCAAGTCCCCACTGCTGGAATGACGCTTGCACTTCAATTTTTTTTAGAGGTAAAGGCAAGAGTTTCCTCTTTCCTTGAAATATTTGACATTCATGAAAACTCATGACTGTTTAATAAACATTAGAAAATAAGCTTGGCCAATCGAATCCTGCCGTCAAGATATTATTAGCTGTAATATTCCAATAAAGATGACTGCCACATTCACCTTTATGAAAATATGTCATGATTTTTTCAACTTCTCCTTCAACCAAACAATTCAACAATACTCCACCCAGATCTTTCCAATATAAGATGACATTAAGAATGCAATACTTAAGAGATTTTAACTTCAATATCTAGACTTACTACTTGGAAAGTCGGGAGGAGGATTCAAGTGTTTAAAAACATGTACTATATCAACATCCAAGGTGATAAAGAGAAAATTTCAGCTACCTCAAGTAAAGTTTCAACATCTTGTTCTTCAGATAATGCAACAATAAAATTGATGTCCAAGGCATGAATATTTGAATCCACCATCAGCTTCGCCAGGCCCTGTCCTTTGATCATATTTGTGTTCTCGATCTCCAAATCATTCTCAAACATGGCAGTGATCCATTTGCTTCGCCGCCCTTCAGGATCATTCTGTGTAAGCACATCTTTGAAAGCAGTGTTTGGAACATATGCAATGATATGAGAATGTAAAATATAGACCTGGAAGTCCTTCAATGCTTTCACTAATGCCAAGGCCTGTTTCTCAATGATGTTATGCTTCAAGGCTACATCTCTTATGGCTCTACTGAAAACGGCGATGGGCTGTTCTTTATTCTGATTTTACTTTTGCATGAGGACAACAACAAGAGTATGCTACAAGGAAAATGAAAAAAATGATAAAATCAAGTGTATAATCCAGACTAATAAGGATAGGAGCATGATATAAAGAAAAATTAACTTGATTGAATGGTTTCTTCGCCTCTTCAGACCACTTTACTTCACTATCTTTCTTCAACATCTCAATAATCTTCCTTAAGTGTTTAGCAAGGTTGGGAACAAACCTTCTCAAAAAATTGATTTTTCCATTGAATGACTCAATTTCCTTTTTGCTCCTAGGATAGTCCAAGGTCTAAATTGCTTCAATCCTTGAAGGATCTATCACAATTCCATCTTTTTATATGATATGGCCCAACAATTTACCTTCCTCCATAGCGAAAATACTCTTCTTTGGGTTCAACGATATGCCAAACTTTCTACATCTTTGGGAAACTGTTTTCAAGTGCTATAAGTGCTGCTCATATGTCTTGGAAAAAATAGTGATATCGTCAAGATAAATGACCAAAAAGACATCCTTTTAATTGGCGAAATCAATGTCCATTTCTCGCAGAAAAGTAACCGCTGCATTCTTCAATCCGATAGGAATTTTTGCATACATGAAGGTACCCCAAGGTGTTGTGAAGGCTAGATTTTGTTGGTCATATGGATGAACAAGAATATGATTATAGCAGGAGTATCCATCCAACAATGAAAGCCTAGAACATCCAACTACCCTTTTGCAGAATATGGTCCATCTTTGGTAGCGGGGAATTGTCCTTCAATGACACTTTGTTCAGATTTTTGAAATCAATGCACAAGCGAATATCTCCTATATTCTTCCTTAATGGAACTATATTAGACATAAAATTTGAAAAGCAAAGAGGAACTATTATACCAACAGTGAATAATCTATTTATCTCCTTCTAAATAGAGGACAACAACTTGGGATTCATTCTTCTTAGCTTCTAACGGAAAGGTTTCTGATCCAACTTCAAGGGAATGGTATGCTAAATTATGATCTTATCATAGAATTTCAAATCAAAATATTCCCAAGAAAATACATCAGCAAATTGAGACATAAGCGCTGCATATTTACCTTTCATTTCTGCACTCAAATATTTTGAAATTTTTACCATTTTTGGCTTTTTTGGAGTGTCAAGATTGAGATCTTCCACTCCCACTTTTGTCGGCAACATGGTTGGTTTGCGTGCAACATAATATTGATAAAAAATATCTTCCAAAGGTACCAAGCCTCTTGGAATGGATTTATCTTTCAGGTCAAGAACTTGCATCTCTGGTGCATGGATTTCTTGGTCATCTTCATAGCATTGGTTGTCCATTTGAGAAATTACAAACTCATTTTATGTCTACAAGAAGTTGCTGATCTATTTATCATCTTAAAATACTTGCCAATATTGAACATTATCTGGGACAACAAGGCAGTTTTTTACATTATCTCATACTTCTTATTAGGATACAATATAATTTTGAACATGTTGGTCGAAGTGGCTAGAGAATCAACAATAACATTGTTGTCCCTTGGAATCAAAGATAAAGTGTACTCAGAAAATGTCTTGAGAATGTCTAGCACTGCATTTCGGTAAGATCACATCCTTGGATGCTTGGCCTAATATTCCCCTTTTAATTTCTTTATTACTAACTCATAGTCGCCATATACAGAAATATTCTTTGCACCCAACTTCTTGATAATTTTCAGACTGGCTATCAAAGCCTCATACTTAGCTTCATTGTTTGAAGATTCGAAGGTAGCTTGTAGGATGACATTCGAACATTTGTAGGGATGTTTAATGACTGATTTATAGGGCAGTGAATCCACACTCCAATTCTAGCCCCTTCTTTTCCCAAAGCTCCATTGAAGTCCATAGTCCACAAACTACTTTCCTCATCCGGAAACTGCAAATCGGATGGCTGAACTTTGCTTGCTATTTCAGAGACCTATGCTGTACCAAAAAATTATAATTCTTTTATTGTTCCATCACTTTTTTGAGTTGATGCACTTGGTTCCAAACCATTTGGCACTTTTTTACAATTTTCTTTATTTGTGAATTCTAAAACATAATTTTCTACAATTTATTCAATCAAAACTTCGAAAGACATTGAACATTCATCATTGAACAAGATAAAGGACTCTAAATCTGTATGAACAACATGTATAGGATGGTTATTTGTCTTTTCTCGGCTGCTGATCATGTAATTCATCTTACTTTCCCGGTATAGTTTCCTAAGTTGTCCAAAGATGGGAATAGTAGCATAAGAAAAATCAAGTTGTAAGGTACCTCTAAGCTTCGATCTCCATGACCGAGAAAGTAGAATTCCATATTTGGGTGGGATATTAGCCACAAAAAACATCCATGAGGACATTCTTGGCTGGGATTTGCTCAAATGCCACCACTAGGTCCTTTATGAGGCCAAGACATTTCACCCTTCCTGAATCAAATGAGTAAAGATCATGATAAGGTCTTGTGATGTCCAGTCCTAATCTATCCATAATGGCTTTAGGAATGAGGTTGTGAGAGGCTCTAGAATCAAGCATGGCATTATAGAGAATAAATTCATGGATTTTGAGGCTTAGATAAAATGGGGGGACTTCACTATCTTCTAAATCGCCATAAAAAATAGGACCAAAAAGAAGCTTAGGATGATCATCACTCACATTAACCATGTCTAACATTTGATCAACTCTAAGAAACTTAGAAACTTGAACTTTGTACTAGTTATTCTTAACTATTTCAGTTATAGGAATGGACACTTTCAACTTGGGAATTTCATTTTCAAGAGAAAAAAGAGCATAATGTTTTTCTACCTCGTTCAATGGTGCATATTTCTTCTCGGGCTGATATTTGTGTGAAGAATATTTATTATGTCCTCCTTATTGGACTTCATCTTTCCTTTGACCGCTAGAAGAAGCTTCATTTCCTTTAAAATTATTCAGAACAATAGGTCCCTTGTCTTCACTTTGATTCAGGGAAACCGCTTCTTTGGGATGAGCATCTACTTGAGCATTCTATTTTTTTTTATTAGAGGTTATAGGAACATTCATATTCCTTAGGCCATACTATCTATGTACTTGAGAAATATCATTATGATATCCCCTTTGATAATATTCCATGCGCACTGATAATATGTCATCATTTGACAATACAAATTGCTGATCATTAGGTGCACAAATTTTTGCAGAAAATTGATCTTCTTCAGTGAGGAAAATAGGTTGTTGATTTTCCTCAAATAAATGGTTCTCACCAGAAATTTATTCTTCATCATCTCATTAGGGTCTTCAGTATAATTCTTCTGAAATGAAGTGTGAATTTGATGCTGAATTTTTGGATCCTGACCCCTCTGTTCCCTTTTCTTGATCCTGTATTGAGGCTGTTGCTTTTGACCCCTGAAATTGGGATTTCTAAAGGAGGGTTCAACTTGTTGATCAACGATGGATATTTTATCCATAATATTCTCCATGGTCTTGATCAAGGTATATAGTTTACCTTCAGATGAAGTGGATGTTTCTTCTTTGATAGTGACTCTTTTTTCCTTATTGATTTTAGACTTCTTGATGATAAAATTGGCTTCCATGCTCACTGCGTTTCTCTACATTTCTTCAAGAGTTGATGGGTTTCTTTCCCTCAAATGATAGGCCATGTTAGGATTGATACTATCAGGATAATGAAGTAAAGAAAGGCCTAGAGGAGGCTAATATTCTAAGGAATTGAATCATATATTTTGTTGAATCTAGATGTAAAGTCTTGGACAGACTCATTGGGATTCCATTTCAAGGCATTATACTCAGCTAAGATTTGCAATGGATTTTTCTTCTCTTCCCATTTTTCCATAAACAAATCAATCAGTTGCTGTGAGGTACCTATTTAACTAGCTGTGAGTGAGCGAAACCATTTCTTTAACTCTTCGGAGAAACTATGTGTAATGATGCACATCTTGGCATCATCATTGTCGACCTCTTCAAGATCTATGAAGTCAATTACTTTGGCAACACACTGTTAAGCTGTAACCTCTAATGTTCCATCGAAAAGAGGAAGCCTTTGACCATAATTCTGAGGTAGTGGAGTGAGCTAAAGTGGTAGGATCAACGGAGAAAATCTGGCCATGACTAATGGAGGAGGTGGTGGAGGTGCTGATGGAGTGAAAACTTGTAGAGGTAATGACGAAATTAAAGGAGATATTGATGATGTCGATGTATAAGGAGGTGATATGGTAGGTGGAGCAAAAGTCTGCTGCTGATACTGAAAATAGGCCTTCTCTGAAGTTTCTTGAAAATTGTCTACAAGCCCTTGAGTTTATGAAAATTAGACCAGACTTCACTATCGAATTCAGACCCAAAAGATACTGAAAATGGTGCAAAGGACTCAAAATCGAAAGGATCAAAGGTGGCTTCTGAAAGAAAAGTTTCAGGCTTAGTTCTAGCAAAAAAATTTCAGATTTTGGACTATAGACCAAATCTTTTGGAACAAATATCGTAGGCAGAGAATTTGAATTGACAAGTGGAGGGACAACTCTTCCAACCTTCTGAGAGTTTGTTTTATGTTTTCTAAAAATAATCTCAGGATAATACATAATTGCTGAGGTATTTGGGTCTGGATTTGACCTGGTATGTCTTTTAGGAGCTAGCTTAAGATAGGAATTTTGGACGTTGGCTCAGATTTTAGAATTCAACCTATTTTGAATGCTAGAGATTGTCACTAACAAGTCTAACTTTCAGAGGATTAAATAAATACTCCCAGGGAATGTTTAGCAATCTCTCCTCGACAACGATACCAATAATGTTATCACTCTCCCAACTTCCTAAGGCTGACAGTAGGATTGGAGAAAGGTTACAACATACCAAACTTTAGGTCAGGTAGCTAGCCCTCCTGGACCAGAGAGGGCTCTCTCTTTGTCAAGTTAAACAATCAAATGAATGACTGAGTATCATATGATTTTAGGCTATATATGTAAGCTTAATAAGTAAAATTTGTTTTATGTTTTGAATGCTCGATAGAAAAGTCAATGAATGGACTGTAAATGAGGTTTTTAGGTTTGAACTTTGAGGTGAACTTGCAGAGAGTGTGTGAGGCAAGATAGGTAGTTTGGAAAAATATTAATCAATAATTGAGTGTAGAATGAATATGGAGTAGATTTTGAATGAGCACTTAGGTGAATTCATTCAATTAAGAAGCAAATAAACATAATATGGTGAATCTTGTCTAAAATAGAGCATGCATACACATGAATTTTGCTCTCAAAATTAAAAGATAGACATATATGAAGAAGTAGACATGGTATTAAGCATAAGATAATAAGAAAACATGAGAAACATAGATGTTCCAAAGCATACCACAAGTATCTCAACACAATTTCTGCAAATATCTCTCTGATTTCATTGCACAAGCTGGTTACAAGAGCTCCACTGCAAAATATGAGACTATACAACCCCACAAAAGACTAAAGAGAGTATAATTATAGAAAATATGGAATATTACACCTCATCAGGTCGAAATCCCATCCAAAATGGATCATAAATATAAAATATGAGTCATTTCCTAGATTCTAGGGAGGTTAGAAACCATTCCCTGAATTTTAGCTATGAACTAGGAGTGTCTGTCCCTTACATTGATTACATATTAAATCATTATAAGAATTCAAAAGCAACCCAATAACTCTAATGAAAAATCATAGCCTCGAATTTGTGACCATTTCTAAGCTTGAAAAGTGTCCTGAGGGAATCCAATGCTGATCTGTGACAATTCTGACTGAAGATTTTAAAAACAATTTGTAGAAGCGTAACAAACTTTGGAGGAACTTTTGAGGCACTTTAAGAAGTACAAATCCACTTCTGAAAAAATGGAAACTAGCCTTGTGTGTCTAGTTTCCAAAACATCTTGAATTTTGCAAAATTGGCCACGGGAAGGCCTTCAAAAATCCATTCTCCCAGGGTCACCAAAAATCATAACAGAGGGTCCAAAAAGGAGGCAGAAACATGAAAAATAGGCAATTTTTGAGCTTTTACTCCCAAATTTCAGCTTGTCATGCCATGAGGGTTCCTGATCTATGATGTAATAATAAAAATATATCCATACATGTAAATAAATCACCATTTAGATGCCTCCAAAACAAAAAGTCATAAGAGTCCGTTACCCTTCTGCAATGAGAAATTTCCAGAATTTTGCAAAAAATCATGTAAAATACCAAAATTGCTCAAAATATTTCAAAATTGGTTCTTTGACACATGTAAGCGATACGCTACACATCTAATGAAGCTTCAGCCAATCAATCCAAGCTTTCGTTCTCTTTGAGCTTCATTTGCACCTCTTTAAGCCTCTTTTTCACTTGTTTCAACCTTATCTAAGAAATGATATCCCTGGTACAATAATGACTTGTCATGTGCCTTTTCAACTTGTTATCCTTTTTAGCCTTCTTCAATAGCTTCTCTAGATTCTGATTAACTCTTGATAGTCAAATCTCTCTATCCTCATTGATCTCCATGGCAATGAGCTCATCAAATGTCAACTCTTCAGATTGATGAATTTGTTGTCTCTCTCGCTCCAGTGCCCTTTTGAGGCCTATTTTTCTTGGTCTTTTTGTGTGTGGCTCAACCTCCATCTCCTGCATTTGGTCAACAACAATAATTTTCTTGCCTTTACCTCTGTTTTCCTCCATGTCTGATTTGTAATTTCTTTGTAGGAGCTAATTCACTCGCAATTGAAAATTTTCCTGCTCAAGGAAAGTAATTTGGGATTGGGTAATGGAGAAGGCCTCTTTCAATTGTTCTATCTCTTTATCTTTCTCTTTAATGATGTGTTAAGCTGATCTGACCTCCTCATGCTCTGATACCTCAAGCTCCAATGGCACCGACTCATCATGGTGATGCAAGAGAGGCCGCTCCTTTATCTGACATTTCTCAACATGGGTGCCAAGTGTAAGAAAAATCCTCGTAGAATTAGGCACAAAAAATTATCTCTTCCCTCTCTCATATGTGTGAGAAAATCCCACAACCATAGGGACATCTGAAAGCTGAATAGGCATGCTAGAAGATCCAATCTCCATTTGATCGGAAATTGGATCAAGGGAAAAAATTAGCTCAAAAATGAAAGTGCTCAGAATTTCACCAAACATGAATGACAACGACCGAACCATTGCTAGGAATCCAACGCAACTTGTTTTGTCAAAAACAAAGTTTGGATGAAGAATTTATGGTCCGCTGATCACCATTCAGAACAAGCAATTTCAAGAAAAAAATATCGTAGAACAGGTACAACTGATGACATGGTAGTCCAGTAAACATGCAGATAATCTTCTTTAGTTTTTGCCCAATGAGGTTGTGACAAGTGGCACAATTGGATTCTCCAGTTTGGTTTGTGAAGGTGAAAATTTCCCAATGTCCTCCAATATTCTCCAAGGTTGAATGTGAATTCATACGGTTGGAATTATTTTTATTTTTAAAGGTTGAATTATTATATATATATATATATATATATATATATTCAACCATCCATATATATATATATATATATATATGGTTGAATATTTGATAATATATGATATTCAACCATATATATATATATATATATATATATTTAAATATTTATTATTATTAGATCCAAAATTTAATATCAAATTCCGCATACATTTTAATCTAAGGTCCGAGTTTCATATTATATGGTATGGCGGGATTAACCATTGGAGCGTAGCCATAGTCCATGATAATGCAAAGTTAATGGCGTATATTAGATGTTATCCAAAGGTTGGTTCAAACACAAATATGCATTGGTTTTATATAGTGGAAAAAACGTGCATGGAGGGGTGAGGTCAGGGTTTGACCCAGTGACTTCCCCCATGCCAGTACCGCCTTGCACCAATATGACACCACCTTGAGACTTGAAAAGGAAGGTGCAGACTTTTTATTTGAAGGCTATGCGGACTTCATATGGCGGAGCAGAGGGGGCCAACCCACGGGCCAACCCTCCTCCCACATGACCCTATCACATGACCTCAGATCAACCTCCCACTAAGCGTGGATTAGTGCACAGTTAACACGTATTAAGTGCAGTTAATATGTTGGCAATTTCGATGGATTCCCCAAATTTAGCGCCACTTCCAGATTTTTCAGGGTTATCTGGCAGTTTTCCAGATTTAGAGGCAGAATCTAAGGAAAACTTTAATGAAGCCTATATTGAACAATTTTTGACTAATTTGGGCTCAAGAATAGTCATTCCTACCAGATTGGCATGCTTTGAATCCATTGGAATAGCTTGCAGAGGAAATGGAGCAAATCTACAGGTTTTTTTGGTCACTTGAAGAAATTTGAAGCTCAAGGCCACCAGGAGGGAAGGCCATGCCCAGATCAGCTGAAGGCCAAATGGAGTGAAGGAATAGTCATTCCTAGCATATTTTCATGCTCTGAATCCATTGGAACAACTTGAAGAGGCAATGGAGCAAATCTACAGGTGTTTTTGGTCAGTTGAATAATTTTGAAGCCTAGGGCGACTAGGAGGGAAGGCCATGCCCAAATCAGCTGAAGGCCAAATGGAGTGAATGAATAGTCAATTTTTGATGTATTTGATGCTATGAACACAGTGGTACAATTTTCATAGGCGTTGGAGCACATTTGAAGGTGCTTTTGTCACTTTGGAGATTAAACAAGCCCATGGCCACCAAGATGAGAGGTTAAGCCTAAAGGAGCTGGTAACAAAATTCAGAGATTGAATAGTCATTTTTGGGGTTTTCATGTCTTCTGAAGCTAATGGAGTAGTCAAAAAATATATTGGAGCATCACAGATGCTTGTTATCATAATTTTAACTCATAATCCCAAGAAGTCCTATCTAGTTAAAACAGGTCCATGGAGATGTAGCCCAGGAGGGGTGGAATCCATTATCATCCATTGTGTTATGTGATTGTTGTGAGTTATGTTTCTACATTTAATTTTCTCTATATGAGTTTTTAAAAGTTAATTAACTCATAATTTTATGATAAAAAACACATGAAACTACACACATAAACCCCTTCACAAGTGGTTAACATGAGACGATCCTTAAACACATTTTAATACTGATGAGGGAGCTAAATTAGCAATAAATAGTTTTCCCATATTTAGATCAAGTTGGTATCAGAGCAAAGTTTTAGCTCATTTTAGCCAAGGTTAGATAATTCTTCTATAGCTATTGGTTTTGTGAACTTGCACATAGTGAACTTGCAAGTTTATGTGTGAAGGAAAAGAAGTCAAGATTGAGAATTCAGATCTCAAATCACAACAAAGAATCTTTGTATGCATTGACATGTGTGATGACATATTCATTAAGTGATGTTTCTAGTCAATATTCCTTAGCAAAACTCTTTGATAAAGAGTTGTTGCAGAAACTCTACATCACGATTGATAGGATGCAAGAGAAGTATTAAGATAAGAGGGAGATCATTAAACTTCAAGAACAATTGATTTCCATGAAGGAGGAGAAGCAAGAGCTTCTTGAAAAGTTTCATGAGATGGAGAATCAGCTGCATATTGCAAATGAGAACCTTGAAAATATGCATGAGATGGAGACTCAGCTCCATGATGCCAAGGAAGCCTTAACCAAGCATGTGCTTGAAAAATAGGTATGAAATTCAAGTTTATCTTCAATTTACTCTGAAAAGTAATGTGTAGGTGATTTTTAAAGACACACTAGAGGAATATGGTCTAAGTTATTGATGAAGGTGGACTACGAAGGTATTGGGCAAACATGCACAAGGCATAGTTGAGCCAATTGTTGTTGAGGAAAGGCCTAAGTATTTGGGTCTTGGTTATGGACAACATGATGGAGAAAGCTCTAAATCCAAGGAGGCACATGAAGGTGTTCTAAGAAGGACTTTCATTTCATGTTCATTACCTCAAGCTTGTGAATATTATGTTCATGAGGAATGCAAAAGTTTTAAACACACTTTGCAAGAAGGTGCTCATAAGCATGCAACTAATTAGAATGGCGAACAAGAGGATGTTGAAAGATATAAGACCATATAAGAAATTTTTGGTATTCTGAAGAGAGCCACTACCTCATCAAATTCACTTCCTCAAGAAGGCAACAAAGGTGAATGTTCAAGGTATAAATATGCTTTTAATCAAGTTGCTTTTGATTATGATAAACATGGAAATTTCTCACATAAGATTTGGAGAAAAGTTGCATGTTACTTTTGTGGTTTGGATGACCATAATGTTTCAAGATGTTGGAAGAAGATATCCATGTACATAAAACTTTTAAAGAAAAGGAGGTAGGAAGCCAAAGCAAGCCATGTTGAAAATAAGATGCAATTGTTTTTCACCCATTACCATAAGAAAGGTAATATTGTAGACACGTGTTGGACTTTGTATCCAACAAGTCATCCATGACATTTGAAGAAGGTGGAGAAAGAGAATGACAAGAATGTAAAAGAAGATTCCATAATTGATGTGGGTCAAGATGATTCACCTGATGATGATGTGCAGTTGAAAGAAGCGCCATTGAAATGGTTTGGTAAGAGATGGTTAGATTTCTTATCGAATTAAGGATTTTCATGTCTTTTGATGCTGATGCATTTCTTTTCCAATGGAATGCATGTTACATGTTTACGCCAAGAAGGTGATTGAAAGTGGAGTATGTTGACTCACTTTATTGCAACAAAATTTGTTCAGTTCAAATTTTTAAGTACATGTACATATGAGTGAAGTTCTTGTACTTATGATTGTACTTGTGAGAGATTTGAAGAATTGTATACATGCATGAGAGTTTGTGTGTATGAATAGTGGAATTTTGATGGTTTCATTGTGCTTGAACATGCATGAGGGATTGACTTGTGTTGGTCGATTGCTTTGTTTAACATGTATGTTGTCAACTTGAGAGTGTTGATCATTTGCACATGCATGATTGTCAACTTGTGTTGATTGATTCTGTGTTTCATACATTTCATATCGACTTGGAAGAGTTGATTTTGTCTCCAAATATGAAGAGGAGATGTTGATGAAGTGTTTCATGAGATGTGAAATTCTTTTTGTTTTGGGAAAATAATCGTCAAGTTTTTATACATGCTTATGCTTGACTTGAGAGTCATTTGTTTGAAGAGGCATGTTTTGTGGACTTGTGTTTAATCGATAAGTTTTGACACCAAGATGTGAGAGTACATGGTGATTTTCACATGATGTGAAATTAGTTTCTTTGAAGGAGCAAGATGATATGTCGTCAAGTTGTTTATTGCATGATGTGTTATTCAGATTGATGGTTGAATCTGAATATCTTATGTTTGTGACAAGATGTCAAAAATAGTTTGCAGCCATTGTAGACCATTTTGTGTGTTGAAGAAAATAAGATAAGGAGATGGTGAATGCATTCTTCTAGATGTGTAATTTGGAACCGTGGAGGTACAAGAATGGTCATTTATTTTCTTATTATTAGTGATGTTGGAACGCATTATTGTAGTTCACTCATTGTGCGAAGGAGGAACAAAATTCTCAGTGGGAAGGCACCGAGGAATCAATTTGGTACAACATTTTTTTTTTATTAGCTAACAAGTGTTGGATTGGGTCAGCAGCAAAAGGAGAACAATGGTTGAAGAGCCAAGCCATTTGCAAGGCAAGGCAAGGCATGTTAGTGACCAAGTGGTTGTCATACGATTTTTCCTATTAGAATAAAGATGATAGAACTTGGGAAACATAATATTATTTATCTCTTATGAGATAAATAGATTTTATGGGTCCAAAAGCATGTCAGTGGGAAGGAGTGATCGAAATCTGGATCAGGGATAAAAATTAGCTAAAAAATCATATATCTTAGAATTTCACCAAACCAAAACGATAGCGATCGACCCGTCGCCATGAATCCAACGCAACTCATTTCGTCGAAAACCGAGTTCGGATGAAGAATTTATGGTCTGCTGATATCCATTCAGAACAACCAAATTAAATTTAAAAAAAAGAAAAAAGAAAAAAAAAGAAAAAAGAAAAAAGAAAAACACACACAATGCAGAACATGTACAATTGATGACATGGAAGTCCAGTAAACATGCAGAGAATATTCTTCAGTTTTTTCCCAATCAAACAGTGATAGGTGGCATAATTGGATTCACCAATTTGGTTTGTGAAGGTGAAAATTACCCAATGTCCTCCAATATTCTCCAAGGTTGAATGTGAATTCATGTGTTGGAATTATTTTTATTTTTAAAGGTTGGATTATTATATATATTATACGGTTCAATATATATATATATATATATATATATATATATATTTATTTATTATTATTATATCCAAACTTTAATATCAAATTCCACATACATTTTAACCTAAGGTTCGACTATACATATCCGAACTATGGCATATGTTTTTAAAGTAGGTTTAATACATTACATAGGTATTATAACATAAGGTCCAAGTTTCGTATTATATGGTATGGCGGGATTAAACATTGGAGCGTAACCATAATCCATGGCAATGCAAAGTTAATGGCGTATATTAATTATTATCCAAAGGTTGGTTCAAACACAAATATATGTTGGTTTTATATAGTGGAAAAAATGTGCATGGAGGGGCGAGGTTGGGGTTCAACCCTGTGACCTCCCCCATGCCACTACTGCCTTGAACCAATATGCCACCACCTTGAGACTTGAAAAGGAAGGTGCAAAGTTTGTATTTGAAGGCTATGCGGAATTCAGATGGCAGAGCAGAGGGGGCCAACCCACGGACCAACCCCCCTCCCACATGACCCTATCACATGACCTCAGACCAGCATCCCACTAAGCACGGATTAGTGCATAGTTAAAAATTATTAAGTGCAGTTAAGGATTAACTAATCCTGCAGTTAAGATGGCGGTATTTTCGATAGATTCCCCAAATTTAGCGCCACTTCAAGATTTGTCGGGGTTATATGGAAGTTTTCCATATTTAGAGGCAGAATCTAGGGAAAATTTTAATGAAGCCTATATTGAGAAATTTTTGACCAATTTGGGCTCAGGAATAATCATTCCTAGCAGAGTGGCATGCTTTGAATCCATTGGAACAGCTTGTAGAGGCAATGGAGCAAATATACATGTGTTTTTGGTAACTTGAAAAAATTTGAAGCTCAGGGCCACCAGGAGGGAAGGCCATGCCCAGACCAGTTGAAGGCCAAATGGAGTGAAGGAATAGTCATTCCTAGTAGATTGGCATGCTTTGAATCCATTGAAACAACTTGAAGAGTCAATGGAGCAAATATACAGGTGTTTTTGGTCACTTGAAGAATTTGAAGCCTAGGGTCATTAGGAGGGAAGGCCATGCCCAGATCAGCTGAAGGCCAAATGGAGTGAATGAATAGTTAATTTTTGATGTATTTGATGATCCAAACATAGTGGTATAATTTTTAGAGGTGTTGTAACAAATTTGAAGGTGATTTAGTCACTTTGGAGATTAAACAAGCCCATGGAAACCAAGATGGGAGGTCAAACCTAGAGGAGATGGTAACCAAATTCAGATATTGAATAATAATTTTTGGAGTTTTCATGTCTTCTAAAGCCAATGGAGCAGTTAGAAAATCCATTGGAGCATCACAAATACTTGTAATCAGACATTTGACTCATAATCCCAAGAGGGCCTAGCTAGTTAAATCTGGTCCATGGAGATGTAGCCCAGGAGGGGTGAACTCCATTATCATCCATTGTGTTATATGATTGCTGTAAGTTATGTTTTTGCATTTCATTTGTTGTATATGAGTTTTTAAAAGTTAATTAACTCATAATTTGATCATAAAAAACACATGAAACTACAAATATAAACCCCTTCACAAGTGGTTAACATGAGACGATCCTTACACACATTTTTAATCCCGATGAGGGAGTTAGAATAGCAATAACTAGTTTCCCCATATTCAGATCAAGTTGGTATTGGAGTAAAATTTTAGCTCATTTTAGCCAAGGTTAGCTAATTATTCCATAGCTATTGGTTTTGTGAACTTGCACATAGTGAAATTGCAAGTTTATGTGTGAAGGAAAAGAAGTCAAGATTGAGAATTCAGATCTCAAATCACAGCAAAGAATCTTTGTAAGCATTGCATGTGTGATGGCAGCTTCATTAAGTGATGTTTCTGGTCAATATTCCTTAGAAAAATGTAGAAATTTGAATAACTGATATATTATTCACCGAGATTCTCCTGATCACACACTATTTTAGCTTCATGCACAATACATAATCTCTTCCACCATTGATCATTACATGCAGAATAAAATCAATTGCATGCGCACATTAAAACCATAAAAATTCACACATATGAACACAGTATTTCATGGGAAAGATTAAAGCTGAAAACCCCCAACTATCTGTATATTATATGTCATAGAGATCATGTAACAATCATTGTACAAAGCTTCTCACAAGCTCTCAGCACAACCTCCAATTGCTACACACTAATCAAGCTAGATCTAGCAAAACACATGCTCTAATCTCTGCCACCTGATAGCCAGCCTCTATTGCGTAATCAATGTTGTAGAATGGACCATTAAATAACTTGAACCACCTCGCTTGTACTGCGCAATCCTCATGGGCTCCTCCAATCACTAGTTGTTGCAAATATGCAATTGTATAGTCACAACTGATAGTTAACATACTCTTTCACCTATCTCTGCACTGGTCTCCACTGAAACTGTCCATGCACTGAAGATAACTGATGTATTCTTTAGTTGATTAATGAATTTATAATTAGTGAATTAATTAATAATTAATTCACACCACTCTTCACTAGTGTATTAATCAGTTAGACTAAATACAACTAGTTCAACTATGTTTAGATTAGTTAAACTGAACACAACTCCATTAACTCCTCAATCAACTCCACCAAACTCTCTCACATGAGTTCTAACTGAAGTCTCCATGAAATAGCTCCACTTAACCCCTAGGAATAGCGTAATTCCTTCTGTCAGCTCTTGTGCCACATCTGTGCACTTAACTGAAGTGCTCCAAGAGAATAAGATAATGTTTATAGTCCAAAAATTATTAAGAGCTAATAATATTCGACATATCTATTTTTAGACTGGCAATCTAAAAATAGATTCCGCCCAATATGTCTAAAAATAGAAGTCCATCTATGTTTCCAACTTGACCAACCATCCACAAATAGCATCCTGCAACTCATAGAATATGATCGACATGTCTAAAAATAGACATAGTCTAAAAATAGACTTGCGCCAAAAATAGCCTGCGGACCCACTTAGTGAAGGCAACTCTTTTCACTAAGCACATCATCTTGTTGCAATCTCAACACTCCCTCTCAAAAATATAGGGATTATCTGCCACCCCGATCCTGCCTCTATGGTATTCAAATTTTCTCCTGGTGAGCGCCTTCGTCAAGATATCAACATCCTAATCCTCCGTAGGAATGTATGAAAGTAACATGATATTCTGCTGCAGATAATCTCTGATATGATGATACCGATCCATGAAGCCATGCCGCCTCAACTCATCCTCCTTTCTATACCATGATCCATATCCTGATGTGCCTCTGAGATATCTCAATACATGCTTCCTCGCCTTCCAAAAGATCTTGGTAGGCTTAACCATAACTTGTGAAAGCTGGTTCACAACATAGCATATGTCGGGTCGTGTATTGACCAGATACATAAGAGACCCCACCAACTGTGGATAAACAGTGGCATCCACTACCTCCGTCGAAGTAGCATCTTCCTTCCTCCATCCACCAGAAAGAGGAGTATCAACAGGCTTGCAGCCATGCATGTTGAACTTCTCTAGTATCTCCTGGGCATACTTGCCTTGAGAAACAAACAGTCCATCACTGCGCTGCCAAATTTCCAATCCCAGGAAATAATGAAGGAGGCCCAAGTCCTTCATTTCAAACTCCTTTGAAAGATCATCCTTGCATGAGTGTATCAACAGTTCATCACCTGTCAAAATCAAATCATCTACATAAAGTGCAATGATCAACAACTTACCCTCCACCACTATCTGGTATGGGTTCGGATCCGCCTCACTCTTGGAGAATCCAAGTCCAGTGAAATAACTATCTATCCATGTGTACCAAGCACGAGGTGCTTGTTTCAACCCATACAGTGCTCTCTTGAGCCTGCACACATGCGAATCGCTGCTGAAGATCTCAAAACCTTCAGGCTGCTCTATGTACACCTCCTCCTCAATGAATCCGTTGAGGAACACAGTCTTCACATCCATCTGATGAATGTGCCACCCATCTGCGTTGAGAGAGCAAGAATCGTCTGTATGGAAGAATACCTTGCGACAGGTGCAAAGGTCTCCTCATAATCTATCCCCTCAATCTGTGAAAAGCCTCGAGCAAAAAATATTGCCTTGTACTTCTCCACACTCCCGTCAGCTGCTTGCTTCACTTTGTAGATCCATCTCGAACCCACCACTGATTTCCCTTCCGGCCTCGGGAAAATCTCCCATGCATTGTTTCTTACAATCGAATCATACTCTTCCACCATGGCATCTACCCATGCGGGATCCTCCACAGCTTCCTCGGAAGAGGATGGCTCTATCACGATACACTTGCTCATAAGAGCCATGTATCTAGTATCCCAGTCAGGTGACTGTCTCTGTCTGCGCTGTGATGTAGGTGCTCCTACAACCTTCTCTGCATCTTGAGCCAGTCGCTGAGCTTCTGTAGTGCGCTTCCACCCTCTGATGGTTGGCGCTGCATGAGTGGTCTCTTCCACTCCATGAACTTCCTCTTGTGGCTGATCCACATCCTAAAGCTCATCCTTAGGAACTAATAGCTCCTCATCTGCATGCAAGTGTAGCTCCCTCTCAAGCGAACACTTCATGGATTTCTCATCATGAAATTTGATATCCCATCGCACAACAGTCTTGCGACTGCCTGGAAAATACACACGATAGTTGTGGGGTGTATCAGTGTACCCCAAAAATATCCCAACCTATACGGCCGGCTTCAGCTTCTTCCTGGCATCCTTCATTATATGAATGTTAACAAGTGAACCAAAAATCCTCAAATGGGAAATATCAGGGCTTCTTACTAGAAAACGCCTCCTCGGGTGTACTCATGCCAGTATCTTGTGAGGACAACGGATTTACTGCACATATCTTTAACGTGTGCATGCCTCGGCCCACAAGTGAAGGGGTAGGCCCTGATCATGCAACATCGCCCGTGCAACACCCACGATCGTTCTGTTCTTCCGCTCAGCAACCCCATTCTGTTGTGGGTTATGGGGTGCGATGAGCTCTCTCCGAATCCCTTCTGCATTGCAAAAGTCCTTGAATTCAGCAGAGATGAATTCACCACCATTGTCACTCCTAAGAGCCTTCACATGCTTTCCCGATTCCTTCTCAACCAGCGCATTGAATTCACAGAACTTTGAATATGTCTCGCTCTTCTTCTGCATGAAGAAGATCCGGCACTTTCGAGAGAAATCATCAACAAATATCACATAATACCTGTGCTTTGTTGTCGAAGCAACTGAGAAAGGACCACACACGTCTGTGTGAACTCTCTCAAGGATCGTCGTGGCGCGACTATCCTTCTCGTGAAGGTGGCTTTCACATACTTCCCTAAAGTACACCCCTTGCACTGATGTTGAATGCACAAGAGTACCCATAGGAAACCCCGATGAAATATCTTTGCCGGTATCTAAAGCTCCATGAAGGTGGTCCAATCTACGGTGCCACAACTGCGCCATCATCCCGGCTCACCACTCCTTCTGCCTTGCCTGCCATTGATGCGCAGTCATCTACCTGCAATTGATAAAGGTTCTTAACTCGAACCCCTATCCTTCGGGTCTCACCAGTTGCCTTACTGCGCAGGAAAGCCTTTCCCTCGCTAAAGAAAACATCATATCCCTTATCTTCTAACATCGCCACAGAGATAAGATTCTTCTTCAATCCTGGAACATGCATCACTTCCTTCAATATGAAGGGTTTACTAGACTCCCTCTCAAAGGAAATGGTACCGATACCGGTCACACTGTATCTACCATCATCGCCCATCTCGATGTGCACTCCAAGATCTTTCTCATCCAGATCAGTAAACAAATCTTGATCTCCTATCATGTGAAAAGATGCACCACTGTCAAGAAACCACACTGAACCCATCACACTTGAGACCAAGCATGCGATCAGCGAAAAATCCAGCTCAAACTGTGAGGCTAAGGCCTCTCCAGCTGCAGATCCAACAACTTGCTTATTTTTCTTCTTCTGTGGACAACTAGCGGTGTAATGTCCGTGTTGGTGACAGTAAAAGCACTTCACCTTGGACATATCCTGCTTCTTGCCTTTCGCACCGGATTGAGAAGCATGCTTCTTGCTCTTCCCCTTCTTTTCTTTGGCAGCCAAAGCACAATTTTCTTCATCTGAGTTCTTTGATGAAGATCCATCCCTGGTACTTCGCCTTATCTCCTCTTGCACAAGATCCAACCAAAGTCGCTCCCATACTGGAAATTTCTCCCGACCATTGACAGAGTCCTGATAGGAATGCCAACTCTTCAGAAGCCCAAGGAGAGCCAAGCTCACCAAGTCCTCGTCATCAACAGTAACCCCCACACTTCCCAGCTCATCCATTGGATGAACCCGTGAGGTACTTGGGCACATCTTGTCGCCTTTCTCCATTTTATGTTTACGAGTTTATCCTTGTGAGTTTATCCTTGAGCGCCAACTTCCTCTGGTCGCTCTTGCTTTGGAACAAGTCTGTCAAAGCTTTCCACATTAAGAATGGAGAAGCTTTACCATGAAGGCTGGACACTAGGTTATCCTTCACACCTTCCAACAGAATCCTTTGACACTTTGTTGTCTTATTTTTCCATGCGTCAAGTGCGGCAACATCGCTAGAAGCAGGTTTTGGAATTTCTACATCTATGAAATCCTTCAACCCCTTTTCCTCCAACACCGCCTCCATCCTGTCCTTCCATGCAATATAATTCGAGCTTCCCTCAAGGGCATACTCCAATCGCAATCCGTTGAAAGACATCTCAACTTCGACACCAAGAAAACACTGCTGCAAATTCGAATTCCACCAGCACAAAACTCAACAGCTTCAATGTTTTGCAATTGCTCCAATGATCAATATCTCTACGATACCATACTTAGAAAATTTGAATAGCGATACATTATTCAGAGATTCTCCTGATCACACACTATTTTAACTTCATGCACAATACATAATCTCTTCTACCATTGATCATTAATTGCGGAAATAAAAACAATTGCATGCGCACATTAAAACCATAAACATTCACACATATGAACACATTATTTCATGGGAAAGCTTAACGCTGAAAACCCCAACTATCTGTATATTATATGTCATATAGATCATGTAACAATTATTGTACAAAGCTCCTCACAAGCTCTCAGCACAACCTCCAATTTCTACACACTAATCAAGCTAGATCTAGCAAAACACATGCTCCAATCTCTGCCACCTGATAGCCAGCCTCTATTGCGTAATCAATGCTGAAGAATGGCTCATAAATAACTTCAAACCACCTAGCTTGTACTGCGCAATCCTCATTGGCTTCTCCAATCACTAGATGTTGCAATCATGCCACTGTATAGTCACAACTGATAGTTAACATGCTCTTTCACCTATCTCTTCACTGGTCTCCACTGAAACTGTCCATGCACTGAAGTTAACTGATGTATTCTTTAGTTGATTAATGAGTTTATAATTAGTGAGTTAATTAATAATTAATTCACACCACTCTTCACTAGTGTATTAATCAGTTAGACTAAATACAACTAGTTCAACTATGTTTATATTAGTTAAACTGAACACAACTCCATTAACTCCTCAATCAACTCCACCAAACTCTGTCACATGAGTTCTAACTGAAGTATCCATGCAATAGCTCGACTTAACCCTCAGGAATAGCGTAATTCCTTTTGTCAGCTCCTGTGCCACATCTTTGCACTTAACTAAAGTGCTCCAAGAGAATAAGATAATGTTTATAGTCCAAAAATTATTAAGAGCTAATAATATTTGACATATCTATTTTTAGACTGGAAATCTAAAAATATATTCCGCCCAATATGTCTAAAAATATAAGTCCATCTATTTTTTACAACTTGACCAAACATGCACAAATAGCATCCTGCAACTCATAGAACATGATCCATATGTCTAAAAATAGACATAGTCTAAAAATATAATTTGCGCCAAAAATAGCCTGCAGGCCCACTTAGTGAAGGCGACTCTTTTCACTAAGCTCATCATCTTGTTGCAATCTCAACAAAAAACCCTTTAATAAAGAGTTTTTACAGAAACTCTACATCATGATTGATAGGATGCAAGAGAAGTATGAAGATAAGAGGGAGAGCATTAAACTTAAAGAGCAATTTATTTCCATGAAGGAGGAGAAGCAAGAGCTTCTTAAAAAGTTGCATGAGATGGAGACTTAGCTCCATATTGAAAATGAGAACCTTGAAAAGATGCATGAGATGGAGACTCATCTCCATGATGCCAAGGAAGCCTTAGCCAAGCATGTGCTTGAAAAAGAGGTATGCAATTCAATTTTATCATGAATTTCCTCTCAAAATGAATGTGTAGGTGCTTTTGAAAGACACACTAGAGGAATAGGGTCCAAATTATTGATGAATATGGGATATGAAGGTAAAGGATTGGGAAAAAATGCACAAGGCATAGTTGAGCCAATTGTTGTTGAGGAAAGGCCTAAGTATTTGGGTCTTGGTTATGAACAACATGATGGAGAAAGCTGTAAAGCCAAGGAGGCACATGAAGGTGTTCCAAGAAGGACTTTCATTTCATGTTCATTACCCCAAGCTTGTGAAGATTGTGTTCATGAGGAATGAAAAATTTTTACACCCAATTTGCAAGAATATTCTCATAAGCATGCAACTAATGAGAATGGCGAACAAGAGGATGTTGAAAGCTCTAAAACCATTGAATCAATTGTTGGTATTACGAAGAGAGCCACTACCTCATCAAATTAACCTCCTAAAGAATGTGACAAAGGTGAATGTTGAAGATATAAATATTCTTTTAATAAAGTTTCTTTTGATTCTGATAAACATGGAAAATTCTCATAAAAGATTTGGAGAAAAGCTGCATGTTCCTTTTGTGGTTTGGATAACCATAATGTTTCAAGATGTTGGAAGAAGGTATCCATGCACAGGAAACTTTTAAAGCAAAGGAGGCAGGAAGCCGAAGCAAGCCATGGTGAAAATAATATGAAATTGTTTTTCACTTGTTGCCATAAGCAAGGTCATCTTGTAGACAAGTGTTGGACTTTGTATCCAACAAGTCATCCACGACATTTGAAGAAGGTGGAGAAAGAGAATATTTAGAATGGAAAAGAAGATTCCATAATTGATGTGGGTCAAGATGATTCACATGATGATGATGTGCAGTTGAAAGAAGTGCCATTGAAATGGTTTGGTAAGATATGGTTATATTTCTTATCCAATTAAGGCTTTGCATGTATTTTGATGTTGATGCATTTATTTTCCAATGGAATGCATGTTGCATGTTTACGCCAAGAAGGTGATTGAAAGTGGAGTATGTTGACTCACTTTATTGTAGCAAAATTTTTTCAGTTCAGATTTTTAAGTACATGTACATATGAATGGAGTTCTTGTAATTATGATCGTACTTGTGAGAGAGTTGAAGAATTGTATACATGCATGAGAGTTTGTGTGTATGAACAGTGGATTTTGATGGTTTCATTTTGCTTGAACATGCATGAGTAATTAACTTGTGTTAGTCGATTGCTTTGTTTAACATGTAGGTTGTCAACTTGAGAGTGTTGATAATTTGCACATGCATGAGTCTCAACTTGTGTTGATCGATTGTGTGTTTAATGCATGTCATATCGACTTGGAAGAGTTGATTTTGTCTCCAAAGATGAAGAAGAGATGTTGACGAAGTGTTTCATGAGATGTGAAATTATTTTTGTTTTGTGAAAATAATCGTTAAGTTGTTATACATGTTTATGCTTACTTGAGAGTCATTTGTTTGAAGAGGCATGTTTTGTGGACTTGTGTTTAATCGATAAGTTTGACACCAAGATGTGAGAGTACATGGTGATGTTCACAAGATGTGAAATTAGTTTCTTTGAAGAAGCAAGAGGATATGTCGTCAAGTTGTTTCTTGCATGATGTTTTTTTCAGATTGACGGTTGAATCTGAATATCTTATGTTTGTGACAAGATGTCAAAAAGAGTTTGCAGCCATTGTATATCATTTTATGTGTTGACACCAAGAAGAGAAGGAAATGGCGAATGCATTCTTCTAGATGTGGAATTTGGAACCGTGGAGGTAAAAGAATGGTCATTTATTTTCTTATTATTAAAGATGTTGGAACTCATTGCTGTAGTTCACTAAAGTGTTATATCATCCAACAAGTTTTGGATACGGTCAGGAGCAAAAGGATAACAGTGGTTGAAGAACCAAGCCATTTGCAAGGTAAGGCAAGGCATGTTAGTGACCAAGTGGTTGTCATAGCGAATTTTCCAAGTAGAATCAAGATGATAGAACTTGGGAAACATAAGAAGATTCATCTCTTATGAGATAACCATATTTGTGGGTCCAAAATCATGTCAGTGGGAAGGAGTGATCGAAATCTGGATTAGGGGCAAAAATTAGCTCAAAAATGAAAGTGCTTAGAATTGCACCAAAATAGAATGACATTGACCGAACCGTCACCAGGAATCTAACACAACTTGTTTCATTGAACACTGAGTTTGGATGAATAAGTTATGGTCTGCTGATTGTCGTTTAGAACAGGGAAATTAAAAAAAAAAATATTGCAGAAAAAGTACAATTGATGACATGGAAAGACAGTCAATATGCAGAGAATATTCTTTAGTTTTTGCCCAATGGGACTGTGACAAGTGGCACAATTGGATTCACTAGTTTGTTTTGTGAAGGTGAAAATTTCCGAATGTCCTCCAATATTCTCCAAGGTTGAATGTGAATTCATGTGTTGGAATTTTTTTTATTTTTAGGTTGGATTAATATATATATATATATATATATATATATATCAAATTCCGCATATATTTTAACTTAAGGTCCGACTATACATATCCAAACTATGGCATATGTTTTTACATAGTTATTATAACCTAAGGTCCGAGTTTCATATTATATGGTATGGCAGGATTAACCATTGGAGTGTAACCATAGTCCATGGCAACGCAAAGTTAATAGCATATATTAATTATTATCCAAAGGTTGGTTCAAACGCAAATATACATTGGTTTTATATAGTGGAAAAAATGTGCATGGAAGGGCGAGGTCGGGGTTTGACCCTGTGACCTCCCCCATGCCACTACTGCCTTGCACCAATATTCCAACACCTTGAGACTTGAAAAGGAAGGTGAAGAATTTTTATTTGAAGGCTATGCAAACTTTAGATGTCAGAGCAGAGGGGGCTAGCCCGCGGGCGAGCCCTCCTCCCACATGACCCTATCACATGACCTCATACCAGCCTCCCACTAAGCACGTATTTGTGTGCAATTAACAGTTAATATGGCATAATTTTTGGTGGATTCCCCAAATTTAACGCCACTTCTATATTTTTCGGGGTTATTTGGCAATTTTCCAGATTTAGAGGCAGAATTTAGGGAAAAGTTTAATGAAGCCTATCTTGAGAAATTTTTGACCAATTTGGGCTTAGGAATAGTCATTACTAGTAGATTGGCATGCTTTGAATCCATTGGAACAACTTGTAGAGGCAATGGAGCAAATATATATGTGTTTTTGGTCACTTGAAGAAATTTTAAGCTCAACTCCACCAGGAGGGAAGGCCATGCCCATATCAGCTGAAGGCCAAATGGAGTGAAGGAATAGTCATTACTAGCAAATTGGCATGCTTTGAATCAATTGAAATAGCTTGCAAAGGCAATGGATCAAATATACAAGTGTTTTTGGTCACTTGAAGAATTTTGAACCCTAGGGACACCAGGAGGGAAGGCCATGCCCAAATTAGCTGAAGGCCAAATGGAGTGAATAAATAGTAAATTTTTTATGTATTTAATGCTCTAAACACAATGGTACAGTTTGTAAAGGCGTTGCAGCACATATGAAGATGATTTTGTCACTTTGGAGATTAAACAAGCCCATGGCCACCAAGATGGGAGGTCAAGCCTAGAGGATATGGTAACCAAATACATATATTGAATAGTCATTTTTTGGGTTTTCATGTCTTCTAAAGGCAATGGAGCAGTCAAAAAATACATTGGAGAATCAAAGATGCTTGTAATCAAACATTTGACTCATAATCCCAAGAGGGCCTAGCTAGTTAAAGCAGGTTCGTGGATATGAAGCCCAGGAGGGGTGAACTGCATTATTATCCATTGTGTTATGTGATTGATGTGAGTTATGTTTCTTCATTTCATTTGTTGTATACAATTTTTAAAAGTTAATTAACTCATAATTTGATCATAAAAAACACATGAGACTACACACATAAACCCCTTCACAAGTGGTTAACATGAGACGATCCTTAAATACATTTTTAATACTGATGAGGGAGCTACCATAGCAATAACTAGTTTTCCCATATTCATATCACCATTGGTTGTGGTGATGATGTAATAGGCAAGACAAAAAACAATGTTGACAATCTCTCCAAGAAGTCTTCCCATGTCATGTTTATGGAGGACAAGTGATGCAACACAATGAGATTGATTAGGACATGATGAAAGAGACTAGTATGATGATATTCCCTTCTGCTTTGAACCTTATCAGCCATATTAATCAAGCTCCTGTATAAATAATGAGGCAAATCAGCTGTTTTGACTGAAGTAAAATGCATCAAAAGCCTGGTGTGATACCTATATAGCTTGGAGAATCTTCCTCCGCATGTGAAGTACTTAATTATGAAAATCATCAGAGGAGCATACTTGTGTCTGAGATTTCTGAAAGGAAAAATAAATTATGGATCATCTCTAGCATGAGGCTTTAGGAAATTCTTGTATTTTTCAATGTCTAGGTCCATACCCTTGAACCACTGCTCTCCATGAGAGGGGATACATGTAGCTAAATAAATTAGGTCAGATGATAAGATAATCTCCATACCTGCTAGAGTTACCTTTCCCATATTGTATCTGGTTGCAAAAAGGCTGGACAATAGAAGATGATACCCCCCTTCCATAAGCCTTTCACAAAATGTTAAATGCCGAGTTCTATGAAATCACCTTATGGCCAATGGCAAAGCATTAATCTCATGCATGGTGAATGGCTCAAGCCTGAGATGGCACCCTCCTTTGAGGCTCTTTCTTTTACTTTCCATTTTGTTTTTCACTGGAATTATTAAAACCCTAGGGTGTCAATGAAATGAGTGAATGAGAATGGAAATTTGGAAAAATAGGGTGTAGGAAGGTGTGAGTTTGGTGGATGAAATGGAGGGCCTTGAATCCGAGAAAAATTCTATAAATTTTTGAGTATGTAGTGTTGTGTGTTATCTTCAAGTTGTAGGTGGAATGAGAGAAAATGGATGTGTGGAAGGTATCAAAATGTCTAAAACACAGGGATTTCCCAATTTTGACTGTGATAATAGCTTGTGTAATAGTAGGGTAAGTTTGTGAGGTGAAATAGGGGTGATGGGGTTGAGAAAAAATTCTGACAAAAATTCAGTGAATAGGTTGGTGTCTTGTCTCCACAATAAAGGTGGAATTAAGGCAAATGGAGGGGTTTAGGATGATGAAAACCTCAAAACATAGTCATTTCCCAATTTTGACTGTGGGAAAAAACTAGTGAAGAATTGTTTTTGATGTTTGAGGGCCATGGAGCTTGATAAAATTTAGTGGGGAGTATGGCATCTTAGCTCCATAGTGCAAATGGAATGAGGGAAAATGAAGGGGTATAGGGTAGTAAAAACCCTAAAACACAGTTATTTCCCTATGTTGACTATCTTCAATGTGTTGAAAAGTTTAGAGTGAGGGTGTTATAGTGTAAAACATGTTATGAATGCTGATGTGATAGGAATGTATATGGGGAATTGGGGTGTATGAATGTAGTTTAGATAATGGGTTAGGGTTTTAGGTTGAATAGGCTAGGATTTTTCAACATAAAAAACAAAAATATATGTGGACATTGAACATCATGGAGAAGACATAAAGTGACATGAAAATATTTTTTAAATGATTCAAAATCTGACCAAAAACTAGCATGAGATGGTTAGTTACCATTTATGGAGGTCACACCAAGGAATGGAGCTTGAAATCTGAAGGTTTGTAGGGTTTTGGGCTTCAAAACACCAGAAATTTTCGCCTTGCAGAAGTGTAACACTGTGGTTTTCTCTACCTCCCAGAAGCGTAAAACTGTGGTTTTATCTACCTCCCAGAAGCGTAACACTGTGGTTTTATTCCCCCATAAATGTAACAATGGCCTTTCTCTTCACTATAGGAGCATAAAAAAGTAGCCAAACAGTGAAATATAAAGCCTAGAAGCGTAACACCTATGGATTTGAAGGGTTATAAGTGATTTTAATGGGATTTTAAGTGTTGGAATTTGTGTTTTAGGAATAGTGGAGGGTAAGTAGAGTGGAGAAATGCTCTCTCATACACATGAAAGGGTAAATAATGAATAAAATGAAGTTGGCCTTTCCTTTTATAAGCTTTGATGACCCTTTTACCTTTTCCCATGACATTTACAATGACTTTTTAACCCTTTTACACTTGAAAAGTGACATGTTGCTCCTTTAAGTGAGATGAGAGGACATAACAAACCATTTTTATTATTTGACATTTGAGGTGAATTTATATATCCTTGATGAGACATCAAGACAGTTTGTTTCTTTTCATGGGACAGTGAGACTGCTTCTTAAAACTTTGAAATCTTTTCACACTTTTAAACTTTCACAATGGATAATGACTCTTTTCAAAACCAGATAAGATGTATTTGAAGCTTGAAATGACTCTATTTTCATTTGAATAGGAAATTAGGTCAAAATAACCTCCCTTGGAGCTCTGACAATCAATGATGACTGTTTGGTCCTTTAAATGAGACAATGAGACATAATTCTTCAATTTTTTTATGAAAAAGTGAGACAAAGATGAGATGTTTGAAATTTTTTTGAAACTTGATCCATATGAAACAAGAGAGATGGCTTTATTTGAACTTCATAAACATGTTTTACTGCCTTAATTTCAATGAAAATTTGAAGGTTTTTTCAAAGGCAGAAATGAACCTAGACTTTGACCTCTATGAGATGGAATGACCTAGCCCTATACCTCTTCAATGATGATGATGGAGATGGTGACCTTGAAACTGATGATGGTGATTACCTTGAAAATGGTGATGATGATTGAAATGAAGGAGAATAAAACATGCTTTAGACCTCTTAAGTGACCAAAATTATTTTCTGAGAAAATGTTCAAAAAATAAAAAAAATTTGACTTATGAATTTGTGGAAAACAAATGAAAGAGTCATTTGATCACTGAAATACCTGGGCTAACACACACAAATATGTGTTTTGCGTTAGTTCTGGATGAATTCTAGGTTTTTTTATTTAAAAAAAAAGAATTTAGATTGATCCTCTGAAAGTTCAGGCAATTGTCAATGTTAGGTCCCTATGTTACTAGTATAGGCCCTTATTATTGTTAGTGTAACCCCATTATTGTTATTATTTTACCCTTGTAACCCCCATATTGTTATTATTGTGCCCTTAAATTATTATTTTTAGGTCGGCTAGGATTACATTGTGGCCCCACTAGGATTACATCATGGCCCCATGGACTCCTATATATAGAAAGGAGGTTTTGTAAATTGTATCATCCAAGAATTTTTCATTTATGTAATGTATTGGAGGTTGCCCCCTTGAAGTGGCTTATTTCTAAGGCATTGATATCTCTTTTCTTCTATTTTTGGAGCTGGTTACACAACATTTGGTATCAGAGCTTTGGATTCTAGGGTTTCGCTACTCTAAATAGGTCATCGTGGAATTTTCGCTATAAATTTTTTTCTACGAAGGTTCAGAATCTAAAATTTTTAGGGTGCGAAGAAACAATCCTGAGGAAACTCGTCAAAAAATGTTAGAGCTTGGTTCACAATATTTTCGGAGATATGATCTGTGGAAGGTAGTGCTTTTTCAGGCTCCCGAATTTCATCGCAAATAGGTGATCGTGGGAAAAGTTTCATAACTCTCTCTCTGAGCATCAGATTGGAGTGCCGTAAAAATTTCTCGCAATTACATGGACTTTAGTTTCTTGGCTATCAATTTTAGAGCTGAAGGATGAAACAGTGACACATGGAAAGTCGTACAAGTTCACTCTATGGAACTAGTCCATAATTAAGTCATTGTGGGACATTGGACACAACTTTGTCTTGGAGAATCAAAATCAGGTCATACCTATGGAATTCAAAAGAGAATTTAGAGGGCTAAGTTGATGCCGAAATTCAAATATTTAAGTGCTGCAATAACAAAGATAATCCAATTTCAATATCAAGCTCCTCAAGAGCAAGAAAAAGGTGTGTATTTTTTTTCCGAATTGCATAAGTCTTGTTTGAAGAATCAATTTGAATGGATTCCAAGGGCATATTGTAGAATAGATATCAGTATTGGGATCTAAAAGATACCCCGTAAAAATAATTCAACACCCATTAAGACTTTAGAAGGCTCTACGATGACTCATGAAGATGAATAATTGCAACATGATCTATCAAAATTACAAGAGAAAGTGCACCAAATTTTTCTCTCGCAAAGAGCAGCAAAAAATGAAATGGAAGTTTTGAAGAAAGGCGTGGAAGCAAAGATGGATGGTGTGAAGAATAATATGGATGGTTTGAAGAAAGGCGTGGAATCTAAGATAGATGGCATGGAAGTTGGCATGGAATCTAAGATGGATGACATGGAAGCTAAAATGGAAAAAATGAAGAATGATCTAAAAGCAGACATAGAAGGTTTGACAAAGTTGATACAAGAAATGTTTCCTAATGGTGAAAAGATAGTAGAGGAAACTCATGATGAGAACAAAATAAATGTTAATCGTGATTTCATAAAATTTAATGTTGGCAGGAAGAACCACCATATTCCAAAAATGGATATGAGGAAGTTTGATGGAAAGGATCCTGTAACATGGATACTACGGATGGAGCAATATTTTGATCTCCATAATGTGCAAAACACACAAAAGGTACGCATTGCAACTTTACATTTAGAACAAAATACATTTGTATGGTATCGATGGCTTTGCTCCCGTAAAAAAATTGTCACTTGGTCAATTTTTACGGAGAAAATGATAGCACATTATGAGGATACAAAGAGCAACACCTTCTTTAGCCAATTGATAAATCTCAAACAAAAGGGTTTAGTGGGGCAGCACATTGAGGACTTCCAAAAATTGAATATAAGGGTAACTGATATTCCAGTGGAACACAGGATTGATCTCTTCATAGGTACTCTAAAGGATAACATCCAACATGAAGTTCGTGTGTTGGAACCTGATTCATTAGAGAAGGCATTCAGGTTGGCAAGAAAAGTTGAATGTAAAATTATGGCGACGAGGAAGCCTACCACTCAATTCTATAAAGAAGGAAGTGTTGCTACGCCTAGATTTCCACAACCTACAAGGTTGACACCACAACAATTGGAAGAAAAAAGAGCAAAAGGGCTTTGCTACGGTTGTGATAGAAAATACACTAAAGGTCATAAGTGTGCTGAGAAGAAATTATTTTACATAGATTGTGAAGAGGAAGAAGAAAATGAACAAGAAGAGGATATACACCAGGAACCAACCGTAGAAGAGGAAGAAATGAGTCCAACCATATCGTGTAATGCACTGGCAGGAATCACCACTCCTCAAACTCTCAAGATAGAAGGACATATCAAGAAGAAAAAGGTAATAGTGTTGATTGATTCAGGTAGCACCCATAATTTTATTCATTGTAAGGTAGCCAAGGAATTAAATTGTTTCCTATACCTAACACCAGAATGTCAAGTGATGGTTGCAAATGGAGGAACTATAAATTGCTCTGGAAAATGCCATAATATCAAGATAACCATGGGGGGATATGTATTGAATAGTCCAATGCTTTCCATTCCTATGGGAGGTGCTGATGTTGTACTAGGAGTACAATGGTTACAATATTTGGGGACGGTAGCTTTTAATTTTCAAGAACTTTTCTTGAATTTTTTTTTCCGAAGGAAAGGAAGTCGAATTACGGGGTATTGCAGGGAAGCCAGGAAAGAGAATAAGCTCTAATGTAATGATAAAGCTTCTAAAGAAATAAAAACGAGGCGTAATTGCACAATTATGCTCACTAGAAGTTCCAACATCAAAATCATCTATTTCTGCAGATCTCCAACAAGTCTTGGACAATCATTCCAAGGTGTTTGAAACTCCCAAAGGACTCCCACCTATTCATGATCATGATCATGCTATTCATTTGATTCTATGAAGTGTTCCTCCAAACATCAGGCCTTATAGATATTCTTATGTCCAAAAGAGTGAAATTGAACGTATGATTGCAGAAATGTTAGAGGCGGGTATAATTCAACCTAGTCAAAGTTCTTTCTCTGCTCCTGTAGTATTGGTACACAAGAAGGATGGATCATGGCACATGTGTCTGGATTATAGGGAGCTCAATAAGATCACCATTAAAGATAAATTTCCCATTCCTGTGATTTATGAATTATTGGATGAATTACATGGAGAAATTTATTTTACCAAGTTGGATATTTGTTCAGGATATCATCAAATTAGAATGAAGACTGAAGATATTCCAAAAACAGCATTTCGAACTCATGAGGGTCATTATGAATTTTTGGTCATGCCTTTTGGCCTTACCAATGCACTTTCTACATTTCAAGGGTTGATGAATTCCATTTTCAAACCCTTCCTTAGAAAATTTGTGCTAGTATTTTTTGATGATATACTAATCTACAACGGGTCTTGGAAGGATCATGTTGAACATGTTGACAGGGTGCTCAAACTATTGTAGGAGAAACAATTATATGCAAAAACATCCAAATGTTTCTTTGGAGTACAAGAGGTGGAATATCCGGGTCATATTGTATCTCACGAGGGTGTTAAGGTAGACCCTAACAAAATTAAAGCCATTAAGGAATGGAAAGTCCCCACAACCATAAAGCAGTTGCGAGGATTTCTCAGGTTAACAGGGTATTATCGCAAGTTTGTTAAGAACTATGGGAGAATAGCAGCACCTCTAACAACATTATTGAAGAAAGATGCATTTTCATGGACTCCTGAAGCAACTAAGGCCTTTGAACATCTTAAAGAGGAAATGTTCCTAGCACCGGTCTTAGCTACGCCAGACTTCACAAAAACCTTTATTGTGGAATGTGATGCCTCAGGAAATGGAATTGGTGCAGTTTTAATGCAGGAAGGAAGACCCATTGCTTTTGAAAGTCGTCCAATCAAAGGAAAGTATTTACAAAAACCTATTTATGAGAAGAAAATGTTAGCAATACTGCATGCACTAAAGAAATGGAGAACTTACCTAATGGGAAGACACTTCAAGGTAAAAACTGATCATGATAGTCTTAAACACTTTTTGGAACAAAGACTATCTTCGGAAGAGCAACAAAAATGGGTCACAAAGATGTTGGGTTATGACTTTGAAATAATCTAAAAAAAAGGAAAGCTTAATGTTGTTGCAGATGCACTCTCAAGAAAGAATGAAGAGGTGGAAGCATTGCTTTGTGCCATTTCTATTATCCAACCAGATTGGATAACCGAAGCAAGAGATGAATGGAGGAAGGACAAAGATGTATGGACACTCATTCAAAAGTTGCAGCAAGATCCTAGTACATCTGATACATTTAGTTGGAAAAATGATTCCTTATGGTACAAGGATCGCTTATATCTTTGTAAGAATTCCCAACTAAAACAAAAGATTCTTCTGGAATTGCACACTTCTCCTTTAGGAGGACACTCGGAATTTTTAAAAACTTACCACAGGGTGAAGAAAGAATTTTTTTGGGATGGCCTTAAATCTGATATTCAAAAGTTTGTGGCGGAATGTTTGGTTTGCCAGCAGAATAAAGTGGAAACAATTAAGACCCCGGGACTTCTACAACCTTTATCCATTCCAAGTCAACGTTGGGAGGAGATTTCAATGGATTTTATCACGGGTTTACCTAAGTCTGAAGGAAAGAGTGTCATCATGGTGGTAGTTGATAGACTTACCAAGTATGCACACTTTTGTGCATTATCTCATCCATTTAAAGCAAGTACGGTTGCTACTACATTTATGGACAGAATTCAAAAGCTACATGGAAGCCCAAGCATTATTGTGAGTGACAGAGATGCCATTTTTACTGGAAATTTTTGGACGGAGTTATTTTCTTGTTTGGGTACTCAATTAGCTCATAGCTCATCTTATCATCCTCAATCTGATGGTCAAACTGAGATAGTAAATAAATGTTTGGAAGGATATCTTCGTAGTTTTGTATCTGATAAACAAACACAATGGGTCAAGTGGTTACCTTTCGCTGAATGGTGGTATAACACTTCCTTCCACATTGAAGCAAAAATGACCCCATTTATGGCACTTTATGGATATCATCCACCATCCATCACATCATCTTTAAGGGAAAATTCGAAGGTTTAAGCAGTGGAAGATCACATCGAGCATCAACAAGAAGTTCTCCAACTCTTAAAGGATAACCTGAATTTGGCATAAAATCGAATGAAACAATAGGGAGATCAACATCGCAGCGAGAAGGTTTACAAGTGCATCCTAGCAACGAATTCTTCATGAGTGCATCCAATTTTCCATGTTTCATGCTTAAAGAAGGTTATAGGTGAAAATCTTCCAGTTCAAAAAAAATTGCCAGAACTTGATAAGGAAGGAAAAATCATATTGGAACCTGAAGCGGTCACGGAAACAAGAACTCGACAGCTATGAAATCGATCAATTTTAGAGTATCTCATCAAGTGGAAGAACTTACCCACTGAATATTCTACATGGGAGGATGAGAATTTTATATAGAAGCACCCAGAGCTACTCAAGCATTGAGGACAACACTTTTTTGAAGGAGAGGGGGTATGTTGGTCCCTATGTTTACTAATCCTCAGTCCCTTATTAAATTTAGTGTAACCCCTTTATTGTTATTATTTTACCCTTTGTAACCCCCATATTGTTGTATTGTGCCCTTAAATTATTATTGTTAGGTTGGCTAGGATTACATTGTGGCCCCACTAGGATTACATGTGACCCCTTGGACTCCCTATATAGAAATGAGGTTTTGTAAATTGTATCATCCAAGAATTGTTCATTTATGTAATGTATTGGAGGTTTCCCCCTCGAAGTGGCTTATTTATAAGGCGTTGATATCTCTTTTCTTATATTTTTGGAGCTGGTTACACAACAGTCAACCTATTTGCACCTTCGTCACTTGTTCACCTTCAATGAATTCAAGGGAAAGCTAACTTCCTATGATGGTTCGTCCCTAATTATGCCGAGTTGACTAAAGGATTCACTCGCCTGCTTAACAAAGGGGTTCCCTTCCATTGGGATAATGTAACTCAGAAAATGTTTGATGCCCTAAAATAGGTATTGGTTCGGGCATCTCTATTATATCCCCCTGACTACCAGCGTGATTATTTACTCTACCTCGCTGCTGCCATTTCTACTATAGCAATGGTATTGGTCAAAGAGGATCATGTAGGGACATAACACCCCATATATTACTTGAGTCATAATCTCAATGATACCGAGATAAGGTATACTCACGGAGAAAAGTTAGCTTTTGTGGCCGTTCAAGCTGTACAAAGGTTTCACCATTACATCTTGCTCCGGAAAGCTATGGTTGTTTCAGATAGCAAACCTATGACATACATTTTGTCACGTCAATTGTTGGGGGGAAAATACTCTAAATGGATCACCATCTTGCAAGGCTTTGATCTGGAATTCATCATATCCAATTCAAATAAATCCTTGGTTTTCGCTGAGCTTATGTACGACCTTCCTTTCCCTAATTCTAAATCAACATCTGACGATTCTATCCCTGACAAGTCGTTGTTTCTGTCTTTTCCATCTGATGAATGGTATGGAGACATTATTATTTATATATATACCAAGACTTTTTGGTCTGATATCTCTCACTCCGAGAAAAGATGTATTCAATACCAAGCCAAAGACTACATCATCATTAGCGACACTCTTTATCGACAAGGTATCGATACAATGCTACGAAGGTGCCTCACACATGAGGAAGACAAGAATGTCCTTATTGAATGCCACTCGGGGGCATATGCCGGTCATTTATCTGAATATGCTACCACGCAAAAGATCTTACACGCAGGTTACTTCTGGCCCATTATTTTTCGAGACTATATTATCGCTGTCCAAAAGTGTCATGCATAAAAAATTTATGATCGTAAGACCCATGCTACACCTACTCCATTAGATCCCATTATCGTTGTTGGGAAATTTGCGAAATGGGGTATCGAATTTATGACATGTAACCCTCACTTGGTCGGGGTGCATGGTTATATAATTGCCGCGGTAGATTATTTTACCAAATGGGTTGAGGCGATGCCCACATATAATGACACTTGCAAAAAAAATTCATATTTATTTTTCAACCACGTTATTGCATGGTTTGGTATTCCGAAAGCCATAGTTACAGATCACAGAAAGCATTTTCGGAATCATATGATGACCAAAATAACTTTCAATATGGGAATTTCCCACGAAAGTTCCACTCCCTACCATGCTTAAGCCAATGGACAGGTTGAAGCTATCAACAAAGTTATTAAAACTATTCTTGAACGTATGCTAGGGTTCCACCAATCATATTGGCATTTTCTTCTTTATGTTTCCTTGTGGGAATACCGAACCTCAGTAAGGACTGCTACCAAATTTACACGCTTTCAGCTAGTTTATGTTCTGGAAGTGATCCTCCCAATCAAATGCAAGATTCCATCACTCAAACTAGCTATCAAAATTCTTCCTCCCACTTCTGTAGAATAGGAACATCATTTACATCTGACTCGTTTGGATGAGACTTGACGCGATGCCTCTATAGCTAATTAAGCTCATAAAATACGTATCAAGGCGCAATATGAAAAAAGTGTCAAGCCTCGTATCTTATTAGAAGGAGACCTTGTTATTTTGTATGATCAACAAGCTGATAAGTTAGGTTCAGGAAATTTCCAACCATTGTGGTTAGGCTCATATATTGTTAAGCATGTCCTTGAAAAAGGAGGCTATGAGTTAGTTGACTTCGATGGAGTCCCTCTGGTGCCACCTAGGAATGGGCTGTACCTCAAAATATACTATGCTTGTTCTCATTCATAATACACTATGTATATACCGTTTATATGTGCATTGAGTGTGTTTGCAATGTGTCTCTTTAGAGTTTCCTACATTTTTTGTTGATCCTTTTAGATTTGGTTTAAAAATGTTGGCATCCCTTGAACCATACATCGGTTATGCTAATGGTGCTAGTCATAGCACTCAGAATATATCTTCCGCATCGTGGGCTATATTTGCTCCAAATGGAAATCTAGTGAGTCTACAAGGGATTTGTATTGGTCGCTCTACCAACAACATCACCGAGTATAGCATAGTGTTCGAGCTACTGTCAGATGCTATCATACATGGTATCCACCATTTAGTCATTAGAATTGACTCACAGCTTTTGGTACTACAATTAGCCAATGTCTATTAAATCAGAAGTCCCACTATCTACACATTTTTCTAAGGGTTCACCTTCTAGAAAGAAATTTCGACTTCATCTAATAAAAAAATATTTTTATAAATATAAATACACTGGTAGATGAGCTAGCTAATCATGTTTTAGATATACATTTGCAACAAATGTAAATAATTTTCAATGCACATCACATCAATTGAAAACAATGATAGGAACATAGAAACACCGAAGATATATATATATATATATATAAAGATTTGGTTTTACAAAATTTGTGTTCGGGAAATAGATGGCCACACGGCCTACATAAAAAACTATATGCGGATATGACTATGAAGCTCAATAGACTAATAGTGCTCATGATAATGTGCTATTGCACAAGCCATCTTGCGCGATATATATATATATATATATATATATATATATATATATATATATATATATATAAAGATTTGGTTTTACAAAATTTGTGTTCGGGAAATAGATGGCCACACGGCCTACATAAAAAACTATATGCGGATATGACTATGAAGCTCAATAGACTAATAGTGCTCATGATAATGTGCTATTGCACAAGCCATCTTGCGCAGTTTCTGACCAATATGGCTAGGAAATCTGATAGTATATTGCTGAAGTCTCATAGGGATTTTATCGACCACAGTCTCATGAATCCCAAGTGTCAACCCCTCCAAGTGGCGCTCCACTTTTGCTAGGGTCTCTGCTAGATCAAGATCTCGCAGTGCATCCCTTCCTACTGTGGAAACCTATACTGGTACTGCAGCCTCATGTGGATTTACTGCACGATGGAGATATGACACTCCTAAAGGTCGAACGGGTCCAACATATGCATTAAAAAAAAAATAGTTTAATCTCGGAAACATCAAAAAACACAAAAAAGTTGTAAAAATTCTTTAAAAAATTTTAAAAAATGGTTAAGACGTCTTACCCATAGCACCCCATTTCTCACCCTCAAGAAGTACGCGCTTAGGGTCGTTACAGAAATATTCTCTTGTGTACAGATAATCATCAATCATAATCAACTGTTTATGCAACCTTATGAAGAAGGCTGGTGTAAAACTGACCGTTGATGGGCCTACATGTCGAGCCATAAGGTTTATCCAAATCATCATCCATGGAACCCTCGCATCAATGGGCTCGGGTGTGATCTGCTGAGGCTATAACAATGGAATTCACTCTAGGGAAAAATAAATCAAAATTGAACCGTAGCAATTTTTTTTTAGTTTTCCTTATTTTGGTTTATTTAGTTGTTCCTTCATGTTGACCAATAACCCTGTGCTCTAGTTGAAGACTGTCGACTCTAGACACTCTAAACTGTACTGCATGTATGATCTACTAGCTATGTGAAAAGTTGAGCTACCAACCAATCTAGCGATAATAAAAAGGATTGTTCTAAGAGGCAGACAGGTCACATCTCTAATGTTGATCTTCCAATATATGGTCGGTTTTTCTTGAGGTCTGAAATGTGTGGTAATGTAATCCTTTACTGACTCTCCTCCACTTCTCCCTCCTAGGAGAGAGATGGGGGCACCCCTCATGGAAAAACTTATCAGAAAGTATGTCTTCCACTTTGATCTCAAGTAGATGTTACCCTAACCTAAATTCTCGTGCCTGTACATCCCATGAATGAACTAGGAACTTATGTAATTCCATATGTTGCCTCATGCCTTCTAACCAAAATAATTTCAACAAACCATAGGTTTTGAGAATGGTGGCAAGATCATTTGATGCATTCAAGTCTCTTTCTTCATGTTCTCTTTCTCTCCACACAAGGGCCATTTTGTGCTGATGAGTACCTGAAACATCAATAAGACACTCGTTAGGATCCTTTTCATGCCAAAGTTATGACCCTGGGAATTTGACGTTCGCGACTTACCCCAAAAGGGCCCACAAGCTTCTGGCGCTTCATCTCCTAGTGTTAGGTTTTTGGATGTTTAAGATTTCTAAATGATAAGAAGGTCACCGAGCCTCATTATAACACAATTCAGATGCAAGTAGCCGCCACATATCTTCTCAGAGATAAACTACCATCGCCCTCGCTACTTTATTTCCATTTTGTATGTAAGAATATTTTAGTTCTTTGATATTAATGAGATCAAGAGGAAGATTCAAGAGATGCTACATAAAGGACACATTAGGCAAAGTTCATCACCGTATGGGAGCTTGACCTTGTTGGTATAGAAGAAGGACGTGACCCAGAGATTCTTTATTGAATATTGGGCGCTGAACAAGATCGATGTTCAGAATAGGTATCTGATTCCACAGATTGATGAACTGCTGGACCAACTCAAAGGGGACGAATGTTTTAGAAATATTTACTTGAATTTTGGTTATCACCAAGTACCAATAGAACCATTTTATGTGCGGATGATCGCCTTCAAATCCAACGAGGGCATTTTTGAATGTTTGGTCATGAATTTCGGGTTGACGAATCCCCCACAACCTTAATGAGGCTTATGGATGAAATTTTGCAACCTTTCACCAACTCATTCATGGTGGTGTATTTGGATGACATCTTGATCTTTAGCAAGAGTTGGGAAGAGCGCCTCCTCTACATTTGATAGGTACTCCAAGCACTTCAGTAAGACAACTTGTGTGCTAATTTGGAGAAATGCACTTTTGACATGACCTGTGTTCAATATCTGGGGTATGTCATTGATGAGCGGGGTGTGCATGTGGACCCAACCAAGATACAGGTCATTCGGGATTGGCTAGACCTAGCCTCTCTATCAGAGAACCAAGAATTTCTAGGTCATATGAACTTCTACCGTAGGTTCGTGTTGGGCTTCTCTCATATCACTTTGCCTTTGAGTCAAGTCACAAAGGGAGGGGTGAAAGCAAAGTTCTTTTCTTCCAAATCCCAACAGAAGGCATTCGCTGAGTTAAAGCATCGAATCTACTCTACATTAGTGCTCACATTACCAAACCTGCAACAACCATTTTAGATCGAGGCCGGTGCCTCCGACTATGCTATTAGTATAGTTCTTGCTCAGCAGGGGCATCCAGTGGCATATCGCAGTGAGACACTTTCAGACAGAGTCGGCAAGTATTCAACCTATGAAAACTAGATGTATTCCATTGTGCATGCCTATCGACAATGGAAACATTACATTATGGGGAAGGCAATGATTATCCACATAGAACAAAGACCCATGTAGTTCATACATACACAAGGGAAGTTGCAAAATGATTTCCATCAGAAATGGTCCACACACCTGCAACAGTTCCATCTAAACATTAAGAACAAGAAGGGAAGCACCAAAAATGTTGCAGATTACCTTAGCCAACCTTCGGTCATGGCGCTGACCACTGTGCTTGACTCTTGCAGGCATGAGACTTCGGGGTGGCTAACTCTTTACAAGAGTGATCCAAAATTCGGCAAAACATACAAGATGTTCCTGGAAGGAAAACAAGTTCCAAACTATTAGCTCCAGGATGCATTGTTATGCCACCTGGGACACCTCTCTGTTACTTCAAGTGAGCATGCCAAGATGGTTTGGGAAGTCCACTATAGTTGAGTTGTTGGACATTTCGTGGTAGAGAAAACAATGGCATTACTGCAAAAGTATTTTTATTGGCTGAACCTTTGACAAGATGTTGGGAACTTGACATCAGATCTTGCATTTCCTGCACCATTTCCAAATTGACCTTCAATAAGAAAGGCCTATATAATCCTCTGCCCACTCCTAGTCGACCTTGGGAATCCATATCCAAGGATTACATCTCGGACCTTCCTTCTACTAAGCATGGAAATGACTGTGTTTTCATGGTCATCAACATATTCTCTAAGATGGCCATTCTGGTAGCGTGCAAGAAGAGTATCGCAATAAAAGCCATTGCTAAACTCTTCTTTGAACGAGTGTGGGTGCACTTTGGGATCCCATAGTCCATTATATCAGATAGGGACAATAGGTTCCTAATTACATTTTGGTCAAGTCTCTGGTCAATGCTGGATACCAAGCTCACTAAGTCCATGAATTTCCACCCCCAAATTGATGGCTAGACATAGGTCATCAATAGGATGATCATGAACATTCTACACAGTACAAATCGAAGCATCCTAATACATGGGATGAAATCCTTCCCTATGTCCAACATAGCTACAACCGAGCTCTCCATAGCTCCTCTGGCCATAGCCCTTTTTAGGTGGGATTGAGATTCCAGCCACTTTTCCCCATTGATGTGGCCATACCATTTGCAGGTACTAAGGTAGATTTGGCTCATGTCCAATTTGAAGTTGACAGGGCAAACAAATTCATTGAGTGCATAAAACACATCCGCCAACAGGTCCATGACATATTGGACAGAGCCAATGCTAAGCACAAGCAACGACATGATCAACATCGTGTGCCATACAAGTTCTAGGTGGGCGACAAAGTTTGGCTACATTTGTAGAAGAAGCGCCTCGCTGGACCCCACCGTAAGCTTTGCCTACTCTTATATGGGCCATACACCATCACCAAGGTTGTAGGAGACAATTCCTTAGAGCTCAACATTCCACTGTTCCTTGAACTACACCCAATTTTCAATGTGGATGACCTTCGACCATACTTTCCACCTTTATTGGACACATCTGACATTGCAGAACAACTCACACCAACAAGGCTAAAACTTGACTGCATGGAACTTGCAACAACTGATCGGATCATAGATACACAAATCAAGAACAATCACCAACAGAAGATCCAACTGTATCGAGTTGTCAAAATTTTCCAACTCTTGCATCCAACTCAAGTGGCTCACTAGGGACCAAGTTCAGCAAAAGTTTTCCCATCTCATGGAGGCACTCAATGCAATGGGGACCATTTATTTTTAAGCGGGGAGGAATGATACAGTTGGATATTGTTTTCTACCCGCCTATTCCACTTGGACCCCCACCACTGTTTCTATTAGTTTTTCAGTTTCCTTAGTTGTAGCACAATTTACTATTTTTGGTAGTTTTTCGGGTCCTAAACTTCTGGAGCTATTTTGATAGACAAAAATACATTTTTAGGAAAAATGGAGAGACTAAAAGAGTTTCAAATCAAATTCTTTCTTTATTTTTGTCCTCCTCTTCGAGATATTTGAAGCGCGGTATTATGATAGCCAAAAAAATATTGTATGCCAAAGTTACGACCCCGAGAATTTGATGTTCCAACTTACCCCAATGGGGCCCATAAGCTTCTGGAACTTCATCTCCTAGGGTTAGGTTTTTGGATGTTTAGGTTTTTTTAGCGATAAAAATGCCATTGAGCCTCGTTATAACATATTTGAGAGGCATGTAGCCGCCACATCTCTTCTCAGAGATAAGCTACCATCACCCAAACTAGTTTATTTCCATTATGTATGTAAGCATATTTCAGTTCTTTGATATTAATGAAATGGAGTTTTATTTCTGCTTCAATTCTGTGTTTATGTTTATATATGTATTCTATTGCATTCCTACATAAGTTTGGATCAATGGTATCATAATGGTCTACTCTTTCTTGGTTTTTATTTGCATGTCCCCAACGAGGTCATGGTATAAGGAGTTAGGGATCGATCTAGTTGAATCTTTGCAAGATCAACCTCACAAACCCCAACGAGCTCCCATGTCGGAAGAAAATAATGAGGAGGGAGCATGAGATCCTTTCAAAATATTGCTTTAGGAGGCCCTCGAGAAACAGAGGAACGCGATGATGGATAAATTTTCCATAATCCTTCGACGGCTAACCACAAGCCAAAAATCTTCATCCGGGAAACACTCTGGAGGCACCATGCATTTTAAGGTACAAGTTAACTTCAACATTCCCATATTTGAAGGAGAATTTGATGAAACCAACTCCAAAAATAGAAGAAGAGAGAGATAAAAGGCTTAGAAATCAATAACTTCGAGGGGGCAACCTCCTTTACATTACACAAACGAAAAATTCTTGGATGATACAAATGAAAAATCCTCCTTTCTCTATATAGGAGTCCATGGGGTCACAATATAATCCCAGTCGACCTAACAATAATAATGTAAGGGCACAAAAATAACAATAGTATCCTTTTATGGGGCACAATAATAAAAATAAGGGGGCTACAAGGGTACAAAAATAACAATAAGGGGTCTACACTAACAACAATAAGGGACTACACTAGTAATATAGGGACCTAACATGCCCCTCTCCTTCAAAAAAGTGTTTTCCTCAACACTTGAGTAGCTTTGGATGCTTTTGTATAAAATTCTCATCCTCCCATGTGGAATCTTCAAAGGGTAAGTCCTTCCACTTGATTAGATACTCTGAAATTGATAGATTTTGCAGATGTCGAGTTCTCTTTTCCATGACTACTTCAGGTTCCAATATGGTTTTTCCTTCCTCATCAAGTTTTGGCAATATTTTTTGAACTGAAATTTTGTAACCTATAACCTTCTTTAAGCATGAAACATGGAAAATTGGGTGCACTTGAGATGAAGCACGGAGCTCCAATTTGTATACCATAGTACCAATATTTTTCAACACCTTTTAAGGACCATAGTACTTTGGCGATGATTTATTATCCTTGCTCGAGGGACATTTGTTTGTATCGTTGTAGTCGTAAAAATACCCAGTCTCCTACATCAAAAATTCTCTCGCTGCAATGTTGATCTGCTTGTTGTTTCATTCGATTTTGTGCCAAATTTGGGTTATCCTTTAATAGTTGGAGAACTCGTTGTTGATGCTCGATGTGATATTCCACTGCTTGAACCTTAGATTTTTCTCTTAAATATGATGTGATGGACGATGTATGATATCCATAAAGTGCCATAAATGGGGTCAGTTTTGGTGCAATATGGAAGGAAGTGTTATACCACCATTCAACCAGAGGTAACCACTTGACCCATTGTGTTTTTTTATTAGATACAAAACAACGAAGATATCCTTCCAAACATTTGTTTAAGTTGGGAATTCTTACAAAGATATAAGCGATCTTTGTATCATAAGTAATCATTTTTCCAACTAAATTTATCAGATGTACTAGGATATTGGTGCAAATTTTGAATGAGTGTCCACACTTCTTCGTCATTATTCCATTCATCCCTTGTTTCGGTTATCCAATCTGGTTGGATAATAGAAATGGCACAAAGCAATGCTTCCACCTCTTCATCCTTTCTTGAGAGTGCATCTGTAACAACATTTAGCTTCCCTTTTTTGTAGATGATTTCAAAGTCATAACTCAACATATTTGTGACCCATTTTTGCTGCTCTTCTGAAGATAGTATTTGTTCATAAAAGTATTTATGACTATCATGATTAGTTTTTACCTTGAAGTGTCTTCCCATTAGTTATGGTTGCCATTTATTTAGTGCATATAATATTGCCAACATTTCCTTCTCATAAATAGATTTCTGTAAATACTTTCCTTTGATTGGACGACTTTTAAAAGAAATGAGTGTTTCTTCATGCATTAAAACAACACCAATTCCATTTCCTGAGGCATCACATTCCACAATAAAGGTTTTTGTGAAGTCTGGCGTAGCTAAGACCAATGCTAGACACATAGTCTCTTTAAGATGTTCAAAGGCCTCAGTTGCTTCAGGAGTCCATGAAAATGAATTTTTATTGAATAATGTTGTTAGAGTTGTTACTATTCTCCCATAATTCTTAACAAAATTGCGATAATACCCTGTTAATCCGAGAAATCCCCGCAGCTGCTTTATGGTTGTGGGGAATTTCCATTCCTTAATGAATTTAATTTTGTTAGGGTCTACCTTAACACACTCGTGAGATAAAATATGACCCAGATATTCCACCTCTTGTACTACAAAGAAACATTTGGAGGTTTTTTCATATAATTGTTTCTTCTCCAATAGTTTGAGCTCCCTGTCAACATGTTGAACATGATCCTTCCAAAATCTGCTATAGATTAGAATATCATCAAAAAATACTAACACAAATTATCTAAGGAAGGGTTTGAAAATGGAATTCATCAACCCTTGAAATGTAGAAGGTGCATTGGTAAGGCAAAAAGTCATGACCAAAAATTCATAATGGCCCTCATGAGTTCGAAATCCTATTTTCGGAATATCTTCAGTCTTTATTCTAATTTGATGATATCCTGAACGAAGATCCAACTTGGTAAAATAAATTGCTCCATGTAATTCATCCAATAATTTATCAATCACAGGAATGGGAAATTTATCTTTAATAGTGAGCTTATTGAGCTCCCTATAATCCAGACACATGCGCCATGATCCATCCTTCTTGTGCACCAATACTAATGGAGAAGAGAAATAACTTTGGATTGGTTGAATTATACTAGCCTCTAACAATTCTGCAATCATACGTTCAATTTCTCTCTTTTGGACATAAGGATATCTGTAAGGCCTAACGTTTGGAGGAACACTTCCTGGAATCAAATGAATAGCATGATCATGATCAAGAATAGTTGGGAGTCCTTTGGGAGTTTCAAACACCTTAGAATGACTGTCCAAGATTTTTTGGAGATCTGGATAAATAGATGATTTTGATGTTGGAACTTCTAGTGAGGATAATTTTGAAATTAAGCCTCGTTGTTCTTTCTTCAGAATATTTTTCATGACATTAGAGCCTATTATATTTCCCGAATTCCCTACGATACCCCGATATTAAAATTCCTTTCCTTTTGAAAAAAAATTCAAGAAAAGTTCTTGAAAATTAAAAGCTATCGTCCCCAAAGATTCTAACCATTGTACTCTTAGTACAACATCAACACCTCTGATTGGAATGGAAAGAATTGAACTATTCAATAGATATTCCCCCATTGTTAGCTTGATATTATGGCATTTTCCAGAGAAATATATAGTTACTCCATTTGCAACCTTACAATTCCTTGGCTACCTTGCAATGAATAAAATTATGGGTACTACCTGAATCAATCAACACTATTACCTTTTTCTTCTTGATATGTCCTTCTATCTTGAGAGTTTGAGGAGTGGTAATTACTGCGAATGCATTAAAGGATATGGTCAAACTCATTTCTTCTTTCTCTAGGGTTGGTTCCTGGTGTATATCCTCTTCTTTTTAAGTTTCTTGTTCAATTTCTTCCTCCTCTTCACAATCTATGTAAAATAATTTCTTCTCAGCACACTTATGACCTTTAGTGTATTTGCTATCACAATTGTAGCAAAGCCATTTTGATATTTTTTCTTCCAATTGTTGTGGTGTAAACCTTGTAGGTTTTGGAAGTCTAGGAGTAGAAACACTTCCATATTTATAGATGTGAGTGGTCAGATTCCTTGTCGCCATATTTTTACATTCAATTTTTCTTGCCAACCTGAATGCCTTCTCTAATGAATCAGGTTCCCAAAGGCGAACCTCATGTTGGATGTTATCCTTTAAATTCCTTGTGAAGACATCAATCCTGTGTTCCTTTGGAATATCAACTACCTCTATATTCAATTTTTGGAAGTCCTCAATGTGCTCCACCATTGAACCCTTTTGTTTGAGATTTATCAATTGGCTGAAGAAGGTGTTGCTCTTTGTATCTTCATAATGTGCTATCATTTTTCCTCCGTAAAAATTGACCTAGTGATTTTTTTTTACGAAATAAAAGCCATCGGTACCATACAAATGTATTTTGTTCTAAATGTAAATTTTAAATGCGTACCTTTTGTGTGTTTTTCACATTATGGAGATCAAGATTTTGCTCCATCTGTAGTATCCATGTTATGAGATCCTTTCCATCAAACTTCCTCATATCTATCTTTGGAGTATGGTGTGTCTTCAATCCAACATTAGAGTTTATGAAATCACGATCAACATTTATTTTGTTCTCATCATGAGTTTCATGTACTACCTTTTTGCCATTAGGAATCATTTATTGTATCAACTTTGTCAAACCTTCCTTCAAACCTTCCATGCCAGCTTTTAGATCATTCTTCATGTCTTCCATGTTGTCTTTAATTTTTTCATCTATCTTAGCTTCCATGCCATCCACCTTAGCTTACATACCATTCTTCAAACCTTCCATCTTAGCTTCCACGCATTTCTTCAAACCATCCAACTTAGCTTCCATGCCTTTCTTCAAAACTTCCGTTTCATTTTTTGTTTCTTTTTGCGAGAGCGAAATTTGGTGCACTTGGTCTTGTAATATTGATATATCATGTTTCACTTCTTCCTCTTCATGAGTCATAGTAGAGACTTATGATGGCTTAATGGGTGTTTAATTCTTTTTTGGGCCATTTTAGAACCTAATACTGATATCTATGCTTCAATATTCCCTTGGAATCTCTTCAAACTAATTTTTCAAACAAGATTTATGCAATTTGAAAAAAAAATACACACCTTTATCTTGCTTTCGAGGAGATCGATATTGAAACTGATGTATCTCTGTAGTTTTGAATCTTTAAGATCTGAATTTATATCCTGTATTATCCCTATGAGTCCTCCAATGCCACAAGTTAGACCTGATTTGGATTCTTCAAGGAAAAGTTATGCCCAATCTCCCGCAATGACCTAATTATGGACTGGTTCAGTAGAGAGAACTTGTACATCATGCCACGTGTCACTGTTTTCTCATTCGGATTTGAAATTGATACATAGGAAACTTCAGTCCATGTGATTTCGGCCACTTTAAATAGAATTCCAATGAGACGCTCAAAGAGAAAGTTATGACGATTTTCCCACAGTCACCTCTTTGAGATGAAATTCGGGAGCCTGAAAAAACCCTAACTTCCACAGATTATATCTCCGAAAATATTGTGAAACAAGATTTGAAATTTTTACACGAGGTTCCTCAGGATTTCGGCTTCCTGTGGTAAACATTTAAGCTTCTGAACCTTTATAGAAAAAAATTTATAGCGAAAGTTCCATGATGACCTATTTGGAGTAGCGAAACCCTAGAATCCAAAGTTCTGATACCAAATGTCATGAAAATAGCTCCACAAATAGAAGAAAAGAGAGATCAATGCCTTAGAAATCGACCACTTCGAAGGGGAAACCTCATTTACATTACATAAATGAATAATTCTTGGATGATACAAATGAAAAAACCTCCTTTCCATATATAGGAGTCCATGGGGTCACAATATAATCCTAGATGACCTAACAATAATAATGTAAGGGAACAAAAATAACAATAGTAGCCTTTTATGGGGCACAATAATAACAATAAGGTGGCTACAGGGGTACAAAAATAACAATAAGGGGTCTACACTAACAACAATAAGGGACTACACTAGTAATATAGGGACCTAATAGACAAATTGATGCAGATGTTATAGATAAATGGTTAAATATATTGGAAGGATATTTTTTCAGTTCTTGACTTTTCCAACCAGAAAAATATTATTTTTTCACTCCTAAATTAATGTCAAGGACTGGTGGGAAACCTACTATGAGAAAAATGATGAGGGAGAACCCTCATTTTTCTCAGCAACACCCACTTGGAATTATTTCCGAGACGTCATCAAGGAAGAATATTACCCTCTCAGTATGTATGAATAAAAATACTTAAAGTGGACCACTTTGCGATAGGGAAGGGACTAAGATGTGCAAGAGTTCACAAATGGTTTTCATGCCCTTCGTATGAATTTGGGCATAAAGGATTTTGAGTGAAATTTGGTACTCAAGTACCATGGCTGTTTGCATAAGTACACCTAGGATGAAATGGAGTTCTTTGACATCTCCTCGCTCGGTGCCGCCTATCGGTATGCTTTCAAGATGGAGAAGAAGTTTAAACATAAGAGGTAGGAATTTGGATCTGCAAATTCGAAGCAAGGGAAAGGTGCCCCCAAACTACAAAACAAAGGGAAAAACCAAGGAAAACCAGGACAACCCATCGAAGCTGCAAGGAAGTTACAACACCATAAAGACAAAGAAGGACACAGGATAGTGGTGGGAGTTCTATAAGAGTTCCACTCACAACATGAGTGAGTTCCAAGCCAAGTAGTCACTGGTGGCCAAGCTGAAGGCTTTTAAATCAGATGCATGCTCCAACTCTAAGTCAAAAACCAATAAGCAGATTGAAAAATGGAGGCAGATTATTGATGCATAGACTAGTTCCACTGTTTCCACCACCAGGATCCATAAGAATGAGATCGAAGATGAAGAGGAGGGGGAGCACCTCTTCCACTCACAGATGTGGGTGAAGGGTTCTCCGTTGTAGTTCATTTTCAACAACGGGAGCCAAAAGAACCTCATTTCAACTAAGGTTCTGAAGTGGCTAGGCCTACCAACCACAACACACCTGCAGTCGTACACCATTAGGTGGCTTCACCAAGGACGAGATCTCCGCGTCAGCCAGCAATGCTGCCTTCCCTACATTATCAACCCATTTACAGATGAGGTACTATGTGATGTTGCTCCTCTCAAAGTTTGTGATGTATTATTAGGCCAACCATACTTGTGGAAGTGACATGCTATGTATGAATCTAGGCCTCATACTATTATTATTAATTTTGGCAATAAGTTGTATAGGATAATAGAGGCAACACCACATGTCGCCATCTCTATGATCACTAGAAAGAAATGTAGAAAGACAAATTCCTAGATTGAGAAGTTTGTTTTCCTTATGATTCTCCCTCAGGGCCATAAGAAGATTGTGGTCACAAACTCCAGATAGGGCTCCTCCGCACGGGAGAAAAAAATGGACAAGGTTGTGGAGGAGTATAAGGACATTTTCACCTCTCCCGCAGGGGTACCTCTACACTGTTAGTTCAAGCACTCCACTGATCTGGCCCCGGGTGTGCCACTACCTAATGGGCCAATCTATCGACGTTCTATTCTAGAGAATGATGAGATCAAGAGGTAGATTCAGGAGCTGCTGCAGAAAGGACACATTAGGCCAAGTTCATCGCCCTGTGGGAGACCAATCGTGTTGGTAGAGAAGAAGGACGAGACTTGGAGACTCTGTATTGAATATCAGATGTTGAACAAGATAATTGTCTGGAATAGGTATCCAATTCCATGGATTGATGACCTGCTAGACCAACTCAAGGGGGCCAAATATTTTAGCAAGATTGAATTGAAGTCTGGTTATCACCAAGTACTAATATAACCATTCGATGTGTGGAAGACTGATTTCAAATCCAACGAGGGCCTTTTTGAATGGTTAATCATGCCTTTCGGGTTGACTAATTACCCCAAAACCTTCATGAGGCTGATGGGCGACATTTTGCGACCTTTCACCAACTAATTTGTAAAGGTTTATTTGGATGACATCCTAATCTTCATACAAATTTGGGAAGAGCACCTCCACAAGATTCGACAGGTCCTCCAAACACTGTGGATACACAAGTTGTGTGCTAATTTGGAGAAATGAACTTTTGGCAGGATCCAAGTTCAATATCTGGGGTACATCATCAATGAGTGGGGTGTGAATTTGGACCAAACAAAGATACAGGTCATTTGGGATTGGCCAGTCCCAACCACTCTAATAGAGCTCTACAAATTTCTTGGTCTTGCCAACTTCTACCGCAGGTTCATGCTGGGCTTTTCTCATATCACTTGGTATTTGAGTCAAGTCACCAAGGGAAGGGTGAAAGTAAAATTATTTTGGTACAAATCCACACAGTAGGCGTTCGCCGAGTTGAAACATCGACTCTAATCTGCACTAGTGCTCACATTACCAGACCCACTACAACAATTTGAGATTGAGAAAAATGCCTATGAATATGATATTGGTGCAGTTATTACTCAACAAGGGAATCCAGTGGCATATCACAGTGAGACACTTTAAGACACAGTCCGAAAGTATCCCACCTATGGAAAAGAGGTGTATTCCATTGTGAAAGCCTGCCGAAAATGGAAGCATTACATTATGTGGAAGGAAACGATCATCCACACAGGCCACCGACCCTTGAAATTCATACAGACACAAGGGAAGTTGTATAACGATCTCCATTAGAGTGGTCTACATACCTGCAATAATTCCATATGATCATTAAGTATAAGGAGGGACACATAGACAATGTTGCAGTTTGCCTCAGCCTACCATCGGTCATGGCACTGGCCACTGTGCTCAACTCTTGCGGGCACGAGACTTGGGGGTGCCAGACTCTTTATAAGAGTGATCCAAAATTCAGCAAAACATACGATATGCTTCTGGAAGGTAAGAAAGTTCTAAATTATCACCTCTACGATGCACTATTATGCCACCTGGGACGTCTCTATGTTCCTTCAAGAGAGCATGCCAAGATGATTTTGGAAGTGCACTAAAAATGGGTCACTTGACATTTTAGGGTAGAGAGAACAATAGCAGTACTGCAAAAGTACTTTTTATTGGCTGAACCATTGACAATATGTTGGGAAGCACATCATATCTTGCATTGTCTGCACCATTTCCAAACCAAATATCAAGAAGAAAGGGATATATACTCCTATGCCTACTCCTAGTTGACCTTGGAATCCATATCCATGAATTACATGTCGGGCCTTCCTTCAACTAAGCATGGAAACTATTGTGTTTTCATGGTTGTCGATGGCCATTCTGGCGGCTTGCAAGAAGAGTATCATAATAGAAGCTAGTGCTAAAATGTTCGTTGAACAAGTGTGTGGGTGAACATTGGGATACTAGATTCCATTATCTCAGAGTTGGATAGAAGGTTCCTAAGGAAATTTTGGTCAAGTCTCTTGTACACGTCGAATACCAAACTCACTAAGTCCACGACTTTCCACCCCCAAACTGATGGCCAAACAAAGGTTGTCAACATGATGATAGTGCACATTTTGCGCATGTACAACTCAAAGAAGCCTTGTACATGGGACGAAATCCTTCCCTATGTCCAACACAACTACAACCGAGCTCTCCATAACTCAACTAGACACAAACCCTTTCAGGTGGGATTGGGATTCAAGCCACTTTGCCCCATTTATATGCCCATACCATTTGCAGCTACTTAGACAGATTTGGCTTATGTCCAATCCAAAGCTGATAGGGAAAACAACTTCATTGAGCACATTCAACACGTTTTCCATCAGGTCCATGAACATTTTGGACAGAGCCAATGCTAAGTACAAGAAGTGACATGATTAACATCGAGTGCCACACAAGTTCCAGGTGGGCGACAAAGTTTGGCCACATTTGAAAAAGGAGTGCCTTGCTGGACCCCACTGCAAGCTTCGCCCGATCCGATATGGGCCATACACCATCACCAAGGTTGCAGGAGACAATGCCTTCGAGCTCATCATTACACCATTCCTTGGCCTGCAAAAAGTGTTCAATATGGACTGCCTTCAGCCATGCTTTCCACCATTATTGGACACATCTGACATTGGAAAACAACTCACACAAAAAGAGATAAAACCCAACTGCATGGAACAGGCCACAAATGATCAGAATATGGACACACAGATCAAGAACATTCGCTAGCAGAAGATCCATCTTTATGGAGTTGTCAAAGCTAGCCAACTCTTAAACCAAGGCAAGTGGCTCACTAGAGACCAAGTTCAAAAGAAGTTTCCCCATCTCATGGAGGCACTCAATGCAATGGGGACCATTCCTTCCTAAGGGCGGAGGAATAATTTAGGTGGATATTGGTGGCCACTCGCCTATTCCTCTTGGACTTTCACTATTGTTTCTTTCAGTTTTCCTGTTTCCTTAATTGTAGCACAATTTAATCTTTTTGGCAGTTTTTTGGGTTCTAAACTTCCGAAGCTGTTTTGAGGGACTAAAAGGCATTTTTTTTTGGAAAAATGGAGAGACTAGAAAAGTCTCAAATCAATTCCCCAGTTTGTTTTCAACCTTCTCTTAGAAATATTTGAAACAAGGTATTATGATAGCCAAACAAAGATCGTATGCCAAAGTTATGACCCTGGGAAGTTGAGGTTCCAACTTACCCCAACGGGGCCCACAAGATTCTGGCGTTTCATCTCCTAGGGCTAGATTTTTGGATGTTTAGGGTTTCTCAATGATAAAAAGGCCATCAAGCCTCATTTTAACATAGTTTAGAGGCATGTAGCCGCCAAATCTCTTCTCATAGATAATATATCATCACTTGAGCTAGTTTATTTCCATTCTGTATGTAAGCATATTTAAGTTCTTTGATATTAATGAAATGAAGTTTTATTTCTGTTGCACTTATTTGTTTATGTTTATATATGTATTCTATTGCATTCCTAATTTTAGATCAGTGGTATCATAGTAGTATGCTCTTTCTCGGTTTTTCTTTGCATGTCCCCAATGAGGTTAGGGTACAAGTAGTTAGGGCTCGATCTGGTTGAACCTTTGCAAGATCATCCTCGCAAACCCCGACAGCCTCCCATGGTGGAAGAAAATAAAGACGAGGGAGCAGGAGATCCTTTTCAAAATATTGCTTGAGGAGGCCCTAGAGAAACAAAGGAATTCGACAATGGATAACTTTTCCCAAATCCTTCGACAACTACCCACAAGCGACACATCTTCATTTGAAAACCACTCCTTTTAAGGTACACGCTAACTTTGAAATTCCCATATTTGAATTCCAGATAGATGCAGATGCCATAGATAAATGGTTAAATATGTTGGAAGAATATTTTTTAGTTCATGACTTTTCCAACTGGGAAAAGAGTACTTTTTTACTCCTGAAGGTTGCCCCCCATGTCAAGGATTGGTAGGAAACGTACTATGAGAGAAAGGACAAGGGAAAACCCTCTTTGTTATCAGTTGCACCCACTTGGAATTATTTTCGAGATTCCATCAAGGAACAATATTACCTTGTTGGTATTTATGAATACAAATACATAAATTAGACCATGCTGCAACAGGGAAGGGACCAAGATGTGCCAAAGTTCACAAATGGTTTTAATGCCCTTCGCACGAAGCTGAGCATCAAGGATTCTGAGTGACATTTGGTACTCAAGTACCACGACTATTTCCATAAAAAAATCCAGGTTGAAAAGGAGTTCCTGGAAATATCCTCTCTCGGTGCCACCTATCAGTATGTTGTCAATATTGAGTAGAAGTTTAAACAGAAGAAGCAGGAATTTGGATATGCGAATCTAAAGCAAGGGAAAGGTTCCCCAAAACCACATAACAAAGAGAAAATTCAACGCGGGGTGATCCAGGACAACCCATCGAAGCCGCAAGAAAAGAACAACACCACGAAGATAAAGGAGGACATGGTAAAGTGGTGTGAGTTCCATAAGAGATCCACCCACAACACGAGTAAGTGCCGAGCCAAACAGTCACTGGTGGCCAAGCTGAAGGCTTCTGAATTAGATGCATGCTCCAAATTTGAGTTAGAAATCAATAATGGGAATGAAAAAGGGAAGAAAATTATTGATGCAGAGGCTAGTGCCACCATTTCCACCACCAAGATCTAGAAGGATAAGTTCAGATATCTAGAGGACGGGGAGAGCTTCTTCCACTCAAAGATGTGTGTGAAGGGTTCTCCTTTGCAGTTCATTTTCGATAGCGGAAGCCAAAATAACCTCATTTTACCATAGGTTGTGAAGTTTCTAGGCCTACCAAACACAACACACCCATAGCCATACACCATTGGGTGGCTTCACCAAGGATGAGATCTCCGCGTCAGCTGGAAGTGCTGCCTTCCCTACATTATCAAGCCCTTCACGGATGAGGTACTGTGTGATATTTCTCCTATCTAAGTTTGTGATGTATTATTAGTTCAGCCATACTTGTGGAAGTGACATGTTGTGTATGAATCTAGGCCTCACACTGTTATTATTACTTTGGGAAATATTTTGTACAAGATACCAGAGGTAGCACTGCCTATCGCCACCTCTTTGATCACTACAAAGCAATGCAGTAAGATCATCTCCAATACTAGGAAATTTTTTGTCCTTATTATTCACTATAATATTGTGTCCACAACCTCTAAACAAGGCTCCTCTGCGTGACAACAACACATGGACAAGGTCATGGAGGAATACAAGGAAAATTTCACATCTCTCGCAGGGGTACCTTTACACTATCAGGTCAATCACTCCATCGATCTGACCTTGGGCGCACTGCTACCAAACGAGAAAATATATCGATGATATGTTCTAGATAAAAATGATATCAAGAGGCAGATTCATGATTTTCTGCATAAAGGGCACATTAGGCCAAGTTAATCGCCATGTGGGAGGCTGACCTTTTTGGTACAAAAGAAGGATGGGACCTAGATACTATGTATTGACTATCGGGCCTTGAAAAACATCACTGTCCGGAATAGGTATCTGATTCCATGGATTGATGACCTGTTGGACCAAGTCAAGGGGAAAAAATATTTTAGCAAGATTGAATTGAAGTCAGGTTATCACCCAATACCAATCGAACCATCCGATGTGTGGAAGACTGCCTTTAAATATAAGGAGGGAATTTTTGAATGGTTAGTCATGCCTTTTGGGTTGATGAATTCCCTGACAACCTTCATGAGTATGATGGATGAAATTTTGCAACCTTTCACCAACTCATTCATGTTGTTTTTTTTTCATGACATCCTAATCTTTAGCTAGAGTTGGGAAGAGCACCTCCACCACATTGGACAGGTCCTCCAAACACTGCGAAAACACAAGTTTTGTGCTAATTTGGAGAAATTCAATTTTGGCATGATCTAGGTTCAATATCTAGGGTACGTCATCGATGATAGGAGTGTGCATGTGGACCCAACCAAGATACATGTCATTCAGGATTGGCCAGCCCTAACCACTCTAACAGAGCTTCACAACTTTGTGGGCCTCGCAAACTTCTACTACAGGTTCGTGTTGGTATTCTCTCATATCACTTGACCTTTAAGTCAAGTCACCGAGGGAGGGGTGAAAGCAAAGTTCTTTTGGTCCAATTCCAAACATAAGGCATTCACCGAGATGAAGTAGTGACTCTTCTTCGAGCTAGTTTATTTCCATTATGTATGTAAGAATATTTTAGTTCTTTGATATTAATGAAATGAAGTTTTATTTCTTCGAATATTCTGTGTTTATGTTTATATATGTATTCTATTTCATTCCTCCATAAGTTCACACCATTTGTATCAGAGCAATTTTATATTTCTTGTTTTTTCTTTACATGTCCCCAACGAGGTCAGGGTATAAGGAGTTAGGGCTCGATTTGGTTGAACCTTTGCAAGGTCATCCTCACAAACTCCAATGACCTCCCATGGCAGAAGAAAAGAAAGACGAGGGAGCAGGATATCCTTTCAAAATATTTCTTGAGGAGGCCCTCAAGAAAAAAAGGAACGAAATGATGGAAAATTTTTCCCAAATCCTTCTACAACCACCCAAAGGTGACACATATTCATCCGATGACTTTGGAGGTACCACCAATTTTAAGGTACAAGTTAACTTTGACATTCCCATATTTGAAGGCCATATAGATGCAGATGTCATAGATAAATGGTTAAATATGTTGCAAATATATTTTTTAGTTCATGAATTTTCCAACTAGTAAAATATTACTTTTTCACTCCTAAAGGCTGCCCCCCATGTCAAGGACTGGTGGGAAACCTTCTGTTATGAAAATGAAGAGGGGGAACCCTCATTTTTCTCAGTTACACCCACTTGGAATTCTTTCCGAGACACCATCAAGAAACAATATTACCCTATCGGTAGCTATGAAGACAAATACATAAAGTGGACCATGCTGTGACACGGAAGGTACCAAGATATGCTAGAGTTCACAAATGGTTTTCATGACCTTCGCACGAAGCTGGGCATCAAGAATTCAAAGATTAATCTGGTACTTAAGTACCATGACCATTTTCTTAAGTACATCTGGGATGAAATGGAGTTCTTGTTCATCACCTCACTCAGTGCCACCTATCGGTATGCTGTCAAGATCGAGTAGAAGTTTAAATAGAAGAAGCAGGATTTTGGATTTGCGAATTTGAAGCAAGGGAAAGGCACCCCCAAACAACAAAAAAAGGGAAAAGCCAAGGTGGGGTGACCGAGGACAACCCATAGAAGCCGTAAGAAAATAACAACACCATGAAGACAAAGAAGGACACATGAAGGTGGTGTGAGTTCCATAAGAGCTCCACTCACAACACGAGTGAGTGTTGAGCCAAGCAGTCACTGGTGGTCGAGATGAAGGATTCTGAATCATATGCATGCTACGAATTTGAGTTAGAACCCAATAAGGGGAACGAAAAAGGGAATTAGATTATTAATGCAGAGCCCAGTGCCACCATTTCCACCAACAAGTTCTAGAAGGATGAGCCTGAAGATGTAGAGGAGGGGAAGCACCTCTTCCACTCACATATGTGTGAAGGATTCTCCGCTGCAGTTCATTGTCGACAACGAGAGTGAAAAGAACCTCATTTAAACAAAGGTTGTGAAGAGGCTAGACCTACTGACCACAACACACCTGCAACTGTACACCATCGGGTGGCTTCACCAAGGACGAGATCTCCGCGTCAGCCGGCACTGCCGCCTTCCCTAAAACATCAAGCCCTTCACGGATGAGGTACTATGTGATGTTGCTACTCTTGAAGTTTTTTATGTATTATTAGGCCAACCATACTTGTGGAAGTGACATGTTGTGTATGAATATAGGCCTCGTACTGTTATTTTTACTTTGGGATAAGTTATACAGGATATCGGAGTTGGCACTGCCTATCGCCATCTCTCTGATCACTGCAAAGCAATGCAGTAAGATCATCTACTAGACTGGGAAATTTTTTTTCCTTATGATTGTCCATTAGGTCCAGAAGAATATTGTGGCCATGAAATCTAGAGAAGGATCCTCTAATAACTGATGGATAAGGTCGTGGAGGAGTGTAAAGACATTTTCACCTCTCCTGGAGGGGTACCTGTACACTGTCAGGCCGAGTAGTTCATTGATCTGACCCTGGGTGTGCCGCTACCTAATGGGCCAATCTATCGATGTTCTGTTGTGGAGAACAATGAGATCAAGAGGTAGATTCAGGAGCTATTGTAGAAAGGGAATATTAGGCGAAGTTCATGTCCTTGTGGGAGCTCGATTGTTTTGGTACATGTTAGCCACTTATAAAATTTGTCATATCAAATGGTGGCTAAATCATTTTTGGAAGCCTTCAAGAAACAATTTTATTGCCAAATTGTTGGTTCTTAAAGTCTTATGAAGATGACTTAACCTTGAGTTAATCTTCACTGCTGTTTCCCTCTCAATTATGAAAATCTACTGTTTTCCTGAAGAAAAGACTGCTGCAAAAAATCCATTTTCCCCCTCGCTTTACCCCTCCTTTCACTCATAATTAACCTCCTTTTTATCCCCTTTTACCCCATAAAAATTCCTCTATTTTCCCTCATTTCCATTCTTCCCTTCATAAAAACCCCTTTGATAAGGTTTAAAACTCCTATTTTACCTTATCGAAAGCTTTCAAACCCTTTGAAAAACTTGAAAAATCATAAAAAACAACCTTTTTTGTGCAAAGGCCTAAGCCCCCTTTGGTTAAGCCCTCAACGACATCCCCACCATGCGACTTGGCACTGGAACCAAGCGTTAATGCCCTAGGCACTTATCGCAATCAGGGCATTCATTAAAACACATTTCTTTGTTACATTGAATCTTCGATTGAGATTGGCTCCTTTTTGTATAAACCTCGATCCTTTGCTTCCTTTGTAAAACCAAGAGCCCCGCAATCAGGCTCTAAAACATGTAAAAGAACCTTCCCGAAAGAAAATTTTCCTTTATATTTTATAAAAATCTGATTTTCTTATGTTTCAAAGAGTCTCGACGGTTCAACAGCTGGGCGAATCCAAACCGTTGATCTAAAAATGATCAAATGGTCTTCGGGATCTCGCATCAGAGATTTTTCGTCGAGCATATTTTAATAGTTATTTCCCCCTCCGATTGCCACCTTCCGATGGATTCTCAGCCATTGATATCCCCCGCCAGGCTCAGATCTAACGGCCCACATTGACCCATTCTTTGCCTTACCCCTCGCCTCATATTTTATTTCATTAACCCAAAGATCAAATCTAAGCCGTTGATCTGTTTCATCCAACGGTCTATATCCAACCCGATAGGCCCAACTCCTTTGGGTCCTACCCTTCCCAGATCAAATCTCCACCGTCCATTCCCTGATCTGATAGTCCAGGTTAAAACCGCCTTGACCCTGCCCCACCTCTTTCCGTTCTTTAATCTTATCGCCATCGCGCTCTCCTCTCGACCGTTTGATATAAAGCCCCAGATCTGACGGCTAGCGCGCAGTTTCACGTAAATTTAAGCCCGAACGATAATGTTTCAAAATTACGCGATGAGGGCGGTTTTAAAAGGCCACGTGTCAGCCAGTAATGCATATCACGTTCAAAAAGGTAAAAACACCTTTCTCCCTTTTTGTTGCGCAAAACAGGCAGTTTCTTCAGTCGAAACCACCTTTCCCTTTCCCGTTTCATTTTCCCGAAATAGATCTCCTCCGTTGATCTCTGAGATCTAATGGCTCACATTCAATCTCACTTTAGTTCATCGCCCTCCACCCATCCTCCAAGGGACTTCATCGATCAACCTCTGCCGTTGATCTCTGTGGACTAATCCATCTAATGGCCCAGGATCGTTCGGAAACCCCAAATTTCCTTTTTAACCATTTTTCCTTTCACTAAAGGTTTTCGACCATTTCTCTTTGTAGTTTACCCCATTTCATTATAAATTTGCCCCCCCCGCATTATAAAACCCAAATTGATCTCGACCATTGATCAATATGCATCAACGGCCCAGACTTAATCTCTTGCACCATTCATCCAACCGCCTCTCCTTTTGACCTCGGCAAAGTAATCCTCGCCATTGGATTTTTTCATCCAATGGCTGTGCTCTAAACCTAAACCTCTGAAGCAGTTTTAACCTTCCCTGCAGGATTTTTTTAATTTTTCTTTATTGTGCAGGTTTTAATGGTTTTTTCAAAGGTTTTAAAAAGAAAATTGAAGGCCGGGGATGACGATCCCCCAGGCCTTTATTCATCAAGAAAATTATTCTACAGGGTTCGACACCATGTTTCATCCGTGCCTCATGAGCACTGATGCCATTTTAAAACCCTCTGCGCACCTGCACATCAGCAAGACACAACAAAACCTTAATTAAACAGAGAGTATCAGTGTTAAAGGATCCAGCCACTGCAAAGATGAAGAATTAAAGATGGTTTACACAGTTTTGAGGGATTACAGCCTAAATCGACTATCTAAAGCCTAATCCACTCAATTGAACATAGTTTGAAGAAAAGAAGACATAAATTAGGCCTAATTAAGCCTAACACATAGAATCAAATCAAATTAACAGTGTTTAAAGAAAAACAATAATATCTATCAGTTCGAGAAAGCCTCCACTGCCACATCATAGGCTAATTGAATCCTCTCAGCTACCAAAAGCCACCTACAACCTCAAAACATTCAAAAGAGGCATAGTTATTACCAGAACAGAAGATATTTTCCTCAATACAGCTGAACAATTAATTCAACCAAAGGAACTTATTGTGAACTATCAGCAGAGTTATTACAAAGATGAGAAAGAGTTCTGAAGTCAACAAACTCTACTAAGAAGATCTAACCCTTAATGTAAACCAATTAATACAGAGGAAATATCTGAAATCTTCTCAATTGAGCCCCTCAAAGGCTGAGAAGCATTAAAATGTATTAATTAAACCTAGAAGATCTTTTATCCCATCCCACCTCCTCATTTCTTCTATAAATAATTTTGTAGAAGATGAGATAATTTTGGTCACTACATATCTGTTTCCTGTAAATAGTTTTTTGAAGCTGATGTAAGCTCTGTTTTTAATTGAAGATACCTAAGTTGAGATGAAAAGTTTGAAGCTGTAGAGACCCACTGGACTTGAAGATTGTAACTGGTTTGAAGCATCAAATACAAGCTGATTTATGGGATCCTGGTCTATGTCAACGGTGATGTTTTCTTATTGTAAATTGTTATTTTATTTATGTTTCCATTCTATCCATATTCTTTGATAAAGAACAACAATTATAGAGTTAGGATTTACTGTCAAAGGTACCCTGCTCTTACTGATAAGCTTTATCTACATGTTTTCTTCCAAATTTTGTTGTTTAAGAATGATTTAATACAGTCCAAATAGTTAAGGAATGCTGGAATTCCCTCGTCCTACTGTCTAAACTTTAAACATTGTTCTTGAATGTTATTTTCAGTTTCTCCCAAGTAAAGTTGAACTAGGGAAGTCTATGGTGAGCCCTGTCCTCTAGTTTTATCTCCAAAGGTTGTTTGAAAGTTTCCCTTAGAATACGCTGAAAGTAGGATAGGTTCAAAGTCCTTACTTGATCTTAAGCTATTCTTTTTGTGTTTTAAATGTTTTCTATTGAAAGTGCATCAAAAGCAGGCTAGTTTCGAAGTACTTACCTGATCTTAGATTAATTTTATGTCTTTCTTAAGTGCATGCCAAAAGCAGGATAGTTTCAAAGTACTTACTTGATCTTAGGCTACTCTTTGTTCTTCATTTGTTAAATTCCCCTTCTTATTGTTTCATTTCATTCCAAAAAATCAACTTTAAAGAGATCCTTAGACATAGATGACTTGCCCCATGGACCACTCTTGAACCTTTCTGTTTCAATTAAATCCTAATATGACTCGATAGCCCAATGGATTGAAGCTGTTTCTCGCCTATCTTCTTAGCTGAATCAATTTTTCACTTTCATTCACCTTCACCCTTCATTTTGAATTCCTTCACCTTCACCCTTCATTTTGAATTCCTTCACCTTCACATATCCTTTCCCAACCAAAACAAACAAAAACCTTGTTCTTAATAACTAGCCTAATATCATACCCAAAAGCCTTAAAGATAAATCAATATTTTCACTTATAGAGAGATCCCTCTCTGGATTTAGGAGGGCTAGATCCTAGAATCCCAAAGTGGTTCAAGTGTTGTCTCTACAGTTTTAGTCTCACCAATATGCTAAAATTACAGATTCCTAACAGTACAGAAGAAGGACGAGACATGGAGAATATGTATTGATTATCGAGCGCTGAATAAGATCACCATCCGGAATAGGTATTTGATTCCACGGATTGATGACTTGATGGACCAAATCAAGGGGGAAAAATATTTTAGCAATATTGACTTGATGTTCGGTTATCACCAAGTACCAATCAAACCATTCGATGTGTGGAAGATTTCCTTCAAATTTAAGGAGGGCCTTTTTAAATGAATGGTCATGCCTTTCAAGTTGAAAAATTCCACCACAACCTTCATGAGGCTGATGGAAAACATTTTTCCACCTTTCACCAACTCATTCATGGTGGTGTATTTGGATAAAATCCTGATCTTCAGCCAGAGTTGGGAAGAGCACTTCCACCACATTCGACATGTCCTCCAAACACTGCGACAACACAAGTTGTGTGCTAATATGGAGAAATACACTTTTGGCATGACCCAGGTTAAATATATGGGGTACATCATCGATCAGAGGGTTGTGCATGTGGACCCAACAAGGATACATGTCATTCAGGATTTTCCAAACCCAACCACTCTAACAGATCTCCGAAAATTTCTGGGCTTGACAACTTTTACCGGAGGTTCGTGTTGGGCTCATCTCATATCACTTAGCCTTTGAGTCAACTCACCAAGTTAGGGGTGAAAGCAAAGCTATTTTGTTCCGAATCCAAACAAAAGGCGTTCGCCAAGGTTAAGAATCGAATCTGCTCTGTGCCAGTGCTCACATTACCAGACCTACAACAACCATTTGATATCAAGGCAGATGCCTTTGACTATGCTATTGGTGTAGTTCTTACTTAATAGGGGCATCCAATGGCATATCATAGTGAGACACTTTCAGACATAGTCCACAAGTATCCCACATTTGAAAAAGAGATGTATTCCATTGTTTAGGCCTGCCGATAATGGAAGCATTATATTCTGTGGAAGGAAACAATCAACCACACAGACCACCGACCCCTAAAGTTCATACAGACATAGGGAACTTGCAGAATAATCGCCATCAGAAATGGTCCACATAATTGCAACAGTTCCATCTGAAAATTAAATACAAGAAGGGAAGCACAAAAAGGGTTGCATACTGCTTCAATCCACTACTAGTCATGGTGCTGACCACTGTGATCGACTCATGTGGGCACGAGACTTCGGGGTATTCAACTCTTTACAATATTGATGCAAAATTCAAGAAAACATACCAGACGCTGCTTGAAGGCAAGAAAGTTCCAAATTATAACCTCTAGGATGCACTGTTATGCCACTTGGGATGCCTATGTGTTCCTTCAAGTGAGTGTGCCAAGATTATTTTGGAAGCACACTACAACTGGGTCGCTAGACATTTCGGGGTAGAGAAAACAATGGCAATACTGCAAATGTATTTTTATTGGATGAACCTTCGACAAGATGTTGGGAAGTACATCAGATCCCACACTACCTGATCCGTTGCCAAACCAAACATCTAGAAGAAAGGGATATATACTCCTCTGCCTAACCCTAGTCGACCTTGGGAATCCATTTCCATGGATTACATGTCGGGCCTTCCTTCTACTAATCATGGAAACGACTGTGTTTTTGTGGTCGTCGACAGATTCTCTAAGATGACCATTGTGGCGGTCTGCAAGAAGAGTATCATAGTAGAAGACACTGCTAAAATATTATTTGAACGAGTGTGGGTGCACTTTGGGATCCTAGAGTCCATTATCTTAGATTTGGACAACTATTTCCTAAGTACATTTTGGTCAAGTCTCTAGTCGATGTTGGATACCAAGCTCACTAATTCCATGACTTTCCACCCCCAAATGGTTGGCCTCACATAGGTCATTAACAATATGATCGTGCACATTTTGCGTATGTACAACTTGAAGAATCATCATATATAGAATGAAAGCCTTCCATATGTCCAACAAAGATACAACTAAGCTCTCCATAGCTCAACTTTCCACAACCCCTTTCAGGTGGTATTTGGATTCCAACCACTATGCCCCATTGATGTGGCCATACAATTTGCAGCCACTCAGGCAGATTCGTCTCATGTCCAATCTGAAGCTGACAAGGAAAAAAAATTCATTGAGCACAATCAACACATATATTATTAGGTCCATGACATATTGAATAGAGCCAATGCTAAGTAAAAGTAGCAGCTACATGATCAACATCGGGTGCCACACAAGTTCCAAGTGGGCGACAAAGTTTGGCTACATTTGTAGAAGGAGTGGCTCGCTAGGCCCCACTACAAGCTTTTCCTACTCGTATATGGCCCATACACCATCACCAAGGATGTAGGAGAAAATTCCTTCAAGCTTAGACTTCCACCATTCCTTGGCCTTCCCAAAGTGTTAATTGTGGACCTACTTAGACCATACTTTCCACCATTACTGGACACATCTGACATTGCAGAACAACTCACACCAATATAACTAAAACGCGACTGCATGGAACATGCTGCAAATAATCGAATCATGGACACACATATCCAGAAAAATTGCCAGTAGAATATCCAACTGTATCGGGTTGTCAAAGCTGTTCAACTCCTGCACCAAGGCAAGTGGCTCACTAGGGACCAAGTTTAGCAGAAGTTTCCCCATCTCATGGGGGCACGGGGACCATTGCTTCCTAAGGGGGGATGAATAATCCAGTTGGATATTGGTGGCCACCTTCCTATTCCACTTATATCCCCACCATTGTTTCTTTCAAATTTTCAGTTTCCTTAATTGTAGCACAATTTACTATTTTTGACAGTTTTTTGGGTTCTTAATTTCCGGAGCCATTTTGAGGGACTAAAATATGTTTTTAGGAAACATAGAGAGATCAAAAAAGTCCTTAACCAATTTCATAATTTTTTTTCAGCCTCCTCTTTGAGATCTTCAAAAAGAGGTATTATGATGGCCAAACGAAGATCATATGCCAAAGTTATGACCCCGAGAATTTGACGTTCCAACTTACCGCAACGGGGCCTACAAGCTTCTGGCGCTTTATCTCCTAGGGTTATGTTTTTGGATGTTTAGGGTATCTCAATGATGAAAAGGCCACTGAATATCATTTTAGCATAGTTCATAGGCATGTAGCTACCACATCTCTTCTCAGAGATAAGCTACCATCGCCCGAGCTAGAGATAAGCTACCATCGCCCAAGCCTTGCAAACCTTGACGACTTCCCATGGCGAAAGAAAAGAAAGAAGAGGGAGTAGGATATCCTTTCAAAATATTGCTTGAGGAGGCCCTTGAGAAACAAAGGAACATGATGATGGATAAATTTTCCCAAATTCGTCGACGGTTACCCACAGGAGACACATCTTCATCCGAAAACCACTTTGGAGGTGCCACGCCTTTTAAGGTACAAGTTAACTTTGAAATTCCCATATTTGAAGGCTAGATAGATGTGGATGCCATAGATAAATGGTTAAATCTATTGGAAGGATATTATTTTTCAGTTCACGACTTTTCCAACCAGGAAAATATTAAATTTTCACTCCTGAAGGCCGCCCCCCATGTCAAGGACTGGTGGGAAACCTATTATGAGAAAAAGGATAAGGGGGGACCCTCATTGTTTTCAGCCGCACCCACTTGGAATTATTTCTGAGATGCCATCAAGGAAAAATATTACCCTATTGGTATCAATGAATACAAGTACATAATGTGGACCATACTGCGGTAGGGAAGGGACCAATATGTGTCAGAGTTCACAAATGGTTTTCATGCCCTTTGCCCGAAGCTGGGCGTCAAGGATTCCATGTGGAATTACTCAAGTACCGTGGCTATTTGCATAAGTTAATCTGTGATAAAATTGAGTTCTTAGACATCTCCGCGCTCAGTGTCGCCTATTGGTATGCTTTCAAGATCGAGCAAAAGTTTAAATAGAAGTAGCAGGACTTTGGATCTGCGAATCCGAATCAAGGGAAAGGTGCCACCAAACCATAGCACAAAGGGAAAATCCAAGGCGTGGTGACCCAGGACAACCCATCAAAGCCACAAGAAAATAACAACACCATGAAGACAAAGAAGGACATGGGAAAGTGGTGTGATTTCCATAAGAGTTCCACTCACAACACGAGTGAGTGCTGAGCCAAGTAGTCACTAGTGGTCAAGCTGAAGGCTTTCGATGCATGCTCAAAATCTAAGTCAAAAACTGATAAGGGGAATGGAAAAGGGAAGAAGATTATTTATGCAGAGCCCAATGCCACCATTTCCACCACCAAGATCCAGAAGGATGAGCCCGAAGATGAAGAGGAGGGGCATCGCCTCTTCCACTCACATATGTGGGTGAAGGGTTCTCCGTTTCAGTTCATTGTCAACAAAAAGAGCCAAAAGAAACTCGTTTTAGTAGAGGTTGTGAAGTGGCTAGGCATACCGACCACAACACACCTGCATCCATACACCATCGGGTGGCTTCAACAAGGATGAGATCTCCACATCATCCAATAGTGCCGCCTTCCCTATAACATCAAGCCCTTCACGGATGGGGTACTCTTTGATGTTTCTCCTCTAGAAGTTTGTGATGTATTATTAGACCAACCATACTTTTGGAAGCGACATGATGTGTATGAATCTAGGCCTCGCACTATTATTATTAAATTGGTCAGTAATTTATACAGGATACCAGAGGTAGTACCGCCTACCACCATCTCTTTAATAATTGCAAAGAAATGCAGTAAGATCATGTTACACAGTAATTTGTCACCGTCCCTGCAATCCCCATCTCGCCCATTGGAGGGTCGTTTATGTGATCAATAAGTAGTGTCATGCCTTGAAAATACCATCATTGCATCCCTTTCCATGAGGACAACATTCCTTCTGTTGATCATTTCCTGAGCAGACCCCTAAAAACACCTGTTTTTGCCTTGGCGCTGTTAGCCCGTTATGTCCTTGCGCCAATGAGGAAAATTAACACTATGCCCGCGCCAGTTGGCGCTCTGTCCCAGTTAAGCACCCGCGCCAATCTGCTTATGGAAAGTATTTTAAAAAAGAGGTGAAGTTTCTATTACAACAACTTCGTGGATGAGTCATGAGGAGTGGTTTCGACTCAATAACCACGACCTTCCTCCTTTGGCCTCTTGTTTCCACTTTATAGGGAACCTCCCAAGGGATAAGGCCTCCCTTCCACTATTGTAGGGATCCCAACCTCCTCCTCTCCTCTATAAATATAGCCATCTTCCATTGATGAAGGGGCTGAATGGTTGAGCCTTAGTAGTCTTGGTAGCCTGAATAGAGCTGAATCAATTGTAAGGAGATTATCGTCAGACAGCCGAAGAGAGAGGGACTTGTCCTTTTCCCGACGAGATTTACCAAGATGCACTCCTCTGTCGACCCACCAAAGGAAGATCTAGCGTCAGAGCTCAAGTTGTATCTTTCTTTGTTCTGATTAATAATAAGCGATTTCGATTATGGTTCCACCCAGATGTTCATGTTTTATGTTATGAGTTGTATCTTCTCTGATTGATACTTCATTGCATGTATTAGGCTTTACGCTTGTGTGTTTGTTGTTTCTTCGTGTACGTGCAAGTGTTCGAACGCACCTAGCAGGAGAATTGTGATTTGCCAAAGCAAGGGAAGTAAGTGCTATCTTCTCCACAAATGACGACAGCGTAGGACTTAAGGTAGGCCTCTTGTCGCATCTTGGTCTTTTGCAATTAGGAACTTGCATCTTAGCGTGACTCGGTTGTTGCTAGACCCGATCTGGGCTAGTAGGGATCGCCTCTATCCGCAGAGGGGATTTACCTCTCCAAAAAATTGGCGACTCCACTGGGGAGACATTGATTGGAGTTTGTCTTGTCTTTTCGGTTGATTTTGGTCTTTGTTTGTTTGATCAACTCTTCCGGTTCACTTTTTCCTAGTGTAAAACCTTTGTTTAGCCCCAAAGGATCAGATCTGACCTCTGCTTTTCCGAAATTTTCATATTTTCATGGTTGGCTTGATTGGCGCAGTTTCCACCCTAACAGTCGCACCCATTGGCGTAGGTTTCCAATTCATGACTCGTGCCATCCCCTGTCCGGCGTAGATTACAGGAAGACAATCACGCCATCTCCTGTAGGTGCTAGGGTTTTCCCTTGTTCGGAAGTTTCTTTTGGTCAGTACTTTGCTTCTGGGTTTGTTTTAGATTTTTCTTGAAGTGGTGACTCTGGTCTTGGTTCAGAGAAATTCTTTGTTTTTTCATTTTCAGGCATTGGCACTTGTTGTCAGTTAGCAACCCGCGCCAATTTTCCATTGGCGCTAGTTGTCAATGAGAAAGTAGCGCCAGTTGGCACTAGTTGTCAGTGAGAAAGTTGTGCCAATTTCAGGGTGTGTGAAAATTGAGATTTTTTCCCTAAATCCTTCACCAGTGTGTCTTTCCCTTCCTGTCTTTTCACTATATGAGCATAGATTACATAGCTCATTGTTTGAAATGTCTTCTCTCCATGATTGCTTGATGTTAAAGGGGTTAATGCCTTGTTTTGATCTCATGCTTTGGAAGTCCTCTTTGTGTTTGACTTCATATGTCTTGTCACCTTTTGAGGAATTTCGTTACAAAGTGTTTTGAAACAACGATTGCATTCTTAGTGTTTGTTTGCATCCTTTTTGCCTTCATCATTCATTAAGAATATTTGCGTTCATTTAGTTTTCGTCTCAAATTTTTCTTTTCGTTAAAATGCATTAGATCACATTGCATTGAAAAGTGTTTTTTGAGATCCATCATTGAGCTTAGATTACATTGTTTAATGATTGAAAGCTAAAAATCGCATTAAGTGCATTCTCTTTCATTAAAAGCGTGCATTAAGTAGATTCTCATTTCATCGAAAAATGCATTAAGTGCATTCTTATCATTTGAAAAGAAAAAGGAAATTGTGCATAGATTACAATTTCATAGTTTTCGAAAAAGAGGATTTTGCATAGATTACATTGCATTATTCGCATCGTTGAATGTTTTAGATTACTTTTGGATAGTGAAAATCATCTAGTTTGGAAAAATTTCATTTGCAGTATTGCTGTTTGTTGCATCATTGTTTGAAGTTCTTCCCTTAACTAGATAGCATTCATCGAATTGAAAAGTTTTCTTTTCTTATATAGCTGCATATAGGATATTTTCAGATGACATGCGGTATGGCCTTGAAACCGAGACATAATTGAAGATCAACCATAAAATTTATTCAATCAACCTAAGGAAGCATTGAAACATTAACGAAACATTTAGAGGTCTAGACTTGTGACGTGTTCCCGCGTTGTTAAAACTAGTAGCTGTCCTTCGCCTCTTGGCTTTAGACAGCACTAGTACGGACTTGTGCTCCCCGTACCGTCGCGTATATAAAGGGAGACCCCACTAGGTTGCTATCCTTTATCCATAGGAAGCTGAGTCTGCCGCCTTATACCCGTGATACACCGGACACAGCATTCGGGGAGATTTCCTGCACGTACGTCAAGTCCTTGGTTGATTTATCTTTCATTTTTTAACCAAGGTGTATATTGCAGTTCACGGATATCTGGTACACCCTTTTGCCTAGAGTTCCAGAGTAGTCATTTTGATCTTTTCTGACTCATTAAATTTGAAAATATCATCAAGCGCTTGTCCTTTCACGCTTGTTTCCAATCTGAAAGCGATAGAGTCACCTTTTGTCTATTTCTCGACTCTTAAAAGATGAAACAACAGAGTTTTGTTTCAATGTTTTGAAATTTAACTGCCCATGAAATATTCTTGGTTAAAGTTAGCTTCCTTAGGGTGTTTTTATAAATTTTTTTCCGATGGAAACTTTTCCGGAGTTCACCAACCAAGGAATCCCCTCCGATGGGAATCCGAGTCTTTTTCCTCCTTTTGGAAATGTTGGTGCTCCTTATATGGCAACGTTGTCCCTTCCTGGGTTAACTGTTGGGTTGCCTGTTTGGTTGTCTTCAACCTCTGTGGTCCCGAATGTCCCGACTACTGTTCAGTCAGTTCCTCCACCTGAAAAACATCATGTTGATTCCAAGGTGGACCTCTCCCCTTCTTTGCCTATTTCTGCGTCCCCCTCTTCTACTTCAGCTGGTGAAAGTCTGGATTTGAGTAACCAGGTGGCTAAGAAGAAGAAGAAGTCGAATAAGAGAGAGGCTAAAGCTGTAGCTACTGCTTCTAAAATGTCTCCTCTCGATGAACCTCCCAACCCTCCGCGGAAATTCAAATTCCCTTGCATGTTGTGCACAGGAGACCATCTTTTTCGAGACTGCCCTGGCATTCCCAAGGTGCTCAAAGTATGGTCCAATGGTCGTCCGTCATTGCCTTTGGCTTCCGGGAGTCAAGTTGGGGGCATGTCTTCAACTGGTGCTGGTAAGACTCGTAAGAAGCAGGGTAAGCTCGCTAATCCCTGTAAATTGTGTGGGCGGCATGATGCCATTCACCTTTGTTCGTATATGGATGAAGCCAAGCGAGTTTTGGACAACTTGACTGCTTCTGCACCATGCCTTACAAGCAAATTTATTTCAGTCCTCCACCAGCTGATCCTATGATTGGTCAAGAGTCATCCTTGGTCAATCCTGCTCCTCCAGAAATTCAAATTCAGGAATCCATCCCTGACCAAACATTGGTTGTGGGATTGGTTGAACTGGCCCCGTCTGCAGTGCACTAGGTCTTTTCCGTTGAGATTGGACCTCACATCCCTCAGGTTCTTCTTGTTTCTTCATATTCCTCGGACTTGGATAAAGATTCTCCTGTCCCTATACCTCACGAAGTTGCTCCTCCGCCTCCCGTGATGGAGGTCTCGGAGGATACTCCTCCCACCTTCGAGATGGAGGTCATGGAGGATGCTCCTTCTTCCTCTGTAACACCAGGGGAAGACCATCTCAGTTCGATGGTAGCTCCTCCGAGTACTTTAGTCGCTTCCTTTGACTGGAGTCGATTTGCAGGATATCGCCTTCTGTCTTATGTGCCTTTTGAGATAATGGTACAAACCTATGGTCTGGTCATACCTAGCACTGTTATAGTTGAAGGTGTGTCTGTTAGTGTTTTATCCTCAACTACTTGGCAAGCTTTTGGTTCGCCGCTGGTTGTGCCTATTACATAGAATCTGTTGGCGTTTAACAGAAGAACTAGTCAACTATTAGGGATCCTTCCAAGGTTACCTATTACATTGGGAGGTAAAATCGTCCATATGGACGTGATGGTTGTTCCAGGACCCTTAGATTTCAATTTTCTCTTGGGGCGCGATTACACCTATGCCATGGGAGCGCTTGTCTCCTCCCTTTTCCGTGTGGTCTGTTTTCCACATGAAGGACAGATCATGAACATTGATCAGCTTTCGTTCTTTGGTCCTGATGTGGCAGCTGGCCTGCCATGATCCCTTCCTAGTTTTTATCCACCCGTTGTATCTACCCCACCGCAGGTCAACTATGTGGCTACCTACCCCGTGCCTATACTCAGTGACGATGCCGTCATGCATAGTGTGCTAGGGGCATTGGGTCCTGATTTCTGAGATGTTTTCCTTCCATCGGGAGTGGAACTCTTGGAAGCAATGACTTCTTATTCATTATGATGAGTTCGGTCGGAGAATAGTTCGTTTTCTTGTGTCAAGCTCATTAAAAAATGAAACAAGGTCATCGGAGCATAGTTCATTTTATTGTGTCAAGCTCATTAAAAAATGAAACAAGGCGTTGGAGCAGAGTTCGTTTTCTTGTGTCAAGCTCCCTAAAAAATGAAACAAGGTCGTCGGAGCACAGTTCGTTTTCTTGTGTCAAGCTCCTTAAAAAATGAAACAAGTGGTTGGAGCAGAGTTCTTTTTCTTTTTTCAAGCTCCCTAAACAATGAAACAAGTTGGTTTGAGGACAATTCTTTTAATGTGTCAACCTTGTTAAAACAATGAAACACGTTCTCGTTCAATTAGAGTCTTTGATAAGATCTCGTAAAATCCCAGTCGAGTCTTTCTCTTGATCTCGTAACTTGAACCTTCACTCCATCTACTTTTCATATGGACTGAAGCTTGGGGGGCATGTACCTCTAATTGAGTCACCATGCTGGGGGCATGCTTACTTTTTCAAGCATAGTTTGTTTCCATTTCAAGCTTGTGTAAAAATGAAACAAGTTTCAAGCATAGTTTATCTTTGTTTCAAGCTTGTGTAAAAATGAAACCAACTTCAAGCAGAGTTTTCTGATTTCAAGCTTGTGTAAAAATTAAACCATTCCCATTTTAACTCTTGTGATTTCCATTTTATCAGCCCGTTTTTTCCAGATGAGCCTTGGTTTTCTCATTCCATCGTCACTATCTGCTTGGCCAATCATATGCCTTCACTTGGTTGTTTCACCCATTCCTGAGGAACCGTTGCGATGAGTGGTCTTGTTAGCAAACCTCTTGACCTTTATCTTGTTTTTAGAAGTTTCACCATTACCGGAACCAATTGCTACCCTTTATACAACTCGTTCCTCCAGGAGGAGTCAAATTTCAGCTCTTTTTTGACTCTTAAAAATTGAAAATATTGTCGAGACTCTTGTCGTTTTGATCTCGTTAAATTGGCTGTGAAATGACATCTACCCAGTATACTTTTACCCCTTTTTTGGGCTAGAATAGATCATTTACGAAAAAGGAATACCCTAGCCTATCGCGATTAGGAGGTTTTTTCAGACATAGTTTTCTACCTTTTCGAATATGAGGAACTATTTACGAAAAGGGACTGTTGGAGTTTTCTTTCCCGCTGTCTTTTCAAACTCTCTAAACATGAAAAGACGCTGAGTTCTTCCTTTGTCAGACTCGTTAAAAATTGATGACATCGAACTCCATCGTAATGACGTTACTCGAGTTCCTCCTTCCTAGGGCTCGTTAAATGTACTAGTTTGGGTTTTTCCGAAGGACAAACTTATATGAAAAGCATATGGTATCCTCTTCAAGCTTGTGTAAAAATAAAGAGGTACTCGCCAGACATGGTGGGGAAAAATGGAACCAGTATCATTGTCGTGTCGGCAGTATGTCGCTCCTAAACATGGCACTTGTCTGCATTCGTGTCGGGTTGGGGACATCTCATCTCATTATCTGTTTGCCTCCGTGGGTTTGGGTAATCCATTTTGACCTCTCATCTGCTCTTTGCCTCGTCATCATGACCTCTGATATTTTGACGTAAAATATTTCCAAATCCACTGTCGTGCCGCCGATATGTTCAAGAGAAGTTGACCTATGCAGTTTCAACCTTCCTCTGATTCTCATCTGATCCTGATTCACAACATTATTTTCCTATGTCTCGCATTGATGATGTGGGAAACACTATGGCCCACCTTCCATCAAGGTCACTTCATATCAAATTCAGTTCATTATCCAGGAATTTGATCTAGATACTCCCTTTCGGTACCTTGGAGCCTGCATGCCTCAATGGCAAGTTCTTCGCATTCGACACAAGGTTTTCGATCGGATGATTCTGCAGGTGTTCGACACCAACTCACTGTTCACATTCCGTGGATTGTACCTATAGTACCTTGAGGGCCATTTTCATTATTGGTGGTTCCTGTCACGTCTGTTAACAACTTTCATCATTAGCTAGTAATCAGATGATGTTCTTGCATGTTCGACTTCAGCTCACTTATTCACATGCCTGAACTTGTACTTTGTTTGGGTCGAGATGGAGCGCATGACCCTGGGTTTTGTCTGCTAGAATCCAGGCTGTGATTTTGTGGATTATTGTGATTGGTTACATGAATCATTGATTGGATGGCTGTGACCATACCTGAGTCTATTTATCGATCCTTACTGGATGGCTGCGTCCATGCCTCGGATCTTGATTATTGTATACTCTATTTTGGATGGATGCGCCCATACCATATACATCATGTATTTGAGATATCAGTTGTACTTTTCTACGCAGGTTTTCCGATGGCAGTGTTTACAGTTGAACACGTTCTCGTAAAGCATTTCACCCCTCTCTCTCTCTCTCGGGCCTCATGCTTTAGGGGGCATCTGTTACACAGTAATTTGTCACCGTCCCTGCAATCCCCATCTCGCCCATTGGAGGGTCGTTTATGTGATCAATAAGCAGTGTCATGCCTTGCAAATACCATCATTGCATCCCTTTCCATGAGGACACCATTCCTTATGTTGATCATTTCCTGAGCAGACCCCTAAAAAAACCTGTTTTTGCCTTGGAGCTGGTAGCCTGTTATGTCCTCGCGCCAATGAGGAAAATTAACACTGAGCCCACGCTAGTTGGCACTCTGTCCCAGTTAAGCACCCACACCAATCTGCTTATGGAATTTTTTTTAAAAAAAGAGGCAAATTTTCGGTTACAACAACTTCGTGGATGAGTCATGAAGAGTGGTTTCGACTGAATAACGACGACCTTCCTCCTTTGGCCTCTTGTTTCCACCTTATAGGGAACATCCCAAGGAATAAGGCCTCCCTTCCACTATTGTAGGGATCCCAACCTCCTCCTCTCCTCTATAAATATAGCCATCTTCCATTGATGAAGGGGCTGAATGGTTGAGCCTTAGTAGTCTTGGTAGCCTGAATAGAGCTGAATCAATTGTAAGGATATTATCGTCAGACAGCCGAAGAGAGAGGGACTTGTCCTTTTCCCGATGAGCTTTACCGAGACGTACTCCTCTGTCGACCCACTGAAGGAATATCCAATTTCAGAGCTCAGGTTGTATCTTTCTTTGTTCTGATTAATAATAAGTGACTTCGATTATGGTTCCACCCAGATGTTCATGTTTTATGTTATGAGTTTTATCTTCTCTGACTGATACATAATTGCATGTATTAGGTTTTACGCTTGTGTGTTTGTTGTTTCTTCGTGTACGTGCAGGTTTTCGAATGCGCCGAGTGGGAGAATTGTGATCTGCCAAAGCAAGGGACGGAAGAGATATCTTCTCCACAAACGACGACAGCGTAGGACTTAAGGTAGGCCTCTTGTCACATCTTGGTCTTTTGCAATTAGGAACTTGCGTCTTAGCATGACTCGGTTGTTTCTAGACCCGATCTGGGCTAGTAGGGATCACCTCTATCCGCAGAGGGGATTTACCTCTCCAACAGATCATCTACCAGATCGGTAAGTTTTTTTCCTTATGATTCACCGTCAGAACCAGAAGAATATTGTGGCCATGACCTCCAGACATGGCTCCTCCACATGGAAACAACAAATGGACAGGGTCCTCTAAGAGTACAAGGACATTTTTACCTCTCCCACATAGGTACCTCTACACTGTCAGGACAAGCACAACATCGATTTGACCCCAGGAACACCGCTAGCCAATGGGCCAATTTATTAACGTTTTGTTCTGGATTATGATGAGATCAAGAGGAAGATACATGAGGTGCTACATAAAGGGCACATTAGGCCAAGTTCATCACCCTGTGGGAGCTCGATCATGTTGGTATAGAAGAAGGACGAGACCTGAAGACTCTGTATTGACTATCGGGAGCTGAAAAAGATCACTGTTAGGAATAGGTATCCGATTCCACGTATTTATGACCTTTTGGACTCACTCAAGGGGGCCAAATATTTTAGCAAGATTAACTTGAAGTCCGATTATCACTAGGTACCAATCGAACCATCTGATGTGTGGAAGACTATGTTAAAATCCAAGGAGGGCCTTTTTGAATGGTTGGTCATGCCTTTCGAGCTGGCGAATACCCCCACAACCTTCATTAGGCTTATGGACGCCATTTTGCAACCTTTCACCAACTCATTTGTGGTGGTGTATTTGGATGACATCGTGATCTTAAGCGAGAGTTGGGAAGAGCACCTCCACCACATTCGATGTGTCCTCCAAACACCGCGACAACACAAGTTGTGTGCCAATTTGGAGAAATTCACTTTTTGCATGACTTAGGTTTAATATCTGGGGTACATCATCGATGAGCATGGTGTGCATGTGGACCCAACCAAGATAAAGGTCATTCAGGATTAGCCAACCCCAACCACTATAATAGAGCTCCGCAAATTTCAAGGTGTTTCCAACTTCTATCGCAGGTTCATGTTGGGCTTCTCTCATATCACTTGGACTTTGAGTCAAGTCACCAAGGCATTCGTCGAGTGGAAGCATTGAATCTGCTCTGCACCCGTGCTCACATTACGAGACCTGCAACAACCATTTGAGATTCAGACCGATGCCTCCAACTATGATATTGTTGTAGTTCTTAATCAGTAGGGGCATCCGGTGGCATATTACAATGAGACACTTTCAGACACAGTCCCCAAGTATCCCACTTATGAAAAATAGATGTATTCCATTGTGGAGGCCTGTTGAAAATGGAAGAATTACATTCTGGAGAAGGAAAAGATCATCCACACAGACCACTGACCCCTATAGTTCATACAGACACAAGGGAAGTTACAGAATATCTCCATCAGAAATGGTCCACATACTTGCAATAGTTCCATCTGAACATTATGTACATGAATTGAAGCACCAAAAATGTTGTCGATGGCCTTATCCGACCTATGGTTATGGCACTGACCACTATGCTCGACTCTTGCAGGCAGGAGACTTTGGGGTGGCTGACTCTTTACAAGAGTGATCCAGAATTTGGAAACACATATTAGACGCTCCATTAAGGCAAGCAAGTTCCAAATAATCCCCTGCAGGATGCACTATTATGCCACCTAGGATGCCTCTATTTTCCTTCAAGCGAGTGTGCCAAGATGATTTGGTAAGCACACTACAACCGAGTCGCTAAACATTTCGGGGTAGAAAAAACATTGGTAGTACTGCCAAAGTATTTTTATTGGTTGAAACTTCGACAAGATCTTTGGAAGTACACAAGATCCTACACTACTTGTGCCATTTCCAAACCGACCATCAAGAAGCAAGGGATATATACTCCTATGCCTACTCCTAGTTGACCTTGGGAATCCATCTCCATGGATTACATGTCGGGCCTTCCTTCTACTAAGCATGGAAACGACTATGTTTTTGTGGTCATCAACAAATTATCTAAGATGGCCATTCTGGCGGCCTGCAAGAAGAGTATCACATTGAAATCCATTGCTAAAACCTTCTTTGAATGAGTGTGGGTGCACTTTAGGATCCCAAAATCCATTATCTGAGATCAGGACAATAGTTTCCTAAGTACATTTTGGTCAAGTCTCTGGTTGATGCTGGATACCAAGCTCACTACATCCATGACTTTCCACCCCCAAATTGATGGCTAGACAGAGGACATCAACAGGATGATCGTGAAAATTCTGCGCATGTACAACTTGAAGAATCCTCATACGTGGGATGAAATCCTTCCCTATTTCCAACACAACCACAACCAATTTCTCCATAGTTGAACTAGCCAAAGCCCCTTTCAGGTGGGATTGGGATTCCAGCTACTATGCCCCATTGATGTGGCCATACCGTTTGTAGCTACTCAGGAAGAGTCAGCGCATGTCCAATCCGAAGCTGATAGGGAAAAGAAATTCATTGAGTGCATTCAACATGTCTGCTAGAAGGTCCGTGACATATTGGACAAAGCGAATGCTAAGTACAAGCAACGACATGATCTACATCGGGTGGCACACAAGTTCGAGGTGGGCGAAATTTTTGGCTACAATTGCAGAAGGAGCACCTTGCTGGACCCCATTTCAAGCTTAACCCACTCTGATATGAGCCATACACCATCACCAAGGTTGTAGGAGACAATTCCTTCGAGCTCAACATTCCACCGTTCCTTGGGCTACACCCAATGTTCAATGTGGACTACCTTCAACCATACTTTCCACCATTACTGGACAGATCCAACATTGCAGAACAACTCACAACAATAGAGCTAAAACCCGACTGCATGGAATAAGAAAAAAATTATCTGATCATGGACACACAAATCAAGAATACTCATGAGCAGAAGATCCAACTGTATCGGGTTGTCAAAGCTGACCAACTCCTACACCAAGGCCAGTGGCTCACTAGGGACCGAGTTCAAAAAAAGTTTCCCCATCTCATGGAGGCACTCAATGCAATGGGGACCCCCACCATTGTTTCTTTCAGTATTTTAGTTTCCTTAATTGTAGCACACTTTACTATTTTTGGTAGTTTTCGGGTCCTAAACTTCTGGAACTATTTTTAGGGTCTAAAATACGTTTTTACGAAAAATGGAGAGATGAGAAAAGTCCCAAATTGACCTCTTGGTTGATTTTTAGCCTCCTCTTTGAGATATTCAAAACGAGGTATTATGATAGCCAAAAAAAGATCATATGAGAAAGTTACGACCCCGGGAATTTGATGTTCCAACTTACTCTAATGCGGCCCACAAGCTTCTGCCGCTTCATCTCCTAAGGTTTTTGGATGTTTAGTGTTTCTCAATGATAGAAATAACACTGAGCCTCATTGTAACATAGTTCAGAGGCATGTAGCCACCACATCGCTTCTCAGAGAAAAGATACCATCGCCTGAGCTAGTTTATTTCCATTTTGTATGTAAGCATATTTCAGTTCATTGATATTAATGAAATTAAGTTTTATTTCTACTGCATTTCTATGTTTATGTTTATATATGTATTCTATTGCATTCTTACATAAGTTCGTATCAATGGTATCATAGCGGTATGCTCTTTCCCAATTTTTCTTTGCATGTACCAAACGAGGTCAGGGTATTAGGAGCTAGGGCGAATCTGGTTGAAAATTTGAAAGATCAACCTTGCAAACCTCGATGCCCTCCCATGGAAGAAGAAAAGAAATATGAGGGACCATTGTATCCTTTCAAAATATTACTCAAGGAGGCCCTCGAGAAACAGAGGAATGAGATGATTGATAACTTTTCCCAAATCCTTCTACGACTACCCACATGCTACACATCTTCATCTGACAACCACTCTGGAGGTGCCACACCTTTTAAGGTACAAGTTAACTTTGAAATTCCCATATTTGAAGGCCATATAGATGCCAATGCCGTAGATAAATGGTTAAATCTGTTGGAAGGATATTTTTCAGTTCATGACTTTTCCAATCAGAAAAATATTACTTTTGCAATCCTCAAGGCCACCCCCCATGTCAAGGACTAGTGGGAAACCTACTGTGAGTAAAAGGACGAGGATGAACCCTCATTGTTCTCAGCCGCACCCACTTGGAATTATTTCTGGGATACCATCAAGGAGCAGTATTACCCTGTCGGTAGCTATGAAGACAAATACATAAAGTGGACAACACTGGGGAAGGGAAGGGACTAAGATGTGATGGAGTTCACAAATGGTTTTCATGCCCTTCAAATGAAGTTGGGCATCAAGGATTCCAAGCAGCATTTGGTACTCAAGTACCGTGACTATTTGCATAAGTACATCTGGGAAAAAATGGGGTTCCTAGACATCTCCTCACTTTGTGTCGCCTATATGTATGCTGTCAAGATCGAGTAGAAGTTTAAACAGAAGAAGCGAGACTTTGGATCTATGAATCTGAAGTAAGGGAAAGGCACCCCCTATTACAAAACATCTTTTCACCATCCCTACAATCCCCATATCGCACATTGGAGGACCATTTCTGTGACTTATATGAAGTGTCATGCTTTGCAAAATTGTCATTGCATCCCTTTCCATGAGAAGAACATTTCCTTTGTTGAATTTTCCTGGAACAGACCATCAAAAACACATGATTTTGGGTTGGCACTGGTAGGAAATTATGGCCTCTCGCTGATAAGGGAAATTAACACTGGGTGCTATGCCCATTGGCGCTCTGTCTCAGTGATCTAACAACACCGAGTTGTTTTTGGAAAGTTTTTTAAATATATAAGCGAAGTTTCCATGCTAACTACTTCGTGAGTGAGTCAGCTTGGGTTGTTCGACTAAATAACGTCAAGCAACTTTCTTTGTCTTCTTGTTTCCTCCATTTGGGGAAACCTCCCAAAGGATAAGGCCTCCCTTACACCATTTGAGGGATCCCAACCTCCCCCTCTCCTTCTATAAATACATCTCTCTCACATAGATGTAGCTAGATGAATAGGAATTGCTGAACATTTTGCTGAAACAGTCTGATATAGCTAGTGTGAGATAGAGTAGAGAGAGAGACCCTTGTCAAGAAAGAGCTTAGGCTTATTTCCTCGCCACATCCAAATTCCCCGATGAATGCTCAAGGCACGTTTTTACTGGACCCGTTAAATAAGGCTACGACGTCAAGGCTTCAGTTGTAATCTATTTCTTTCTCTTAGTATATACATGAATTATGTTTTGGTTCCCATCTTGTGTTGATGTGATTTATCTTACGCAATACGTTTAATTATCCTTGACTAATTAGCTAGTTATGAATGCAAATATTGTCTTGTATGTTACTTTTGTCATTTGATATTTGTGTAGGCATCTGAGTACCATTGCTAAAGGATCGCAACATGTTAGGAAAAGGATCAGGAGACCACTACTATAACTACGACAATTGCATTGGATCACAGATAGAATCTATCCCGACTCATTTCATTCATTAACTAGGAATCGACACATTAGCATGTCTTCTTGCTGCTAGACCCACCCTAGGGCTAGAGGGATCACCTCTGTCCGCAGAGGGGATTTACCTACACAAAAAGTTGGTGACCATACTGGGGGGTCAGTGTGTGTTTGTCATATCATTGTTTGTTGAGTGTTTGACTTGTCGAGTCGAATTTGGTCGTTTGATTGCGTTCCTGCTTTGCTTGACTTGCCCGACTGTTTTAAACCATCATGTTCATTTCCAAAGTGTCAAGTCTGACCTCTGCTTATTGGTTTTATATTTTTCCATGGTTTTCTAACTTGGCATAGTTTTTCCTTGAATAGTCGCACCAATTGGCGCTTGTTGCTTTTGTCACAGGTGCGCCAACCCCTGTTCGGTGCGGATTATAGCCTGACAGTCATGCCAAATCCTCTAGGATTTGATTTAACATCTTTTCTGAGTTTTTTTTAGTAGTTCTTGGCTCTGGATTGGTTCTTTGCATTCCAATTGGTATTTTGAGATTGTTTTAACTCTGTAGTCTCGGTCTTCTTAGCTGTTTTTCCATCATCTTATTAGTGGAGTTTGTAGCCCTAGGGTTTCTAGGTGCCTTGTGCTGTTTGTTCGGCCCTCCTCTCACTGAGCCTTCTGAGTTAAGTTTGAGTTGCTTTGATTTTTGTAATTTCAATTCGCTGACTAATTGTGTTAGTCTTTCTTAATTATTTGTGTCTTTGGTTTGTTGGACGGTCACTTTTGTTTTCGTTTAACTCTCCATTTCGTCACTTCAAGCATAGATTACATTGCTCATTGGATCGTTTCGAAAGCCTTTTGTTTTCTTGGAAGAGTGCATCCTTGTTTGAGTGCGTTTTATATTTGTATTGCATTTGATTTATTCATTTTAGATCTTTACATTCATAGTGATCAAAACTAGTGTTTGCTTTGCTTTTTAGTATAATAGTGCATTGTGTGCTTCATTCATCTAAAAAACAAAAAATTTCTTTCTTTCGCTTAGTTTGAAAATGAAAATGTTCTTTTGCATAACTAGCTCTTAGCGAACTAGGAAAGAGTTTTTGTTTTCTCATTTGGTTGTATTAGATGCATTAGCAAAATTCTTCTTATGTTTCAATTGACTACTACTTTGTTAAAGTTTCCTATCCTTCTCTTAGCTAGCATTCATTGAACAGAAATGATGTTCTTTTTCATGTAGTGTGCATTTAGGAATTCGAGATCACATTCAATAAGGCCTTGAAATCGAAACATTAATGCAAGATCAACCTTAAAATCAATTCAATCAACCTAAGGAAGAATTGAAACCTAACGCACATATTTAAGAGGTCTAGGCTAGTGATGTGTTCCGGCGTCGTTAAACCTAGTAGTTGTCGTTCGCCATTTGGCATTAGACAACACTAGTACAGACTTGAGATCCCCATACCGTCGCGTATATAAAGGGAGACCCTCATAGGTTGCAATATTTTATCCACAGGAAGCCGAGTCTGCCGCCTTGTAACCGTGATAGGTCGAACATAACATTCGGGGCGACTACCTGCACGTACGTCAAGTCCTTGGTCATTTCTCTTTCATTTGATCACCAAGGTGTATATGGAAGTTCACGGAAACTTGGTACACCCTCTTACTTAGATTACTTGAGTAGTCATTTTGATCTTTTCGTGACTCCCTAAAAGTGAAAATATCATTGAGCACTTGTCCTTTCACGCTTGTTCAATATGAAAGTGACTAGAGTCATGTTTTGCCTGTTTCTCGACTCTTAAAACATGAAACAACAAATTTCTATTTCAATGTCATAAAATTAATTGCCTACGATCATATGCCCATTAAAATTTTTCCACTTGTCTTGTTTTTTATAGTTTCTTTGTAATATTTCTAATTAGCGACAACTAATTGGAATATTCTATTTTGTTTAGTTTGCCGTCTATAGTTTGTAAATAAATAAAAAGTGAGTGACGAGGGTCTAACTCACTTAAGTGAAATAAGACATCCACCTAGTAGCACAATGTTGTGACTTAAGTGGGAGTCAAGGGGGGGACCTAAGACCACGTGGAGGAGAGGGCCTATGTACATTCTAGAAGCTTCTGCGCAGATAAGGATGAGGATGTGGAGGAGAGAGAGAGGCTACATTGGGTTTTGGAGGGAAACCAACATTATAAAAGGTGGAGGAGCCTCCTCATTTTATTCATGCTTGGATTATTGATTGTTAAGTGAGACATTTGTCTTCTTTAGCACGCTGGCTATTTAGCCTGTCTTCAGCACTGTTTAGTGCGACCGAGTGTCTCCGTGCAGAGATCTCACCCTTATCCCCAGGGGACTTCGAGTGCCTGCTCGGGCAAGGTTAGTTTTTTAGCATCATCCTCTAGGACAACGTTATTTCTGCAGCAGCATAATACTGTGTTGTAGGGTGTTGCTGTGGAGATTCCACAACACCACTTCCTACTCTTGTTTTTCAAAGGGAGAGCCTTTCTTTCCTTTTGAGGATCAGATTGGAAGACATTGGAGCTGATTTGTTGATCTTGGCATCAGGCCAATATGTTATTCATGGTATACTGCGTAGTTCTTTCCCCAGATCTGTGTTATTGCTGAAGGAGCAGCGTTCCAGGGTTTTTGGCATCATTTTGGAGCTAGATCTCTGATGTGAAGGAAGCCTCCTTGCATCAAGGGTGATCCTTGGATTGGTCAACCAATCCAAGTATATTTTTGATCTGATACATTCACTGAAGTTTTGCTTCAGAAATTCTGAATCATTCTGCAGATCTGTTGCAGTAAAACTTAGATCTTCTCTAGCATTTTCATGTATTGCTGAAATTCCCAAGGGGAAAGTAATAAAGAGCACTTTAGGCATTTTGTCTCATTATAGATCTCTGTTTTTATGTATTTATCAGTTTTAGATATGTAATATAATAAATATAAGCTTCAGCCTCCTAGAGAAAATTCTGAAGGGTTTCTGAATCATCCTCTTGTCTTGCGACACCTCATTCTTGAGGGGTTTTCCATGTAAAACTATTGTTTATTCTTGCTGAATGCCTATGATATGTTACTAAAATAATTATATGGTTATTATTAGTGTTTTACATCCTATTCCTTCATAAAATACGCTTCCCTTGCTTCAGTAAAATTCTGCATACTCAAAGTCATGGGAAATCAGGGTTTTTCTTGACTAGTCGGGAAGGAGGAACTGTTTAACTTAGAAAAACGCCTTTTTTTGAGCTTAAATTCAACATGGAAATCCCTATTGACCTAATGTAACATATTCTAGAACCTTTACCCGTAATGTTACGTATATTTTCTTATACACTCATTTTAGGGCAAAAATCCTCACTTTTCCCCACCTTTTTTCCCATAAAAGCTGAGTAAAGGTTACTGTAGTATTTGGAGTTGGTTTCTGAGTGTTTTTAAACAATTTTTATGATATATTAATCCAACATTCCTGAAAAATGCGTTTTTTTGGCATGATCTGCTGAAAAATCCATTTTTGGGATATTACAGTCTGCTGCACTATTATTGTTTGAGTGTTCTAGTTCTATACCACCTGGTGTGTTTATATTTATCACCTATATATATTCTAGAAAGGGCCATATAGCCTCCGGATCTCGTCCTCTTTAAGAGGCGACATATCCGGTAAATGCCCTCCCAGTCAATCTCTGGTTGGAGTTTTGCAGTGCTTTAGAGATATCCCCAAAACGGGATATTAAAGTGGTATCAGAGCATAGTTATGGCTCATATTGTGGAGAAATTATCTAGTTATCACAATGCCTACATTCTTACCTCCAGTACCGAGTGAGAAAGGGAGACAACATGATCATATACCCTTTGGAGACTATTTCCGAGAATGGCAGTCCAAGGGGGAAGACTTCAAAGCAACTTTTCCCTTCAGATATTACTGTCAACTCAGGTAGGATGAAAGAGGAAGGAGCAGTGGAGTTTCTAGCATGCAGAGCTCGAAGTTGCAGTGTTAGTATGAATCCTTTGTCGAAGTGTGCGAAAAACGACCACTTTAGCTACGCATAACTAATAGCCCTAACATCAAATGTGGCTGTCAATATCTTCAGATTTGTAGTTAGTTGATAAAGACAAGAGATTCAAAAAACCAGATCTATGCATAGAAAGACATTAAGCAGTAAAAAGAAGGGTTTTCTCCATATATCAAATAAACAAGACAAGAATAATTTTTTAAAGAATTTTTTGTATTAAGAGCACCTGGGAGGAAAATAAGAAGATGTTTCCAATTCTCCTCAATGGGATGGGTTCTTGGAAGTCCTCAGCACTTCAGATCTAGAATTTCTCTCTCCTGTTGGTGTAGAAAACCCAGACAAATATAGAACTCAAAGGGAGCTCACACAGCAAATAATGGAAAATGTGACAATGATAATGGCTCAAAGTCGGACCAAGAGTTTAGATCTAGAGTGATCTAATAGGCAAAAAAAGGTGAAGAATGATAGGAAAAACCCTCCTATTTATAACAAAATATTGGGTCATTCTAGATCTTGGTGCATGATTAAAATATCATTAACCAAATCTAGATCCACCTTTTATGGAATATTTTATTATATTTGTTGGAGGTAAAAGGTCTTTTGACTTGGGTCAATTCCTTTATTTATAAACAATAAATAAATAAATGATTTATTTATTATTTTAGGGAGATGGTGGGAATATAATTAAATAAATAATGATTTAATTAATTATTGATGGGTGATTTAGTCATATTTAACAAGGAAAATAAGGTTTAAATAATTATTCTTTAGAAAATAATAAGACAAATAATGATTTATCTAATTAATTTCCTTGTTTTGGGTTAAATATAACTAGGAATATTAATTAAATTGTTGTTTAACTAATTATTCCTTGAGGAAAATCAAACAAATATGGATTTATTTAATGTTTCCCCATGGGGTTTCCTTTTTAGACCATAAACAACTTAATAAAGGTGGTTTTACTAAGTTATTTTCATAGTGAATGCAATTATACTTAGGGTAAAATTGGTCTTACATGGTGTGCTTGGGTCCATCTAATATCAATGGGTTAGATAACCAAAAATTAACAGATTGCCCCGAGCGTGCGAGTGTTAGGAGAAAATCGTATGACCGAAGTACGTTGTAAAGAGCTCAACCACCGAGACATCAAAGTCGAGGAGAGAAATGTAAGGTAGACTAATGTCTTGAAGAAGCGGAGGCCACTGAGAGCAGAGACTGCAATTGAAACAAGTCTCTTTTATGAGAGGGTACCTGTGCTGAAGGCGGCGGGGGAGGCATACCTATGCCCGCCGAGACAAAGTACAAAAGAATAGTGTGTCCAGTAAACAAGGGACCAAACCATAAAGTACAGCTGGCATAATCATGAGCCAGATAAAAAATACAATGAGGAATCCCACATACATGCTGTGCCTGGGATAACAGCCAGGACTTGTACAATAATATCTGAGTACATGAGATACAAATACAACCCAAATGCCCCCTGTAAATGGGGAAGGGCTCACAAAATCTGACTGGTACATGCAAGTCAAAGAGGCGTTTCAAGCAGTTAAGGCCAACATCATCAAATATATGGAGCTGCATCGAAGGCTGTAATGAAGAGGTCATCCGGGCATGTGGGGGGCTACCTGCAGGGCCACCCCCTCATGAGGGTTGAGACATCTCACACACACCCGGGAATCACCAAAAGCTGCTGCTGCATCACTGAACCATCAAGCGTACAAATCTCGATCATGCTGAAAGGAGCTGGAGTGGAGAAGCAATCAAGTCAAAGGGTAAGGAGAGATCCCTTTGCCTGATCCGAGGCACCGAACAAGAGTGGAAGCTGGAACCAAGGTACACCACCCTCTAGACCTACCTTCCGGAATGAAGGAGCTGATGTCGACAGAAGGAGGTTCGCCATAGGTGAGGCAATGAGAGATCCTCAACTAAGGCACGAGAGAAAATAGTAGAGCGACGGACAGAATAATACCAATGATGATGATGGAATGGAGGGGACTGAGTAGCGAATGGATGAATTCCCTTGTTAGAGCATAAAGGGCAGGAATGACGTGGCAACGACTGACACAATATCATGAGGGATAGGGGACAGTGGGACTGAAGGCCATAATGTGCGACACAAGAGAGGGACCAAGCAATGAAGGATGGAGGACTATAGCGGGGTACAAAGGGACTCGGGATAGACTCCATGAATGCGATGATGACTCAACTTGGATGCTCTAAACAGGGGCGACTTGATGGTGCTGCCACATAGTAAAGGTCCAATGGGGGACCATAAAACATGAGTACAAGATGGTAACTCACGACGAACATCATCACGAGCATGGATAAGTATGGAGGCCGAATGGTGCCCCTAGTATGAGTGTTGCAAGTGAAGAAATTCTATTTTGAGGAGGGTTATGGTGAGGGGCATAGGTGCCCCCAAGCATGGTGTGGTCATGCCAAAATGTATTTAGAAAAAGGGGAATCTAAACACATTTTAATGATGTGGTGTTCCGTTTGTTGTCGTTATGGTTATGCAGTTTGAGAAAGGAAATGGAGGATTACCAATCTCTTTTAGTACTGCATATATGAAGCAAATGGACTTTAAGTTTTCGGGTTGGCATACCTGGTGTCACTATCCCAAAGAGAGGATTTGGAGATAATGAACTGATGCTCTCTTAGAAAACCCATAGGTGGGTCAACAACAATGTCTAAGAGATTGGGTTGCTGATGGAAGATGAGGGAACGATAAGGGGTATCATCCCTAGAGTGATCTGAAGTGATATGGGACTCTAGAGGTTCTTCTAAATGTGGAAGAATAATGGTACTAAAGTCAACACGACCAGATACACTAGGAGAGTTGTGGAGAATTTCTTCTCTTGGTCTCTCAAAGGTGGGTGCCCCCTTACCCAAACATTGGGTTTCAATGTAATGGCCACAAGGTGTATGTGGTGTGAACGCATGGGTTCGATGTAAGGGGGAATAGATAAATTCAGGGGTGGGGAGTTTTTCCATAATGTCGTCACCGTGATAGAAGATGGGGTGACTGGTGGAAGAAATACCACCTGACGCAGCGAAGCTACCTGAGTCATCATCATGAGAAGAGAGGTTCACATGCGCATCGTCACAAGGGGTGACAGAAGAGTAAGTAGATAAAGGATCTACCGATGTTGAGCCCAGGGTGATCGCTGAAGGAAGGTCAAGCGAAACAACAAGGGAGGATTTAGAGGGAATGCTCCCTGAGGGTCTCATGGATGATGATAGGTAGAAAATGGTGGATGAAGGCTCCGTCATCTCGACATTAGGAGGGGGAATGTCAATGGGAGCATTCATGTCTGGTAGTTTTGCCGAAGAAAAACGCGCAAATAGGGGAGAGGTGGACTCATTGCGCTTGGCCTCGAATTGGTGGACCGCGGCTAGAGAGGTGCGGAAGTCCTCGAGGCGGGGACAAAGATGGGTGTAATGGCCATGGAGATCACACAAAGCATAGGGGTGGTTGGTGTGAATATTCTTGGGGTTCTTGATAGCGGTCGCGGAAGGAACAGAGGCTTCCGGGACCGTGGACTCAGGGAATGCGACATTAACCATGGGCTTGAGATGAGGCAAGTCAGGACAGGAATGGGTGGTGTGACCGACAACATCACGCAAAGCACACTGGATGGTATGCTTTGGAGGCCGAGGAGGGGTAGGGTTTGTTAGGGCAGCCTTGTCCTTTGATGCCCCCTTGCGAGCGTTGCCCTTCTTACCCGAAGCGGTCACAACAGGAGGTGGTTCCTGTTGAGGTGACTGAAACACTGTTGCGGCGGGAGAAGGCCTGGGGACCGGTTGAACCAGGGTCAAAGCAAGATAAGGTTTGGGTTGACCAGGCAAGGTTGGGGCTAGAGGATCAAGGTACCAGACGGGAATCCCAAGGGTTAGGTTAGGAAGAGAGAGGGTGGCCATGACAGGTACCGTGTACACTCCTGGTGGGGGAGCTAGGAACGGTATCTGACCAGAGGGGTAATGGCCAGGTGGGACGGCTCCTAAAGGGCTAAGGCTTGGAGGAACCATTCCAGGAGGGTAAAGAGGCTCATGAATACCAGCTGCAGGTGAAGGGCTAGGAGCAGGTTGCAGAGAGCGCGGTTGCTGACTAGCCGAAGCAGGTTGCTTGAGAGCAGCCCGAGACGATTGCATCATGAAAACATTCGATGAGATGGGGTCGGAGATAGGAGGAGGAGGAAGACCAGGGAAGGTTCCAAGCAAAGAGGAGTCTTTGTAGACGCCGAGAGAGACACTGGTCAAAGACTCGACAGTTTGTTGATTGGCTACAGAAGAGATGGTCGACTCAGGGGAGGCCTGAGATTTCGGCTCATGATACGTCAACTGGTCAATGGTGACTATCTTTCCATTATGAGGGAAAAAAATCTTGCGGTGGACCGTGGATGGGACAGCAGACATAGCATAAGTGTAGCTACGCCCCAAAAGAATGTTATAATCAAGAGGGGCGTCGATGACTTCAACGTCAACGCAAACAGTCTTGCCCGCAAGAGTGATAGGACAATTACGGAAGAGGCCAATGGGCTGGGAGGCGTGGCCATCCCACGCTCGAAGGGTGATCGTGGAAGGGGCCAACTCAGGAGATCCAAGTTGCTTCCAAACCGAAGCGGACATCACACAGGTGGATGCCGCCTCATCAATTATACATCGAGAAACGTTAGCGTTCCGGATTTTGACTGGGATTTGGAAGGCTACGGAAGCAGAAAGGGGAGGATGTTCTGATTGATGGGCGTCGAAAACAATCATTTGGTCATCAACAGGATCTACAACGCCCGTGGCAGATAGTAGAGCCTTCTTTTGGGAAGGGCATGACTGGAGGAGTTCCAGTGTTGAAATGAAAGCAGGAGATTGTGCCAAATCATCTACGATGCTATATGAATGAGCAGCTCAACCGGAAGCAGCGTTTCGGCGTAATGGTCCCTTAAGAATCTAGGTATGAACCTCGACTTTGGGCAGAGGGATATGCAAGGGACCATTGGATGTCGAAAGAGGCTTTGTAGACCCCGAAGAAGGTGACTTGGGGACAGACGGAGCGGGAGGCTTGGGGTACTGATGGGACCGAGTTTGAAGGTTAAGGTTGATGGTTAGAGGTGGATCAGAGTTCATCATGAGGATCTGGTAATTGGAGGAACCAGAAGGGGAAGGTTGAGTGGCCACCTGTCTGTCAGGTGGTTGGGTAGCCATGAATCCCTGCTGTGCATCCACCTGCTCTTGAGGGGGCGGTGACTGCTGTTGCAGGGGTTGAGAAGGCCAGGGAGGCGGAGGTGCTGATGCTGGAGGAGCTGGAGCACTAAATTGCGGATACGAATAATAAGGGGGTTGGGTAACAGTATGGTGACCAGGAGGTTGGGCCAAAAGAGGAGGCATGTTGTATCCTGGATACGTGCTACCAGGAGGGGAACAAGTGCGGGAGGTGCTGCCCCCTCCCCCAGGAAAACCATAACCCATGGGAGGTTGGGCATATGGATGAGAGAGAGCTCCAACGATACCGTCGGCGGCATGAGGTGCCCCCTGTGCATTGACACCACCGGGTCTGGGGAGATCAGGTAGAACGGTATAAACATAACCTATCTGAGCGTAGATCAAGTCATATTTTAACGCTAGTTGGAGGGCGGCTTCTTCGGTTTGGGGAAAATGCGATGCGACATCTTTCCCGATAGGAGGCAAGAGAGATCTAAGGAACCAGTCCATGTAGACACGGTCTTCGAAAGTAGGGGATTGACATAGGCTCTTTCTTCTCCGCCATTCCTGGACATGATCGGATAGGCGGGTTGCAGATGATAGACAGAAAGAAGTCAAAAGTTCGATACCAGTGTCATAACGAAGGGGAAGTTGGAAGTAAGATAAAAAAGCCCAGGCAAGAGTCGCAAAGGTGGTCGAGAAGGCTTGATCAACATGGCCACTTAGAAGCTGCACATAAGCGTTTGGCGTTGAAACAATGCAAGACTTGATGAGTCACTCATCATGGAGGAGATGACAACACCACATGGAAGATCGAACATGATTTGAAGGATCTTCTTCAGCAAGGCCTTCAAACTTTGGGATGTCAGAAGGGAGCTTTGTCGGCATAGCAGGCCAACTAGCGTCATGGTGTATAGGGTCATTTGTCAACCGGTCCAAATCGGGGAGGCTGAGGCCTGCCATGAAGGGGAGCAAGGGCGCAGCCGAGGTAGTTCCTATGGCGGTTATGTTAGTAGCAGTCCCGGCATTAGGGCCGAGATTACCGCTAGCGTTAGGCCCTGGACCAGACATAGTGAAGGTGACAGGGGGAGAACCATAAGTAAAAGGAGAACCCAATGAATCAGAAGAGGAGTCGGAATGCGGACTCGGAGGAGGACTGGCTCGACGACGGCGGGACGGAGCAGGTCGATCGACCGGAAACTGAGGGTGAAGGCCAAGAAGTCTCCGGGAAGCGCGCCTTGGGGGCGCAATGATGGCAACACAAACATGGCACGAGGGGAAGAAGAACGACCGGCAGAGGCAGGGAGGTGCAGAATTAAGTGATTACAATGTCGAAACAAGGGCAAAAAGGTGCAGTGTCAATTGATTTTAAAGTCTTTTCCTAGCGGTGTAAACCAGGCTCGTCTTCGCTTAGGGTGAGTGTGCGGCGTGCGTTAATTTTAATTTTTAAACCCTTTTCGTTTTGAGAGCAAGAGAAAAAGTGTGCTGCGTAATTGAAAATAATGCTGCAAAAACAGTATATAATGCTGAAATAACAGAAAATTAACAGCTACTAGTGCATCGATTCAACCCAACAAGGTGGGTCTCTCAAAAATAATCTAAAAGAGGGAAAAAATCTAGTCAAAACACACTAAAACGAGGCCAAGAGATCCAGGGTCGAAAGGAACAGGGATCTAAAGGAGAAAGCTGTTGAAAAGAGGTGCAGATCACAGCTAAGAGGCAGAGGCAAGGTGGCTGGAAAAAAGGAGGAAATCAGCAAAAAATAGAAAGGACAGGGAGGAGATCCTAAAGGGAGGTCCAAACAAAAATACAAGAGGTGGTTTGATAGGAAGAAGAGTTGATTTAAAGGGATCTGAGAAAGAGGGATCAGATCTGAAAAAGGGAAGGCTGAAACTCTGAAAAAACAGACACCTGAAACAGCTAAAACTCTTCCACCAAAAGTGGAGGGTACTGAAGCCCTAGGGGGCTAGGTTCCCACTTAGATGAGCAAAACAGATCTGACTTAGTCTAAACGGGCGGAGACGGAGGCTGGAAAACACGACGAAGCTTAATAAAAACCCGAGAAAGTACAGAAAATGGCGGGAAAAAGCACGGGTCGCGAGTTCGAGCTTTGTTTTTCTTGTTCAATTCGCGAGAAAAAGGGCTGAAAAATGTGACACAGAGTCAGTCGCAGTTTTTGGGCTGAAAAGTGCGACCTCCAACTTCGGTTGTCCCGGAGGCAGATTTGCGGAAAAGTTGCCGTCTCAGTTGCGGCTGATGTCTGTCACCTACGCAATAGGGCCAGAAACACGCGGAAGTTAGAAATTTTAATGTTTTAGGGTTTTATAGGTGAAAAACAACATGAAAATAGGAAAAACAAAAAGCTGAAAAGAAACCCTAGGGTCTGAAGTAGCTAGATATGCAGGAATATGAAAAACGACAGCGGTCGTAATTGAAAACCCGTGTGGAGTCGCCAATTGTTAGTATGAATCCTTTGTCGAAGTGTACGAAAAAAGACCACTTTAGCTACGCATAACTAATAGCTCTAACATCAAATATGGCTACCAATATCTTCAGATCTGCAGTTAGTTGATCAAGACAAGAGCTGCAAAAAACCGGATCTATGCATAGAAAGACATTAAGCAGTAAAAAGAAGGTTTTGCTCCATATATCCAATAGACAAGACAAGAACAATTTTTGAAAGAATTTTTTGTATTAAGGGCACCTGGGAGGAAAACAAGAAGATGTTTCAAATTCTCCTCAATGGGATGGGTTCTTGGAAGTCCTCAGCACTTCAGATCTAGCATTTCTCTCTCCTGTTGGTGTAGAAAACCCAGACAAAGATAGAACTCAAAGGGAGCTCACACAACAAATAATGGAAAATGTGACAATGATAATGGCTCAAAGTCAGACCAAGAGTATAGATCCAGAGTGATCTAATGGGCAACAAAAGGTGAAGAATGGTAGGAGAAACCCTCTTATTTATAACAAAATATTGGGTCATTCTAGATCTTGGTGCATGATTAAAATAACATTAACCAAATCTAGATCCACCTTTTATGGAATATTTTATTATATTTGTTGGAGGGAAAAAGTATTTGACTTGGGTCAAATCACTTTATTTGTGAATAATAAATAAATAAATGATTTATTTATCATTTTAAGGAAGTGGTTGAAGGATAATCAAATAAATAATGATTTATTTAATTATTTATGGGTGATTTAGTCATATTTAACAAGGAATATTATTTAAATAAGATTTAGATAATTATTCCTAGAAAATAATAAGACAAATAAATATTTATCTAATTAATTTCTTTGTTTTGGGTTAAACATGACCAGGAATAATAATTAAATTATTGTTCAATTCATTATTCCTTGAGGAAAATCAAACAAATATAGGTTTGTTTAATATTTCCTTTTGGGGTTTCCTGTTTAGACCATAAACAACCTAATAAATGTGTTTTATTAAGTTATTTCACATAGTGAAGGCAATTTTACTTAGGGTAAAATTGGTCTTACATGGTGTACTTGGGTCCATCTAATGATAGTAGGTTAGATGACCAAAAAATGGTGTAACAGATTGCCCCCCAGCGTGCGAGTGTTAGGAGAAAATCGTATGACCGAAGTGCGTTGTAAGAACTCAATCACCAGACATCAAAAGGGAAGTCAGAGAGAGAAATGTGAGGTAGACTAATGTGCTGAAGAACTAGGCCACGAGAGGCAGGTTTCTGGTGAAACAAGTCTTTTTTGTAAGGAGGGTACATGTACCTAAAAAGGAAGTGTGGGAGGGCATACCTATGCCTTGAGACAAAGTACAAAAGAATAGTGTGTCCAGTAAACAAGGGACCGAACCATAAAGTACAACCGGCATAAACATGAGCCAGATAGAAATACAATGAGGGATCCCACATACATGCTGTGCCTGGGATAACAGCCAGGAATTATACAATAATATCTGAGTACATGAGATACAAATACAACCCAAATGCCCCCTATAAGCGGGGAAGGGCTCACAAAATCTGACTGATACATGCAAATCAAAGAGGCGCTGCAAGCGGCTAAGGCCGACATCATCGAATATATGGAGTTGCATCAAAGGTACATGGTCATCAGAGCAGCATGATGCTACACTAGAACCACCCCCTCATGAGGGTTGAGACATCTCACACACGCCAGGAATCACCAAAAGCTGCTGCTGCATCACTGAACCATCAAGCGTACAAATCTCGATCATGCTGAAAGGAGCTGGAGTGGAGAAGCAATCAAGTCAAAGGGTAAGGAGAGATCCCTTTGCCTGATCCGAGGCACCGAACAAGAGTGGAAGCTGGAACCAAGGTACACCACCCTCTAGACCTACCTTCCGGAATGAAGGAGCTGATGTCGACAGAAGGAGGTCCACCATAGGTGAGGCAATGAGAGATCCTCAACTAAGGCACGAGAGAAAATATTAGAGCGACGGACAGAATAATACCAATGATGATGATGGAATGGAGGGGACTGAGTAGCGAATGGATGAATTCCCTTGTTAGAGCATAAAGGGCAGGAATGACGTGGCAACGACTGACACAATATCATGAGGGATAGGGGACAGTGGGACTGAAGGCCATAATGTGCGACACAAGAGAGGGACCAAGCAATGAAGGATGGAGGACAATAGCGGGGTACAAAGGGACTCGGGATAGACTCCATGAATGCGATGATGACTCAACTTGGATGCTCTAAACAAGGGCGACTTGATGGTGCTGCCACACAGTAAAGGTCTAATAGGGTACCATAAAAACATGAGTACAGATGGTAACTCACGACGAACATCAACACGAGCATGGATAAGTATGGAGGCCAAATGGTGCCCCTAGTATGAGTGTTGCAAGTGAAGAAATTCGATTTTGAGGAGGGTTATGGTTAAGGGGCATAGGTGCCCCCAAGCATGGTGTGGTCATGCCAAAATGTATTTAGAAAAAGGGGAATCTAAACACATTTGAATGATGTGGTGTGCCATTTGTTTACGTTATGGTTATGCATTTTGAGAAAGGAAATGGAGGATTACTAATCTCTTTTAGTACTGCATATATGAAGAAAATGGACTTTAAGTTTGCGGGTTGGCATACCTGGTGTCACTATCCCAAAGAGAGGATTTGGAGATAATGAACTGATGCTCTCTTAGAAAACCCATAGGTGGGTCAACAACAATGTCTAAGAGATTGGGTTGCTGATGGAAGATGAGGGAACGATAAGGGGTATCATCCCTAGAGTGATCTGAAGTGATATGGGACTCTAGAGGTTCTTCTAAATGTGGAAGAATAATGTTACTAAAGTCGGCACGACCAGATACACTAGGAGAGTTGTGGAGAATTGCTTCTCTTGGTCTCTCAAATGTGGGTGCCCCCTTACCCAAACATTGGGTTTCAATGTAATGGCCACAAGGTGTATTTGGTGTGAACGCATGGGTTCGATGTAAGGGGGAATAGATAAATTCAGGGGTGGGGAGTTTTTCCATAATGTCGTCACCGTGATAGAAGATGGGGTGACTGGTGGAAGAAAGACCACCGGACGCAGCGAAGCTACCTGAGTCATCATCATGAGAAGAGAGGTTCACATGCGCATTGTCACAAGGGGTGACAGAAGAGTAAGTAGATAAAGGATCTACCGATGTTGAGCCCAGGGTGATCGCTGAAGGAAGGTCAAGCGAAACAACAGGGGATGATTCAGAGGGAATGCTCCCCGAGGGTCTCATGGATGATGATAGGTAGAAAATGGTGAATGAAGGCTTCGTCATCTCGACATCAGGAGGGAGAATGTCAATGGGAGCCATTTTTGGATTGTACATCACATTGGGGGTTGGGGTTTGAAGCCTTGAAGATTGATGGTAGACATCTTGGAGTAAGGAACCTTTTCTCCCTTCAAGATGACATTTTCTCAATTAGCTCCTCTCAGCTCAAAGAGGAACTTCTACTTTCAGATCCAAGACCTCATTGGTTTTGGAAGACTATGGATGAAAGGGAGGTCTTAAGGAGAGATCTCATTGGAAATGCACTTCGACACACCATGGGATGCAAAAATTTTCTTCCCTTCTCACAAGAACAGATAGAATATGGAGGACATCTTAGGATGGATAACATATCTCATGCTTGTGTTGGACATCCCTTAAGCCATACACATCATGATGGGAGGTTTTTGCCTACCACTTATTTGATTCTTGATAGGGTCTCATTGATCCTTGAGAAGTTTACATTTCAAAATCCCATGAAGTGAAAAAACAAGAATTTGATTTGGGAGGATGGTAGCCCTCATGGGAGGAGTACCAGGATGAGGAGAAGAAGGAGGCATCCACAAGTGATTGAGTGGATGTGGATGATGAAAAAGGAGCTAGGGAGCTACCTGCAGATCTATGATACTGGGCAACAGGAGGCTTGGCTACGCTGGTTACTCTTGAAGGAGTTTGGCCATCACTTGTACTTACAGATCTATGATACCGGGCAGCAGGAGGCTTGGTTGCGCTGGTTACTCTTGAAAGAGTTTGGCCATCACTTGGAAAAAAATATTCCTAAGAGTAGGAGGATGGGGAAAAGATGGCTGGATACTTGCATCATTGAGCAGCATAGAGTATGGATGCATGGTGTTGATATGATACTCATATCATTCATTGTGTCTTCATCACATCATTGGTATGATGGAGGTATGGGGAGGCAACACAATGTCTTGTTTCTTTGCTTGTTTCTGGGAGAGCAAGAGCAAATTTTCTCTCATGCTTTGTATGATGTTGCAGGAGGAGGAGATGGAACTATCTCCTTGGTATTTGATGATGGCTTGGAAGCACTTCCAACTTGGGAGGTGTTCCACATTTATTGCAACATTATTAGAAGAGTCTTTTACAAGGAGCATGTCAAAGAGCAGAGCTTTGTATTGACAGGAGCTTATTTGCATGAGCTCACAACGCTGTCACTTTGGAGCAGAACCTTATGGATGAAGTGTACCCAGTAGAGATATGGTGGATCTATAACCCATAGGTCCCAGGATCACTTCAAATTTGTTGCACTTGATGAACAAAGAGGAGGTAATGATGATAGAGACATCTATGGAATATTCTTCTTGACTTGGGTTTCCAAGCATAAGGAGGATTATCTTCTTGCAGCACATGGTTCATTATTCTTCATAGCATGCCAAAAAACTATGAAGGACTCATGTATGGACCCATGTACCATCTTAATTCTAGCATATGGTAAGAAGTTCGTACATACATTCATTGATTTGCACACTCTTACCATTCTCATGTAGTGCATTGCTTCACAAGAGGGCAAGCTTGTCAAATTGCTCCATGAATTGTATTGGGCCAATCTACATGATGGAGGCAACCATCTATTTTGTGGCCTTAGGAAATTTTTTTATCATCACTTGTATGTTCATTTTATACACTCTAACATGTATCATATGGAGACATGCATGATTAACCATGTACGAAGAAACATTTTGCCTTGTACTTTCATCAAGCAACAACTTGTAAAACTACGTTGTACTTGTTTGGGAAGCTGTTGGTACCTTCTTGCACCACATGTAACCTTCAACATTCTCTTCATATTATTGCTGATCATGTATTAATTTTCTGATATAGATCAGATTTGTATGGGAGGCTTGATTATGAGAGAGACACATGAGCTGGATGTGTCCATGTGTGGGAAGAATTCTCACAATTTCTGCACTACATGTTCTAATGGGAGCATGAGAGGAGATATGGCCACCACAGCCAAATATTTGTTCTCTTATGAGGTGGGCCATAAGATTGATATTCATCCATTGTACAGCCATGGGCTAGTGCTTGATCATGTATTATTGATGTTACATTCAACCATTTACTCTCCTTTAGTAGATGTGATGAATCATGGACATTGCTTGCCATGTAATTTTCTGAAGTTGTAGTGGATGAGACTGCATTGTATCCTTGTGAGAAATTGTTTGCACCATGTATCATCATGAAAAATCTTCAGCAAACCTCTCATTAGGATGTTCCATGATGACCATGTCCTATTTTTCATGGATGGATTTTTTTGGGCCAGCTTGTTCTTCATTGTTGGAGGAAACTTCTTTGGAGGATTGTTCTTCACTTTGCCATTGGAGGGAAATAATTTTGCAGCCCAGGATCAACATACACTGTACACTAGTCATGAGTGGAGAGAAGGACAACATGAGGTAAGCTATGATGCTTGCCAAGTTCAGATTTTCAGCCCACCTTCATTACCGGAGCTTGAGGTGGAAGGAGATTCTTAGGAGTTGCCTTGTTGGGAGGTCGCTCATTTTGTTTGGATGATTGCTTGGAGATGGAGGATCCACATGAGGGATATGTTCCTAATTATATTTCAGACTCCATGCCTTGAGTGGAGAGAGGTGATGAGTTGGTACACAGTCAATGGGACAACTTACACCGTGACAGATACAACACAACAAGAGTCATGGTCTTCGCCTCTTAGAGAAACAGTCATAGCTAGAGGCAGTGCGCAGTCCGAGTCGTGGGACTTGGGCTACTATTGGCCATGCTGGCCATGGGATCTGGAAGGATTGTTGGTTGGATGGTACTGTGAGAGATCAGTTTGGGATCCTGGCATTGAGAGATCCCTTCATATCAGGGTGATGCAGAGGACAGGGAAGATTCAGTGGCGCATCTGGGACCCAGGCACATTTTGCAAAAGGAGACTTGTTCTGGAAGTTGCTTGAGGGTAAGCAACATTTTTCTGGGGGGACTGTAATATTCCTAATTAGCAATAGATAATTGAAATATTTTAGTTTTTTTAGTTTGCCGTCTATAGTTTGTAAATAAATAAAAAGTGAGTGAAGAGGGTCTAACTCACTTAAGTGAAATAAGACATCCACCTAGTAGCACAACGTTGTGAATTAAGTGGGAGTCAAGGGGGGGACCCAAGACCACGTGGAGGAGAGGGCCTATGTACACTCTAGAAGCTTCTGCGTAGATAAGGATGAGGATGTGGAGGAGAGAGAGAGGTTATATTGGGTTTTGGAGGGAAACCAACATTATAAAAGGTGGAGGAGCCTCCTCATTTTATTCATGCTTGGATTATTGATTGTTGAGTGAGACATTTGTCTTCTTTAGCACGCTGGCTGTTTAGCCTGTCTGCAGCACTGTTTAGTGCGACCGAGTGTCTCCGTGCAGAGATCTCACCCTTAGCCCCTGGGGAATTTGAGTGCCTGCTCGGGCAAGGTTAGTTTTTCAGCATCATCCTCCAGGACAACGTTATTTCTACAGCAGCATAATACTGTGTTGTAGGGTGTTGCTGTGGAGATTCCACAACACCACTTCCTACTCTTGTTTTTCAGAGGGAGAGCCTTTCTTTCCTTTGGAGGATCAGATTGGAAGACATTGGAGCTGATTTTTTGATCTTGGCATCAGGCCAATATGTTATTCATGGTATACTACGCAGTTCTTTCCCCAGATCTACGTTATTGCTGAAGGAGCAGCGATCCAGGGTTTTTGGCATCATTTTGGAGCTAGATCTCTGATGTGAAGGAAGCCTCCTTGCATCAAGGGTGATCCTTGGATTGATCAACCAATACAAGTATATTTATGATCTGATACATTCACTGAAGTTTTTCTTCAGAAATTCTGCATCATTCTGCAGATCTGCTGCAATAAAACTCAGATCTGCTCCGACATTTTCATGTATTGCTGAAATTCCCAAGGGGAAAGTAATAAAGAGCCCTTTGGGAATTTTGTCTCATTATAGATCTCTGTTTTCATGTATTTATTAGTTTCAGATCTGTAATATAATAAATATAAGCTTCAGCCTCTTGGAGAAAATTCTGAAGGGTTTCTGAATCATCCTCTTGTCTTGCGACACCTCATTCTTGAGGGGTTTTCCATGTAAAACTGTTGTTTAACCTTGCTGAATGCCTATGATATGTTCCTAAAATTATTCTATAGTTATTATTAGTGTTTTAAATCCTATTCCTTTAGAAAATACGCTGCCCTTGCTTTATTAAAATTCTGCATACTCAAAGTCATGGGAAATCAGGGTTTTTCTTGACTAGTCGGGAAGGAGGAACTGTTTAACTTAGTAAAACGCCTTTTTTTGAGCTTAAATTCAACATGGAAGTCCCTCTTGACCTAATGTAACATATTATAGAACCTTGACCCATAATTTTACACATATTTTCTTATACACTCATTTTAGGGCCAAAATCCTCACTTTTCCCCACCTTTTTGCCCATAAAAGCTGAGTAAAGGTTGCTGAAGTATTTGGAGTTGGTTTCTGAGTGTTTTTAATTTTTTTTTATGATAGATGAAGCCCACATTCCTGAAGAATCCATTTTTCTGGAATGATCTGCTGAAAAATCCATTTTTGGGATATTACAGTCTGCTGCACTATTATTGTTTGAGTGTTATAGTTCTATACCACCTGGTGTGTTTATATTTCACTCCTAGATAGAGTATGGAAAGGGCCAGATAGCCTCCATATCTCATCCTCTTTTAGAGGTGACATATCCGGTAAATGCCCTCCCAGTCAATCTCTGGTTGGAGTTTTGCCGTACTTTAGAGATATCCCCGAAACGAGATATTACATTCTTAGTGTTTGAGCTTGAAGCCTTGAATAGGCTATCTCATTTTCTTCCTGTGTTGAAATATTGTCATGGTGGCGGAACCACTAGTTTCGTCATCTTCTTCACTGCCTCCTAGTGGTAGTCCTTTTCCTGACGTTTCTTTGGAAACACCTTAGTCCACTAGGTCTGCTGAGATTTCACAGCCTATTCTCCCGAGTGTCTTGCCTCTCACTACCCGGTCTCCTCTAGAAGGTTCGGTTGATTTCAATTGGCCATCTCAGGGTGCTTGGTTTGGTTTTGGGAGCGAGGAAGAATTCCCTCCTCTTACTTCGGGATCAACATTATTAGCCGTTGATTTACCCCCTAGTCCTCATCATATTTTCGACGATATTACGACCTCATCAGATATGGATTCTTCCAATCCTATTGGCAGTGAAGAGCTGCATGTTTCTACAGGGGAATATAAACTTTTCCCAGAAGAGTTCCCGTATGTCTCTAGTCAACCTTCACCCCAATCAGTGTCTCTTCCACCCGATTATCGTACTTTGGGTCAGATCATTTATGGTGTGGCATCCATGGCATAGTCTAGTACAGTGGCTCCCACTTGAAGCTTGATTTTTCCTACATTAGGAATTTCTCCTTGGACACCCATCTTGTCGGCCACTATTACATATGTCCCGGTATGACCTACCATTTGTGTGGCTTCATCTGCACCAGTTGTTAGTATAACTCAGTTTTCAGGGTCTACTACTGTTCGTAGGTCTATCTTTATCCATCCCACATTGTCTGTTAGGCCCGCGATGAGTGGATCGCAACCTCGCGCTGTGGAAACCAATCCTATGTGCACTGCACCTATGGTTTTTACCTATACATTCGATGAATATTTGTTGGATATTCACAGACAGTATGCCCCCTCTTCGAATTCTCAGCTGCAGAATTACACACCTCAAGGTTCTCAGCAGCCGCAAGCTCCTGGAAATCCTCCGCATCATTATGATGTCTACGATAATCCTATATATCTGCCTCCAATTGATCCCAATCAAGTTGTTTATTTTCCTCTGGCTGATCCCTATCAGACCATTTCTCATAAAGGACCATTCTTACAACCCTTGGGCCTACACGGACAACCCTTACAGGGACAACCTTTGGTCCAGTAGGGACAACCCTTTGGTCCACAAGGACAACCTTACGGTTTGCAAGGACAACCCTTACAGGGACAACCTTCGGTCCAACAAGGACAACCCTACGGTCCTTCTGGTCAACCTCATTTCAACCAGGAGCATCTTATGTTCCTAGGGGAAAATGTATCCACCATAGGGACAACGTTTTGTGCAACAACAAAAACCTTACTTTCAACAATGCCAAGCTTTTTTACAGCAAGGAAAACCCTACGGTCCTGCGCCGGGTCAACCTGGTTTTCAGGGGCAACTTGGTCCATCCCAACCATCGAGCCAACCTCTTTTACAAGGGAAAAATGATGGCCCTCATTATCCAGGCCAACCTGCTCAGCAGGGACAACCTGCCCAACTTCAGCAGCCGATTCAACCTACTCAGCCCACTCAATAGTCGGTTCAACCTGTTCAACTTTCTCAACAGCTGATTCAACCTTCTTCGCAGGGACAACCTACTCAAGCTCAAGGCACTACTTACCCTCCTCAAGGTCAATTTCAGGAAGTATATAGTGCGCCCCAAGGTTTCACTTATTACCCTCAAAGTCAATCCTAGATGATGTATAATCCACCTCAAGGAAATGCTTACATTTTGCAGAAAAATCCATATGTTGCTCAGCAAGGACCTCAGTGGTATGCTCAGAATCAGTATCCCCGTCCTTAACCCCAGTATGAGAAAAACTATCCAGCTTAGAACCCCTATGGACATAATCCTCCGAGAAAAAACCTATGGGTGTAGAATTTCTCTCAACCTGGGTGGAATGCTAACACTGGTCTTTATCAACGACCTACAATGCCTTTTAATCCTCAATTACTATTTCTCGTGACATTGGAATTGCCTGATGTGTCAACGTTGACGAATGATCCGATCCTTCATAACCCGTATTGGCCTCTAGTTCCAACCAAAATTATTGGTGATTGTCCCAAATTTGAGGGCAAGTCCGGAGAAGACCCCCAAGTGCATGTTATGACATACCATCTTTGGTGTTCCTCTAACTCTTGGGTTGACGATTCTATCCGACTCTGTCTTTTCCAATAGAATCTTATTGGTGCCGCTACCAAGTGGTACATCGAGTTATCTCGTGGCATCTTTCAGGATTTCAATTCTTTAGCCATGGCGTTTCTCACGCACTTTCAGTTACTGGTTCGGTATGAAACCAAGACGCACGTCCTCACATCCTTGAAGCAAGATCGAGCTACTCATATCTCCAATCATATTCATGAATGGAGGCATTGTCGTCGCCTGATCAAGTTTTATATTCATGATCAGCTTCTAATTGATTGGTTTAATACCTCTTTCATCAGCCCTATTGCTAAGGACATTGCTATGGGGGCATGTGTCACTGAGGGACAAGCCATTGCTCGTGCCCAGTACCTTGATCTTGTGTACTCTCAGTCCAGCACATTGTATGATCTCTTTCCTAATGCTCCTAAACCTGGAACTTCCAAAGCACCGACGACACCATCCGTTGACGGTATTATTGGTTCCGTGTCTCAGAATTCTCGAAATTATTTTCCTCCGAATCCTGGGAAGCAAAAATCTACTCCTTCCAATGATACTGCTTCTTAGCCAACCTCGAATTCTGGTAACACTGCAGAAGTGAATGCCGTTCAGGCCAATCCAACGGATAAAACTTCTAAGGGTAAAAATAAGGGTAAAGCAAAGGAAAAAGCCGATACCCCAAAACATGATTCTTAGAAATATCATGTTGATGATGGTTCACAGCGTAAACTAAAGTATCCTTGCTTGATTTGTGACAAAGATCACTACACCAAGGACTTTCCTCGATGGGCCGAAGTGAGTCGATTGCTCAAAGGTACCCAAGGAACTTTGGTTGTTCTAAAAGAACCCTTTCCATCACAGCAGACTCAGTTGGTAGAGCAACCTCAATCCTTTACCCGTTTTGGCTCTCAGGTTTTCATGATGAATGGTTTTGCATCCGTTTCCATAGTTACTCAGTTGAAAGGTTATACCAAACTGCGTCAGGCAACGGGGAAAGAGATCACTGATGGTCATCCTCCTCCACCTGTGTAGTGTACCTAGAGGGGATAATATAGGGTATAGAGGGAGCTACCCAAGGGAATAATATGATGTAATAATATAAGAATGATAAATAAATGGGCCATAGTTAATAAATAAAGTGGTTAACCCACATTATGTAAGGGACCACATGTAGCTAGGGAATAAAGTGATAAGCCCATTGTATTGGATGTATGGTATTGAGAGACCCATGGTAACTACCCATGGTATTGCATATATGAAACCTATATAGAGGCTAGAGACTCTCCATTGAGAGATGTCAAGGATTATTGTATGGGCAAGCATATGGCTTGTGGAGTGATCTCCTTCCTTAAGGAGTGAATGTATGGTGTTTCCCTACCTTAAGGGTTTTGATATTAATGAAGATCTGAAGTTTTATCTTCTATGGTATTATTTCTTGGGTATATTTTCCATTTCTATACATTTTCTTGTCAGATCTATTACAGCCTGATTCTGGCCCTCTTCAGATTGGAAGGCCTAGTAATGAGCCCGTTATACGACCACCTTCCAAAGGTGTACTCCGTAAGTCTTTTTACAATCCTAACACCTGTGCTGCTCAACATTACAATATTATTGAGGATTTGGCTCAGGTGCCATCTGAAATGTTTGCATTATAAGTACTTTATAGTTGTCTATCTCAACGAAAGGCTTTGCTATCTGCCATCGGCGGGGTTGATCCTACTGATTCGAGCCTTATCACTTTCAACTTGGAGAATTTCATCCCACGTCTCCCTCACCAGCTTGTGCTCATCATACAAGTTGGCATTAATGGATTGAATATCCATCGAGTAGTCATGGACGAGGGTGCGTCTACATGTGTCATGTCATCTTCCTACTGGAGAGCTATCGGTTCTCTAGCTTTGAATTCATCTCCAAATGCTCTAGAAGCATTTGATGGAAGGGAATCTAAACCTCTTGGTGTTCTCGCTAGTTTACCGATTACTCTAGAAGGGAAAACAGTCAACATCGAGGTTGAAGTAGTTGACGCCAAGCTCAATTACAATCTTCTCCTCAGTCGCAGTTGGACCCACGCCATGCTGTGGGTTCCGTCCACTCTCTTTCATGTTTTGCGATTTCTGCACGAAGGAAAGATCATTATTGTCGATCAATTGTCATTCTTCACTTATTCTTCTAAGAATAATGTTCTGTACGTAGATCAAATTCCTACACCTTACGAGAGCATAGGGCCAGGTCTCTTCAAAGATCATGCCCTCATGGGTATTTTTCCTCTTCCTCCACCCAACATTGTTTAGGTTAATATGATCTCCAGGTCTAACGATCTGTGTGTCATCCCTTCGCCCGAGCAGATTGATTCATTTGGATATACGATGCCATTAAGTTCGATCGAGATTGATTATTGTGAACTTATTTCGGCTTCGGATCTTCTGCCTCCTGATCATGATCCTTTGGGCATGTCTCTTGATACTTATTCTCAATCCCCTTGGCTTAGTGTTTTGCATTCGCTCGATCCCTTGAAAGAGATATTTCTCTTCGATGAAGCCATCGTCGAAACTATGTCTCTCGAGGATCCTCCTTGGGATGATAGTCATCATCGTTCCTCATTCATGCCTAGCCTTCGGGCTATGTCTACATGTCTCAAAAGGTTTTCTTCTCAGGTTCTTTCTCCTCTGCTTCAAACGCCTATTCTGACACACGAAGTCTTTACGGAAGGTAACTTGAGTAACATTACATAGACGATGCCTATCGACATCTCGGTCAAACCGGGGGTTGTCGAGAACATCCATATTGGGGTGACCTATTCTCCCGATGAGGTTCAGGTCTATACTAGTCTCTTCCACGAGTTTCACGACATCTTTGCATGGTATTATGAAGAGATGCCCAACATCGATCCAAATATAGTGGTGCATGAGATTCCTACCTATCGTGGGGTGAAGCCTGTTCGCCAACGTCTTCGTCCTATGCACCCTAGAAAGGCTGCTACTATTAAGGGAGAAGTTGGAAAAATTCTTAAAGATGGTTTTATTTATTCGATTCCCTTGACAAAATGGGTTTCCAATATTGTTCCTGTAGATAAGAAACAAGGTACCATTCATGTCTGTTTTGATTACTGTGACATTAACTGTTGCCCTTAGGATAATTATCCTACTCCTTTTATTGATAAAATCATTGATGACTATGCTGGGAGTGAAATTTTTTCCCTTATGGATGGGTTTTATGGGTACAACCATATTAAAATTCTTCTGATTGATCAACATAAGACCGCCTTTATCTGTCCTTAAGGTACTTTCGCTTATAAAAATCTCCCTTTCGGTATGAAAAATGCTGGGGCTACATTTTAGCGAGAAATGTCATATGCTTTCCATGATATCAAGCACATTGTTCAGCCTTATCTAGATGACCTTCCAGCTCATTCAACTAAGCATAAAGACCATCCTGATCATCTCTGTCATATCTTTCTTCGCTGTCGACGCTATAAAATTCGGCTGAATCCACACAAGTGTGTCTTCTGTGTTGACTCTGGTAGACTCTTAGGGTTTATCATTTCCAAAGATGAGATTCGTCTCGATCCACTCAAATTTGAATCTATCGTTAATATCCCATCTCCTTCCTCCTTACATTAGCTGTAGAGTTTGCAGGGAAAATCTAACTTCTTACATCATTTTATACCTAACTATGTCGAAGTGGCTAAAGGATTTATATGATTACTGAAGTAAGGTGTCTTGTTCCTCTGGTATGAGATCCCCCAAAAGTCCTTCAATGCACTGAATACATTGCTCATCAATGCTCCTCTGTTCCATCCTCTGAATTATCATCACGATTACTCCCTCTATTTGGCCGCCGCATTCAACACGATTGCCATGGTTTTAGTACAAGAAGATGATGATGGTGATGAGCATGTCATTTACTATTGGTCTCGTAACCTTCTCGACACTGAAACACGATGTGAAAATGTCAAGAAGTTGGCATTGGCTGCTGTTCAAGATGTTCAACGTTTTCGTCACTATATTCTGTTGCGTACACTAACTATGATTTATGAATGCAACCTTATGACTTATATATTGACTCGTCAATTACTCGGGGGCAAGTACTCGAAGTGGATTGTCATCCTCCAAGAGTTTGATTTGGAGTTCACTACTTCCAAGTCAAAGAAGTCATTAGTCTTCACCGATTTAATCTGCTCTCTCCCTTCTGATTCCACCCCATCTGGTTCCGAGGAACGCATTCCGAACGACACGCTTTTTCTGATTAGCACCGTCGATCTTGGTACGATGATATCATCATATATATTTAGACTTCTACCTTCCTATCTGAGTTGACGAAGGATGCTCGTCGATGCATCCGTCATCAATCGAAACCTTATCGTATAGTCGGAGATACACTCTACCGCATCGAAGTTGATTCCATTCTTCGTCGGTGTTTGACTCTCGAGGAGGCTAAGAAAGCCTTGAATGATTGTCACAGTGGCACTTGTGGTAGTCACATGTATGGTTATGCTACTGCACAAAAAATTCTTCGTGTTGGGTATTTCTGGCCCACCATGTTCAAATACTGCATTATCACTATCCGTAAGTGCCATGATTTCCAGATCTAGTAGCGCAAGATGCGTTCGCCGCCTTCCCATCTCCACCCTGTCATTACCGTTGGTCCCTTTTTGAAGTGGGGCATATATTTTATGATGTGTAACCCTCACTCGGCCAGGGGGCATGCTTATATCATCATAGCCATTGACTACATCACCAAATGGGCCGAAGCAATGCCTACACTTACAGCTGATGATAAGATAACATCACCGTTTCTATTCAATCATGTCATTTCTAGGTTTGGTGTCACTCAAGCCATTGTTATCGATCATGGTTCCCATTTTCGGCATTACGTGGTGGTAGAGTTGAATTCCAAGTTGGGTCTACATCATGACAACTCAATGCCGTACTACCCTTAGGCCAATGGCCAGGTTGAAGCTGAGAACAAATTTCTCGTCACTATGCTTCAACGTACGATTGGGATGCACAAATAAAACAGGCATCTCATGTTGTTTTCGGCTCTTTGGGCATACCAAACCTCAATAAAGGATGAAACTGGATTCACTCCATTCCAGCTTGTCTATGGTCTGGAAGCTACCCTTCCGATTGAATGTGAAATACCTTCGCTCAAATTAGTTGTTGAATTGATGCTGAATACTTCACTAGAAGAAGAGTATCTTCTCTATTTAGAAAGGTTGGATGAAACTCGCCACTTCGCTGCTCTGGTCATTGAAGCACAGAAAAAGCGAGTCAAAGCTCATTTTGACCAGTCAGTTTCCCCTCATTCCTTCATAGAAGGAGACCTCATCCTCCTGTATGACCAAGCTCACGATAAGCTGGGGGCAGGAAAATTTCAACCCATGTGGCATGAACCCTGCATTGTTAAACGTGTTTTATGGAATGGGGATTATGAGCTTATTGATTACGAAGGTCAACCTATAGGTTAACCCAAAAATGGGTTATATCTTAAAAAATAATATGCATGAGTCATTCATGCATGTTTTTTGTACATAGGTGTTTTTTCATTTTTGTACATTTTTGGCTTGGTGTGCTTTGCGAGCATTTTCCTGCATATTGGATTGTTTCTTATTGTGCAGATGTCTATTACCCCTTATGTCAGTTTCGCGGATGGTGCTTCCTGTAGTACTCAGAACTTGTCTTTAGCAGCCTGGGTGATTTATGATCCTGCTGGTGAGTTGATAGACCTTCAAGGTATCTGTCTAGGATGAACTACAAACAATGTCACTGAATATAGTGTTGTTATTGAACTATTAACCGAGGTCGTTTCTCTCGACATTCATGCATTTATTGTTAACCTAGACACACAGCTTGTTGTTCTTCAATTTAATGGAAATTATTCTGTTAGAAACCCTCACATCTTAAGGTTGTATTTGCGTGTTCTTTTACTGCAAAGACATTTTTATTACATTACATATCAACATATTCCTAGATGAATGAATGCATTAACTGATACAGTAGCTAACATTGTATTAGATAGACATTCGCATAATCTGTAAAAATCATCATCATATGACAAGATCCATGCATGAAAATATATGTATATATATATCGAGTGTTTGCATCCATGTGCATCATAAGTTCAAAAAAATATGTATGTTTCGGTTAAATCTTGAGACATGTGGAAATAAAACCTAGGTTTCTACTCAGCGTGACGCTCATGATAACACATCACTTCCCGTACAAGCCACCTCAGCAAGCAGTGAACACGGTTTGAAACCCCTACAGTGTGTCTCTGGTATGCACGAGGAACATCATCGAATCGCACGTAGTCCAGGATCCCACGGGAGATTCCCTCCAAGTTGCATATGATTTCCTCCTCCTCGCCTCCCTCACCATGAGGGGCCACATCAAAGTCACGAGGAATCCATCGCTCTATCGGGGACATGCCTGCAGGTCTCTCTGGGCCAACATCTACAATTACATGGATTAACGTCAGAACATGCATAAAAAATAAATCATAATACTCATCAAAATAAAAAATGAGTCTTACCCAGTACTTCATCCCAATCCTCTCCATCTGGAAGTGGGAGATCTACATCACCAGTGAAATCTGTGCCAGAGTAGGGCCAATCATCCACGGCAATTAGCTATCGGCGGAGCCACTCAAAGAACTCTGGTCTCCAAGACTTCTATTGACCACCGCCTCACCTTGGAATTAGAGCTGCCCAAAGGGCCATCCGTGGCTCCTGGGCTGGTGGTGTTAGAACTATTAACTCATGACACTGGAAGATTGGTAGTCGTTCCAAGATTAATGATACCAATATGGACCCGTAGCCGAACTGCTTCAGCTTGGTTTTCTTGCATTTTGTAAGTTGACGCTTCATGTTGATTGTTACCGCCTCTGCCCAATTGTAGAGGGTCGGTGCCATGCAATATACAACAAGAAGTACCTATGTTTTTGTGGCCTCGTGCGATGACTGTGATCCTGCAGCTTGTGTGATGGTGTGCAACACTACTTTTAGTTCCAAATCCGAAATAGTCTAGATGTCCACTTTTCCGCTTCCCGATCCTTTCCTTGCCACTAGGCACACTCTGTCAATAACCATACTCATGTTCTCCATTGAGGGCCGGGTGCCGGTCAGGATTGGTACTGCCCCCCTTTGCGACAGTCCGGTTATGAAATAAACATCTGAGACTTCAATCTCAAGTTCCTGGCCTTGAATAATGAATTTTTCCTGATTAACATCCCAGACACTGATCAGGTACTGCAACATCTCCGGTTGAGTCCGCAATCTCTGAGAGCTTCCATGCTTCTTATATTGCCCATGGCTTCCTCATCTTCTTCACTGTGTTCTCGTTCTTTCCATTCGATCACCATTTTTCCTTTTCACACCTGCAAAAACGTCCATATGGTTGTCATTAGCAAAATCCAAAGCTTTTGAATAGTTGAATTGGGCCTACTTGTTTAAAATTTCATGATAAAATTGTCTGCCACGGTTGGCGTGCCCCAATTCAACTTTTAGGCCAGTTGGCACGAGTCCGTGCCCGATACCCGCGCCAAATACTGCGCGCTATTTTTTGCAAAATTCCCCACATATATACAAATTTTGGGTTGCAGGTAATGAATGTACAATAAAAATGTAGGGAAGGATGTTAGCTCTTACCTGGAACTGACGGATTCGAGATTGGTCTTCCAAATTGCTCGATGTCAACGCTGCAAAATCACAGTGAAAAAGGGTAACAAATTTCTCGCAAGGGGTAAAAATGAAAAGTAATTTATTTTTTACCATATTTGGCATTTTATAACTTTTTAGAGCCCTAATTAGGTTTTAAAGCGCATTTTTCAATTATTTCACTATTTTATTTCGAGAAATGGGTTTTACGTGCATCTCTTGTGCAACGACAAGTTTTCAATGTAACGACGATGAAGTAACGAGTTGTATTTTAAACTTTTTCGAACTTGGTAAAAACACGAAAAAATCACTGTTGGAGACATCTTTCAGCTATTTTTTTACTCTCTAAAATTGAAAAGATTGCAAAGACTCTTGTCTTTTTGAACTCGTTAAATGGTTGCGAAACGATATCTACCCAGTATACGTTTACCCCTTTTTTGGGCTGGGATAAATAATTTATGAAAAAGGAATACCTTAGCCTATCACAACTAAGAGGTTCTCTCAGACACCGTTTTCTACCTTTTCGGATCAGTGAGGCTACCTACGAAAAGGGAATGATGGAGTTTTCTTTTTTTATTCTTTTCAAACTCTCTAAACATGAAAAGATGCCGAGTTCTTCCTTTGTCAGGCTCGTTAAACCCTAAATGACATCAGAAACCATCACCATGACGTCACCGATTTCCTCCTTCCTAGGGCTCGTAAAATGTACAAGGATGGATTTTTCCAAAGGAAAAACTTACATGACAAGCATATTCTATCCCCTTCAAGATTTTTTTCCAAAAATAATTGGGGTACTCGCCAGCAATGGTGGGGTAAAATGGAACCAATTCTCAGTCGTGTTGGCAGTATGTCGCTCTTGAACATGACACTCATCTGCATTCGTGTCGAGTTGGAGACATCTCATTTCATCATTTTTTCCTCCATGGGTTTGGGTAATCTGTTTTGACCTCTCATCTGCTCTTTGCCACATCATCATGACCTCAAATCCCTTGATGTCAAATACTTCCAAATCCGGAGTCGTGTCACTAATATGTTCAAGAGAAGTTTCCATTTTCAATTTTCAACCTCCCTCTGATCTTCTTTTTGGTCCTAGTTCACTATCATAATATTCCTCTGTCTCGTGTCGATGATGTGGGAAACATTATGGTCCTCCTTCGACCGGGTCACTTCCTGTCGACTTCAGCTCATTATCTAGGAAGTTGATCTAGAGACTCCCTTCTGGTACCTTGGAGCTTGCATGCCTCAATGACAAGTTCTTCGCATTTGACGACAGGTCCACTTCATTGGCATTTGATTGAGTGATTCTGTCGGTGTTCGACGCCAGTTCACTATTCACATTCCGTGGATTGTACTAGTTGTACCTTGAGAGCCATTATCATTATTGGTGGTTTCTCTCGTGCCCGTTAACAAATTTCATTATTGGTTGGTAATCAGGTGACTTTATTGCAAGTTTGACTTCAGCTCACATATTCGCATGCTTGAATTTGTACTTGTTCGAGTCAAGATGGAGTGAAAGACCCTGGGTTTTGTCTGATGAGGTCCAGGCTACGGGATATTTTGGTTTATCATGAAAATATGCATGACTCTTTTGATTGGATGGCTGCGACCATACCTGAGTCTATTTGTTGATCCTTATTGCTGGATGGTTGTGTCCATACCTTGATTCTCAGTTTTTATGTACTCTATTATGGATGGCTACGCCCATGCCACATGTTCATGTATCAGAGATATTAGTTGTATTTGTACTTGCAGGTCTTCCGACAATGGTGTTTGTTTCGAATGCGTTATCGTAAAGCATTTCACTCCTCCCTCTCTCTCGTACCTCATGATTTAGGGGGCATATGTTACACAAAGTTTTTTCACCATCCTTGCAATCAGCATCTCGAACATTGGAGGACCATTTCTATGACTTATATGAAGTGTCATGCTTTGCAAAATTGTCATTGCATCCCTTGCCATGAGAAGAACATTTTCTCTGTTGACTTTTCCTGGAATAGATCATTAAAAACACATGATTTTGGGTTGGTGTTGGTTGGTAGTTATGGCCTTGCGCCGATAAGGGATATTAACACTGGGCCTCGTGCCCATTGGCACTCTGTCTCAGTGATCTACCCGCGCCGAGTTTTTTTTGGAATTTTTTTAAAATACAGAAGTGAAGTTTCCATGCTAACTACTTCGTGAGCGAGTTATCTTGGGTTTTTCGACTGAATAATGTCGAGCACCTTCCTTTGGCTTCTTGTTTCCTCCTTTTGGGGCAACCTCCCAAAGGATATGGCCTCCCTTCCACCATTTGAGGGATCCCAACCTCCTCCTCTCCTTCTATAAATACATCTCTCTCACATAGATGCAGCTAGCTGAATAGGAATTGCTGAACATTTTGCTGAAACAGTTTGATATAAATGGTGTGAGATAGAGTAGAGAGAGAGACCCTTGTCGAGAGAGAGCTTAGTCTTATTGCCTCTCCACATCCAAATTCCCTGACGAATGCTCGAGACGCGTTTTGACTGGACCCGCCGAAGGAGGCTACACATCAAGGCTCTGGTTCTAATCTCTTTCTTTCTCTTAATATATACATGACTGAGGTTTTGGTTCCCTTCTTGTATTTATGTGATTTATATTATGCAATACGTTTAATTATCCTTGACTAATTAGCTAGTTATGAATGAAAATATTGTCTTGTATGCTGCTTTTGTCCTTTGATATTTGTGCAGGCATCCGAGTACCATTGCTGAATGATCGCAATGTGTCGGGACGAGGATCAGGAGACCACTGCTACAACTACGACAACCACGTTGGATCATAGGTAGGACAATATATCCCGACTCATTTTATTCATTAACTAGGAATCGACACATTAGCATGTCTTCTTGCTTCTAGACCCACCCTAGGGCTAGAGGGATCGCCTCTATCCGCGGAGGGGATTTACCTACACAACACCCCCAAACCGCAAAACAAAGGGCAAAGTGAAGGCGGGGTGACCCAGTACAACCCATCTAGTCCACAAGCAAAGAAAAACACCATGAAGACAAATAAGGACACATGAAAATGGTGTGATTTCCATAAGAGCTCCACTCACAACATGAGTGAGTGTCGAGCCAAGAAGTCGTTTGTGGTTGATGTTGGTGTCCAAGTGTGAATAAATATTAAAACCCTACTTTCCCACATAAATTCATCAATCCGAGTGCATTTGTTATTGCAAGGTTAACACACAAAGTATATGTAGATACAATGGCACAATTCTTATATCAATCATGGATTCGAGAATTAAACAAAAAAAAAATCACTGTAATAGCAATAAAGAAATGGTAGTAATAAATCGTAAAGCTTACAAAGTATTCACATCAATAAGAGTAGCAACAAGTACGTCTAATGTCACAATAATTACAAATTATACAAAACAGGAAAAAGAATTAACAATACATAGGGAATACAGAACACCTGATCGGAGAGTGTGCCCAACTCTCTAATTAGGGTTGTGATATACTCACAAACTCAAAAAAGTAATAGGAAGATAAATTACATTAATTTGATAAATAATGTTCTGTTACACAACTTAATTCCTTACATTGCCAACCCCCGACTCATAGCTTCAGAGCCTTTCTTATACAAATGTTGACAATGTATGTTCCTGAAATCTCAACAACTAGTGCCTACAAATATACAACATTATAATAGACACATTAAATGCTAAATAAGGTAGAGAGAGGATCTGGAGTTGTTATGCTATTGCAGCATGGCCGAAATAGTGCTGCTAACTTAGAGCTGTCCTAGGAATTGCGGATATGCTCATTCAACCACCAAATCTGCGAAAATAGTGAAATTAGTAAATCACATAAGGTAACAATTCTCGTGACTTTACTTCATCAACTAAATATTCCAAGAAGACATATATAGGGGTTTACCTGTGAACTTTAGAACATGACTTGAATGTTAATGATACAAATGGGAAAAGAAGTGGATAGAAATGGAAGGAAAAGATGTACAGAGTTGGCACCCAACATCTCCCCCCAACTGGTCTTTCTGCATGTCCTCATGCAACTCGTCACCTCCGCAGGTCCGGATTGGAATGACCATGGTCGGCATGAAGCTAAGCGAGGTCATATTTATCTTCCATATCTGTCCCCAGGGGTTTATATCCATCTGTAAGAAGAATTTCCTTCCACCAATCATTGGCCATATTGTATACCAGAGTATAATTCTCTACTGGCACCCAAACAATAGGGAATTGAAACCTTAGTCCCATCCACTGGACCCCATGAGTATGGATGCATGCAATGTATCATGGAAATCTATCTAATGCTCATGCAAATTTAGGTTCCCCAAAAGGTTCTCGGTTTCTGACGGCTGATGATGACATCATCCACCTCCTTTGACAACTATCACGAGCATCATCTGTGAAAGTAACCACCTATTTGGTACAGATATTGATACACCATTTTTGTGTGGCCAACATTAGTTCCATGCGACCCTCAATCTGTAAAAAGGTGGCATGCTTACTGTATATGTTCACAGACTAACCATTCTCTCTCCTTATCATAAGTGGATTTGTAGCTTGGTTCTCCTCAAATGTCTTAAAAGCCTTTTTCCACTTAACCTGATTAATGGTGTAGGAGGTAAAAGCTCTCAAATGGATGTCTCCCGCAAATGGGAATGGATTGAAGGTTCGCTCATCACTCAAGAAATAGTCATGCATGTATAATTCACACATTAAATGTTGATTCACAACATTTTGAATCCTCACGATGTGAAGAAACTGTATTGGATATTGGATTTCATGACTAATCTCACTATGAATACTCTCCAGCCAAAAGAAGAGGAATTTTTCATGGAGAAACAAGGCATAACTATGAGCAGGAGGTAGGTAGGCCATTACCTACTATGTCAAGGTAAAAATTTCCTCCTTATCAGATTTAAGCATCAACACCTGCTCCTCTAAGCTCTCAATATTTTTCTCTTGTTTCTCCTGCTTCTGATTTGCTCTATCCAGCTGATCTATGTACCGAGTAATGGTCTAGGATGCTTGCTCGCGGACCCTCTTTATCTCCTCTCTGTGTTATTTTAATGTGATGGTCCCTTACTGAAGACTGGCAGTGACAAATTTCCATTTTCGGATTTCAACAGATAGGAGTAATTCCCATGCTTCAAACATATATTCTATAGGGCTAGTCTGTGTAGCAATAGTGCCAACCTCAACCTTTGGCTTCACAGCCTCTACTTTGTATTTACTCACCTTCTTCTTTATCCATGATACATGATTCCTTAGCTGACCAATTTTCCTTTCTAACTGTATATTTTCCTTGAAATGAAGCTAATATCTCTCCTTGAGAGGTGGTCTCCTTTACACACACTACTCTACAAATTATTGATTAACAATAACTTCTTCTACTGGCATCACAGCCAGTTCAGGGATTGGTGGGTTGCTATCAACAAAGGTGTCGACTGGCTCCTTTTTCACAAGTCCTCCCTAAATTTCCCCCTCTCCTCGGGAGTAATTTCTTCATTTTCTTTTCTTGGTTCAGGAATTTATGCAGTTAGTTGGGCGATGCCTTCGATATCCATTATGTAATATTCCTAATTAGCCATGAGCTAGTTGGAATATTAATTTTTGTTTTTATTTCTTGTTTAATGAATGTTACATAGTAATTTGTCACCGTCCCTGCAATCCCCCATCTCGCACATTGGAGGGCCTTTTCCCTGACCTGTGAGCAGTGACATGACCTGAAACCACTTTCATTGCATCCCCCTTGACAAGGAAAATCATTCCTCTGAAGACAGTTTCCTGTAAAAAACCCTAAAAATAGACCTTTTGGCCTTGGTGCGACCAACCAGTTCAGCCCTCGCGCCAATGGGGGAAATCCACCAAAGAGGGCGTGCCAATTGGTGCTCTGTCCCAGCGTATTACTCACGCCAAGCTTAATAAGGATTTATTTTTAAAAATAAATGACGGAAGTTTGATTCCAACCAACTCCTGAACGAGTCTCTAAATGAGTTGGGAGGTTTGGCTCCGGATATCCATGTAGGGGAAGTGGTTTTCCACCTATCATGGAAGCTTCCTTAAGGATAGGGCCAATCCCACCATTGTAGGAATCCCATCTCCTCTTCCATTTTACCTTAGCAAGCTAGTCTTAGTAGTCTTAATGATCATAGAACTAAGAGCTGAATCAGTAGAAAGGAGACTATCGCCAGACAGCCTCTGGGAGAGCCAAGTCGAAGAGAGAGAGAGCTTTGTCCCATTCCCGACGAGCTTCATTGAGACGTGCTCCACTGTCGACCCGCCGAAGGAAGATCCAGCGTCAGAGCTCAGGTTGTATCTTTCTTTCGCTGTTATTAATAATAAGTGAATTTGATTATGGTCCCATTCATATGTCCATGTCTTATGTTATGAATTATATCTTCTCTGACTGATATATGGTTACATGTTTTAGGTTTTACATTGTGTGTTGTTTCTTTGTGTACGTGCAGGTGTTCGAATGTTCTAAGCGGGAGAATTTTGATTTGCCAAAGCGAAGGATGGAAGCACCATCTTTTCTGCAAGAAACAACAGCGTGGGACTTAAGGTAGGCCTCTTGTCGCATCTTGGTCTTTTGTAACTAGGAACTTGCATCTTAGCGTGACTCCGTTGTTGCTACACCCGATCTGGGCTAGTAGGGATTGCCTCTGTCCGTAGAGGGGGTTTACCTCTCCAAAAAATTGGCGAATCCGTTGGGGAGACATTGATTGGAGTTTGTCTTGTCTTTTCGGTTGATTTTGGTTTTTTTCTGCTTGATCAGCTCTTTTGGTTCACCTTTTTCTAGTGTTAAACCTATGTTTAGCCTCACCATACCTGATCTGCTCCCTGTTTGCTCCTTTTTATTTTTGTCATTAGTAAACTTGACTCACGCGTTTTTTGCCTTGAAAGTCATGCCAATTGGCGCTTGTTGCTAGTTAGGCCCTCGCGCCAATCCTGTTCTGGCGCTAGTTACAACCAGACAGTCGCGCCAATCCTGTGTGGTGCTAGGGTTTGCTTCTTTATGAGCTTTTTGAGATTGATTTATGGTTTTGGTGTCATTTTTTTGACTGCCTGAGTGTCATCAAGCCTTGGTTGAATGTGTGTGACCTCTGTCCTCCGGTTGTTTTCCCTCTACTATCGGTTTTACATTCTAGCCCTAGGGCATCTAGGTGCTATAGTGTGCTGAGCCTCCCATGGGTGTTTTTGGTTTTTTTTTGATCAGTCGACTTCGTTGTTGCTTCTTCGCATTCGTTTGGTGGTTTTCCATTGTTTTATTGCATCATTTGAGTGATTTCTCTCTTTCTCATTCGAGTTTCACCTTATCTCATTTCGAGCCTAGATTACACGGTTCGTATGAGTCTTTGGGATTCCTCTTTGGCTTGAGGGATTTCTCCATTAGTTTGAGGTCTGATTGTGTTTTTTGTTGAGTGAAATTGCTTGTCTTTACTCTTCCGCTATCGTTTCTCAAATTGATCTCTTCATTAGTTTTCATTTTGTTTAGTGCATTTTTCTCTTAAAACATTGAAAAAAAAAAAGTCTTTTGCTTTTGATTAGTTAGTGTAAATTGAAAACTTTTCTACGTTATTAGTGTTATATAACTCTAAAGGAAAAGATTTTAGTTTCATTAGTGTGCATTAAAGACACTAGTGGTTGTTTTGTGATCATTTTGTTATTTGTGAAAGCTCTCAACCTTCCCGTAGTTAGCTATTCATCGAACAAAGTGATATATTGTGGCATGTGGTGTGCATTTAGAGGATTTTGAGACATAACATTTGGTAGGGCCTGAAAATTGAAACATAATTGAAGATAAAATCTAAAATTTATTCAATTTACCTTAAGGCAGCATTGAAACATTAACAAAATATTTAGAGGTATAGGCTAGTGACGTGTTCTGGCATCGTTAAACCTAGTAGCTGTTGTTTGCCTCTTGGCTTTAGACACTAGTACGGACTTGTGCTCCCCGTACCGTCGCGTATATAAAGGGAGACCCCACTAGGTTGCTATCCTTTATCCGTAGGAAGTCGAGTCTGCCGCCTTATACCCGTGATACACCAGACACAACATTCAGGGAGCTTTCCTGCACGTATGTCAAGTCCTTGGTTGATTTCTCTTTCATTTTGAAACCAAGGTGTATATTGCAGTTCACAGATGTATGGTACACCCTTTGCCTAGAGTTCCAGAGTAGTCATTTTGATCTTTTCTGACTCATTAAATTTGAAAATACCGTCAAGCGCTTGTCCTTTCACGCTTGTTTCCAAACTGAAAGAGATAGAGTCATCTTTTACTCATTTCTTGACTTTTAAAATATGAAACGGTAGAGTTTTGTTTCAATGTTTTAAAAATTAACTTCCCATGAAATATTCCTGGTTAAAGTTAGTTTCCTTAGGCTATTGTTTTGGGTCGTTTCAGATGGAAAATTTTCCGGAGTTCACCAACCAAGGAATCCCCTCCGAAGGGAATCCTGGTCCTTTTCCTCCTTTTGGAAATGTTGGCGCTCCTTATATGGAAACGTTGTCCCTTCCTGGGTTAACTGTTGGGTTGCCCGTTTGGTTGTTTTCAACCTCTATGGTCTTGAATGTCTCGACTACTGTTCAATCAGTTCCTCTGCCTGAACAACATCATGTTGATTCCAAGGTGGACCTCTCCCCTTCTTCACCTATTTCTGCGTCCTCCTCTTCTACTTCGCTTGGTGAAAGTCTAGATTCAAGTAACCAGGTGGCTAAGAAGAAGAAGAGGAAGACAAAGAAGAAGAAGTCTAATAAGAGAGAGGCTAAGGCTGCAGCTACTGCTCCTAAAACATCTCCTCTAGATGAACCTTCCAACCCTCCACGGAAAGTCAAATTCCCTTGCATGTTGTGCACAGGAAAACATCTTCTTTGAGACTGCCCTGGCATTACCAAGGTGCTCGAAGTATGGTCCAACGGTCGTCCGCCATTGCCTTTGGCTTCTGAGAGTCAAGTTGGGGGCACGTCTTCAACTAGTACTGGTAAGGCTCCTAAGAAGCAGGGTAAGATTACCAATCGCTATAAGTTGTGTGAAGGGAACCATGCCATTCACCTTTGTCCATATATGGATGAAGCCAAATGAGTTTTGGACAACTCAACCGTTTATACACCATGCCTTCCAGCTGGTTATAAACGGCTTTCTTTGAGTCCTCCACCAGCTGATCCTATAATTGGTCAAGAGTCATCCTTGGTCAATCCTACTCCCCTGGAAATTCAAATTCAGGAATCGGTTCTCGACCAACCATTGGTTGCGGGATCAGTTGAGCTGGCCCTGTCTACGGTGCACCAGGTATTTTCCATTGAGAGTGGATCTCACATCCTTCAGGTTCTTCTTGTTTCTTTATATTCCTCGGACTTGGAGAAATATTCTCCTATCCCCATACCTCAAGAAGTTGCTCCTCCGCCTCCCGTGATGGAGGTCCTGGAGGATACCCCTTCCAAATCCGGGATGGAGGTCGTGGAGGATGCTCCTTCTTCTTTCGTAACACTAGGGGAAGACCATCTCGGTTCGATGGTAGCCCCTCCGAGTAGTTTGGTCGCTTCCTTTGATTGGAGTTGATTTGCAGGATATCGCCTTTCGTCTTATGTGCCTTTTGAGATCATAGTACATGCCTTTCATCTGGTTGTACCCAGCACCATTATAGAATAAGGCGCGTCTGTTAGTATTTTATCCTCAACTACTTGGAAAGCGTTCGCTTCCCCGCCGCTTGTGCCTGTTACGCTGAATATTTTTGCGTTTAACAGAAGAACTAGTCAACCATTAGGGATCCTTCCAAGGTTACCTGTTACTTTGGGAGGTAAAACCGTCCATATGGACGTGATGGTTGTTCCAGGCCCCTTGGATTTCAATCTTCTCTTAGGGTGCAATTATACCTATGCCATGGGAGCGCTTGTCTCCTCCCTTTTTCATGTGGTCTATTTTCCACATGAAGGAAAGATCGTGACCATTGATCAGCTTTTGTTCTTTGGTCCTGATGTGGCAACTGGCTCGCCATCATCCCTTCCTGGTTTTTATCCACCCGTTGTATCTACCCCACCGCAGGTCAATTATGTGGCTACCTACCCCGTGCTTGTACTCAGTGATAATTTCGTTGTACATCGTGTGCTTGGGGCATTGGGTCCTGATTCCTGAGATGTTGTTCTCCCATTTGGTGTAGAACTCTTGGAATCCATGACTTCTTGTTCATCGTGATGAGTTGTCTTCGGAACACAGTTCGTTTTCTTGTGTCAAGCTCCTTAAAAAATGAAACAAGGTTGTCAGATCAGGGTTCTTTTCCTTGTGTCAAGCTCCTTAAAAAAATGAAACAAGCTTGTCGGAGCATGGTTCATCTGCTTGTGTCAAGCTCCTTAAACCATGAAACAAAGTCTGTTGGAGCAGGGTTCTTTTCCTTGTGTCAAGCTCCTTAAAAAATGAAACAAGCTGGTTGGAGAATAGTTCATTTTCTTGTTTCAAGCTCGTTAAAAATGAAACAAGGTGTTTTGAGGATAGTTCTGTTAATGTGTCAACCTCGTTAAAACAATGAAACACTTTCCCATTCAATTCGAGTCTTTGATAAGATCTCGTAAAATCCCAGTCGATTCTTTCCCTTGATATTGTAACTTGAACCTTCACTCCATCTGCCTTTCATATGGACTGAAGCTTGGGGGGCATGTACCTCGAATTGAGTCACCATGCTGGGGCATGCAAAAATTTTCAAGCATAGTTTGTTTTCGTTTCAAGCTTGTGTAAAAATGAAACTGGTTTCAAGCATAGTTTATCTTTGTTTCAAGCTTGTGTAAAAATGAAACCAACTTCAAGCAGAGTTTCCTGATTTCAAGCTTGTGTAAAAATGAAACCATTCCTATTTTACCTCTTGTGATTGCCATTTTATCAGCTTGTTTTTGCCAGATGAGTCTTGGTTTTCTCACTCCATCGTCACTATCTGCTTGGCCAATCATATGCCTTCACTTGGTTGTTTTACTCATTCCTGAGGAACCACTATGATGAGTGGTATTGTTAGCCAACCTCTTAACCTTTACTTGTTCTGAGCAGTTCCACCATCACCGGAACCAGTTGCTTCCCTTTATACCACTCGTTTCTCCAGGAGGAGTAATCTTTCAGCTCTTTTATGACTCTCTACAACTGAAAAGATTGCCGAGTCGCTTATCGTTTTGATCTCGTTAAATTGGCTACGAAACGACATCTACCCAGTATACGTTTACCCCTTTTTCGTGCTGGGATAGATTATTTATGAAAAAGGAATACCCTAGCCTATAGCGACTAGGAGGCTTTCTCAGACATAGTTTTCTACCTTTTCGGATCTGAGGAACTATCTACGAAAAGGGACTGTTGGAGTTTACTTTTCCGCTGTCTTTTCAAACTCTCTAAACATGAAAATATGCCGAGTTATTCCCTTGTCAGACTCGTTAAAACCTGATGACATCGGATTCCGTCGTAATGACGATATTCAAGTTTTTCCTTCCTAGGGCTCGTTAAATGTACTAGGTCGGATTCGTTCGAAGGACGAAATTATATCACAAGCATATGCTATCCCCTTCAAGCTTGTTTTAAAAAATAATTGGGGTACTTGCCATAGATGGTGGGGAAAAAATGGAACCAGTATCATCGTCGTGTCGGCAGTATGTCGCTCTTGAACATGGCACTTGTCTGCATTTGTGTCGGGTTGGGGACATCTCATCTCGTTCTCTGATTGCCTCCATGGGTTTGGGTAATCCCTTTTGACTTCTCATCTGCTCTTTTCCTTGTCATCATGACCTTAGAACGTTTGATGTAAAATACTGCCAAATCTAGTGTCGTGCCGCCGATATGTTCAGGAGAAGTTGACCTCTGCAGTTTCAACCCTTCTCTGATTCTCATATGATCCTGATTCACAAACATTATGTTCCTCTGTCTCGCGTCGACGATGTGGGAAACACTATGGCCCACCTTCGATCAAGGTCACTTCCTGTTGACTTCAACTTATTATCTAGGAAGCTGATCTAGAGACTCCCTTTCGATACCTTGGAACCTGCATGCCTCAATGGCAGGTTCTTCGCATTCGACCCAAGGTTTTCATCATTGGCCTTCGATCAGATGATTCTACGGGTGTTCGACGCCAGCTCACTTTTCACATTATTTGGATTGTACCTATAGTACCTTGAGGGCCATTGTCATTATTGGTGGTACCTCTCGCGTCTGTTAATAGCTTTCATCATTGGCTGGTAATCAGATGATGTTCTTTCATGTTCGACTTCAGCTCACTCATTCACATGCTAGAACTTGTACTCTATTCGGGTCGAGATGGAGCGCAAGACCCTAGATTTTTTCTATTGGAATCTAGGCTGTAGATTTTTGTGGATTATCATGATTGGTTACATGACTCATCGATTGGATGGCTGCGACCATACCTGAATCTACTTATTGATCCTTTCTGGATGGCTGCATCCATGCCTCGGATCTTGATTATTGTATACTCTATTAAGGATGGCTGCGCCCATACAACATATCATGTATTTGAGATATCAGTTGTACTTGTCTACGCAGGTTTTCCGATGGCAGTGTTTTCAGTTGGACACGTTCTTATAAAGAATTTCACCCTTCTCTCTCTCTCAGGCCTCATGCTTTATGGGGCATATGTTACACAGTAATTTGTCACCGTCCCTAAAATCCCCCGTCTTGCACATTGGAGGGCCTTTTCCATGACCTGTGAGTAGTGACATGACCTGAAACCACTTTCATGGCATCCCCCTTGACAAGGACAATCATTCCTCTGAAGACAGTTTCCTGTAAAAAACCCTAAAAATAGACCTTTTGGCCTTGGCACGACCAGCCAGTTTAGCCCTCGCGCCAATGGGGGAAATCCACCAAAGAGGGCACGTCAACTGGTGCTCTATCCCAACGTATTACTCGCCCCAAGCTTAATAAGGATTTTTTTTTTAAATAAATGGCGAAAGTTTGATTCCAACCAACTCCTGAACGAGTCTCTAAAATGAGTTGGGAGGTTTGGCTTCAGATCTCCATGTAGGGGAAGTGGTTTTCAACCTATCATGGAAGCTTCCTTGAGGATAGGGCCAATCCCACCATTGTAGGAATCCCAACTCCTCTTTCACCATCTATATAAGCTTGCCATTTTCCCTTGCAAGCTAGTCTTAGTAGTCGTAATGATCATAGAACTAAGAGTTGAATCAATAGCAAGGAGACTATCTCCAGACAGTCTCTGAGAGAGCCAAGCCGAAGAGAGAGAGCTTTGTCCCATTCCCAATGAGCTTCATTGAGATGTGCTCTGCTGTTGACTCGCCAAAGGAAGATCCAACGTCAGAGCTCAGGTTGTATCTTTCTTTCGTTGTTATTAATAATAAGCGACTTTGATTATGGTCCCATTCATATGTCCATGTCTTATGTTATGAATTATATCTTCTCTGACTGATATATGGTTACATGTTTTAGGTTTTACGTTGTGTGTTTTTTCTTCGTGTACGTGCAGGTGTTCGAACGTTATAAGCGGAAGAATTGTGATTTGCCAAAGCGAAGGACGGAAGCGCCATCTTTTCTGCAAGCAACAGCAATGTGGGACTTAAGGTAGGCCTCTTGTTGCATCTTGGTCTTTTGTAACTAGGAACCTATGTCTTAGCATGATTCGGTTGTTGCTAGACCCAATCTGGGCTAGTAGGGATCGCTTTTGTTCGCAGAGGGGATTTACCTTTCCAACAATGAATAAGAGGATAATGGAGATCCATAAATCTCCTTAAAATGAATAAAACCAATGCCAATGTGAGAAGAAGATAATTTGGCAGGTTAATTGAGCATGCTTAGGTGTGAAAAGGGGCTGGAACACCTTGACTGGGTCAACTTTGACCAAATCAACAACGCTGTCATGGAGTAGTGGCATTCAATGAGAGACAACACAGTTTTAGATGGAGATACCTTGTATGGAAGTAGTGTCATTATTGGATGGGGCTTAGGGTTAGAAGCTCATTTATTATATAAGGAAGAGGATGGCAGCCATATTTGATTATGTATTGGTATTAAATTTCTAAATATATTGTCTATTTAGACATATCGCTTTCTTTGGCTATTTAGCTAAGATTGCAAGTGCTGTTTAGCATTGGGTGTTCCTGGTCGAGAATCCCACCCCTTTCCTTGAGAGGCATATTGGAAGAGTTTTCACTACATTCCACTATGAGGCATTTGGCCAAGGCTTCAGTCTTAATGTACAACATAGTTTCCTGTTGAGAATTTGTGTTTGTGTTGCAGGGCATAAGTTGTGGAGTTTTATTTGGAATATTTCTAAGCTAGAACTCATTGGAGGGAGTTTCCTTTCTCTCAGGAGGCTAGTAAAGAAGGCCCTGGAGCTTATTTGACACATTTGGCATTAGGCCATAGCATATTTATCCTCTACAGTGCAATATTAGTCTAGATATGCGTTATTTTAGGGAGGAGTTGCAAGGGTTTCTGCAGTAGGTGATTTGGAGGGTGATTTCTTCAGTGAAGGGGTTATCATTTTATCTGGAGGATCCATTGGAGGAGAACACATTCATTTTCATATCAACTTCAGAAATTTTATCTTCAGTCATTTTTTGCAGCATACTTTCAGCCATAGGGCTGCAACTCATATTGTATTATTGGGTGTTTTCCCGGAGACCCTCTTGGGGTTATTTTATGGAGGTTATTTAGAGCCCAAATCTTCATTTTTGTATCTATTGTGGCATATATCAGCCCCATATATTTTGTGTACTCATTTGATATTGTGGTGATTTTAAAACTGCGCTGTAGCAGTGTCTTCATCATTATGATATAGTAGCAGCACCTCTTATCGAGGGATTTCTTCATTGGAGGCTTATTGTGCCTTGTTATATACTTTGTGGCCCAGTATTTTGTACTATTTTGATACCGTTGTAATGAATGGAAGGTCTCAATATTGGCCTCATATTTTGAGCTAATGTTTACACCGCTATTTCCATGGTTTTGCACTATATTCCTGCTTTTCCCATTTGGGAATATTACAGTGGTATCAGAGCATAATCTTGGCTCAACTTGTCTACCTCAACCATTATGTCATCTAAGGAGGCTTCTCATAGAAAGTAGAATATCTGCAGAAGATATGAAGGTAAAAATCCTATCAGGAGGGAAGGAGTTCTCAAAACTTATTCTTCAAAATATGCAGGGCATTAACAGAGACATCAAAGAGACGAGGATGGAGAAATATAGAGATTCTCCAAGAGAGCTTGTACATGAAGAAAGCTCCAGATTTTCACATTATGGGTGTGAGAATTCAACTACACCATCAGATCTACAATGTGGTACCATGCCTATGTTCTTGGCAAGAGAAAAAGAGGAAGGAGACACACCAAAGGAGGAGACTCTTGGTGACTATCTCTAAGAATAGGAATCTCAGTCTAGTAGATTAAAAGAGCATCTAAAATTACAAGGGTTTTGTCAAATCAAAGAAGATAGAAGACCCAATAACCATAATAGAAGAATAGGGTGCATGTAGCACACTTTGGGTAGATTATTTCTACCTACTTTTGATGGGTCACCCAAGGGCACAACCAAGGCTTGGGGAAGCTAGACACATATTTTCAGCTGCATCAAGTTTCAAAAGAGGAAGCCATTAGAGTAGTAACGCTGCATCTTGAAGTTAAGGCTTATTCCTGGTGGTTTTATGAATCTTCTTCATTGAATAATGTAAATATATCTACTTATGAAAAGTTCACTAGGATATTAGTGAGAATAATTGATCTAAAACACTTTGAAACTTCTTTGGAGGAGCTAGCCAAACCCCAAAAATCAAAACCTTTGCATGAGTTGGAAGGATCCATGAAGCCAACTCCATTTCAGAACATCGTTGAGGGGGTTAAATATTTGCAAACTGCTTTGCTAAGGGAAAAAGGTCCACTTCAGCAAGAACTTTCTTCTCATGAAGAAGACATGAGGATTCCTACTTCAAGTGGAGATCAAGCCAAATGATCTCTTAATGATGAGGTATTCTCCAATGATGAGGAGAAGGAAGAGGGAGAGATGGAAAGAGCCTCCAGCGCTATGATAGCAGGAGGATATCTACTTCTATTTGGGGATGGAGCTATTGCTTCAACTAGAGGAGCTCTTGTATCTTTACAAGAAGTTCCAAAGGATATTACATATGAATATCAAGAGTAGCATGTGTCTATGTTGATAGAAAATGAGAAAAAACAATGGAGGAAGTGTGTTCCAACATTGAATATAGTCTTGGGGACAAACACTATGATAGATCATTCCCTTGTGATCAAAACCCATGACACCAATATGACCTTGGGTGTGCATGAGTTGATTACATTGGAGAAAGACACCTTAGATTGTGAGATCTTGTAGAAGGTGGGAAAAGATGAGAAGGAGGGAAAAACTCAAGTGATTGGGAACATACACACCCGTCCTTTTCATGAGGTTTATGCATAGAAGCAGGAGGATGATTTGTGCAATGAGGGCAGGGAAAAATCAATCCACTCACATATATAGCCTGCTCTAGGCCTTGATGTTTCATTACATGGAGGCATTCCACTAGGGAGACCCCCTGATTGAAAGATGATCATATATTTCTCTCAACATGGTGCATCATTGATACATTTGGTTAAGGAAGGAACATTGGGAGGTCATTGTACAATGATGAGAGTGTTGGGTAGACTCAAGGAGGAGGGAGACATTCTCCCAACATCATCATTACCCACTCTCATCTCAGATCTTGCACTGAGAAAGGAGCAACAGAGGGATGATAGAAGCCTTCCATTATGTGAGTTTGGCATGGAAGATGTAAAAGAGGAGGACAACCATATGATAGATTCTTTATATGATAGATCATCAAAACTGTCACTTGGGAAGATAGATCCATATTGGAAATCCCAACTGTTGGTGGATTATTCCAAGGATCTTTTTAAATGCATGATACTTGATGACCAGCTACATGAAGAGGGCTATTCAGTCCAAGATGAAGTCATATATTATCATGGTAGTATCTTCTTATCTAGAGCCTCCAAGCTCAAGGAGAAGTTACTACAAAGAGCACATGAATATTTTCTCTTCAGCCATACATATTCCATGAGAGTCTACAACACCATCATGGAGGGATACACTTGGGAAGGATTTTAAGAGGAGACATATCAGCATTTGAAAAGATGCATGGACCATGTGGAGATGGGAGAGATACATAACTCTATGGAGGAGTTATCACAACCACCTCTTTCCTCTTTTGGAATGAGAGGGAATATATCTATGGACCACTCCATTTGTATAAGCAAAGATTTTGGTAATGAAAATGTTTATGTGCATGATGTTTTACTTCATGATTATTTGCACTCCTTTACCATGTATATGCAGGCCATAGCTCCAAAGAGGAGTATTTTACCTTATAAACTTCATGGCCAACTTTGGGCCATAAAAATTTCTAAACATGGCCACTCCCTAGGAGGATATAGGAAGATGTTGTATCATTCAGGGTGCACTCCAAAGGCACCAAAAATTTCTCACCTTTTCAGAACTTGTGAGAAAACTTGGCCAGCAAGTAAGTGGTGGGGAAACCACTTACCATATCATTATCTGATGCAGTCAAGAGATATACTGCGCTGGTTCCACATGTGGGACTATGACCCACCTCCATATTTACATATTGTTGTTCTTATATCCTTAGTTTTGATCCCATACATTGATGATGTACTTATTATTTTTATGGGAATGATTGGAGGGAGGATGGGAGGATTGAATGTGCCCTATGGGAGAGAAATTATCCATATTCATTATGCTACATGTTTCAAGGAGAACGTTGGGAAAACCATGATCATTTCATTGGAACTATTGCTTGCTTGTGGGATGAATCATTTGCATCTCATGAGAAATTGGGAGGAGCATTTCATGGAGGGATGGATTGGGAGACACTTAGCTTATGAGGGAAGCTTATCACATGGAGGTGTCACCAATAATGGAGGAGAATAGTTAGAACAATCACCTTGTCAGTTGCTTGAGGACAAGAAATATTTGGGAGGGGAGGATTGTAATATTCCTAATTAGCCATGAGCTAGTTGGAATATTAAATTTTTTTTTTTTAATTCCTTGTTTAATGAATAAGAGGATCATTGAGATCAATAAATCTCCTTAAAATGAAAAAAACCAACGCCAATGTGAAAAGAAGATATTTCGGCAGCTTATTTGAGCACCCTTAGGTGTGAAAATGGGCTGGAACACCTTGACTGGGTCAACTTTGACCACATCAAAAACGTTGTCATGGAGTAGTGGCATTCAATGAGAGACAACACAGTTTTAGATGGATACACCTTGCATGGAAGTAGTGTAATTATTGGATGGGGATTAGGGTTAGGAAGCTCATTTCTTATACAAGGAAGAGGATGGAAACCATATTTGATTATGTATTGGTATTAAATTTCTGAATATATGGTATTTTTAGAAATTTAGCTTTCTTTGGTTGTTTAGCTAAGATTGCAAGTGCTGTTTATCACTGGGTGTTCCTGGTTGGGAGTCCCACGTCTTTCCTTGAGAGGCCTCTTGGAAGAGTTTGCACTACATTCCACTATCAGGAATTTTGCCAAGGCTTTAGTCTTAATGTACATCATAGTTTCTTATTGAGGATTTGTGTTTGTGTTGCAGGGCAGAAGTTGTGGAGTTTGATTTGGGAGATTTCTGAGCTAGATCTCATTGGAGGGAGGTTCCTTTCTCTTGGGAGGATAGTAAAGAAGGCCCTGGAGATTATTTGACACATTTGGCATTAGGCCATAGCATATTTATCCCCTACAGCGTAGTATCAATATGGATCTGCTTTATTTTAGGGAGGAGTTGTAATGGTTTCTGTAGTAGGTGATTTGGAGGGTTGTTTCTTCAGTGAAGGGGTCAAACTTTTATCTGGAGGATCCATTGGAGGATAACACATTCATTTTCATATCAGCTTCAGACATTTTCTCTTCAGTCATTTTTTGCAGCATACTTTCAGCCATAGGGCTGCAACTCATATTGTATTATTGGGTGTTTTCCTGGAGACCCTCTTGGGGTTCTTTTCTGGAGGTTTTATAGAGCCCAAATATTCATTTTTGTATCTATTGTGGCATATATCAGCCCCATATATTTTGTGTACTCATTTTATGTAGTATTTATTTTAAAAATATGCTATAGCAGTGTCTCCAACAATGATTATGATATAGTAGCAACACCTCTTATAGAGGGATTTCTTCATTGGAGGCTTATTGTGTCTTGTTATATACTTTGTGGCCCATTATTTTGTACTATTTTGCTACTATTGTAATGAATGGAAGGTCTCCATATTGGCCTCATATTTTGATCTAATGTTTACACTGCTATTTCCATGGTTTTGCACTATAAACCTTCTTTTCCCATTTGGGAATATTACATATTATCTGTTCTTGTTCTGCTGCAAGATTTTATTCTACAGGCTCGGGAATTGATTTCGACCCCTACAGATCAGCTTCAGTCTGGGTAATTTCCACAGATGGAGTGGCATCATCCATCTCATATCCTTATTTCAACACGGGTTCTTGTGTTTCCATGTTGAACTCTTCGAGCCGCTTTGAGTGTGAATCAACAAGCGTTGGTTCAAAAATGGCTGTACCAACAACATTATCTAACAAGTTTGTCCCAACAAATTCCAAGGCCGGAGGGACAACTACTTCTTATATAAGGCGCAGAGGAGAGTGAAACTTCTTTTCACCTCTCGGTAGAGTGGAAAGAAACAGATAATGAGGGACATCCTCCTCTATGTATGCTCTGGTTATGTCTGCTACCTCAGGCTCTTTTTCTTCACCAACTTCCTTTTCTATTTGGACCATACCTTCTTTTTCATCACCTTTTTGTCATGCAGTAGACATTGGTTCCTGCGGAACAATGTTCACTACAGGAATTATCCTTTCCATAGTTTCCTGGCTCATTTGAATTAGTGTTGGTTCTTGTGTAACAACCTCGACTGTACCACATTCCATATCCACTCTCCCGCATCATCTTCTTTTTCTTAACCAACAGGAGATGTTGGTTCTTTTGCTTCCATTTCTTCTGGCTCCTCTTCCTCAGATGATCCATCAGGGGATGTTGATTCTTCTTCCTCCATTTCTTCTGGCTCATCTTCCTCCCTCAAAATTGCCACAACTTCCATTTCTTCCTCTTTTAGATCAAGAAATTGTGCCCAGGGAACATGAAATTGGGCCAATATGCATTACCAATAGAAAAAACAACCCATGGTTTGTAAGAATTTCCAATACCTGCCACGAGTGCCAGGCAGGGAAAATTTTAAGGATGGAAGTTTATATTAAAGTTTAAAAACTTGGCGAATCTTAGTAGTCCCCAATATGTGAATTGTAAAAATTTTTATGTTGTTTTTGTAAAAATATTTAGTTTTGTAATCATTTTATATTAGTATATATACATTTTTGGCGATTTTTAGGGTAAAATATTTTTATACTTTAAAATTTGGGCGAATCAATTTTAAAAAAAATGGGAATTGGCGAATATTTTTTTTGGAAAAAGCATGGAAAATTAGCCCACAGGCGAATATTAGCCCCTAAAATTTTCCATGGTGCCAGGTATACTATTCCATAAACTAGAGATTTTTCAAAAGAAAGAAAGGCATGTCCACGAAGTGAACCTGTGCCTGTCGATATCAGAGGTGAGATAGGAGATTAAAATGATACTTGAACAGGGTGGTAAACCGCCCCTCGCTAGTTATATACCTCATAACAAATTATGCCACCTATCCCTATGGATGTGGTAAAGTATTCTGATTGTATTCTCTTCCTTTCAGGACCACCCTCTCTCCAGCTTGCAGAAACAATTCTGGAAATTTCGGCAGGGGATTTTTTCGTGAAAACCATTTCTTCCCTCACTGTGGTAGTCCACTGACCACTTAAATGACCTCCTCTGTGACCGTAATTTATAAGAACCGCACTCTAGAATGATCTCCATCTATATTTACAGCGAAAACTGCTATAACTGTCTCATCAAACCCCTGTAATTTGTTGAAATAGACATCCTAACCCGCGTCTATAAAAACCTGCCATGCAGCTACATTACTGCGGACCAACACTATATTTTCGGGTTCATGTCTCATAGCAATTCAACCCATCCCATAGAAGTTTTGTAGCAGAACTTCGGAACAACATCAGACCGTTGGGAGGGAGTATCGACAGTTAATCTCTTGCGGTAATAACATGGTAAGAAATGGAATGGGGGTAATGGTAAGAAATAAAAATGGAAAGTATTTCAAAAAATGAGGAAAATCAATGATAGATTATGGTAATAATGATGAATGGTAATGGTAATTATTTCACAGATTGGGAAAGGAATGATTATATTTTTAGACTATACTTACTTCAAGTCCCAATGCATTTTAATAATTATGCGAAATAATGGTAAGAATCGTGGGATGTACTATCGGCACTAGTTCTAATGATGACACCGACAAATCATCATTATGATTTGATTATGCCGTTATTCAGTTATGACACACCCCCCCACCCCAAATTAATAATTGATCATCCATGGGCACATCAAATGTATTTTCAATGGACTATTTAATAAAATCTGTAAAAGTCGACGAGGACGTACCTGGCGACTTACCTCAGCGAAGTGACAGCCTGGCGGAGTAGCAACAGTGAGGGAGTAACAACACTGACGAAGCAAAAAAAATAACAGAGTAACAAAACTGATGGAGTAACAGAAGTGACAGAGTCACAACAGTAACAGAGTAACAAAACTGACATAGTAACAACAGTAACAGAGTAACAACATCAAACACTTAGAAAAATTTCCAGATTATCAACATCGGAGGAGTAACAACACTGAGGAGTAGCAACATCCAACACTTAGAATTTTTTTTTGGAGTAACAACACCCAATACTTAGAAAATTTCTGGAGTAACAACATCGAGGAGTAACAACATCCAAAACTTACAAAAAAAAAAAATTCAGAGTAGCAACATCGAAGGAGTAACAACACCGGGTACTTAGAAAATTTTTCATCTCCGCAAAATTGCACTCCCGTAGTAGTTCATTCAGACTAGATTTTTCAGAGAGATGTTTAATGAAGGCATCCTTAGAAGCTGGGCAATGCTACAGTCTCAGACGATGTCTATTTGCTATGAAAGAAGCATGAGTATCATCAATTGTGACAAGTTTTACTGTTCCATTGTCAAAAATTGTGTCCACTTCATAAGGTCCCATCCAATGAGAGAAAAGCTTTCCCTTGAAGTCCTTAAAATCAAAATCATAGAGTAATGCCCAATCTCCTCTGTGAAGAACCTCATTTTTAATAAATTTATCGTGCCATTTTGTTCTCTGTTGCTGAGTTGCAGTGGTCTTCTGGACAACCATCAAATGGATTTCATCTAGTTCATTTAGATATTCCAGCTAGTGTTTCTAGGCATCCAACAGATCCAATCCTACCTCCAAAATTGTTATGAGTGTACTAATCTCAAATTATATTGAAAATAAGGGGGATTTCCCATATACCAACTCGAATGGTGAAAACCCTGTTGTGTTCCACCATGTTGTTCTGTATGCCCAGAGAGCTTTAGGAAGTTTTTCAGCCCAATCCTGATGATGTCTTGCTACAGTCTTTGTCAAGATATTTTCCAATACCTTTTTTGTGCTTTCTACCTAACCATTCACCTGGGGATGATACATAGATGTGACTCTATGTTTTATCCCATATTTCTGCATAAGCCTCTCTATCATGTGTGATGTGAATTGCGTTCATCCATCTGAAACAATCTCTCTCGGAGCACCATAACAAGCAAAATTCTATTCAAATAGAAAATCTGAAACAACCTGCTCTGTTGCTTTCAAAACAACCTTGGCTTCCACCCACTTGGTTACATAGTCTGTGGAGACCAAAATGTGGACCTTCTGATGTGAAGGTGGGTTAAATGGACCAAAAAAATCGATAGCCCATTTTTAAAATGGTTCAAGGACTACTTGGGGCTGCAGTGGCATTTCATCTGATCGACTCAGTTGACCCATCCGTTGGCAACTGTCACATGTATGGACATAGTCTTGGGAATCCTGAAATATAGAGGGCCAATAATACCCTATTTGTAATACCTTAGGTCCTGTCCTCTCATCTGCAAAATTCCCTCTGCAAGGACCATCATGAGCAACGTTCAACACTTCATAAATGTCATCCTCTGATACACAGCGATGAACTTGCTGATTGACACCTATATGAAAGACATATCCTGATATCCAGGAGTATGAGGCACTATGATGAATGATATTTCCATGTTCCCTGTATGACAAATGACGAGGCACCTTTCCCGTAGCAAGATAGTTAGCAATATCTATAGAAATTATACAATAAGCATGTATATCATGGATTTATTCTGACCTAACAATGTACTAAAGTTAAATACTAAATAACTTCTACAAATCAATTGCGGAATTAAAAACACAATCGCTAATCACATGAAGCAAAGAAGAATCAATCAAGCCACAACAAAAATAATTTCCCGGGGAAAGCTTGCTGCTCAAAACCCCACTATCTTCTATTGTATATTCAACATGGATACATGAAAAAATTACATACAACTCTTCTCATAAGAGCCCTCTTGTACTCAACTAATTGTCTCACACTATCTCAAATAAAAATGACCAATACTTAGCCAATTTACTACCTCAGACAGCTTGCCTTGCTTGTGCAATCCCTGATGAATGCAATCCCTATTATTTAGGAATTTTGGCCTTCCTTGACTGTGCAAGTATCATGGACACTCCAATGGGTGTTTTGTTGCATGGGTGCAACCCAATAATCCTACAACTGATAGTAAACTTCCCTTTCACCTAGATCTCAACTGGGTCTCCACTGGATCTGACATGCATGCAACTAATAATAGTAAATCCTCAGTTGCATGTGAGATCACTGATTGTGAATTAATTAATATTTAATTCACTTGATCTCTCACTAGTGTATCTAACAGTTACAACTAGCACAACGAGTTTAAATCACTTAACTGAGTAAAATTGATTACAACCTGCATTAACTAATGTACCATTGCACTTTGAACTCTATTAAAACTAGAATTACTCTGCATGCCTCACCAACTACCTCTAACTCAAAATTCATGAGCTAACTGAGTTTATCACACTCATTCAACTATTACAAGTTATTTTTAGATTAGATTACATTTTATTGTCAATCTTAATTAAGGGATAACTAACATAGACATGCACCAAATTTAGCCCACACCAGTGTAGGTGCTGCTAAGACCTGTGGTCCCACACTAGTGTAGGTGCTACTTGGACCTCCTGGTCCCACAATAGCGTAGGTGTTGAAATTTTCTTGTTGAACTTCAAAAATATCTGCATACCATAGAGGATTAGTGGAAATAGCAAAAAGATGTTCATCTGGAAAACTGTCCTCTATGGGTGTGCCTTCATCATTATTATCCAATCTAGACAGAAAATCAACAACTACATTATCCTTACTTGGTTTATCTACTATTGTAATATCAAATTCTTGAAGCAATAGAAACCATCTTGTAATGTGACCAGGGGTGATAGGTTTATTCATCAAATACCTGATTGCTACGTGATCAATATGTATGAAAGTAGGATACCCAGTAATGTATTGTCGAAATTTGTTGATGGCATAGATAACAACCAATAATTACTTTTCTGTTACAGTGTAGTTCTGTTCAACAAGAGTCAAATTATTGCTGACATAGTAAACTGCATATGGTTTTTTATCTTCATACTGTCCTAGAACTTCCCCAACTGTTGTTTAAGAGGCATCAATATGGATGTGAAATGAAAGTGCCCAATCTTTTCTTCGTAGGATTAGAGCTGCACAAACATGTTCCTTGGCTTTTCTAAAAGCTTCTTCACAATCATCTGTCGACAAAAAATCAACATCTTTAGTTAGCAACTGAAAAAGTGGGGATGCTATTTTAGAATTTTTTTTTCTATAAAATGTATGTAATATCTAGGGAAACCAATAAAACTACGTATCTGTGTGGGTGTATTAGGTACAGGAAAATGCACAATTACCTCTACCCTATTCGGATAAACTCGAATTCCAACAGCTGAGAGTAGGTGTCCCAGAAATATTCCCTCTTCCCTCATCATGTGACATTTAACCGTACTCAGAGAGACATGAGTCTACTTGCATCTTTCGAGCAATTTTTCTAAATTTTCCAAGCCTTCTTCAAATGAATCCCCGTATGGAGTGAAGTCATCCATATAAATATCAATGCTGTCATCGATTAGATCAGAACACATCCCCAATATTTCCCTCTAGAATGTTTCAAGCGCATTAAAAAGACCGAATGGAAAGACTCAGTATGCAAAGGTTCCCCAGGGGCACATGAAGGTGGTTTTATCTTGGTCCTCAGGGGCTATTTGGATCTGATTATACCCACTAAACCCATCCAAGAAGGAGAAAAAATTCTTCCCATCCAAGGTATCCAGTACTTGGTCAATGAATGGAAACAAGAAATAGTCTTTTTGAGTTTCCTTGTTCAATTCCCTATAGTCCACGCAAATACGCCATTTACCATTATTCTTGGGAACAATAACCAGTAGAGAAACCCACTGTATGTCCGAGATGGGGTAAATGAATCCTACATCCAGTAACTTATGAAGCTCCTCTTTAACAATTTTCTTTAAGGTGGGGTTCATTCTTCTCTGAGGCTATCTAATAGGACATTTTTTTTTTTTGATGTATATATGATGAGTGCATAGATTAGCAGGAATCCCCTTCATGTCCTTATAATCCCAAGCGAAGGCTTCCTTATGGGTTCGAAAAAATTTTAGGAGCTGTTTGTGAAAGATTCGGGTTGATATTCAATGTTTTCCCCAGCTCAATTTTGATGGGAATACTATCATAGGACGAAGTCATAGGCATGTTTTCAATTTCATCTTCTAGTTTAATATTTTCCTGCGTTTCACAACTCATGGCAGATTCCAGAATTTGACGAGTTGAATCAGAAATAGAACAAGGATCATTAATAAAAGTGTTAATGGTATCATCCTCTGTTTCTATTTTGAATTGAAGGGCCTGCCCATTGGTAAGGATCAATTTAATTTATTCGTTTTCAGGTTCATGTCCTCCCATTGGTAGAGGTTTTCCCTTGATTAATGGTTTTTCTGATGGGCACGGTTCTGCAGGGGGATAGAGAGTGAGGTTCTTTGTGACCACCCCATTAGATATAACCATATTTCCAGATCGACACCCAATATAGGCATCTGCGGTTGCAAGCCAAGGTCTTCCCAAAATTAAGGTATGACCACCAGCTGGGGATTATGTTTGTAATACTAGGAGGTCCACAGGATAATGCCATGAGTCTACCGAAATTTTCCTACTGGTTTGACTGTAGATCTATCTGCCAATTACAATATAGTAGGCTCAATGCATGCACAGTTTCATAGGTAATGAGATGGGACCCTACTCAAATTACTAAAATACTGAGATGGGTCCTGAGGCATACTTTGATTCATATTCGGTGGCCGTGGCTGCCATGGCTTCTTCGATCCCATGAAATACAGCTGATCCACCGTGTTATCATCACTTTCTCCTTGAAAGACTACCTTCAATCCTGGCAAGGAAGGGCATGAGCTGGTTTCATGACTCTGTTCGCAAATTGCACAAGCTTCCAATGTATTCAATGGACATTCCTTCAGGGAATGTTTCTTACTGCACTGAGGACAAAATATGGCCATAGTATTTTCCAACTCCATATGCTTCTGCTTCACTTGCAACGTGTCCATATGAGAAGATATTGTACTCAGGATATTAGTCGTCAGGTTATCTAGTATATTCCCAATATCTACCTTTGTGATCCCTCCACTTGATGTTTTTGATGACCAAATGCCTTGTCTATTTCTCGCAGCCCCTCGTGAACACTGGATGCACAACCATCAAATAGTATCAAAATATTCTTTCAATATATCCCCTTTTCCTACTATGCTTAAAATCTCCAGAGAGTCTTTCCTTAGTGCCTGGAGAAGAATGATCTTAAAAATATCTTTATCCAGGTCACTATGGCCTGACATTTGTAGTGTATATTTAAATCGTTACACATAATCTTCCATATTCTCATCTTCTTTCTGCATAAACTTGAAAATTTCTTCCTTGATATCATGGGACTTACACTAATCCTGGTACTTCTCTAGAAAAATGGTTTTCATTTCATCCCATGAGGAGATAGTTTTACCCCCCAAACCCATGAACCATCACAAAGCCGTTCCCTTCAATGTAGCAGGGAATATCTTCAATTTATAAGCATAATCAATGTAGTTGTACCCTCTACAGACAATATCAAATTCAAATAGGAATGTATCAAGGTATTCAAGGAAATCCCATGAAAATTGGGTAGAGTTTTTAAAGGGATAGGTTTCATTGGTGCATCATCTCTGATTTCCCCAATTGGGGAATCAATAGAGGAAGTTGCAGGTGCCATAAACATCCTCCAATACTCACCCTGGATTTCGATTGGTTCTGCAATTGATATTTGAGGTGATTCAATCATAGGAGGTTTCAAAACACTTCCTCAGTCTCGTGGTGACGCAAACTCCTTCAGAAGTTCTTCTTCCCCACTAAAATTTCTCAATTCCTCAGATCCCCTTCTTGTAATTTCCTCTCCTTCTACCGACAATAGGGGTGTTTCTTCTACTGATAATCTGTTTACCTCTTCTTCTACCATTGAAAGGGTTCTCTCTGATACCGTGTATGGCACTTTCTGCACAACCGACTGGCCCTCGGATTTCATCTGAGTCCTTACTGGTGGGCCCTAGTATTGCATTAAGAGTGCTGTAACTTCCAGGGGCTTCCTTAATTTAATTTATCAACCTGTGGTTCGTAGAAACTTGGAGGAGACAGTGCTATATACACAACAGATGCATTCTATCTATTTCATCCTCTTCCGCTCTACGAAAGGGTACTACTTCTAGGGATTCTCAGTGAAGTCTATCACACTTCAATGAAACTAAACTAAATTGTAGAAAGGAAATGAAAAAAGGAAACTAAACTAAATTACTGAAAGGAAATGCTAGAAAGGAAACTAAACTAAATTGCTGAAAGGAAATGGCAAAAAGGAAACTAATTTAAATTTCAGAAAGGAAACTAATTTAAACCACACTTAACTTGGCCAATCAGCTAAACACACCCTACTTATCTTATGCTCTATTTACCATGCCTCTATCCATGCAACTAAGCTATCCATGACTTAATTCTAATTGAAAAAGTGTTGATTTGAAGCTTGGAGAAGAAAGGGGTAAATGTGTTGATGGAGGGATAAACACATGAAACAAGGCTTAGAAGTGAAAATATGGGTTTAAACCTTATTAAAACTTTATTATCGCGCAAAAATTCTTTGGATTGGAATGATTTGAAAAGTGTGATGGAGGATGGAAGTACGATATGCGATATCAAAATCGAAAAATTGCAAAGTTAGAGGAGTAGCAGAAGTGTTGTTCAGGAGCGGGAGCGAAATGCGAAATGTGATGGGGATAAAAACTGCAAAGTGTGAAATGCAATAGGATAAAAACTACAAAATGCGATATCGCAATTCACAATATCGCAAATTTGGAGGGGTAGCGGAAGTGTTGTTCAGGGAAAGGTTGTGAAGTGCGAAATGCGATGGGTGACGTGGCAACAGGACCAGTGGCAAAGTGCGATGAAAATCTCACAATCAGCGTTGGGAGCGGTAAGTCCTAAAGGAAAAATGGAAAAGGTTGCGAAGAGTGAAATGCGATTTGCAATGTGGTGGAGCATGGAGGATTATCACAATCAGTGGTTGGAGCAGTAAGTGTTAATGAGAACCAAAGAAAAATGCGATTTGTGATGAGTGAAGTATGGTAGCGGGAGATTCGAGTAGAAAAGTCGAAGGTCAAAATTTGATGGTTTTTCAAGTGTTTTGTGAATAAAAAGGGTGAAACGGTTGTTAAGGAAAGGAGAACTAAAAGCGTAACAACGGGGTTTAAGAGGCATAACAGAAGAGATGGAAGATGAAGTGGGAGGTCTCAATGAAATTCTCCGTGGCTACCTGTGCCTGCAATTAAACTGCCGATTTATGCAAGAAAGACGGAAAACACATGTTAAAGGTAGAGAAACAATTCTAGCCTAGTCCCAGAAATAGAGAATCATAACTCAGAGAGCATTTTTGGTTTGCGGGAAGGTCTACTCTCCACGAGCTCTATCGACAGAGATGAGAGGGGAAGGTTGCCTCACAGTTTTATGGAGTTCATAAACTATTCTATTGTGAAAATAAACATATTAAATCTACAGCAACAAACTATAACGACAATGAAAATATCAGAAAATAGCTAACTGTTCAAGAATAAAACTAACTAAATGGTAGAAAAAAAACTAGCGAAATGACAGAAAGGAAATAATAAAAACAACAGAGAAGCTGAGGCACATGGGTTGGGCCCTAACCCACGAGCCCAAATCTCTGGAACTAAATCAGTAAAATGGAGTCTGTTTGTTCATTTGAGGAAGAGAATAGCCTTGTTACCTTTATGAAATATTTAGCCACTGAGAACAATAATAAAAATCTTAATAGCTCTGAATGGAATTGAAGAATCCTTCCTAGATTTAGCTCTACTCTATTTATTCTATAGGGAATCTATCAAAATATCCCTTGAAAATAGTGATTGAGTCCACTTGACTCCAAGTAAACATAGATTGAGTGCACTTCGTCTTTAGTTTGCATGGCTGCCTTTGATAGTTAAGGAGGGTGGAAAAACCCCTTGAATCTGTCCAAGATTTCTCCATAATTTCCTGATATTGTGCTCATTTATTATTCAATATCGATCTTCCAGTGGCAGGGAGCAAGTCCATAAAATATCTCCTTATCCAAATCTGCATAATCTACCCAATATTCTCACAATATTCTACAAAAATAACCAATATTAGGCACAAATATGCAATTACCTTTAAACCTTCCTAAGAAAATATTAAAGCATAAGAAAACATTATTAAGTGCAGAAGGAGAGAATTAATATATATATTTTTATGTGCATAAAATAGGTAGATGGGCCTAAGAAAGGTTAGATGGGCCTTAATTTATGTCTAATTTAGAGGGCCATCATCACCCCCCTACTGAAACTATTGCTCATCCTCTTAGCAACCTATTCATCCTCCCTACCTTATGGTTCTTCCTACATGCTGACTTATTTCATTTTCTGTTTATTGGCCCATGCGCTACTCCTCCTGATAATATTCTTGCTATTCTTCTTGCATTTCTTCTTGTAGGTGCTTCATGGAGGTCCTCAGATGCCTTAAGAAAATATGTTTTGCATGCCAATAGGTGGCAGATCCACCTTTTATTTTATTATTATTATTATTATTTTTAATTGCATGCAAAATAAACTCACAGTTCTTTTTTTATGTGAACTGAGTTCACCCTTGGTTACCCCTTGGTACTCCTTGTCTTCCATTACAATGAACTGCTTACTACCCACTTTCTCAAGTCATTTTTACTTTTGTCTTGTTCCTCTTCTTGGTGGAAAAAGTGACGCTAGTTGCTAGTTAAGGCTGAGGTTTCTCTGCTATTAATTTCGGCTATATAAAAAAACTTTCTTTCTCACACTTTTTAATGTTTTCTTAAGCTAAAATAGATATGAAGAAAGGGTTAGATGATTCCATACCTGAGCCTTACCATTGATTTATTTTTGCCGGTGATATTTAAGATGCTACTGAAGCTGCATGTGGTGATCTGCTTGAGGTCCTTTTGGAGCTTCTAAGCACAAGAGGAGGAATTCCAAGTTTGAATACCTTTAACCAGGGTGTTGACCAAATTTTCTTTTTGTTCCAACTTGTTGTTTTTCTACTTGCAAAGGTTGGAGAGCACCTGCATTCATTAGAGAGAGATACAAGGAGAAATGCAAATATATATATATATATTTATATATATATATATATATATATATATATATATATATATATATATATATATATATAATATATATATATATATATATATATATATATATATATATATTTTAAAGGCCTACTAGCTGCCTTAGTGAGGTTTTCAACTGGTAGGTTTGCCTAGGCGCCTCAAAGGAGGTTTTCACCTAGGATCTTTTATTTTTCTCCTTTTTTTTTCAACCCAATGACTGCCTCATGGAGGTTTTCAATCAGTGAGCCAATCTCAGATGCCTGAAAAGAGGTTTTCACCTGAGATTTTATTCTTTCCTTTTTTTTCTTTTTTCACTTTCCTACTCTACTTGAAAAAAAAAACCTTTTTCAAGTATAGGAATACTTCCAATGGAGCCATGTGAACATCAAGATGATAGATAAAATCATGTGCACACTTGGAATACATGCTATGGAATGTACCTGAATATGAGAGATGAATTTCTCTGACTGGGATTGTATCAAATATTGTTGAAAAAGAGTGTGTTGTTGCAACTTAATGACTGTTTGGAACCATATGTAAATATAGTTGTGATGGCCCTGGTCCTCTTCTATTATGACATTCAAAACTTCCTTTGTTTGTTGATTGTTTTCTTGAACACATGGAGGAAATGCTGGTAAACATGAGGAAAATTTCTCAACATCCGATTCTGATGTCGGCTCTTCATTAAGTGAAACCCTTGATCTCTTGATCTCCTCATTTGGATCTTCTTCTTCTTGATGTTATCCTTCAATGACATTATTAAAATATATTCTTTGTAATATATTTCTTGAACTAAGATGCAGACCATTTAGATAAAGAGGATATGTTTGGTAGTGTTGTACATTAGCATTGTAAGTGGGCTAAGATACTTCATGGTGTGGGTTTGGAAATGGTGGTACAGGTAGTTGAGTGGGGGTGGATATATGAGATGGATGTGGTTGAGGCTGTGGTTGCAGTGGAGGTGGATGGTAGGGATAGCATGGAGTTGGGTATGGAGGATATTGAGGGAAATATTGAGGATGTTGAGGATTTTCCCAATAAGAACCTTGCCAACCATGTTGCCAAGATTGGTTTTGGGGTTGAGATGTCCAAGGTTTTCAAGGAGGGAGTGTGTCCCAATTAGTTTGATATGGATGTGGATAAGCTTGAAATTGTGAAGTGGGTCCTTGCATCATATCAAGTTGACTAGGTTTCCAGGGTATCCTTGGAGCTACATAACATAGCTTCTTTGGTGATTGCCTTGCTCCATTGTCTTCTTGGTAAACTTATTTAAACCTGGGGAATGATAAACAACATTTAGTAGCATAATATTCTGCATGGATAACAAAAATATCAACATCTTCTTTTTGCTCACTTTTCATTCTTAGCATTTCTACTTGTTCACTTAGATTACTAAGAATTTCTGTTTTAAATTTATCAAGAAAATTTCCAAGTTCATCTTACCTTACCAATGTTATGCATTTACTTACTCTCTCCCTTCCTCTTGATATGCACTTGCATGTTTCTAAAATTTCTTCAAATTGTAGTTGGTATACATCTCCTTTACTCATGAGATTAAGGATATCAATCCACTCATCCCTAATTGTTCTAAGTAAGAGGGTTTTTAGTGTGTCAAATCCTAAATGATGCAATTTTTCCCTATTAACATTAAACGTGAACCTATCTATGAGATCCTGAAGGCTCTCATCCTCTTTTTGATTCATTCTAAAAATTTCTTCTTTAAGATCACGATATTTATATTTTTCTAGAAATATCTTGTGCATATCATTCCATTATCTTATTGAATTAGTACCTAGACTCATGAACCATTTAAGAGCTCTATCCTTCAATGTTGCAGGAAACAATCTCGGTTTTTGAGTGTGTGATAATTATCCATAATATCTACAAAGTATCTCAAATTCAAAGAGAAATGTTTTCGAATCCTTTGTCCTCATACCATGGAAGTTGGGAAGGAAAGATGGAAGGATTTTCTTCATATGTACACTGATGTCCATATCTTGAATGTGAAACCCAATAAGATCTTCTTCATTGTCATCATATCCATCCATATCTTCTACCTTCAAAAGCGTATGGTGATGTGGTTCTTTACTGCACCACGTGGTCAAGTGGGGGGGGGGGGGGTTGGTATTGGAAAAGTATTAAAAAAAAATAAAAAAAATCCTGAGTATCCCTACTCCTATGAGGCATGCAAATCAGATTTTTTTTTTGTATTTTTTCAATATTTTGGAAACAACATGAAAAAGGAAAGCATCAAAGAATGCTAAAAACATAATCAAAGCATCTACTAGACACCCCCCAACAACGATGCCAAAAAGTGGCGAGCCTTGGTATTGCACCAAGAGTGCTGCAACTCCCAGGGGCTGCCCTAATTTACTTTATCAACTCAGGGTTCGTACAAACTTGGAGGTGACATTGCTATATACATAGTAGATGCATTATACTCATGTCATCCTCTTCCGCTTTACGAAAGGGTGCTAATTCTAGGGGTTCTCAGTGAATTCTGTCACACTTCAATGAAACTAAAAAAAGTTTCAAAAATGAAATACAGAAATGAAACTAAACTAAGTTACTGAAAAGAAATGAAAGGAAAGAAACTAATTTAAATTGCATAAAGGAACTGATGGAAATGGAACTAATTTAACTTGCTGAAAATAATGGCAGAAAGGAAACTAATTTAATCTGCAAAAAGGAAATGACTGAAAAGAAACTAAAATAAGTTTCACCTAGCTAGGCCAATCGGCTAAACACACCCTACTCATCCCCTGATCTATTTACCATTCTATCATGCTTCTAACCATTCAAATATTCATGGTAAACTAAACTTGACAAAGTGTGGCTTGCAATTTGGAGGAAAACAGGCTAAAAGTGCTAATGGAAGGCTCACCACATGAAACAAGGCTTAGAGGTGGAAAGAGGGGGTTTAAACCTTATTAAAAATTTATAGCGCAAAAATACTTTGGAGCGGGAGGCTTTTAGAAGTGCGATGGTGGAACTGCGATGGAGGGATGGAAGTGCGATATGCGATATATGGTATCGCAATCACAATGATGCAAAGTTAGAGGAGTAGAGGAAGTGATGTTCAGGAGCGGGAGTGAAATGTGAAATGTGATGTGGTAAAAACTGAGAAATGCGATGGGATAAATAATGTAGAATGCGATTTTCGATTTGGTGGAGTACAGAGAACATCGCAATCGCCGTTGGGAGCGCTAATTATTAACAAGAACCAAAGAAAAGTGCGATTTGCGATGGGGATAAAAACTGCGGGATGTGATTTTCAATTTGTGGTGTGGCGGAGTACGAAGCGATATCACAATCAACGTTTAGAGTGGTAAGTATTAACGGGAACCAAAGAAAAGTATGATTTGCGATGGGGACGTGGTAGTAGGACTGGTGGCGGAGTGCAATGACAATATCACAATTGGCGTTGGGAGCGGTAAGTCTTAAAAGAAAAGGGAAAAGGTTACAAAATGTGATTTGCAATGTGGTGGAGCATGGAGGATGATCAAAATCGGTGTTTGGAGCGGTAAGTCTTTAAAGGAGAAGGGAAAAGGTTACAAAATGTGATTTGCGATGTACAGTAGCGGAAGATTCGAGGAAGAAAGGGCAAAGGTCAAAATTTTAACGTTTTGAAGCATTTTGCGTTAAGAAAGGTGCGATGGCTGTGACTAATGAAATAAAAGGAATAAGGCAGGCTGAATGGTTTAAGTGATTTTAGGGATAAAAGGTGGGTGCAACAGTTAACATAAGAGGAAAAAAGGAGGGAATGGAGGGCGTAACAACAGTACGCATATTGTGAAGACAAAGAGGTAAAATGAAGTGGGGAAGCACCACAGAGCTACTCTGGGGCTTTAACATTAATTCTTGCAAACAACTCTGCTGATCTATGCATGAAAAACATATGAAATGTGTGATAAAAACAATGGAAAGAAAGACTAAAAATAGTACTGCAACTCTACCCTAAAATCAAATAGAAAGCAATTTTTGGCCTGTGGGAAGGTCTACCCTGCTTGAACTCTCTTGACAGAGATGAGAGGGGAAGGATGCCTCATATTTTTATAGTGTTTATCAGCTATTCTACAGTGCATATAAGTAGATTAAATATACATCATCAAACTATAATAGAAATGAAAATATCTGAAATAAAACTAGCTAAATAATAGAAAGGAAAGAATGACAACAACAACGAAGCAGAGACACATGTGTTGGGCCCTAACCCACGAGCCTCACTCTTTGAAACTAGATCAGTAAAATAAATTCTGGCTACCCATTTCATTACAGAAAAAATACAGTCTTATTACATCCGGAAGGTATTAAATAGAAAAAGCCTAATAGAATGGAAAATAATGGCATGGGATGGAATGGAATGAAAATGGAATCAAATAGCATCGAATGTATCGGAAAATTCCCCGGAATCGATCAGACTAGCATCCCCCATTAGCTCTTGATCAAATTTATTTATCCTCAAGGGAAACTACCAACAACTCCCTAAAAAAATAGTGATTGAGTCCACTTTGACTCCAAGTGAACCATAGATTTGAGTGCACTTTGTCTTCAGTTTGCTTGACTGCCTTTGATAGTTAAGGAGGGTGGACAACCCCCTTGAATCTCTCCAAGGTTTCTCCATAATTTCCTGACATTGTGCTCATTTATTCTTTAATCTTGATCTTCCAGTGGCAGGGAGCAAGTCCCTAAATTTCTCCTTCTCCAAATCTGCATAATCTGCCCAATATTCTCACAATATTCTACAAAAATAACCAATATGAGGCACATATATGAAATTACCTTTACACCTTCCTAAGAACATATTAAATCATAAGAAAACTTTATTAAGTGCAGAAGGATATATTTAATATATCTTTTATGTGCATAAGGAAGGTTAGATGGGCCTTAATGTATGTCTAATTTAGAGGCCCATCACTTACCCTAACAACGACCCGTGAATATGCTTCTAATTCATCCTTTGTGATAAGTTCTTGGATATAGGTGATCCTTCCCAAATCCTTTCTTCCTTTCTTTGGGGGTCCTCCTCTACCCCTTCTATTCGGATCTCTGTTCATACAAACATCTAAAATAAAAAAAATGCTATGCTCAGGACCTGGAGCAGGGAAAATAAATTCCCTCCCCAGGACGAGAGATTGGGTTTTTAACAAAAAGAAAAGAAAGGAAGTGAATCAAATGAAATATTAAGCTCGGGACCTAGAGTAGGGTAGAATTTCCCTCCCGAGGACGAGAGATTAGGCCCTAAGAAATCAACAGAAAGAAAAGAAAAGAAAATAAAAACAAGTAACGCATAGGACCTAGAGAAGGGTAGAATTTCCATCTATAGGATGAGAGATTGGTTCCTAAGAAATCAATTAGAAAGGAAAATAGAACAACTACGCTCAGGACCTAGATCAGGGTAGCATTTCCCTCCCTAGGACGAGAGATTGATCCTTAGATAAATATGAATTGTGTTCTTGCACCTTTTTTAGCCTTCTTGACAACGACGCCAAAATTTTGGTGTCCAAGTGTGAATAAATATTCAAACCCTTTCCCACATAAATTCATCAATCCGGGTGCGTTTTTTATTGCAAGGTTAATGCACAAAGTATATGCAGATACAATGGCACAATTCTTATATCAATCGTGGATTTGAGAATTAAACAAAGCAACAATCACTATAACAACAAATAAAGAAATAGAAGTAATAAATCATAAAGCTTACAATGCATTCACAGTAATAAGAGTATCATCAAGTACGTCTACTGTCATAGAAATTACAAATTATAAAAAACAGGAAAAGGAATTAATAGTACACATGGAATACGCAGCACCTGATTGGAGAGTGGGCCCAAATCTCTGATCAGGGCTGCGATATACTCACAAAATCACAAAAGTAACATGAATATAGCTTGCATTAACTTGATATAGAATGTTATGTTACACAATTCAATTCCTTACATTTCCAACCCTTGAATCACAGGTTCAGAGCCTTTATTTTACAAATGTTGACAATGATTGTTCCTGAAATCCCGACAATTAGTGCCTACAAATATACAACATTATAATAGACAAAATAAATTCTAAAGAAGGTAGAGAGAGGATATGGAGTCATTATTCTATTGTAGCACTTCCAAAATAGTGTTTCCAACTCGGAGTTGTCCCAGGAATTGTGGACAACTCCTTTGTGAAAATAGTGAAATCCACCAAATCTACGAAAATAGTGAAATTAGTAAATCACATAAGGTAAAAATCCTCGTGACTTTACTTCATCAACTAAATATTCCAAGAATACATATAGAGAGGTTTACCTATGCAATTTAGAACATGAATTGAATGTTAATGATACAAATGGGAAAAGAAGTGGATAGAAATGGAAGGAAAAGATGTACAGATTTGGCTCCCAACAGTCGAGCTGACGACTTCTGAATCAAATGCATGCTCCTACTTTGAGTCAAAAATCGATAAGGGAAACGTATCATTGATCGGGAGCCCAGTGCCACCGTTGCCACCATTAAGCTACAAAAGGATGAGACCAAAGATGTAGAGGAGGGGGAGCACCTCTTCCACTCATAGATGTGGGTGAAGGTTTCTCTGATGTAGTTCATTATTGATAGTGGAAGCCAAAAGAACCTCATTTCCATAGATTTTTTGAAGTGGTTAGGCCGACCAACCAGAGCACACCCACAACTATACACCATTGGGTGGCTTTGCCAAGGACGAGATCTTTGAATCAGCCAGTAGTGCCATCTTCCCTACAACATAAAGCCCTTCATGTATGAGGTACTGTGTGATGGTGCTCCTATCGAAGTTTGTGATATATTATTAGGCCAACCATACTTGTGGAAGCGACATGATCTTTATGAATATATGCCTCGAAATGTTATTATTACTTTGGGTAATAAGTTTTATAGGGTACCAGAGGTAGCACCGCCTATCGCCATCTCTCTGATCACTACAAAGTAATTTAGTAAGATCATCACCCAAACCGGGAAATTTGTTTTCGTTATGATTCACCCTCAGTGCCAGAAGAATATTGTGGCCACGAACTCCTGATAAGAATCTTCCACATGACAACAACATATGGATAAGGTCGTGGAGGAGTACATGGAAATTTTCACCTCTCCTGCACTGACACCTCTGCATTTTCAGGTCAATCACTCCATCGATTTGACCCTGGGTGTGACGTTACCAAATTGGCTAATCTATTAACATTATATACTGGAGAATGATGAGATCAAGAGGTAGATTTAGGAGATGCTGCATAAAGGGCATGTTAGGCCAAGTTCATGCACTGTGGGAGCCCGATTGTGTTGGTAGAAGAAGGATGGGGCCTGGACACTCTATATTGAATATCAGGCACTGAACAAGATCAGTGTACGAAATATGTATCTTATTCCATCGATTGATGACCTGTTGGACTAGCTCAGGGGGAACAAATATTTTAGCAAGATTAGCTTGAAGTCCAGTTATCGTCAGGTACCAATCAAACCATCCGATGTGTGGAAGACTACCTTCAAATCCAAGGAGGGAATTTTTGAATGGTTGGTCATGCCTTTTGGGTTTATCAATGCCCCCAAAACCTTCATGAGACTGATGGATGACATTTTGCGACCTTTCACCAACTCATTCATGGTGGTGTATTTGGATGACATCCTGATCTTCATCCAGAGGTTGGAAGAGAGCCTCCACCACATTCGACAGGTCCTCCAAACAGTGTGATAACACAAGTTGTGTGCTAATTTGGAGAAATGCACTTTTGAAATTACCCAGGTTCAATATTTGGGGTACATCATCAATGAGCAGGGTGTGCATGTGGACCCAACCAAGATACAGGTCATTTGGGATTGGCCAGTCCCAACGACTGTAACAAAGCTTCGTAACTTTTTGGGTCTTGCCAACTTATATTACAGGTTCATATTGGGCTTCTCTCATATCACTTTGCCTTTGAGTCAAGTCACCGAGGCAGGGGTGAAATAAAAGTTCATTTGGTCTGAATTCCAATAGAAAGCGTTTGCCGAGTTGAAGCATCGAATCTACTTGGCACCAATACTCACATTACTAGGTCTGCAATAAAATTTTTAGATCGAGACATATGCCTCTGACTATGCTATTGGTGCAGTTCTTACTCAGCAGGGGCATCCAGTGGAAAATCACAGTGAGAAAATTTTAGACAAAGTCCGCAAGTATCCCATGTATAAAATCTACCAACGGGATTTAATCTAATCTTATAATGTACTAAAACAAGATATTGAATCCTTCTACAATTTGTGGAAACAAAACATGATCGCACAATCACATATAAGAAAGATAAAGAAGTAAATCAATCACACAACACAAGATGTGTCTTGGGAAAGAAACTGCTCAAAGCCCCTCTATCTCTATATTTCATATGGTCAAGATCATGAAACAATACAATTCTATTCCTCCACTAAGAAATCTCTGCACTCTCCTGAATTTCTCACTCCGATCCTGCTCGAATCTGGCTTGTGATCTAAGCAAAATCGGTCAAGTATTTAAACTTTTGCTTGCATCTACTTGGCCTGCCCTTATTATGCATTCATGAGCTACTTGAGCCCCTATTAATTAGGAAATTCCCAATTAATGATTGCGCAATCCTCCAAGGCCTTCTCGATGACCTCATGCATGGTTTGTACAATTTTCTAATAGTACAACTAATATATCTCTTTCATTTAAGCTTATTATCAACTAGGAATTCCTTAAAACTGACACATAACGACTATTTATAGTGAATTATCAGTTAACTGATTGATCTCTAATTTGGAATTAAATCAAATTTAATTCAATGGACCTATCTCTAGCACATCACTCAATTAGAACTAGTTAAACTGAATTGAGTTAACTAATTAAAACTCATAAATAACTATATAAGGACCCCCTAAAAGTAGAAAATCCATTTGCATGCTTCCTCTTTGAGAGAGACTTCTTTAAAAGAACAAAATGGAATAGAAAAAATCACTACACATATAATTCAATTTTATTATATTTCTTATGTTTTTATTAATATTTAAATCATGTGATAGGATAGGTTTGTTGTCAGTCACATTAAGTTTAAGTTGTGGTATACGTGTAGTGTCTAGGTGTCAATCTGCAATAACCAAAGCCAGCCGTTGATCCCATCCTGTCTGTTAGCTGAGTTGGTCTGGTTTCATGTCAAGATACATGATTTTTGAATGGAAATATCATGGATTTCAGGTTTAATGTAGTGACCGTTTGGATGGTTATGCATATACACTACCGAAAATTTAGGCCAATAAACCAACATGCAGTGGAGGTGATTGCTAGTCATAGATCCGATTATTTCAAGCCACCTGTAGCATGCTCTCTGAAGCTACACAACCAACTGAAGACCATGATTTCTATCACATGGTGCATACTACGGTTAAGGATATTTACCATAATGAAAATCCATTGCATGGGATGGTGAACCATCGCTGCTATTTTAAATCACTGAGAAATAAGGAGGAGTATTAGTTGTGATCTTAGCTATTGGAGAACGAGTTTTCTAGAGTTGCAGCTTGAGGAGGAGTCTTAGATTTTAGACAGGATTAGAGAGGAAGACACAACAACACCTATTAGGTGAGCTCTTCTAGCTTTTCCACCTATCATATTTCAGAGACATAGTTATTAATGATTGAAGATGACTAAAAGAGTAGGAAAGATAAAATGAATTGAACCATAGGGTGTGACCTAGTGGATGAAAATTCGAATGTGAGAAGACCGTTTTTCCAAGAAGGGTGGTATTATTTGTGCTCCAGAATTAGCTTAGGAGTAGCTCAAGAGTTTGCAACTATTTCAATGGACATGAAGCCACAGTCTATGGTCTTACATTGTCGGTATCAATAGATTCAATTGATGAGGAATTCAACCTTCCACAGGAAGGATAAAGGTGGTTTAAAGGCCAGGTTATCACTGGAGGAGACCTCAATAGTTTCCTCAAGGATGGACACAGATATCCCAACTGGGCCAAAATAATTCCGAAAAACTACCTCAAAAATGAATGGGCATAAGCTGTTAAATTCATCCAAGTTGGATGTTGGTCTACCTGAAGACTTAATACAATAAAGAAAAGCCTTTTTGAACTTCATGTTGGAGGATTTTGTGACTCAAGAACTTTCTAATGTATGGTGTGTTTTCTCTCTTTGTTAATTTCTTCTAATTTATGAGTTTCAGCAGCTAGTAAGGTGTGAGTAAGAAACTGTTAAAGGATTTAATAGTACATTATCTACTTTCCAACTTTCTGCAAATCATATATGTGTTGTAGAACATGTTAGTGAAGATTTGATAAAGGATTTGTGAAATAATTTATGCATGCAATATACTTTCTGAATGTTTTTTACTTTACATAAACAAAGTTTGTGTAAAGAGCCATCATTATAGTTGTGTGACTGATTTAGGATATAAATATTTCCTAGAATAAGTACCAGCTATCCATCTTCTTTCTTTTGTTACACTATGCTACCTATACTACCAATTTACCCATACAATTTATACTTGCCACAAATTTCCAAATGCATGAAAGTATTAAAGAATATAAAAATCATTTCAAACTCTTTGAGAAGCCATCCCACCAGTCAAAAAATCCTTTAAAATTTGAAATGAACCATGATGTGTAAGGCTTACTCCTTTTGCAGTCAAGGAGTGACTCCTTGCTAAAATATTTGGCGCCGTTTCTAGGGAGGTGAATTGAAGTTTAACCCTAGGTGAATGACAAAGTTATAAGTTTGGTTCTGAGGTGTATTGTTCCAGCTATATTTTTATACTACTTTACACCTGGCGACTCCATTGTTGAAGTTATGGCTCCTAGAAGGGCTAGAACCAGGGTTAACCCATATTCCCCTCTGATAATCCCAGTCCATGACCTTGAAAATATAATAAAGAAAAAGAGTAAACGAAATTTTGCTACCTCTACTGTTTTCTCAAAGGCTATCCCTAAAAAATTTCTGCAAACTCTATCCCCTGATTTTGCAAAAAATCCTGCAACTCCCTTTTTTTCCAGCCAACAAAAAGTCTCTACATCACAAGTTGGTGCTTTATCATCTGCTGTTCACAATCCACCAATTTTTGTTCCACAAATACCAACAACTCATACCATTGCAGTTCCAAACCGACCCCCTAATCGGATGGATGAAATTGTTGCTGCAAGGTATGCTCCTTTGGTTTTACCTCAGCCTATGAATTCATTACCCGCAGAAGATTATCTCAAATACATGCCTAATTTTAGTGGTGAGGGAGAGGTAACAACTGAAGAAGACATTGCTGATTTTTATGCTTATGCTGACAACCTAAATATTGAGCATGGAGATGTCTGAATGAGAGTTTTTTTTCATAGCCCTGAGGGTGATGTTAGGAAATGGTTAAGATCTTTGACACCTGGTAGAATCACTATAATTGAAACCCTATATGATACATTTTTAAGGAAATTGGGTGATAAGAAATATTTTTTGTATTATATCACTGAATTTTCTGCAATAAAAAGAAAAGAAGGAGAATTCGTTTCTGATTTTTCTGAGAGATTCAATAATATGTATAGAAAAATACCTATTGAAATCAAGCCTACTGAAGCTTCAACCAAAATCAGTTATGCTGTTGCTTTTGATCCTGATTTTTGTTTATTATTAAGAGAAAAAATATCTACAATACTAACACAAATGCATGACAATGCACTAGAGGTAGAATCTAATGTGTTAGTAGCTGGTAGGCTCAGAGGAGGGATTGACAGAGAAAAAAAGAAAGCAAAAAGCTGAAGTTTCATCTTCAGGAACTTCAGACATAGATCCTAAGCTAGATGAGCTGACCAAGATGGTCAAGTCATTAACCACTGAGATGTCCAAGATCAAGATGGAAGCAAGACCATCTACTACTAGAAATGTTTCATTTGATCAGCCTAATAGGTAGCATTTTAGAAGACCTAACGCTCCTCAAATTTTGAAGCGAGAAAGGAGAGATGTTGATGATAAAAAAATACAACATCCTTTGCAGAATGCTATATTTGAAGATGAAGAGGAAACTGAAAGGTTGGAGAAAGGTGCTGATATCAATTGTCTAAGAGATAAAGAAGAGCTGATCCATCTTACACAAGTAGAGTATGAATATTTTATGTCATATAATTAGAATAATGAAGAGATTCCTAATCATTCCATGATTGCAGCTGATCACCAAATTAGATACAATCTCAGATCAAAGAATATTGATGATAAGCCAAATCCTGTTGCAAATCCCAAGAAGAATAAGGACGCAGTTAAAATTCTAGCAGAAAATCAAGTTGCTGAAATAATCAGATTGGAAATTCTAGTAGTAGTTAATACTCATTCACTTGAGGTAAAATTTGCTTAAAAACTTCCCCCTATTTTCAATTTCGAGAATGAGATACAAAAGATAAATATTCCTGTTCCTCTTGTTGAGCTCATGAAAAATGATGATTTAAAAAATACCTTTATGAAAGCTCTTCAACCTCCACCTACCGAAGTAGCTTCTGATTTTGTTAACCTTCAAGATGAAAAGCCCACTATTATTATAGGTCCATTGGTAGAAGACAGAGATGAATCTACCCCTCATTTATATTTATCTCTGAATATTCATGATAAGATCTTGTATAATTTCCCAATGGAATCTGGAGCCTCACATAATTTAATGCCCAAGGTAGTCATGGATGAACTAGGTTTCAAAGTAACAAGAGAATACCAAGATCTATACTCCTTTGATTCCTGGAAATTTCAATGCCTTGGTGTCATCAAATACCTTGTAGTAAGCCTCTTTTAGTTACCCATGAGAGGGATGGTGATTGGATATTACTGTTCATGTTTTTGGAGGAGTACAAAGAAGACTTTATGGAGAATCTCTGTTGGCATATATCATTAGGGACAAAAAATACCCCACTAATCATCCAATTTATGCAAGAACAATTGATGTTGGTTCAAACATTTTACACATAGATAATGCTGTCTTATCTGCACAAAATTTTCGGATTTTGAAGCCCCCTGAAAAATATATCAGTCATGAGGGTTCTAAGCCATGGAAAATGTATTCTGATGGTTCATGTTCTAAAGAAGGAGTTGGTGCAGGAATAGCTCCTCATTTCCCCTTTGAAATGGAGTTCCATTTTTTCTTTCAAACTTGAATTTGAAGCAACTAACAATGTGGCTAAATATGAAGCTCTGATAATTGGTTTTAAAAAAACAAAAGACATGAATATTTCATAAATTTCTGTTTTTGGAGATGCTAAACTTATTAGTCAGAAAATGAGAAATGTTTATCAAACTAAGCATCCCAGACTCAGATATTACTGGAATGCAGTATGGAGAATTATATAAGACTCATTCCTAGCCTTTAACATTTCTTTTGTTCCAAGAGAAGGTAATATTTTGGCCAATTCACTTTCTATTTCAACAAGATCATTCAAGATTCCAATACCTATAAAGCTGAAATATGAAGTGGAAGTTAGGTTCAGACCTAGCATTCCTGATAATGTCAAACATTGGAAATTTTTTGAGGATGATCAAGAGATTATAAGATTTATTGAAGCTGTTGAAGAATTTGCTCTCCTAAACATTGAACAGGATGAAGATCTCATGAAGAATGATGTTTGTTTTCAAGGCACCAAAAATTTTCAAAAGCAGATTGTTGATCAGCCTATTATACAACTTCTTACCAATCATATTCCCAAGGGGTTAATCCCACTTGAGAAGCTCTTTGATCAAAATGATGTTTCAATCACACCATAGTTAGCTGAATAGAAACATAATTGGAAGATTTCAATTTGGGCACAGAAAAAGAACCGACGTATGTTAAGTTGTCAAAAGCTCTATAAGAAGAAATAAAGAATGAATACCATAAGCTGTTTTGTGAATTTGTTGATTTTTTTTCCTGGAAGTATGTAGATTTTAAGAAATATGATACAACTATCATTGAGCATAGGCTACCATTGAAGGATGGTACTAAGTCTTTTTGGCAGAAGTTAGGAAAAATCAATCCACTATTGTTACCAGTGACGGGGAAGGAATTGAAGAAAATTTTAGATGCCAAAATCATCATTCCATTGAGATACTCAGATTGGGTTGCTAATCTAGTTCTAGTAAGAAAGAAGAGTGGTGAAGTTAGACTATGTGTAGATTTTAAGAATCTTAACAAATGCTCCAAGAAATATAATTATCCATTGCCAAATATTGAACATATTCTTCAAAAGGTAATTGGATCAAACATAATTTACATGTTAGATGGTTTTTCCAAGTACAATCAAGTTTCTGTTTGTCTAGAAGACCGAGACAAGACAACATTCACTACTCCTTGGGAACATTCTTGTATGCAAATATGCCATTTGGGCTCATGAATGCTGGAACTACTTTTCAGCATGGTATGGACTTTGCATTAATTGGAGAAAAAGATAAATTATTGGTCATCTATTTGGATGATATTACTATTTTTTCAGCTTCAAATCAAAAACACCTTTAGCACTTGAGACAAGTATTTGTTAAATGTAGAAAATATGTTTTATCATTGAATCCAAATAAGTCTCATTTTTCTCCTAAAGAAGGTAATATGTTGGGTCACACAGTTTCTAAATATGGAGTGAAAATTGATCCTAAAAGAGTGATTGAAATTTAGGATTTAACACTTCCAAGATCCAAGAAAGAGGTTCAATATTTCCTTGGTAAGATAAATTTCTTAAGAAGGTTCATCCCCAATTTTTCTAAAGTGGTGAAGCATATTAATTGCATGCTGAAGAAGGAGAAGGAATTCAAGTGGACATTTGAAGCCAGAAATTCATTTGAGTTGATAAAAAAATCTATCATTGAAGCACCTCAGTTGGTAAGCCCTGAATACTCAAATCGTTTCTTGATCTCCTCATTTTCCTCTCAAAATACTATTGTTGCTGTTTTGTTAAAAAAATATTTAGAAAATAAGGAAGGTCCCATAGCATTTTTCAGTAGAGGTCTTAAATATGCAGAATTGAAGTATGAAATGTTGGGAAAGCATGCCTATGCATTAGTGAAATCTTTGAAATATTTTAGAGTTTATATTTTTCATGCGCAAGTTATTTCCCATTTACCTTCATTTGCTATTAGAGAGATATTAGTTTAGCCTGATATTGATGGAAAAAAAGTAAGTGGGTGACTAAAGTTCTTGAGTTTGATTTAGAGATAAAGCCTACTAAACTAATCAAAGGTCAAGGATTATCCAAACTGCTAGCTGAAGAAAATTGTAAAGTTTTGGGCTTGAATTTCATGGATGACAACTTTGAAGGGAAAATTTCTAAACCTATTGACAACATGGAAGTGGATGTAAATATTTCTGAGTGCAACTGGTATGATGACATTATTTATTTTCTGCAACATTTTAAACCTCCTCCAAATTATGATAAAAGAAGAATGAGATCTTTGAAGCTGAAAAACTGTTTAATTCTACATCAAAGATAACTATTTATATTGGAAAGATCCTACAGGAGTTTTTTTAAGATGCATTGACCCATATGAGTCCAAGAAAGTTAATTTGACATGCATAGTAGTGTGTGTGGAGGTCACTATTATTGGAGAACTACTGCATCCAAAATACTAAGAGCTGGCTACTTTTGGCCTAGCTTATTTTCTAATGTATGTGTTGAGGTGACAACATCTCAAAAATTGTCAGAAGTTAATTGGTAAGAAACATTTGAAGTATTTTTCTCTCAAGCCCATAGTTGTTTATGTACCTTTTCAACAATGGGGCTTATATTTCATTGGAGAAATTCATCCACCTTCAAGTGGACAACATCGTTGGATTCTTGTTGCAACTGATTACTTCACCAAATGGATTGAAGCAATACCTAACATGAATGGTACTCATTAAGTCATCATTCGCTTTCCAGAGGGAATCATAACAAGAGTTGGATGTCCATCAAGGTTAGTAGTAGATAATGTAGCTATTTTTAAAGCTACTCCATTGGTAAATTTCTGTGAATATTATGGTATTCAACTTACTCACTTTACAACTTACTATCCCCAAGGGAATTATTTAGTTGAATCATCAAACAAAAGTTTGGTAAGAATCATCACCAAGCAGTTGGAGCAAAACAAGAAAGCCTTGGATTCAAAACTGATGTTTTCTTTATGGGATGACAAGGTGAAAATCTCAAAGTCTATTAATACATCACCTTTTCAAATAGTTTATGGAATTGATTTTGTTTTCCAGTCCAATTGGCCATTCCTGTAGCTAAATTTCTGCAAGATCATGAAGCTAAGCCAAATGACATGACCAGGAGAATTTATCAGATCATAGAAGTGCAACAAAAGTGAGAACAACAGTATGATTTGGTAAGAAAATATCAACAAGTTTTAAAGCAAGTTTTTGATAGAGGAACTAAAAAAGAATATTTTCAGATTGGAGATATGGAGTTGAAATGGGATGCAAAACATCAAGACCCAGGTAAGCATTCCAAATTTGATGCTTTATGGCTTGGTCCTTTCTGAATATCAATTATTCTGCAGAAAAATAATTTTGAGTTGCAACATCTTGATGGGACATAACTATTTGGAGGCCCATTCAATGGGCGCTTTCTCAAGAAATTATTTTACTAAGGCTGTTGGTGGCCTACGTTCATTGTAAATACTAGTGTGTTTCATAATAAGAATCCATAGCCCAATGACAAGGCACTGAAACTACAAAAATATTCTTAGAGCCTCGTAGGGAGATCTCTATCCATTGTGGAGCCAATGTTAGCATAGTTCTTTGCTAATTCATGAGTCCATTTTTTTTTTTTTTTTTTTTAGGATTAAAATTTGAAAATTTCAAAAAAAATTCATTACCGAAATTTCTGGTAGCGCCTGTTTTAGCCCTTTTCGGATAGTTTGTTATATTCCTGTTTCTATATGTTTTTCTTATAATCTGATGCTACCAGAAATTCCGGTAACTTCCCCTGTTTTTAAAAATAGAAAGAAAAAGTGCATCCTCTTTGTGTCAAGCCATGTGTTTTAATTTAAAATATGTTTTAAATCTTTTTATTAAGATTTAAATCATGTGATAGGATAGGTTTGTGGTCAGTCACGTTAAGTTTATGTCGTGGTATACATGTAGTGTCTAGGTGTCAATCCCCAATAACCAAAGCCACTTGTTGATCCCATCTTGTCTGTTAGCCAAGTTGGTCTGGTTTCATGTCAAGATACGTGATTTTTGAATGGAAAGATTGTGGATCCGCAGGTTTAATGCAGTGACCATTTGGATGGTTACACATATACGCTGTTGGAAATTTAGGGCAATAAACCAGCATGCAGTGGAGGTGACTGCCAATCAAATATCTGCTTATTTCAAGCCACCTGTATCATGCTATCTGAAGATACACAACTAACTGAAGACCATGATTTCTATCACATGGTGCATACTACGGTCAAGGATATTTTCCATAATGAGAATCCATTGCATGGGATGGTGAACCATCATTGCTATTTTAAATCACCAAGAAATAAGGAGTAGTATTAGTTGTGAGATTAGCTGTTGAAGAACGAGTTTTCTAGAGTTGCAGCTTGAGTTGGAGTCTTAATAGATTTCAGACAGGACTTCAGAGGAAGACACAACAACACCTGTTAGGTGAGATCTTCTAGATCTTCCACCTATCACATTTCAAAGGCAGAGTTATTAATTACCGAGGATGAATAAAAGAGGAGGAAACATAAAACGAATTGAACCACAGGGTGCTAACCTAGTGGATGAAAATTCAAATGTGAGAAGGTTTTTTGTCCAAGCAGGGTGGTATTCTTTGTGATCAAGGTTGGGAAGCTCTCACTTAGGAGTAGCTCAAGAGTTTAGAAACTCTTTTAATGGATAGGAAGCCACAATCTATGGTCTTACATTGCAGGTATCAACAAATTCAATTGATGAGGCAATAAACCTTCCATAGGACGGAGAAAGGTGGTTTAAAGGTCAAGTTATCACTGGAGGAGACCTAAACAGTTTCCTCAAGGATGGACACAAAGATCCCAACTAGGCCAAAGGAATTCCCAGCAGCTACCTCAAAAATGAATTGGCATAAGCTATTAAACTCATCCAGGTTTAACTCACTTGTGAAAGGAAGCATACAATAATGTTTCTTTATCTTATGAGATTTATGTTTCATGTTGTAGGTATCAAGACCCTCAAATTTCCATAATTTTTGTTGAAGAGTCTAACAAATATGCCAGCCAGGATTCAAAACCATACTGCTGCTTTAGAATATAGCTTGTGTCATCAAGCTCTCGTCAAGGTGTAAGTTGAAGAAGAGTTAAGGAAAATAAATCAAACATGGGACCATTTCTTGTTTTACAAGGCATGCCAACCTACACCTACACCTCCATCCTCACAACAACACACTCAACCTGCAAAAAGAACCAAGAGGAAGGCTAAGAAGGAGAAAATCCATAAGGCCAAGAGAAGGTTGAGATAAAGTTGGAGAAAGAAGAGAGCTCCTCACTTAATAAACCCAAATCTATGAAAATGGTGCACCCCATTCCTCCTTTTCCTAATGTCTCCACCAGAGATCGAAGAGGAACATTTGCAACTGCAGAAAAATATAAAGCACAGGTGCTACCGGAAATTCTGGAAGCATACATTAAGCATAAGATGCAGAAAGAGGATCAACCCACAAAGTCTGATGAAGAAATCTTCAAATATGCAGGGCACGAGATTAGTAGCAAGAAGAAGAAAGAGGAAGCCAAACCTGTTGCTGGTAGAAGAAAAATACATACTAGAGATAACAAAAAGTTCAAGGGTTTGCATAATCCAAGTTTATTGATAGAGGTCATTGATATAGAAGGGAAATATGAAGGGTTAAATACAAAGGAATCAAAGAAGAGAGATAAAAATAAAACCCCTTCAGAGCAGCACACAAAACCCTCAAAAATAAGAAAGATCCAAAAGGGTTCAAAGGAGGAGAAGACCACTATCAAAGAAGCAGTCACAAGAAAAACCAAATCAAGATCAACCATTGAATGCAAGTCAGACTTGGACAAGCTTGCTGAAGCTGCAATCCGCATGGAAGGAAGGTAAAAATGTTTTTTGATAAAACACCTTTTTTTTTATCAAATGAATTTTGAACAACAGCTCAAATGTCAAAGAATGTAAGTCTGCACAGGTTTTTCAAAATTTTCCATGCATTTTTGAAAAATAAATAGAGTGCTACCGTAAATTCTGGTAGCGTTATAATTTTTTGCACAGTTACAAGTTTTTACCGAAATTTCTGATAGCGCCTATTTTAATTGATTTTTGATACCCGTCAGTAAAGTTTCTGAGCTAGTTAAGGAAAGATAAGGACTCATAACCAAATGGATATAAAAATTGATGGTGAAAGGTGGTTATGAGGTTGTTGGAGGTCATATTTAATGAAGATACGTGGTAATTTAAGAACCAAATACATGAGGAGAAAAATCAACAGTAAAAGGGGCAGCATGTCAACATACTCAACAATTTAGCCTAGATTTCTTCTCTTGTTTCATCACATTTGTCTTTTCACTTAGATTTCTATGGGATATGCTTTTAATGCCTTATGACACCTATGTAATGTTATGAGTAGTGTTTCCTTATTTTTAGAAGAGATGGAGTTAGTGCCTCTCTTTCTATATATACCATTTCCAGGTTGGATGTTGGTCTACCTGAAGACTTAATACAATAAAGAAAAGCCTTTTTTCACTTCATGTTGGAGGATTTTGTAACTCAAAAACTATCTAATGTATGGTCTGTTTTCTCCCTTTTTTAATTTCTTCTAATTTATGATTTGCAATAGCTAGTAAGGTGTGAGTAAGAAACTATTAAGGGATTTAATAGTACATTATCTACTTTCCAGCTTTCTGCCAATCATATATGTGTTGTAGAACATGTTAGTGAATATTTCATAAAGGATTTGTGAAATACTTTATGCATGCAATCCACTTTCTGAATTTTGTTTACTTTACATAAACATAGTTTGTGTAAAGAGCCATCATTATAGTTGTGTGACTGATTTATGATATGAATATTTCCTAGAATAAGTACTAGCTATCCATCTTCTTTCATTTGTTACACTCTACTCCCTATACTACCAATTTACCCATACAGTTTATACTTTCCACAACTTGCAAAATGCATCAAAGTCTTAAACAATATAAAAATCATTTCAAACTCTTTGAGAAGTCATCCCACCACTCAAAAAATCCTGTAAAATTTGAAATGAACTATGATGTGTAAGACTTACTCCTTTTGCAGTCAAGGAGTGACTCCTTGCACTAACACGTGTAACTGTTATTTTTCCAGACAGAATGTCCTGTATGGGGTTCATGATTGGATGGAATTGTCCCATCCAATCATTTTTTCTTATACAAAACCTCAAACTAATTCTACACGTTCTTTATACTTAAATATTTAAGATTTATTTATGCATATAAATATGTACTTTTCCTAGATTGGTACACTACATTCTTGTACTAGGGAAAATATTTACAGACATCAGAATCTGTAGAGTTAACCCTAACTTACCCTAAGTTTAATAGTCTATTCAACCATTTCCTAACAAGAATAAATTATACCTTTTGTACTCAACTTTCATAGCAAACAAAAATTCAATTACAAAGATGAATATACTCATAAATGCGTAAAAATAACTCCTTATTCCAATCCATTTAAGGTTCATAATACTTATCTTAGATAAGTATGGCTGATCCTCCCAACCATGAGAGAGGCAATTATGTCCTTAGCTCCCCTTGTGCTCCTTGCCAGAGTACGATTATACAACAGTTCTTTTGGAGGGAGACCTCAAGACCTCTGTCTAGTCTCTCCTCCAATTATTAGGTTACAGAGTTCCATTGGTTCTTGCCAACTCTAGACACTCTCACCTTCCAACCCTCTTGCTGTCTTTTCCTTTTGCATAGAACCCCTTCTCCACTTCAGGGTTTCCTTTTTATTCCCAGAGGAAATTTAGCTGTCAAATAACTACTTTAATCTAACTACTCTGGTATCTTGGACACTTTTTACCATCAGTTTATGGAAACCACACCATAATTAATATTTATTAAAAAAAATAAATTTGTTCATAATTTTATTAACATACTTATTTAGCATGTTTAACTTAAACAAGTCAAATGTATCAATTAAAATAACATAGCAACTTAATCCAAGTGTTAAAATATTCAAGTTAGATAATACTGAACCAAGAGACAACGAGTTGGTGGTCTAGACTAGTAGAGTGAAAGCATATTGAGAAGGTATGTCTTGTAGTATTGAAGGGAATTTGGTAGCTATCGAAGAAGCTAGGCCTAATGGTTTTCTTTTTTAATTTTTATACAAAGGTAAAATTTTTCCAGGAATCAAATTAATCAAATGTTTTGAGGTGAAATATATTTTTTCAAGGTGAAAATATAGTCTAAAATTCAAATATTTGATTTTCTTCTTGCTTGAAAAATTACTTAAATAAAGCTTGCATTTTCAAAATTAGGTCTCTTCACTTTTGAAGAATTCTTGTTTTAATTAAATAATTTATAAAATTTTGAGTCTTTTTTTTTGTTGATTTAAAGTTGATAGGTTGATAGGATTCTCAACACTCTCAAAATTCAATTAAATTTTATTGCAGAGATAAACATGGTGGATTGTGTGTGGATTGTATCTATTATGTTATTTAACACCTATTAAGCGATTGTGGATTGTGTCTATTTTTCTATTTAACACCTACTATCATTGATGGTGGATTATGAAAATATTCAACTCTATGTTTGAGAGAGACCCTCTTAATTCCACAATTATGAACAAGATAGCTTTGCAACTAAAGAAATTTGAGGAGATTACTCTTTTCCACATATATAGGTGGCAATTCTAAGATGAGGAATATTAGAACTAAAACATGATCAAAGGATCCCAGGTCCACAATTGTGAACATGATATCTTTGCAACTAACAATCAACGAGAATAGATAAGGGAAAGAATATTAGTACTAAACCATGATCATACAATTAAGAATGGACAAAATCTCAAAGAGTCAAGAAAATCATGATGTAAATCATGTTGTGGTTATATTAGAATACTAAAACCTCTAAAACTAAATCATATATACCGCTTGAGTTGATTTAATGGTTAAAAGCATGTGTTTCTTCTTAAGAGGTCATAGGTTCAAAATCAAACAAGGTAGAGTATATATATATGCTTATATGATTCTAGCTATAGAACAAACTATTATAAAACAATTATTATCCATAAGTATTTATAATTATTGAATATTTACTTTCAAAAATAAATATAAAGAGGGATAATTTTGAAAGCACATTAAATATATATATATATATATATATATATATATATTTAAAAACAAATATACACCACAAGTATTTATATTAATGAATGAATTTTTCCATTCAAAAATAAATTTAAAAAGGATATTTTTGAAATCACATTAAAATTATAAATAAATATTATTTTGTAAATAAATATTTATTTTAATAAAACATTATTTATAATAAATTAAAAAAAATTAATATTAAAACTAAAAACAAAATATTTTCATTTTTATTTTGAAATTATTTTAAATTTCAAAATAGAACTATATATCCTCTTCTTCTTCCCCATCATCACAATTACAATCAAATTTCCATGCATATTATTTTGTAAATATAAATGTGTTTTAATAAAACATTAAACTGAAAAAAATAATATAAAAAAAATAAAAATAAATATTTGTATTGTTATTTAGAAATCAAGTTTTTTCCTGTAGATTTTTCCAGTCTAATTTTTCTAAAATGCCCCATGAATTCATTGAAATCACAAGCTTGATAGGTAACCTTTGCAAAAACAAAGTGCCCTAAGGTTTTTGAGGGTGCTGAATCCATAGATAAAGTAAAAAAACTAGTTTAAATAACACAAATCATGCACATGAAACTCCAAAAAATTGCACTAAAAAACAACTCCTTTTGAAATTATTTTAAATTTCAAAATATCTATTAAAAAAGTATATATCCTCATCTTCGTCCTCATCATCATCACAATTAAAATAAAATTTCCATTGAATCCCATTGTAACAAAATTCAAAACCACACCTAAAAATACACAAAGTTTAGTATTAGAATATTTAAAGTGTATATAAAATTAAAAACCACACACTTTGTCAAAAGAGTACAAGTAACTTTTCAAAAAATCGTGTACCTGCACTTTATTTGCATGCAACCTTGGTTTCTTTCAATCATGTTATTGCAATTAGGGCACTGCTTCCACTTGTTGTTCTCTCCAAGCAAATTTTCATTTTCATTTACAAAAACCTCTTTTTATACTTTAGAGGTGTTAGCAACCTATAAATATAGGATTCATAATTTTGATTTGACTGATGGTAGTCTTGTAAATATGTACATACTTTGCCTTCTACAAGTTGTATTCCCATATTTAGTAAAAAATAAAAAAATAAAAAAATAAAAAAATCAAAAAGAGGGCAAAAAGTCCTAAAAGAAAAATCAAAGGACTTAGAAAAAATAAGAAACCCCAAAAGAAAAAGATGAATAAATGAAAGTGTGCAAGTATAAATGCCACTACTTTTACCTTTTGACTATGGAAAAGTGTCAATAAATTCCATAGTCCATGATGAGTTAAACAGTTTAATCTTAACTTGTCATTTTTCAATTTTACTTGTTGTAGATAGAAAATAATGAATTGTCATATAGTTTAATCATGACAATTCAATAGTTAGGTAGAGAAATAAAGTGAATCCAACAGTTTAATCTGGATTCATGGATGAAATAAGTTTAGAATTAGATATTTTTACTTGCTTTTAGAAAGAATAAATGTTGTAAAGGTTGCTAGCTCAAATGCACCTTACTACAAAGGAAGAAAAAATGTTAACATGGTAAGTTGGGAAGGTAGAAGAAGGTGAAAAATCTCAATGTAAATATCATTCATCTGGACTAAAATATTACTAACTTCCCCTTCCCATAGTCATGAAGCATTCTAAACTATCAGTCAGAAAGGCTCAAGGCATTTACTTGACTTTTGTTGGGACCGGACCCAAGGCTCTATGGCTGATTAGTTGAAAGTGTGAAATGTCTATATTCATCCCTAAACTCACATCATTATTCCATTTCATGCATTCATCCCCCTGAATAATCATAAGTAAAACCTCATTTTTACTTAAAGACATTATAATTCCCATCTGAATAATTTCCATCATCACATAAGAAACATTAAACCCTCAAAATTGCATTATATCATAAGTTAAAGTGATAAGATTAATGCAAATTGTCTTTTAAACTTCACTTTACTTGTTATGTTTATGTATTTTGAGTATACATTATCCCATTTCCATATTAATTTTGACTTATGTATTAATTCCCTATATAAATGACCTTTTCCTATAGTATATAACTCCTTTTTATATAATAGCCTCAAAACCCACTTATTATAACTTTAGCCAAAGTTATTTAATCACCACATTTGTAAATAAAACACCCACATTACAACCCCTCTGGCTAAAATATATCTTTATATTAAATCCCGCCCCTATGGTAAGTGAATCGTTTTGATTTAATTACTATATAATAAAAATATATGAAAAAACCTTAAACATATGTTAATATATGTTTAAAAACAAAAATTGTAATTCCCGAAGTTTAATCTAAGCTAAACTTCACTAAACCTATGCCTTTGTTTATATATTCCCTTTCCTGATTTCCCTTAACCTAAGGTTAAAATCTTAACTTATCCATTTTTCCCGATGCATACCCCTTTACCAAAATTCTAACCTTGGTTAAACCATTATAAACCACCCCATTCTATATATAAATTCACTTTATATATTAAAAATCCCTTTTTTATCCCATATCCGCAGCACCATCGGATTCAATTTTAGCCGTCCAATCATCTTTACAATCATAATCCTATGGTTCACATCAAACGCGATCACCTTACTTCATATCCCTTCCTTCCTCGCCGCGTTGAGTATTAGCCGTCCGATCTTCAAGCATCCCTTTAATTTAACGGTTTAAACCGAATCCAATAACATATGCCCCCCGCCCCCACCATTTTCCATCGCATTAGTTTTTGACTGTAGATCTCCACTTACCATATCAACAGTTCAAATTAAAGAGCCCAGTCCCACTGCACTTACCCCGCAGATTTGAAGCAAATCCCGACCATTCACATCGCATAGTCAGATCTGACGATGCAGATCTAGTATCACATCACTAAAATGATCGACCAAAGTTTATGAAAAGTTGCACGATAAAAGTGGTATTGTAATACCACCCAATGCTACATGTCTATTTCCTATTCGATCACGTTCATATTGGCCAAAACAGCTTACCATCTAAAAGAAACACGATAACCACTGATGGTTTTTACATTCAAAGAAAATCCGCTCCCGCCATTGACTGTGACCTACATTAAATGATACATATAATGATAAAAATATAAGGTTTAACCTTATTTTTTCTTCGTTTTATGTATTATTTCCCCTCGGCTATTATGAAAATGCACCCAGACTCTGTGAATGAACTTTATAACCATCGCTAGCCAATTTTTCCCCTGAAGCAGAATTTCACCACAGTGACGACATTCAAAAGACTCTTGATGTTTTCCATTAACTCACAGCAACCAGTTTGAAGCTGATACTACCAGAAAACCCTTCGATAGCCTAATTCTTGAAAAATTCCTCAGAAACTGCTATTATCTCACAAAAGCCTCTATTTTAAGTTCAATCTTTAGTATAAACCCTTGAAAAATCATTTCCATGACTTCAAAAGGTCTTTTAACCTGCAGATCTCCTGAAAAAGTCATATTTACAATCTCAACCATTCAGGAAACTCTTGTTTCCTGTCTTAACCCAGTTTTCATCTCTCAGATAAGCCTAATTGAGAAAAAAATCCCCAAACGAAAACCATCCTTAGCCTAAATTGCTCAATTCCCTCCGTTAAAGTGAAATAATCCTGCAAACTATTTAAACTTGCAGAAGTAAGCCTAAAAATGCCTAAAAAACAGAGTTAAACCTCCACAGACTGATCTCATTCCACAAATCTTTAAAGAATCTCCAATCACCTCCCTGCAGCCAAGATTTCATTAAAAAATTGTTTTATTTTTGCAGGTTATTATCAGAATATGGATTTGGGCCAACAGTTTCAATACTACTTGACAAAATTGTTTGCTCCAAATTCTCAGATCTTAACTCAATATCTTCATTCAACAAATAGTTTGCATACAAAGAAAGAACAAAATCAAGTCAGAAAGAGATCAGAATGATGAATTTTTCATAGTGAATGGTAAAAGTGAAATCAGAATTCACAATGACATTGAAAACATAATAGTTAAAAAGTATCAGTGGTTAAAGTGAATCAGGTAAAAGTCAGACTGAAAGTTAAAACAAAGTTACAAGAGCAGTCAAAGGTAAACAGTAAAAGTAAATACAGAGGCAGTAAAATGGTAAAAAGAGATGAAAATAATTTCACCAACATTGAATTTTATCTAAAGTGAAAGTAAAACAGTTAAAATAACAAAAAGGTGAAAAGATGAAAAAGAGAGCAAGAAAAGACATTTTTTTGCAGAAATTCATGTTTAAGTCATTGTTTTGCAGAAAATATTTTGACCAATACAAGATGAATTTTGCAAAAATGAAGGACATTTATGTTAATAAGATGTCCAGCCCCAAAAACCTCTCTCACTTTTCTAACAGCTATTATTATTTTGGAAATATTAAACAATGTTGGAAAGCACTTTTTGCAGAAAAATTCCTATTAGGTCATCATTTTGCAGAGAATATTGTGGTCAATAAGAAATACATTTTATGAAAATGAAGGAGGTTTTTGTTCCTAAGAGAACCTTATACAAAAACCTATCTCACTTTTTTCACAATCATTTCATAATGAGAGTTACATGCACATATTTACAGCCTATTTTTCAGACTATGTAAAAATCTGTTTTACACATATTTTTTCAGAGCCTATTGTGCACAACTGGAGAGGAATTTTAGGAAACTGAAAGAGGTTTATTTGAAAAAAATATTTATCCATAATAAAATCTTTCAATTTTTACATATCTATTTCATATTGATAAATAAAAAGGTATCATTGGACCCCCAGTTTGCAGAATTGTTGGAGCAGAATGCACAATGAAAGGAAGTAGTTAGTGACTTGGATGCCTCATCATCAACTAAGAGTTGGATAAAATTCGAATTCTCCTCTTATTCATCACCTATCCATAAGAAATAGTTCCAAATATATGCATTATTCTTGAGTGTCCTTTACTTAATTTCTATTTATGCAAAACAATTAGAGATATTTTGTAAACCAATCTTGATATTTTTCAAGATATTTTAGTTTAGAATTTGTATAAATACTTTACTCGAAGTTTTTTGTGTGGAATAAAATTTATGAAGACTAATATAGTCATTTTTCTGGACATATTGAAGTTGGTGTGAGTCAATTAGCGAAGCAGCAGACTGAAAATGAGATTAGAGACATCATAACTAAGGATTCTCGTGGTGACAAGATAAGTCTCGTCTTTTTCCTGTTTTCAATGTTCTTATTTAAAAGTTTGCATACATTCATTTAATGTGTTTCTATTCTTAAATGATCAACTAAGGATAAATTAAACAGGATTAGTGATAATAAGCTCCCTGTTTTAAACTAGTTGGAATTTTTATGTTTTCTGCTTGATAACCGGACTATAGAATTCTTAATTGCTATAGGTCCCAGTTTGATCTCCTCCTTCAATCCTCTTTTCTGTAACTTAAGGATTCTTAAGTGCCCTTTTGTTCAGATTTCACCCATTCCATCAACAAAGCCTATTCAAAGCCTTAGAAGGTCATCTAGCCTGCCCTTAGTACATTTGCATCTTTAAGTCTTATTTCCTAGCTCTGCTTGCCTAGAGAGTTAACTCCATTGCCTAATGTTCTGGTAGATCCCTCTGGTTTACCTTGAAACACTTTTTATTCCCACCACACTTCCAAAATCAGTCCTATTGCTCACTCATAGCTAGCCTAAAACCCTTTACAAAAACAAAGCTAAATTTTAAGGAGAGATCCCTCTCCGGAACTCAGGAAGGCTAGATCCTGAATTCTAAAAGAGGTTCTTGGTTACCTCTACTAAGTTAAAAAGTTTTAAATGTTTTTGATAGAAATTTACTAGAGTGATAACATAATGGCAAATCCACTGGGGAAACTAACCTTTTCTTCATAAATATTTTACAGATTCAGATCTGATCTATGATGGTGGACAATGACCAGACACACAAAGGTTAAAATCATCCACCTGGCGACTCCAACTCAATTTCAAAATCAAGACTCCACTAGAGGAATGAACGTCAAAGAACAATATGGAAAGATCAGGCTTTCAACTTGGATCTTAATCCAAGACATTATGTTCTTTCTCATTAAGAAAGTTTTTCAATGTATATTGTATTTTATAGAAGATCTTAGATTAGTTTTTAATTATTTTCCTTTGAAGATTGTAAGTAATAATTCTCCTAATCTCTTTGAGCAACTTTCTTATGAATCTAATGATGATCATTTTCCAATTAAGAAGCCTCAAATAATCAAGACTGATCTTGCAATCCATGTACATATCCCTGTGCCATATAAAGTTCCAGATAGATATAAGCCCCTTATTTTACCTCCTATACTCCATGATTTTCCTAAAAAATACTACAAATATCTTCCTAGATTTGATGGAGAGAATGGTATCACTGCCCAAAAACATATTCAAGGTTTTGAGAATTATTTGGATTTATTTGGGATTGATGAAGATGATGTTAAAATCAGACTTTTTCTCTTTATTTTCAAAAAATAATAAAGAATTGGTTCAAAAATCTGCCTAATGCTAGCATCTCAAATTTCCAGCAGTTTATCAAACTTTTCCTTGATAGATGGATGATCAAAGTTAATCCTTTTGTGATCATGGAAGAATATAATCAGTTAAAAAGACATCCATATGAAACAATACAACAATTTTCTGACAGATTTAATCAAGTTTATTATTAAATGCCAGAAAATATTAGACCTCCTCATGATTCAACTCTCTTGCATTATCCAAGTGCCTTTGATCCAGAAATAGAATTTCGGTTAAGAGAAAGAGATCCAAAAACATTTGTACAGATGCAGAACATTGCAGTTGATGTAGAAGTTAATCTGCAAATCAGACAGGAAAAGTTGAAAGCAGAAGAAGAGGAAAATAAAAACATTGCAGAGGTAAAACTCAACCTTTTGGTAAGAAAACTAGATGAAAGAACACATGAGATCACTATTAAAGATGAATTTTTTATTCAAAATCACCATGAAGAAATAGAAGAGGTTGATAGCCATGAACAAATTTCTGCTAATTCCAATTATCATAGATTAGAAAATGAATTTACAGATCAATATGAGGAAGAGGAATCTGCTGATCTAATGTGTATTTTTGATGACATTCCTTCTTTTGATTATTTGCCTAAGTATGATCATTATGATAATAGTTATGTTCTCCAAAGTCAAGCTAACTTTACAGAGCAATCATAAGCTAGTTTGGAGGATGAATAAATGGAGTTTTAGCAGATTGAAGATAGTGATCAGCCAATACAGATCAGCCATGAGAGTGAGGAAGAAAGAGGAGAAAATGTGGAAACAAGTGAAGATTCTTTACCTCTTTGTTTTGTCTCATTTCATTTCATTAGAGACAACTTTCATGCCATCAATAATCAGCAATATTTAGGAATTGTGATTGAAAACAAAGAAGATAATGAAACTATTGATCAAAATATTTCAGTTTCACAATTACAATTATCAAATTCCATTGAAATAAATGATCAAATGATACAAGAAATTTCCATACCACTATTTTTTGAACCATTTCAGCTTTTAAAGGAAATGTGGTAACATATTTAAAGAAAAGGATGAGAAACTTTTTGAAGTTTATGAAGTCCCATGGAAACCTATATGCCATAGGTTGCAGCAATTTTCCCAAGTTTTCAGGATCCAATAGCAGATATGTTGAATATTGAAGGCATCCAAAGCATTCCTCTATTAACTAACTATAATTTTTAGAATCAAGATGATAAAGGTTTCAACAATCAAACATTACAATCAGGAAAAATATCATCTCAAATCTTATTTGAAATTTTGCAGGGAGATAAAGATGAAAATAAAATTTCAGATTCATGGCATGGAGGCCATCCAGAACAAATGTATAGTTGTTTAGATCAGTTAAACATCAGTGTATATATTTTGGAAGATCCTTTTGTACAGTTTCTAGAGTCAACAAAGGAAATCAATTATTTCCTTATTCTCTCATTTGTTGACAAGTTTCTAATAGGTTGCAGAATTACAGTTTTGCAATCAACAAGAAAATGCAACAAAATCTATCAAAGTACATAATGCTCGAATGGTTGCATTGGTTATTTCATTTTACTTAACCAACAGTTGGACAACTGATTAGAGTAAGTAGGTAGGATTTCATCTTATTTCATTTTTCAATTTTCAGCTAGTTTGAAATAAATCATTAAGATTTAAAGCCAAGGATGAGGTCCTAAATATGCTTAAGATATATAAGTTGGTTTGAAAATTGCTGTGTGTTGTTTTAGTTTTAGATCAGATTTCAGTTTTCAGAAGACAGAAGACACTTACTAAGATCATCAAAGGTCAAAGATGAAGGCTACTAGTCAATGATGTTCTTGACATCTCACAAGGAGATGCCATCCCCATGTGAAGCTGATGTTAGCAACCTATAAATATAGGATTCATAATTTTGATTTGACTGATGGTAGTCTTGTAAATATGTACATAATTTTCCTTCTGCAAGTTGTATTCCCATATTTAGTAAAAAATAAAAAAATAAAAAAATAAAAAAGAGGGTAAAAATTCCTAAAAGAAAAATCAAAGGACTTAGAAAAAATAAGAAACCCCAAAAGAAAAAGATGAATAAATGAAAGTGTGCAAGTATAAATGCCACTACTTTTACCTTTTGACTATGGAAAAGTGTCAATAAATTCCATAGTCCATGATGAGTTAAACAATTTAATCTTAACTTGTCATTTTTCAATTTTACTTGTTGTAGATAGAGAATAATGAATTGTCATACAGTTTAATCATGACAATTCAGTAGTTAGGTAGAGAAATAAAGTGAATCCAATAGTTTAATCTGGATTCATGGATGAAATAAGTTTAGAATTAGATAGTTTTACTTGCTTTTAGAAAGAATAAATGCTGTAAAGGTTGCTAGCTCAAATGCACCTTACTACAAAGGAAGAAAAAATGTTAGCATGGTAAGTTGGGTAGGTAGAAGAAGGTGAAAAATATCAATGTAAATATCATTCATCTGGATTGCAAAATAACTAACTTCCCCTTCCCACAGTCATGAAGCATTCTAAACTATCAGTAAGAAAGGCTCAAGGCATTTCCTTGACTTTTGTTGGGACCGGACCCAAGGCTCTATGACTGATTAGTTGAAAGTGTGAAATGTCTATATTAATCCCTAAACTCGCATCATTATTCCATTTCATGCATTCATCCCCCTGAATAATCATAAGTAAAACCTCATTTTTACTTAAAGACATTATAATTCCCATCTGACTAATTTCCATCATCACATAAGAAACATTAAACCCTCAAAATTACATTATATCATAAGTTAAAGTGATAAGATTAATGCAAATTGTCTTTTAAACTTCACTTTACTTGTTATGTTTATGTATTTTGAATATACATTATCCCATTTGCATATTAATTTTGACTTATGTTTTAATTCCCTATATAAATGACCTTTTCCTATAGTATATAACTCCTTTTTATATAATAGCCTCAAAACCCACTTATTATAACTTTAGCCAAAGTTATTTAATCCCCACACGTGTAAATAAAACACCCACATTACAACCCCTCTGGCTAAAATATATATTAATATTAAATCCCGCCCCTATGGTAAGTGAATCGTTTTGATTTAATTACTATATAATAAAAATTTATGAAAAAACCTTAAACATATGTTAATATATGTTTAAAAACAAAAAAATGTAATTCCCAAAGTTTAATCTAAGCTAAACTTCACTAAACCTATGCCTTTGTTTATATATTGCCTTTCCTGATTTCCCTTAACCTAATATTAAAATCTTAACTTATCCATTTTTCCCGATGCATACCCCTTTACCAAAATTCTAACCTTGGTTAAACCATTATAAACCGCCCCATTCTATATATAAAATCACTTTATATATTAAAAATCCCTTTTTTATCCTATATCCACAGCACCATCAGATTCAATTTTAACCATCCGATCATATTTACAATCATAATCCTATGGTTCGCATCAAACGCGATCACCTTACTTCATATCCCTTCCTTCCCCGCCGTGTTGAGTATTAGCCGTCCGATCTTCAAGCATCCCTTTAATTTAACGGTCTAAACCGAACTTGATAACATATGCCCCCCGCCCCCATCATTTTCCATTGCATTAGTTTTTGACTGTAGATCTCCACTTACCATATCAACGGTTCACATTAAAGAGCTCGGTCCCACTGCACTTACCCCGCAGCTTTGAAGCAAATCCCGACCGTTCGCATCGCATAGTCAGATCCGACGATGCAGATCTAGTATCGCATAACTAAAATGTTCGACCAAATTTTATGAAAATTTGCGCGATAAAAGTGGTATTGTAATACCACCCAATGCTACGTGTCTATTTACTATTAGATTGCGTTCATATTGGCCAAAACAACTTACCATCTAAAAGCAACACGATAACCACTGATCGTTTTTACATTCAAAGCAAATCCACTCCCGCCATTGACTGTGACCTGCATTAAATGATATGTATAATGATAAGAATATAAGGTTTAACCTTATTTTTTCTTCGTTTTATGTATTATTTCCCCTCGGCTATTATGAAAATGCGCCCAGACTCTGTGAATGAACTTTATAACCATCGCTAACCAATTTTTCCCTTGAAGCAGAATTTCACCACAGTGACGGCATTCAAAAGACTCTTGATGTTTTCCATTAACTCACAGCATCCATTTTGAAGCTGATACTACCAGAAAACCCATCGACAACCTAATTCTTGAAAAATTCCTCAGAAATTGCTATTATCTCACAAAAGCCTCTATTTTAAGTTCAATATTCAGTATAAACCCTTGAAAAGTCATTTCCATGGATTCAAAAGGTCTTTTAACTTGCAGATCTCCTGAAAAAATCATATTTACAATCTCAACCATTCAGGAAACTCTTGTTTTCTGTCTTAACCCAGTTTTCATCTCTCAGATAAGCCTAATTGAGAAAAAAATCCCCAAAAGAAAACAATCCTTAGCCTAAATTGCTCAATTCCCTTTGTTAAAGTGAAATACTCCTGCAAACTGTTTAAACTTGCAGAAGTAAGCCTAACAATGCCTAAAAAACAGAGTTAAACCTCCACATATTGATCTCATTCCACAAATATTTGAAGAATCTCCAATCACCTCCCTGCAGCCAAGATTTCATTAACAAATTGTTTGATTTTTGCAGGTTATTATCAGAATATGGATTTGGGCCAACAGTTTCAATACTACTTGACAAAATTGTTTGCTCCAAATTCTCAGATCTTAACTCAATATCTTCATTCAACAAACAGTTTGCATACAAAGAAAGAACAAAATCAAGTTAGAGAGAGATCAAAATGATGAAGTTTTTATAGTGAATGGTAAAAGTGAAATCAGAATTCACAATGACATTGAAAACATAATAGTTAAAGAGTATCAGTGGTTAAAGTGTATCAGGTAAAAGTCAGAGTGAGTTAAAACAAAGTTACAAAAGCAGTCAAAGGTAAATAGTAAAAGTAAATACAGAGGCAGTAAAATGGTAAAAAAATATGAAAATAATTTCACCAACAATGAATTTTATCTAAAGTGAAAGTAAAACAGTTAAAATAACAAAAAGGTGAAAAGATGAAAAAGAGAGCAAGAAAGGAATTTTTTTGCAGAAATTCATGTTTAAGTCATTGTTTTTCAAAACATATTGTGACCAATCCAAGATGAATTTTGAAAAAATAAAGGAGGTTTATGTTCAAAAGATCTCTAGCCACAAAAACCTCTCTCACTTTTCTAACAGCTATTACGGTTTTGGAAATATTAAACAATGTTGGAAAGCACTTTTTGTAGAAAATTCCTATTAGGTCATCATTTTTCAGAGAATATTGTGGCCAATCAGAAATAAATTTTACGAAATGGAAGGAGGTTTGTGTTCCTAAGAGACCCATCTACAAAAAAATATCTCACATTTTGCACAGTCATTTCAGAATGAGAGTTACATGCACATCTTTACAACCTATTTTTCAGACTCTGTAAAACTCTGTATTACACATATTTTTGCAGAGCCTATTTTGCACAGCTGGAGAGGAATTTTAGGAAACTGAAATATTTTTACTTTACCAACATATTTATCCATGATAACCTCTTTCATTTTTTACATATCTATTTCGGATTGAGAAATACAAAGGTATAATTGGACCCCAAGTTTGCAGAATTGTTGGAGTAGAATGCACAATGAAAGGAAGCAGTTAGTGACTTGGATGCCTCATCATCAACTAAGAGTTGGATCAAATTAGAATTCTCCTCTTATTAATAACCTATCCATAAGAAATAGTGCCAAATATATGCATTAGTATTGAGTGTCCTTTACTTAAGTTCTATTTATGTAAAACAATTAGAGATATTTTGTAAACCAATCTTGATATTTTTCAAATATTTTAGTTTAGAATTTGTATAAATACTTCACTCCTTGAAGTATTTTTTGTGGAATAAAATTTCTCAAGATAATATAGTCATTTTTCTGGACATATTGAAGTTGGTGTGAGTCAATTAGCGAACCAGCAGACTGAAAATGAGATTAGAGACGTCATAACTAAGGATTCTCGTGGTGACAAGATAAGCCTCGTCTTTTTCCTGTTTTAAGTGTTTTTCTTTAAAAGTTTACATACATTCATTTAATGTGTTTCTATTATTAAATTATCAACTAAGGAGAAATTAAACAGGATTAGTGATAATAAGCTCCCTGTTTTAAACTAGTTGGCATTTTTATGTTTTCTGCTTGATAACCAGACTATAGAATTCTTAATTTCTCTAGGTCCCAGTTTGATCTCCTCCTTCAATCCTCTTTTCTGTAACTTAAGGATTATTAAGTGCCCTTTTGTTCATATTTCACCCATTCCATCAACAGAGCCTATTCAAAGCCTTAGAAGGTCATCTAGCCTGCCCTTAGTACATTTGCATCTTTAAGTCTTATTTCCTAGCTCTGCTTGCCTAGAGAGTTGACTCCATTGCCCATTATTTTGGTAGATCCCTTTGGTTTACCTTGAAACACTTTTTATTCCCACCACACTTCTAAAATCAGTCCTATTGCTCACTCATAGCTAGCCTAAAACGCTTTACCAAAACAAAGCTAAATTTTAAGGAGAGATCCCTCTTCGGAACTCAGGAAGGCTAGATCCTGAATTCTAAAAGAGGTTCTTGGTTACCTCTAGTAAGTTACAAAGTTTTAAATATTTCTGATAGAAAATTTACTAGAGTGATAACAAGAGGTATGGTAAATAAATAAAATTATAAATAAATTAGAGGTATGGTAAAAAAATAAAACTTATTTTTATATTACTCCATAAACCTCTTTTTATTTACAAAAAAATATTTATTTATTTATTTATTATTTATTATTTTTAGGTGAAGCCTATGGACCAAATACCATATTTATAAAATATGTATGATACATAAATAAATATAAAAGAGGTATAAAGAGGATTAAATAAATAAAAATATATCAAATAGGATAAGAAATCAATATCTAATTATATACCAAGGCTATGAACGAAATGCCATGGATCAAATTATTATTAATACCATGCAAATTTTTTTTATTAACCCTAATATTAATATTAAAACATTATTATTAATATTGATATTAATATTATTGTTATTATTATATTAAATCTAATATTCATATTAATATATTATAATATTAATATTATTAAATTTATAACTTTCCATTAATATGATATATTAATATATCAGGATATATAAATTAACTCTAGATATATATGGGAGAGAAGAAAAAAGACATATGATAAAGGTGGATAAATATGGGTAGTGTGAAGGAAGAGATGGATATAAAACGAAGAAGAGGGGAGAAGAGGAATGAAGAGAGAGAGAGGGAGAGGAGTGAGAGAGGTAGAGAAGGGTAAGAGAGGGAGAGGGATACATAAAGATTGAGGTGGGAGAGAGAGAAGAAGAAATGATTGGAGGGCACAAAGAGAGAGAGAGATAGAGAGAGAGAAGGGGGAAGAGAGAGGGAGGTAGGAGAGAAAGGGAGAGAGAGGAAGGATGAGAGGAGGAGGAGAGAGTGAGGGATAGAGAGATGGAGTTGGAGGGGGAGAGAGGGAAGAAAGAAGTAAGACATAGAGAGTGAGAAGTGGAGAGAGAGGGAGTGATAATGGAGATATGGAGAGAAAGTGTGTATGTTTAGGGGTGATATAAAGAGACATAGAAGGAGACATGGATACAAGGGGGGAGAGAAGGAGAGAGAAGGAGAAAGGGATGGATATAGTAACATAACTAGAGATAAATATAGAGTGATGGGTGAAGAGAGAGCATTGGAGGGAAAAACTAGAGAGAGGGGGTAGGGCGAAGGGGGAGGGGGGGCAGAGATAGAGGCAAGTAGGAGAGAAATGGAGAGAGAGGAAGGACACGATAGAGGACTTGAGAGAGAGGAAGAGAGTGATTTGAGAAGAGAGAGGATTGTACAAGAGAGAGAGTGTGATGGGGGAAGAGAGAGGGAGGTAGGAGAAAAAGGGAGAGAGAGGAAGGAAAAGATAGAGGACTTGAGAGAGAGGAGGAGAGAGGGAGGGAGATAGGACAACATAGTGAGGGATAGAGATGTGGAGTTGGAGGGGGAGAGAGGGAGGGAAGAAGAAAGACATAGAGAGTGAGAAGTGGATAGAGAGAGAGAGTGACAAGGGAGATATGTAGAGAGAGTGTGTATGTTTGGGGTGATATTAAGAGACAAATAACGAGATATGGAGAGAAGGGGGGAGAGAAGGAGAGAGAGAGGCATATAGTAACAAATTTGGAAGGTGAATATATATATAGGGAAAGAGATATGGAGAGAGAGTGTGTATGATTATGGGTGAGATAAAGAAACATAGAAGGAGGGATGGAGAGGCAGGTAGGAGAGAAAGGGGGGGAGAGGAAGGAACGAAGAGGAATTGAGAGAGAGGATTGTATGGGAGAGAGAGTGTTATGGGGGAAGAGAGAGGGAGATAGGATAGAAAGAGAGAGAGAGGACTTGAGAGAGAGGAGGAGAGAGGGAGGGAGATAGGAGGAGAGGGTGAGGGAGGGAGAGATGGAATTGGAGGGGGATATAGGGAGGGAAGAAGAAAGACATAGAGAGTGAGAAGTGGAGAGAGAGGGATGGAGTGACAAGGGAGAGATGGAGATAGAGTGTGTATGTTTGTGGGTGAGATTAAGAGACAAATAAGGAGATATGGAGAGAAGGGGGGGATAGAGGAGAAAGAGAGGCATATAATAACAAAGTTGGAAGGTGGAGAGAGAGAGAGAGAGAGAGAGAGAGAGAGAGGTAAGAATAAATAAATAGAGAGATAAAGGTGGAGAGAGAGAGAGAGAGTGATAAGGAATATGGAGAGAGAGGGAGAGAGGACAACAAGAGGGAGGAATGATAGAAGCAAGGGGAGGGAGGGAAGACAGAGAGAGAGAGAGAGAGGGAGAAGACTAGGGGGTGATATATAGATAGATTGCAGAGAGAGTGTATGTTTTGGGGTTGATATAGAGAGAAAAATGGAGATAGAGATATAGATGGAAGGTGAAGAGAAAAAAGAGAGAGAGATGGAGAGATATAGATATATATGGAGGGGGGAGAGAGGGAATAATATTTCTTGCACTAGATGGATTTATTTCAGTGTAGATAGATATTTATAATCCTATTTGATTTATTGAACTAGATGCATTAATTTTAGTGTTGATGTTGATTTTTGATGATATTTGATTACTTTCACTAGCTGCATTGATTTCAAAATCCAGCCCTAATTTTTTGAGGAATCAAATTAATCCAATGTTTTGAGGGTGAACACATAATCTGAATTTCAAATATCTATTTTTCTTCTTGCTTGAAAGGGAGAGAGAGGAGGGACAAGAGAGAGGAATTGAGAGAGAGGAGGAGATAGGGAGGGAGATAAGACAATAGAGTGAGGGATAGAGAGATGGAGTTGGAGGTGGAGGGAGGGAGGGAAGAAGAAAGACATAGAGAGTGAGAAGTGGAGAGAGATAAAGAGTGACAAGGGATATATGTAGAGAGAGTGTGTATGTTTGGGGGTGATATTAAGAGAAAAAGAACAAGAGATGGAGAGAAGGAAAGAGAGAGGCATATAGTAAAAAACTTGGAAGGTGAAGAGAGAGATAGAGATATATGTAGGGAAAGAGAGATAGAGAGCGAGTGTGTATTTTTATGGGTGAGATAAGGAGACAGAGAAGGAGAGATGGAGACAAGGGGGGAGAGATGGAGAGAGAAGGAGAAAGGGACATATATAATAGCATAGTTGGAGAGAAGGATAGAGTGATCAGGGAAGAGAGAGGATTAGAGAGAGAGAGAGAGAGAGAGAGAGAGAGAGAGAGAGAGAGGGTTGGAGGTAGAAGCAGGTAGGAGAGAAAGGGAGAGAGAGGAAGGAAATAAGAGATGAATTGAGAGAGAGGGTTGTATGGGAGAGAGAGTGTTATGGGGGAAGAGAGAGGGAGCTACAATATAAAGAGAGAGAGAGAGGACTTGAGAGAGAGAGGGGGAGAGAGGGAGGGATATAGGAGGATAGAGTGAGGGAGATAGGAGGATACAGTGAGGGAGGGAGAGATGGAGTTGGAGGGGGATAGATTGAGTGACAAGGGAGAGATGGAGATATATTGTGTATGTTTGTGGGTGAGATTAAGAGACAAAGAAGGAGAGGTGGACATAAGGGGGAATAGAAGGATAGAGAGAGGCATATAATAACAAATTTGGAAGGTGAAGAGAGAGAGAGAGAGATGGATATGAAGGGGGAGAGAGAGGGACGAAAGAATAATGACATAGAGAGATAAAGGTGGAGAGAGAGAGAGAGAGAGAGAGAGAGAGAGAGTGATAAGGAATATGGAGAGAGAGGGAGAGAGGAAAAAAAGAGGGAAGAATGATAGAAGTGGGGTGAGGGAGGGAAGGGGGAGAGAGAGAGAGATAGGGAGAAGACGAGGGAGTGATATATAGATATATTGGAGAAAGAGACTATATGTTTTGGGGTTGATATAGAGAGAAAAATTGAGATATAGATATAGATGTAAGGTGAAGAGAAAGAAGAGAGATATGGAGACATAGATCGAGGAACAAAGAGATTGATATATATGGAGTGAGAGAGCATGTGTTTGGGTGGACGAGATAAAGAGACAAATAAGGAGAGTTGGAGGGAGTTATAGATTTAGCTGGAGGGGGGAGAGAGGGAAGAATATTTCTTGCACTAGATGCATTGATTTCAGTGTAGATGGTGATTTCTAATCCTATTTGATTTCTTGCACTAGATGCATTAATTTTAGTGTAGATGTTGATTTTTGATGATATTTGAATACTTTCACTAGCTGAATTGATTTCAATGTAGATGATTTATAATCCTATTTTATTTCTTGCACTAAATGCATTGATTTCAGTTTATATGGTGATTTATAATCCTAAGGGATATATATAATAACATATTTGGAGAGAAGGATAGAGTGATGGGGGAAGAGAGAGGATTGGAGGGAAGAGAGAGAGATAGAGAGAGAGAGAGAGAGAGAGAGAGAGAGAGAGAGAAAGAGAAAGGGAGAGAGAGAGGAAGGACACGAGAGAGGGCTTGAGAGAGAGGATATGCGTGTTTTGGGGGAAGAGAGAGGGAGCTAGAATAAAGAGAGAGAGGACTTGAGAGAGAGGAGGAGATGGTGAGGGAGGGAGAGATGGATTTGGAGGGGGAGAGAGGGAGGGAAGAAGAAATACATAGATAGTGAGAAGTGGAGAGAGAGGGATGAAGTGACAAGGGAGAGATGGAGATAGAGTGTGTATGCTTGTGGGTGAGATTAAGAGACAAATAAGGAGATATGGAGAGAAGGGGGGAGAGAAGGAGAGATAGATGAATATAATAACAAAGTTGGAAGGTGAAGAGAGAGAGAGAGAGAGAGAGAGAGAGAGAGAGGAAAAAAACAGGGAAGAGTGATAGAAGCGGGGGTAGATTGGGGAAGGTGGAGAGAGAGAGAGAGAGAGGGAGAAGACGAGGGAGTGATAGATAGATAGATTGGAGAAAGAGAGTGTATGTTTTGGGGTTGATATAGAGAGACAAATGGATATAGAGATATATAGAGGGTGAAGAGAAAGAAGAGAGAGATGGAGACATAGATGGAGGGACAAAGATATTGAGAGATATGGAGTGAGAGAGTGTGTGTGTTTGGGTGGATGAGATAAAGAGATAAATGAGGAGAGATGGAGGGAGATATAGATATAGATGGAGGTGGGAGAGAGGGAATAATATTTCTTGCACTAGATGCATTGATTTTAGTGTAGATGGTGATTTCTAATCCTATTTTATTTCTTGCAGCCCTCCATAAACTCATACTAATCAATATATACATAAGAAATTTTAAATCAAAAGTTTCCTTAGTGATGATATTTCAACATGACATCTTCCTGTAGGCAATGACATCATTTATTCACATTGACACATCTCCTAAATATATGTATTATCAAGGGTATTCTTGTTTACCATACTTATATCACAGTCCACATATCGTCCCAGGAGATCTCCTAGTCATGTCTTCTTGGATTCTGGATCATAACCACCTCTTTACATGGTTGCAGTTCATGATCTATTCCATTCTTTATTTGCACAGTTTCATCCTTGATAACTTCTAGTATCCAGTTCCTTGTTTGTATATAACCACCTCATATTTCATATGAGGACATATTTAATTTCTTCTTTTAGTGGCAACCTGTGCTCCATAGGAGATCCTCCTTCATAGATCATACTTCTAGAGTTATAATTCCTTTACCCACAACCATATGACATGACTTCACAACATCTAGTGTCAGTACATAGATATATGTACCTCATCCTTTTTGAGTCATCCTATAGGAATTTTACTAGAATGAAGAAATTTATTCTTTTGACCTGCTTCATCAATATGTCATCATGTCCTAATCTGAGAATTCTACAAGATAGAATTCCTGATGGAACCTTTTTATTTCTTTCTAGTCAATGTCAACACCTGTTTCGTATTGATTATTGAATGATGATCCTTGATCTTGATGAATTTCTTCCATCAATGTTTTTTATTAGAAGTTACTTCTTCAAATTCTCCTTCCATGCTTAAATCATGATGCTACTACTTCCTATCATACTATTTTACAAACAACATAAATAACTTAAAGAGGAAGATGATCTCAATCATAGATATCTTATGCTTCTTCTTTCTTATATTTCTTTGTATCATATTCTTCTCTTTCATCTGTGACATCAACTTTTTCTCATTTCCTTCCCATATTTAGGACAATCCCTTTTATAATTCCCAAGTTCATACTTTTTCCATATTTCTTATTTTATTCAGAGGAACGAATTTTCTGAATCTTCCTTTCTTCCTAGACATGGCCGCAAAGGCTTGATTCCCTTCACTTGATCCTATAACAACTTTAGCTTTCAATATTTTTTCCTCTATTTTACATAGATACCATAGATCCTATAATGGTGTTGCTTATTTATTCATGTATAAGCTTGAAGTGAAGTTTCACCATTCTTCTAGGAGAGCATTCAATACCATTGTAGTCATCTCACTATAAGACATTACTTCTCCCAATTCCTGCAGTTGGTCTCTAATTCCATAAATCCTCATATGAAGTGATTCCTTCCTCTCTTGACAATTTCATCTTGTATAGTTATTGTCCCAAAGAGATTTATTTTCCTTTAGTACTCACAAATAATAGCTCCACCATTTTCTCATATATTTCTTTAGTAGTTTCTAGTTTTGATACATAGGGTATGAGTCAGTCTTTAATGTATTCTATGAGAATCCTCTAGGCTCTAATTTAACATTTCATGTATTTGGCATGAGCTAGAGCATATTATTTTGAGGTTTGAAATATATATACTTCTATGTATCCCATAACTTTGTCTCCGATTAGATTCAAATCTGTCCTCTTCTTCCATGCACTAAAGTTTGATAACCCAACCAATTTGTTGCTCTCTTTGCAATAAGTCATTTTGAAAGATTTAGATAAGGTTATAGATACTTACTTGAGTAGGGTGGATTCCTCCTTCTAGAAACTTCCTTGATGAATATGAAGTTAGTAACTCCTTCTTATATTGAGGTCACCAATGTAGATGCCTTCAAAGATGATGGCTATTTTTGATGGTACTTGATGATGTATCTTCCAACAATGTCTTCAATATAAATATTTGATGCCAAATATTATCATCTTGATGAGTGAATCCTTTGAAAGAGAATTAAGGTCTTCTTGAAATGGATTGAGAATATTCCTTGCAAACTAAACTGAACTTTCAATATAGACTTATATTCTTTCTTCTTTCAGTGTCTCTTTCTCAAGTAGTCGTCATCTTCAACACCTTAGCTCTGATACCATGTTGAGAATTATGTAGGGCTAGGATTAATTCAAATTATCTTCTTCATAATTACTTGTGCTCTTACTTCCTTTTACTTATTTATTCTTCTTATCTTATTATGTATTTCATCAAGTCAATTACCAAAAACACAAGAGACACAAATTTAGGCTCTTCGAGCTAGGGAAAAAACCTCTCCTCTTGGAGAGGAAAACCCACCAAAAATTCTACTTATAGAGTTTTAGATGAAAAGTACCATAACCATGACATAGACCCTTGATCCTTGTATGCATTCAAGACCTTGTCACTGCTTCTTCATTGAATCCTTGGGCTGATCCTTCTTCTCTGCACCGTCTTGCACCATTTTGCACCAACCTGCACCTTTATGAACCAGAACTAGATAACTTATTTTATCAACTGAATGATCCTTATTTATTCTCGACTCTAGGAAATATTAGTTCCTAGATCTCCCTGTTATAATTTGTTTTTCTTATATTATGCCTCTATGGCTTCCTTTCCATTCTGTAATATATCTCTTCTTTATATCGCAAAATAGAGATACATACAAAACAAAGTCAAATCCTTCTCCTCGTTGTGGGACATAGATCTGAGGTAGGTTTTCATTCTTTGCTGTGACATCTATCATATCAGAATCATCCTTATTTACTTTGTACTAGTTTTGCAATTATGCACTAACATAGTCCTGCAACTTAGCACTTATCACAATGTTGCAACTTCACATTTATCACTACCCCTTCTTCGCTCTAAACACAATCCTTAGTTCACAGAAAAATCAGACCTATTCTCACACTTATTGTAGTACTGTTCATGTTCTTAAATTAGAGATATATGACCAAAGTTGAATTAGACTTATCCATAGATTTTTTCTCAAATGAGTCGCATACCTTGCCTTATATAGTATACTCCTTTCTATGATTTAGGCTGACTTTACAAACTGAGGGTAGGCTGACATGTTCATTTCTTCTAGGCCAACTTGAGGAGGAAATTCAACACTAATCTTGAACATTGTCTTTATAAGATTTATTGGAAAATAGTATCTCATAAAAAAATATTAACATAAATTGAGGAAAGGATTTAAAATATAATCCATTAAGAGTTGAAATGTAGAAAGTGAATTAGCAAGGCTAAATGATATCACTAAAAGGTCATAATGACCTTTATGTGTTTTAAGCCTCATTTTGTGGATTTTCTCCTTTATTATTGTTTTATTATATCCTCAATGAAGGTCCAACTTGGTAATTCAACCAATAATTCATCAATTATAGAGAAATCACTTTGATTAAGTTGAATGACACTAACCTCTAATATTTCTTGAACCATACAATCATTCACCTTTCCAAATATCTTTTAGGTAACATTTTTGAGATCCATGTGAATAGAAGGTTTAGAAAAACTTGTTCATTTTTAGATGTGGTTATGAGTTTTGTTATAAATGTGCAATTCAATGAAGAATAAGAAAATAATGATCGCAATAGTGATGATGAATAATTATTATGATCAATATATTATAGGGAGGATGATAGTTGTAACTTGGCATAGATAGGGGTCACATTTTTCCGAAGTACATGAGAATGTTTTGTGGACATTATTTATCAATATTGTGGACTTTGGTAATAACTTATCAAGCTTAAGAACCCTTAAATATTTTAGATATGTTTCATTACATCATCACTTCAATTTTGTTAGGTTCACTGCAAATATTTAGTGAGATATAATTTTATTCAAATATTCCACTTTATGAATCCTAAATGTACAATTGGAATGATTTACATATATTTTTTTTCATCCAAAACTTATAAAATTTTGTCTCAATGTTAAACATTGTCTTTGTAAGATTTATTGAAAAATGGTATATCATAAAAAAATACTAACATAAATTGAGGAAGGGATTTAAAATATAATTCATTAAGTATTGAAATGTAGAAAGTGAATTAGTAAGGCTAAATTACTTTTATATGTTTAAGACCCATTTTGGGGATTTTATCTTGCGTTATTATGATTTTATTATATTGTGAATGAAGATCCAACTTGGTAAAGAGAACTATTTTTTTGTAATTCAACGAATAATTCATAATTATAGAGACCTATTTGATTAACTTAAATGAGGATAACCTCTAACATTTTTTAGATCCATGGAAATACAAGGTTTAGATATTTAAAAATATAATGAGTACAATTGTGAAATTACAAAAATAAGTCATATTAAATTTTTTCTTGATGTTATAACTTATTACTTTAGAGAGTTTCCTTTGGAAACCTTTGATTTATTTTTATTTTTCCTTTTTAGGAACATCTCATGAAAACATATTAAAAATTAAGAGATTATTTCCATTTGAGTTCCAATAAGATGAATATTCTCTCATTAAGCTTAACATTCCATGAATATGTTATGGGGTCTTCATTTGTAATCGTTTATTGAATCTTAAGTACTAGACATATAAAATAATTGAGAAATATTACAATAAAATTAAAGGGTAGTTAACCATTGAAGGACCTAATTTATATCCCTAGGAAAAATTGTAACAATAGAATGAAATAACTCAATGATTGTTTCCAGTTCTATAATGCAACATTTCTCAATTTTTTTTTTGGCTATAGACAAGTTGAGAAAAAAACAATTAGTTTTATGTACTTGACATGTTGATATAATGATAGGTATTTACAAAAATCTACCTCTCAAATTATGTATATGGATCTTATATGTGTTAAGAATTCATATTATGTAGAAAGAGAAGGCTTGGTTGTAGGAAAAAAAACTTGTTTTATGGACTTATAAGATTGTTAAAATTATAATTTGTATACCTATATTAAATTGTACAAGTTACATGATTAGGTTATGTTGTATACCATATAATATATATAGTAGAGTAACTATGCCCACAATTTGGTAAAGGGATAACTTATACATAGGTTTATGGTTATTAAACATGTATGGAGGTATATTGTTGCATTTATATATTTGAAATTCTCTATAGTGACATAAGGTTAGGATATAATATACATGCATACATATGAAGGATATACATTTCCAATTTTACTTATAAACTAGCTAAATAAGCAAGCCATTGCTGCCCATACTAAAATTAGGTTTATGGCCTTTATAGATTTCCACAACTTTTCTAAGAGAGGAAGTACATTTATAAGGCATTATAGTTACAAATTGATTATGTGTGTGCTAGATGAGGAGCATGCTCTATAAGCTTCTCATGTTTGAAAGCCTCATAATGTATTAATGTAATTTTTTTATATCCTATGTGTGACTTCCATTACTACAACATTTTATGTCACATGAATAAGATCATCAACATGGATGCCCAAAATGTGAAGTACAATAATTTATGACTTGTTTGGATGGGTTTTTCAACCTCACAATACCCTCCGTTTCATTATCAACAAGTGCCTTTGTATTTTATTTAAAGTTGGTTCTAACAATAATTAAAATGCATAACATCCCTAAATTTTCTCCTTGAATGTTTCCCATTTAATTTTCTTATGGCATCATCATTGAGAATATCGATATTGACACCATGCAATGGGAAAAAATACATACTGAAAGACTAGTACCTTGAAAAAAACATTTTTCAATGATAAATTATGTGGGTATTTGTAGTGGACCAACCTAGACCCATCTTAACTCTCGATCTATCAAGTGTATAAAGGGATAAACCAGCAATTGAACCACATGTTGCAAAGGAAACATTGTAAGGTAGTAACTTAGTAGTAGCATAAAAGAAATAAGATGCCATATTTTATGCCATTTAATTAAATATTTAAATTATAAATTTAAATTTTTTATTTAAAATTAAATTTCAGGTTTGGAGAATTATTTGGATGAAGAAATTGGTTTTTTATAGCCTAAGATTAGTATATATACTATATTGACTATATTCACTTAAGGAAAAAACACACTCAATATATTTTAGAGGTTAAACCTGTCAATTTAGCACAATTGGACTTGGGATCATAATGATGTCATCTAACCACCTAAGCTATATTTAATTGACAAAATTTAGAGTTTAGAGTTAGAGTTTCAGTCACCAATCCGTGAATATCACTATAAGTTGAAACCTACCATTTTGTTATTTGATGTGCTTGTGTGTTGTGGAATAGTGAATATGTAATTTAAACAATGGACTAACCAAATTCAACTAATGTTCAATACAAATCTTGATTTTCCAGCAAGAAAATGACACTTTGATCTTGCTTTTGAAAACAAACAAAATATGGTTTTATTGGTTACAAAAAATGTTTTTCTTTATTTGATGGACAATATGATATTTATATAGATTTTCAAATTGATATCAGATTTAATAGGAGTAACTGCCATTTATGATAAGATATATGTATCTACAAGCCTGGCTAACATTAAATGATAAATATAAAATATCGCCATCACATGTACACTTATAAATATAAAATATTAGTGACATATTATATTGAAAATAGATAACTTTAGCACCACACATTTAGCCTCTTCCATAAGATATTTCAAGTCGTTAAAATAAGTTATATTTAATCCATATCCAATGTATATCAATATGAAAGTTAATAGAGCTACATATTGTAATTTAAAAAACCTCCATGCTCTCTTCATATTATGTGCATAATCCTCCTGCACCATTACCTATTCTTTATTTATATCAACATTTGGAGAAAAACACAACACATATATTAACTAGATATTATATACTTGAATACAGTGCAAAAAAAAATGCAAATGTTCCACTATTGTTGTTTGTTTTATTTATATTTCTTTTTACACTAGCAAGAGCAGATCAACATTCGTATGCATCCATCAATGGTAAAAATTCATATTAGTGATGTTAAGGTAAAAAACAAGCTTCTCAAATGATATGAAACTTCTAATATTATTAAACATCCTCACAAATGAAATTACATTACTAATTTTATTCATCCTTTTTTTTGGTAATACATAACCTTGCTTCCCAAAAATAAGCTTACAGATGCAGACTCAAACATTCTATTTTGTAGAAACAAACTTGCAGTTCATAATGTTGCAACAGCATAAGTTTCAGCCGCACATGGGCTCATGAAAATTGCTAAAAAAACAATAGCAAAAAACCACCATGAGAATGTAGAAAAACACAAACAACAGAGGACAATGAACATAATCAAATTTTATTTTGCATCAAGCATCAAATTCGTTTTTCATAGCTTTATTTATGATACTTTATACAACCAGTTATTTTAAGAAAAAATTTAGAAACAAAGTGTTTTAATTCACGTCACTCATTAATTACATAAGAATATAGATTGAAATAAAGTTACTGGTTTATTTTTCTTTAGTATATCATCCTGTTAAACAAAAAAAATGCTAAGGTTCATGTTTGATGATATCGATTACAATATTTGTCACTATTTAACTTGATATTTCATAGGAAAATTTACTTCCCTTTAGAAAAATTTCTTGGCACTTGTAGGAACTCAAGAAGCTACCACTCATCTTACATAGTATTCCCATCAACACTTTTCTTATGAAAAGTCAAATCAGGTCCATTTATGGTTGTTATTTTCCAATTATATACAACAAAATAGGATAGTTTTAGAAACATGACTTCCAGCCATTATGTCTATTGGGGTGTGGTCTAATGTTTTATATGCCTGTAAATGAATTTGGAGAATGAATTACTTACCAACCATTTAAGAATTGGGGTTAATATTGAGACACTAAAATGATTCCTTACAAAAAAATCCTAATGGGTTAGCCTAAATAGGATATTCTTGAAAAAAAAGAAAAAAAATATACTTGAACTTGGAAATAATTTTCAACACTGGATGTTGCTTGAACTTCCAACATGATGCCCTAGTTAAAAGTTGTAGATTTACTAAGTTGGTTTAGGTTTCTATTTTTAAACATACTTATTGTTGGTCGAATTCACTTAGGGAAGGATAATCAAATTAAATCACCATGTGAAATTTTATAATCCAATGTTTCTATATCATTTTCCCATGCTCTCCAACATTTCATCTAGGCACGGAAATCAGTTACAATTCATATTTTCAATAAGAGTACATTGGAATACATATATAAAAAATTAAAATATATATATATATATATATATATCTATATATATATATATATATATATATATATATATATATATATATATATATATATATATATATATATATATATATATATATATATATATATATATATAAGAGAGAATAATTTGTTTCTAGTTCCACTTAATTTGTTGTGGAACATACTGCTAAAATGGTTGGTTTACTGGCTGAGGATGATATGAAGGGTTGGAAGGCCAAGTAGAAGGTTTAGACTAGGATGGAGGAGTGGGGTTGTACCAAGGTTGCATGGGTGCACTCTAATTTTTGTAATAGTAAGAGTGAGGTGAACCTTGCATACCTTTTTGAGATGGCTGAGGGCCCTACGACCTTCTTTGGTTGATGAAACAGAGTTTATATAGCATTGTTTCCCCACCTTGATATATAGCTTTAAGTCCAAGTAATGAGGGACACTTGTCTATGGCAAGATTCTCTTCACAGACTAAGAAAACCTCTATGACATTCAATGTACATTCATTTATTGGGTGTTTCCTGGTACATCTAGGACAAAATATGGCTAGGGCTCTCTCTTCTTCCTCTTGCTTCCTTTTGACCTTCATTATGTCCATTTTCAAAGAAAAGGTGTTCAACATGTCACTCTTGAAGTCCTCTAGCATGTTTCTAATATCATGTTTTATGAAGGTGGAACAGAAAGGGGTATTGGATGTACTTTGGCTAGCTCTGCCCTTCTTCCTAAATTCCCTAGAATGGTTCCAGAAGACAGTTTTTATTTTTTCATAGGGTTGTTGGTAGATATATCCTCCTGATAACATATTCAAGGTTTCTATCATCTATTCACTGATCCCTCGAAGAAGTACAAGTTTAAGTGAGTCAGGATCAAGAGTACAGTTGGTCTCTTATAGTTCAATTGAAACCTCTCTTCCTAATCCTCTAGGGATTCATCAGGCCCTAGAGTCATCCAAAATATCTCATCCTTAGTTTCCTTGGACCTACAGTAGTATTTTTACTTGCTACTGAAGGTCTCTTCCATCTGTGCCCAGGTAGTGATGCTATCCCCAGGTAGACCCATGAACCAATGCAAGGCTACATCCTTAAGGGTGGATGGGAATAGCTTCAACTTTTGATCATTAGATGTGTAGTCGTAAGTCCTACAGACAATAGAAAATTCAAAGATGAATGTGTCAGGGTCCTCAGAGGTAAGTCCATGGAAATGTGGAAGAGATGAGGGGTTAATGTTTTCATATTAGTTTCCCCATCTGCCTCTCTTATGCAAAAGGATCTCTGGGTCCCAACCATGGTTAAGATAGGTGAAGTAGGTCCCTTAGTTGAAACATGGTCTTATTCTTCTTCCCCAATAGGATCCTCAAAATATTCAGAAGGCTCTCTTAGAGGGGGTTCAATCTCACTGCCACTGAAGAAGAGTGAAGGGTGTCCAGGAGGTGATGTGGGGGTTTTAGGTAAGGTTTGTCTTTGGGTATTCCTAGTCCTACGAGGCAAGAAAATCAAATCTTTTTCTAATTTTTTCAATATTTCTGAAATGACATGGAAATAAAGGAAATCAGAAAAGAATGCTAAAACAAAATCAAAATACATACTAGACACCTCCCCGGTAACAACGCCAAAAAGTGGTGAGCCTTGGTATTGCACCAAGAGTGCTGCAACTCCCAGGGGTTTCCCTACTTTAATTTATCAACCTAGGGTTCGTACAAACTTTGAGGTGACAGTGATATATACACAGCTAATGCATTCTGTTCATGTCATCCTCTTCTGCTTTATGAAAGGGTGCTATTTCTTAAATTATGAGAACAACTGGAAAGTATATTGCTGGAAGGAAATGACAGAAAGGAAACTGAACTAAATTTCTGGAAATAAATGACAAGAATGAAGCTAATTGGTTTAGGTTTCTATTTTCAAACATACTTATTATTGGTCAAATTCACTTAGGGATGGATAATCAAATTAAATCACCATGTGAAATTTTATAATACAATGTTTCTATATCATTTTCCCATGCTCTCCAACATTTCATCTAGGCATGGAAATAAGTTAAAATGCATATTTTCAATAATATTCCATTGGAATACATATATAAAAAATGAATTAAATAAAAAATAGATATAGGAGAGAATAATTTGTTTCTAGTTCTACTAAATTTTTCTCTTCCTAAGGAAATATTTAGGTGAAATAATGACACATGGATAACTCCCACATGAAGAATAATATGTGGATCTGGTTAACTTGTATTTCCGAGATAAGAGGATACATTCCCTTGCAATCAATTTTTCCCGTACTTGATACAAAACCCTCAGATTGACACATGCACATTGAAGCCCAACTATTGAGCTTTATTAATGTGAGGAAAGTTACTCAAATTGGTGTCTAACGAATTGAGAAAAAATTCACATTCAACGATATAATTTAAGGAATAACATGGCCCCTCTAATTATTTTCTTCTCTACTCTCAGTTGTTTTATGCTCTCATCTATTTTCCGTAGTTCCTCTTGAGTGTTCACAACACTCCCAAAACTCTCTCAAAGAGGTTTTTTAATAGAAATACTTTCTACGTCCTCCATTGGAACACTTTTGGTGACTTTTCCATGTCACACAGAGCTCCTAGGAGTTATCTCTCTTGGTGAATTTTTCATGGCACAAAAATCTCCTCTAATTTTATTCTTCTACAAATTCTCCTTCGAGCATATATAACTCCTCTTGCATTGAAACATTATTGGAGTTAAAATTGGAAGTGGGTACCCTTTAAAATTGCATGCATCCACATTTAAGCTTCTAGAATATTTAGTACATGTGGTGGGGTTGATGCATGCTCTCAATCATACTCCCCCTATTTAAAAAAAAATTGAACTCTAGGTTAGATTAATTTTTCTTTGATTTCTCTTCCTACCAGATTATGACACTCTCTATAATGTTCCATTCATGCACTCTTAAAATCCACATCCATATTTTACTCTCTCCACAGATTGTTTATATCCATCAAAAAATATTTAATGAACCCAATCCATCTGGAAAATATTTCAGGCACATGAACTTCCATCGCATTTCCCTCTATAATATTTGCCTCCAAAATTATTCTCACATTGCAACCAAACTCCTTTCTATGAAAGTTAAATCTAGAATCCAAAATTTTATTCACTTCATCAATTGAACACATGTATTTGATGTCGAATATTGGCATAGCTAGGGAAAGTTTCACTTATGTTTCTATGGAAATATTCTCCATGATGATCATACTTGCATAAAATTACATAAAATTTATTCATATGAAATGAAGAGGTGACCCTTGCATCAATTTTATTCAATATGAAATTACATCAAAGAAATATTAATGCATTCATTGGCAAAAAACTCTACAAATACAACTTCATTACCAGCACTCAATGTCAAATTTCAAGTAATCGTGGCATATAAAGCTTTTTTTAGTTACCATATAACATAGCTTCTCAACCTTCATGCATCTCATTCTTATTTTCATTTATTTTATTTAAGCACTTGTTTGCACTAATTTTCTTTGATGACATATTCATCTCTTGAGATTTGTTGGAAAATAATTTCAAATATATGCATACTCAAAATTAGTTTTAGCACAATGACATCATCACATCACATTTGTATGAGATAATTTCATAAGATGATAACATAACCCATTTGTAAACATACATAAAATTTATTCATATGAAATGAAGAAGTTACTATTGCATCCTCTTTAAAGAATCAAAAAGTTATTGTAGGTTCCAATTTTTTGCATATATACATGAGGGAAAATGAAAATTCATAGAATCCAATAGTAAAAAATTAAGCAACAATAATATCCATAAAATGGTGTTATAAAAAGAAAATTACAATTTTATAACTCAAGTAATCAAACTGAATAATATTTCATTCCAAGACATTTCAAAATAACAAACCTTGTAAAATTCAATATCACATTACTTATAAACACGTAGGAGAAAGAAAACAAAACGAAAATTAAATACTTGAACCATGGCTCATTTCGTGCGCATATACACAAATCATGATCTCTCATGCCAAGACATTTTAAAATAACAAATCATGTAAAATTCAATATCCTATTACTTGGTTAGATCAAGTTAATACCAAAAGAAATAAAAAAAAGTACTAAAAAAAGTACTAGAAACCTCTCCCTTCATAAACAACTTCCTTAATTTTTGTTGCACTAGAGTTCGAGATTTATTGAGTTACTCTATCGATCCACCGAACGATATTGATTATGCTCCCATGCTCCTACCAATAGTTATGAGTGCTACTACTTATTACCTTATACATTCTATATCGGCTGAATCAAGAAAAGTAGATCGATTCATCTACTTTTGTACTTCTATTAGTCTTGGTATTATTCTTCGCTAGCTCTATGAAGGGTTATCAAATGGTGTTACTCCCTGGCGATTTTATAGGAGAATGAGGAAGTTCAATAAGAGATATACTTACGGTATTCATAGCTAGAGAGGAAGGTACAGAAAGAAACAACCACAAAAAATAATTCTCAGTGCAAACACTCTCAAAATTTTGTTCCCAAGTTTACTTAGGCGTGATGAAATCATTAGATTCATTAGACGAATCCATCATAGTTTCAAACACAATGTGGTTATTCTAACTTGGCTCACCCGAGACGAATCAATAGAACTAGTACGTCTTTAGGTTGAAGGAGTAGTGAGACTGCTCATTGGCACCTATTTTATTTCATTAATCATCCTTTGGATTTATCATAACCATAGAGAGGATTACAATGGTATAAATTAATTGTAGTTAATTAAATTTTTATGGGTTGTCAACTTTGCATACCCACCATGTGAAGAGTATGGATTGCTTTGAATCAACCCAACTATGTTATGGTAGTATGATAATGACAATAATTTCAAATTTTAAAATTTTATGGATGTGAAATTATCATATAATGAAATTTAAGACATAATAAAGAAAGTAGCATCAAATCATACTCTATTCACTTGGCTCTTGTGGTGCTTTGGGTTGCTCAGTTGCTTTTAACTCCTCAAATTAGAACTGTTGGTTGGTTAAAATTAACAAATTTTTTCTTCTAAGGACTTGAGAAACTCTGGGCACCTCTTTTCTTGTTTTCTCAGGTTTTCCAGGCACCTCCTCCCTTCTTAAATCTCAAGTGTTCAACCATGGTATCAGTTCATACTTCTTTCTAGCCTTTGTAATAATGTAATCCAAGACCATTTGGAGCTGAGCAAGAGAAATATTGAAAGAATCCTCCTCTTAAAGCCAAATTTATCTCCCATGTTTCTCATGTTCCCAATGGTAAAACATAGGTGCAATTTTTTTTAATAAGACAATATATTAAAGTTTAAAGTTATGTTTTGGTCATACACCCAAATTTGTGGATTGTTGTGCCATGTGGTTCAGTGGAGTTGTAACTTAAAACAATGATATAATAATATCTATATTAAACATAAAAAATTAACAAAAATATATTAAATATATAAAAAATATATATTAAGGAACATATATAAAATTATATAAATGAGCGTCTTATTTTTTTTGGAATCCCTAGAAAAAATAAATATCTATGTGATATAGAGATATCGCCAACGAATCATGCCATAACATTTAATAGAAAAAATGTTAAAAAGGATATAACCGCAAGTGAACCTAAGTCGATTGTAATCAATGAAAACAATTATAAACTAACATCAATCAATCTATGTATATAGTGATGTCTTATGTGAGGATTTTTTAATTTGACTTACTTTTTTTTTTAATATTGTTGAATGAGATAAAATTGGTAAAATTTAAACCATAAATTAATATTAAAAAAATTAAGATCAAAATTTTAAAATTTTCAAAAGAGTTTATATTTATATATATAATAATATTAATATTCAACATTTAATACATGCATGTATTAAGGTTTAAGTTGATCAAATCATCAAAGAAGAATTAATTGTGAATTGATTTCTTAAAATAATATAAAAAAAATATTTAGAGGACACTCCATTGCAAAAAGGACAATTCTAGAAATTTATTGCATGCACTCCACATGTGGATATCATGAAAGGTCATATGTTATGAAACGACCTCCCAAAATAGAATAAAAGAGAGATCAACGCCTTATAAATCAGCTACTTCGAGCGTGAAACCTCTTTTACATTACATAAATTAACAATTCTTGGATGATACAAATGAAAAAACTTCCTTTCTATATATAGGAGTCCATGGGTCACAACATAATCCTAGCTGACCTAACAATAGTAACGTGAGGGCACAACAATAACAATAAGGGGGCTAAATTAAAAACAATAAGGGACTACATTGGTAATATAGGGACCTAACATTCCTCTCTCCTTCAAAAAAGTGTTGTCCTTAACGCTTGAGTAGTTATGGATGCTTATCTATAAAATTATCATCCTTCGATGTGGAACCTTCAGTCGTTAAGTTCTTCCACTTTATGAGATACTCTGAAATTGATCGATTTCGTAGTTGTTGAGTTCTTTCTTCATTAACTGCTTCAGGTTCCAATATTGTTTTTCCTTCCTGATCAGGTTCTCGAAATAGTGTTTGAAATCTAAGTTTGTCACCTATAACCTTCTTCAAGCATGAAACATGGAAAACTAGGTGCATTCGGGAAGAAGCAGGAAGCTCCAATTTGTATGCCATACTACAAATATTTTGCAACACCTTGTAAGGACCATAATACTTTGGTGATAATTTATAATCATTATTATCTTGCTTGAGGGACATTTGTTTGTATGGTTGTAGTTGTAAAAATACCCAGTCTCCTACATCAAAAATTCTCTCGCTGTGATGTTGATATGCCTTTTGTTTCATTCGATTTTATGCAAAATTTAGGTTATCCTTTAAGAGTTGGAGAACTTCTTGTTGATGTTCGATGTGATCTTCCACTACTTGAACCTTAGAATTTTATTTTAAAGATGATGTGAAGGACGGAGGATGATATCCATAAGTGCCATAAATGGGGTCATTTTTGTTGCAGTATGGAAGCAATTGTTATACCATAATTCAGCCAGAGGTAACCATTTGACCCATTGTGTTTGTTTATTAGATACAAAACAATGAAGATATCCTCCAAATTTTGATGGTGAAAAGGACTAGGATGCGGAAGCTTGGCTTCTAAACATGGTTAAATACTTCCAGGTATATGAATACGGAAGTAATCTAAAAGTCAGACTAGAAATTTACCAACTGCAGGGTAAAACCACACTTTGGTGGCAAGAAACAAAAATTTTACATGTGCTGGACAGAAAAAATATTACTTGGGAAGTATTTCAAGCCAAATTCAAGCCTGGGTACCTCAATGAGAGGTATTATGATGATAAAGCTAAAGAATTTCATGAACTGAGATTGGGACAGGTCATAATTGACGAGTTTGTCACCAAAATCACGAAATTGCTTCGCTATGTGCCTTATATCAGAGAAGAAAAGACCAAAGTACATCGATTTTTAAACTGCTTACCTACTACTTATAAAGAGAGAATAGAATTTGATAATCAAAAAATAATGGATGAAGCTGTTCGTAAAGCAAGACTATGCTATTAGTAGTTTAAAGGCAGAAATGATCAACTGAAAAATTGGCAAAATAAAAAGAAAGGGAAGGGTGACTCAAATGTCAAAAGATTAAAACCATTACATTTGAATTTTTTTGGAAAAAAACCATCAAAGGTATGATTGCAGAACAACTAGTGTTTTGATAGATCCAGGAGAAAATTTAAGTTATGTTAGTCCACAAATAGAGGAAAAGTGTAAGCTAAAGCCAGGAAATTTTTCAATCATGGTTAGTGTAGTTAGCTACAGGAACAAAAAGAAAAGATACCCATAAACTTCCAAAATATACTGTAAATTTAAATGGATACGAAATTGGAATTCATTTAAATATTTTGCCTCTAAGATCTTAGAATCTGTTAGTAGGAATGGAATGGTTAGAGAAACATAAAGAAATATTAAATTGATTAGAAAAAACAATACATTATATAGATGATGAAGGAAAATCTGTGATAGTGAAAGGAAAAACAAAACCAATATCTATAAGATAAATTTCTACATTACAGCTAAAAAAAAATGACAATAAAAAAAAGGCTTTCAAGTGTTTGTTGTACAAGTGGAAGAATTGGGATAAAAAACAGAAAAATAAGCTGTAGAAAAATTACCAGTAATCACAGAGTTTAAGGATGTGTTTCCATAATAAATCCCTCATTTACCCCCTAAAAGAGAAATTGATTTTTCAATTGAACTAGTACCAGGAGCTACACCTATTTCTAGAGCACCTTATAGAATGAGTCCTCCTGAAATACTAGAACTGAAACTTTAATTGTAAGAATTTTTAGACAAAGGGCACATCCGACCAAGTGTCTCTCCTTGGGGAGCACCAATGTTTTTGTTTAAAAAGAAATATGGCACATTCAAAATGTGTATAGATTATAAACAACTGAATGTTAATTATTAAGAATAGATATCCTCTACGAAGGATATATGACTTATTTGACCAAGTGAGAGGAGCTACTATCTTCTAAAATTGATTTAATAACATTATATCATCAACTCAGAATCAAAGATGAAGACATCATCAAAAAAAAAAAAAGAATTAGATACAGACACTATGAATTTGTAGTCTTACCCTTTGGACTTACGAATTCACCTACTACGTTCATGTCTTTAATGAATAGCTTACTGCATAAGTATCTAGACTAGTTCGTACTAGTGTTCATTGATGACATTTTAGGGTACTCCAAAAATGAAGAATAACATAGAGAACATCTCAAAATAGTCATACAAACACTTAGATAACATCAATTATATGAAAAAATTAGTAAATGTGAATTTTACAAGTATAAAATTCAATATTTGGGTCATGTGATTTCAAAGGATGGATTAGTAGTAGATCCAGAGAAAATTCAAGAAATAATGAATTAGCCTGTATCCATAGATGTACCAGCCATACGATCCTTTATGGGTATTGCTGGATACTACCGTAGGTTTTTTGAAGGATTTTCAGCATTAGCCTATCCTATTACTTCATTACAAAAAAAATGAGTAAAGTTCAAATGTACAACAAAGTGTCAAAGCAGTTTTGAGCAATTAAAACTGAAATTAACTACTACCCCATCTTGAAATTTGCTGACTAAAATAAAGAATTTTTAGTGTGTGTAGATGCATGTGTAGAATGGTTAGGAGGAGTATTAATACAAGATAATTCAGTAATAGCATATGAGTAAAGAAAATTGAGGAAGCATGAACATAATTATGATGTGTATGATTTATAACTAGCAGTTTTTATACATGAATTAAAGATGTGGAGACATTATCTGTTGGGAAAGAAGTTCATATTAATGACAGATCACATAATCCTGGAATATTTCTTTACTCTATCAGATTTAAATGATAGACAAGCTAGATGGTTAGCTTTCCTTAGTGAGTTCGATATGGAAATAAAACACATTAAACATAAGGAAAATAAAATTTCTAATGCTTTGAGTCGGAATGCTCATCAAATTTTGACACATGTAGAGTGTAGTGTGAAATTTGATATAGAAGAACAGATTCAAGAAGTGTTTATGCAAGATCAGTAGTATGAAAAATTACAAGAAAAATTGAAGAAAACTGAAGTTGTGGGATATACAAAAGACTAGAAAGGATTGATTTATTATAAAAAAAGATTGTATATTCCTAATGTGACGTCTTTAAAACATGAATTTTAGATGAGTATCATAAGAGACCTTATGTAGGTCATCCTGGTTATCAAAAATTGATTTCAGCATTAAGGAAGAACATGTTTTGGCTAGGTGTGAAAAAGGATGTGGCTGATTTTCTAGTAAGGTGTTTATAATTTCAGCAAGTAAAAGTGGAACATCAAAATCCTGCAGGACTACTTAATCCTCTACCTATTCCATAATGGAAATGGGAAGTATTTTCTATAGATTTTAGTACTGGATTGACTAGAACCAAGTATCAACATGACTCTATAATGGTGCTTGTATACACTTTAACTAAGGCAACACACTTTTTACCAGTACAATCTACTTTTGGCACACCTCAAGTAGCCAATGTGTTCATGAAAGAAATTGTAAAATTACATGGAATTACAAAAATGATTATATCTGACAGAGATGAAAAATTTACTTCAGCCTTTTGGAAAACTATGTTTGGAGGAATGGATACCAAATTGAACTTTAGCACTGCTCACCATCCTCAAAAATATGGGTAGACTAAAAAAACCAATAATATTTTAGAAGACATGATGCGCTTTTTTGTGATGGAGAGACCCAAAAGGTGGAAATATTTTCTGCATTTCGGCTCAGTTACAATAAAATAGAGGATAAGTTGATTCTTGGACCAAATGCACTATAGAAAATGGAAAGAAATGTGAAGAAGATTAAAAAAAAATATTAAAATAACTCAAGATCAACAAAATAGATATGCAGACAAGAAAATAATTCACAAAGACTTAAAAGCGGGAGATCATAATTATTTGAGGATTAAGCCTCACAAAAGTACATTATATGTTGGTAGTTGTGCTAAGTTATCACCACGTTAACGTGGACCATTTGAAGTTTTAGAAAGAGTAAAGACAGTAGCTTACAGATTGACTTTACCTAGTCATATTAAGGTTCATAATGTTTTTTATGTTTCCTTATTGAAAAAGTATGTAAATGACCCTACTCATGTAATTGATTGGACTGCGATATAGGTCGAAACAAAAGGGGAATTTCTTCCAGAGCCCCTTTGTATACTGGAAAGGGAAGAAATCGAGCTCTAGAACATAACTGTAGCTAGGGTGAAAGTGCAGTGGAGGCACTTTACACCTGAGGAAGCTCCCTGGGAGTGAGAATATGAGATGAAAGAGAAATATGAATCACTGTTTGAAAAGTGAACTGATATATTTTCAACACCGAGGACAATGTTTTGTATTAGAGGGGGAATATGTAATATCCCTATTTTTCTGCTTTATTTAGATAGTTGAAATTCCTAAAGGTTAAGTGGACCTAAAGGAAAAATATATGTGGACATATTACTTTTAAATTTAATAAATGTGGAATTTAATCATTATGCAAAGACTAGAGTAAATTGGAGACCAGGATTTCAAGTCCCTGAGGATGGAATAAAATCCAAAGACTTCTCCAAAATCTCCAAAAATACTTGGAGAAAATAAAATAAAATAAAAATATTAGATGAGAGATAAGAATCTAATAGATACCTCAGTAAAGTGGAAAGTTATTGAGAAGAGGTGAAATAAAACTAGAAAGAGGAAAAATCTAGTTTTAAAGAGCTTTTGTGGAAGAAACAAAAGTAAAGCCTAGGCTAATGGAAAACAACATCCTAAGTTAACTGAACGTAGCTATGGAAACATGCTGAGGGAAAGAAAGCTTAAATAAGCCATTCATAGGTAGACAAGAGGTTGTCTACACTTTGGAGGAATTGGTATCTGTTAGAGGGGAGCTGTGGATGAAAGCTCATGGTTGGGTGGCAAATAGTCTTTACCAGAATTGATATGCATAGTTATTAAGTTATGTCTTATGATTATGTTTATTATGATGATGATTGATTAAAATTTAATATGGTTTAGTTACGAGTTTAGCTAAAAAATATGTATTTTGATTTATAAATCTGTGTGATAAGCTATTTTATTCTTTGGGGAATAAATTTTCATATGTATTTAACAGAAAAATAACTATAACAGGTATACTTAATTTATTAGTATAGTTACATAGACTAGAACAATTAGTTTACCAACACAAGAAATATCTAAACCCAAAGAGAAGGGTTTAAATCTGTGGTTTGGTCTAAGTTACTTCTGTTATTATAGATATAAATTACATTATTGGAATTAAATACAATTCTAAAAATACTCAGAGAAAAATTCAAAGTAATATTAGAAATACATAGTTATAAATGTAAACAAATATTGAAACAAATAGATATAAAATTAAATAATATACTACAATTAAGTTAGGAAAGTATAAATCTATACAAGTAACATACTTAAGATTTAAACTGTACAAATTCCTAAGTAAGAAACATGCATACATATTGAGGAAATATGTGTATGACAAAGGAACCACAAAATATTTATACATAGAGATGCAACATGTATATAAAAAAGGGAAGCATAATTTAACAATATTACTGTGCAAAGGGTGTGAAAGTCCTCTGATAGAGTAATAAAGACCATTAAAGTCAGATGGTTGAAATCCATACATGGTAATGACCGACCTGGAATTAGGAAAAACCCGTCGTCAGATCTTTTGAAAATCAAGTGAAAGAACCGTGAGGAAATCCTGTGAACATAATGTACCTGTAAGAACACATGAAGTGATGTTAGAACAACATCAAATATGATAAAATATTTATAAAATGTGATTTCTAGAGTAAGAAAATAAATTCAAACTATACCTTGTAAAGTACCAAAAGGATCTTCCTGTACAAGAAAATAGTACAATATTATTTTAGAAAAATACATGACATAGAATCATTGCGATATCTGAAATAGTTAAGTCTCATAAGAAGAAATGTATGAAATTATATATCTCTGTTTTGATGAAAATTCAAGTTGGATGTACATTGTCGGATTCTGTAATATGAATAGGAAAAGAGGGAAAAGGTATATAGAATGTAACATTCCCAATTAGCCATGAGCTAGTTGGAATATTAATTTTTGATTTTGCTTCTTAATTTGCTGAATAAGAATGTATGGAGATCCATAAATCTCCTTAGTAGGAATAAAATCACTCCTAATGTGAAAGGAGATCACTTTAGTTCCTTGATAAAGCACCATTATGTGTGAAAAGGGGTTGGAGCATGTAGATTGGGTCAACTTTGACCAAATCAACAACGTTGTCATGGAGGAGTGGCATTCATTATGGGAAAACATAGTTTTGGAGGGAGACACCATGCATGGAATTAGTGGCTTTAATGAGTTGGGCCAAGGGTGAGGAAGCTCACCACTTATATAAGGAAGGGGATGGCAGCCATAGAGGATATGTTGTAGATTATTATTTTGATATGGTATGTTAAGACTTGTTTTCTCTCTTCAGCTGTTTAGCTAAGATTGCAATGCTATTTAGCACAGGGTGTTCCCAAGTGGGAATCCCACCTTCATCCTCGGGGGACTTCGAGCCTACTCAGGATAAGTGATTGCACTTCATTCCACATTTAGGCATCAGGCCAAAGCTTCAGTCTTATGGTACAACATAGTTCCTGTTGAGGTTGTGTTTTGTTGCAGGGAAAAAGTTGTGGAGAGTTGGGTTAGGTGATTTATGAGCCGTTTGTCAGTGGAGGAAGGTTTCCTTCTATTGGGAGGCTAGTGAGGAAGGCCCTTGAGCCTTATTACAGCATTTGGCATCAGGACACACTATCATTTTCCCCTACAATGCAATTTCTGTCTTGGACTGCATTATTTTAGGGAGGAGTTGCGGGGGTGGTTTCAATTCACCATCTAGGGAGGAGGTTTTCTACTGAAGGGATCACCCTTTCATCTAGGAAGTCTAATGGAGGAGGCTATATTCTTTGCCATACCAGATCAGCCACATCTTTCTAGCTGTATTGTTGCAGTTAATCTTCAACCCTAGGGCTTTGGTTCATTTCTTGTATATTGGTGTATTTATGAAAACCCTCTTGGGTTCTTTGTTGGAGGTTGTATAGAGCCTTGATATTCATTGTAAATTATCTTTGAGGCATATATCAGCCATTTTATCTTTGGTATGTTCATTTTATGTAGAATTTCTCTTATGAATATGCTATATCAGTATTCCGACATTTTGATATAGTAGCAACACCTCATTCTTAAGGTATTTATTTATTGGAGGCTAGTTGATTTATGTTGTATGGTTTGTGGCCCATTATATTATACATTTTTTCTGCTGTTATGGTTAATAGAAAGGTTCCATATTGGTATCCATTATTGATGTGATGTTTTACACTACTTTTTCAAGCATTTTGTTCTATATTCCTGCTTTTCCCATTTGGGAATATTACTGTGGTATTAGAGCATAATCTTGGCTCAGCCTGTGCATATTAAGCCAATATGTCATCAGAAGAAGGACATCCTCTCACAGATAGAGAAAGGAGGTATCTCAAAAGAAATCGAAAGTATGACTATACAAATGATAAAGAAAACAAGGGTAAAACCCCTTTATCAGGAGAAGAGGATGAAAAGGAGTTTCCTAAGCTTCTTCTTCGAACTATTCAAGAAATTTCTAGAGAAATAAAGGAGATGAGGATGGATAGACACAAGGAATCCCCTAAAGGGTTTCTACATGGTGAAGGCTCTGACATTTATCATCACTGGAGTGATCAACCAGTGAAGTAATAGGTTTCCCAACACTCTACAATGCCTACATTCTTAGTAGTGGGAATGGATGGTTTCAAGAACAAGAAAATCATGAGGACTATTTCATGGAGTATGAGTCTCAATCTCAGAGATTCAAGGATCATTTGAGTTTTTAAAAATTTTGTCAGATCAAGGAAAATATGAGACCTCGACATCACGATAGAGGTGGAGGATTCATAGAAAATCATGATCTACACCGGACTATGGGAAAATTTTTCTTACCCAACTTTGATGGGTCATCTAAATGCACATCCAAATCATGGGTAGAGAAGCTATACATCTACTTCCAACTGAGCCAAGTACCAGAGATGTAGGCCATCAAGATAGCAGCGTTTCACCTTGAGGGTGAGGCACATGATTGGTGGCTTCATGGTATTTCTACATTGGGTCATGCCAATGTGACTACATATTCAGAGTTCACAAGGAGATTGGTGGAGAGGTTTGATCGAAAATATCTAGAGGCACCTTTGATGGAGATAGAAAATCTCAAATAATCAGGTAATCGAGAAACTTATATTTCTGGATTTCTAAAACTTTTTGTTATGGTTCATGATTTATCTGCAGCAAGGAGGGTCTATATGTTTATTGATGAGCTAGAAAAACCTCTTCATGGGTTGGTTAAATCTACCAAACCCACTACCCTTCAAGATGTCATTGAGAGGGCTAGAGATCTACAAGATTCCTTACCAAAAGGAAAGGCAACATTTCAGCAAAAGCCCACTTTTCCATCCAAGGGAAAAGATGAGAAGGCTCCTCTTTCAAAGGAGAGCCAAACCAAATTACCTCTTAGTGATGATGTCCTAATATATTTGAGGAGAAGGAATTTTTGATTCACATGCTAAGAATCATGGGCACCTGGACATATATGTGCAGCAGAAAAGGCACACTATATAGAGGTATTTTCAAATGATGAAGATGATGAAGAAGAAGAACCAGAAGGGGGTCATAGCACTGGGATAGTAGGAGATGATCCACCACCACCAGGAGGTGAGAAGGGATAAATTGCTCCAATTGGAGGTACTCTTGCATTATTGAGAGTAGTATCCAAATATCAGAAAACTCCCACATAGAAACAGAGTTTGATTTTCGAAGTGGAAGAAAGGACCTAACAGTCCCATCTATTATGCATATGAGATTTTCCTGTGAGACATTGTTGTTTTGTGGCAAACCACCTGGGAGGCCACTTGCTGAGGAATTGGCAAGGAATGTCTCACAACATGTTGTACCACTCATATATCCATGAGGAGTGGGAATATTGGGAGGTCATGGTACAACATAGAGAGTCTTGGGTAGACTCAAGGAGGAGGGAGACATTCTCCCAACATCATCATTTCCCACTCTCACACCACATCTTGCACTGAGAGAGGATGCTACAGGGATGGAGGATGGCACTATCATGGTGCAAGGAGACTATTCCTTGAATTTTGAGGCTAAGAATATGTTATCACTTGGGGAGAAATCTTCCACATATGGTAGAGGATGGTGGCCACTCATGCATGCTTTGGCCAAACTCAGGAATTTTTGGATAGGTGATATCTTCCCATGGAATACTAACCTCCAAAAGCTTCAACCTTTACTTGAGCATGAGAAACTACAAGAGGAGCAGCAGAGGGAGGATAAAAACATCCCAGTATGTGACTTTGGCATAGGAGATGTCAAAAAGGAGGACAACCACATGACATTATTGCTGTCACTATGGAGGATATATTCTTATTGGAAATCCCAGCTGTTGGTGGATTATTCCAAGGATATTTTTACTTGCAGGATACTTGATGACCAACTACTAGAGGAGAGATATTCAATAAGATATGGGGTCATCTACTATCATGGTAGAATATTCTTCTCTAGAGAATCCATGATCAAGGAGAAGTTACTACATGTAGCACATGAAGATTTTCTCTTCAGCCACACTTATTCCATGAGAAAATACCATACCATCATGGAGGGATACACTTGGGAAGGCTTTGAAGAGGAGATATATCAGAATTTGAGGAGATGCATGGATCATGTGGAGATGGAGGAGATACATGAATCTTTGTGGGAGTTATCAAAGGCACCTTTTTCCTCTTTGGGAATGAGAGGAGATATATCTATGAGCCACTCCATTTGTGCGAGCAAATAATATGGTAAGTATCACGTTTTTATGCACAATGATTTACTTAATGAGTATTTGTATTACTTTACCATACATATGCAAGCCATTGTTCCAAGGGGGAGCATTCTCCATTATAAACTTCATGGTCAACTTTGGGCCATAAATAATGTTGAGCATGGCCACTCCCTAGGAGGATATAGGGAGATGATTTATCATTCAGGGTGTGCTCCAAAGGCACCCAACATTACTCACCTTCTCATGGCATGTGAGGAGACTATGGAAGCAGGTAAGTGGTGGGAAAACCACTTACCATATCATTATCTGAGGTATTCAGGAGATATACTGCGCTGGTTCCACATGTGGGACTATGATCCACCTCCATTACTACACATGGTAGCTTATGTGTCCTTGGTTTTGATCCCATACATTGATGATGTTCTTATTCTTATTATGGGAATGAATGGAGGAAGGAAGGGAGGAGTGAACATGCCCTTTGGGAGAGAGATTATCCATGTTTCTTATGCTTCATGTTTCAGGGATGACATTGGGAAAACCATGATTGCTTCATTGGGTATTTTTATTCCTTGTGGGATGATTCAATTGCATCTCAGGAGAACTTGGGAGGAGCACTTCATGGAGGGATTGATTGGGAGACACTTGGTATATGAGGAGAACTTATCACATAGAGGTGTCACCAAGGAAGGAGGAGAAGAGTTGAAATAGTCACCTTTACAGTTTCTTGAGGACAAGCAACATTTAGGAGGGGATGACTGTAATATTCCCAATTAGTCATGAGCTAGTTGGAATATTAATTTTTTCTTTTGCTTCTTAATTTGATGAATAAGAGGGTATGGAGACCTATAAATATCCTTAGTAGGAATAAAATAACTGTTAATGTGAAAGGAGATCACTTTAGTGGCTTGATAAATCACCCTTATGTGTGAAAAGGGGCTAGAGCATGTAGATTGGGTCAACTTTGATGAAATCAACAACACTGTCATGGAGGAGTGGAATTCATTATGGGACAACACAATTTTGGAGGGAGAATCCATACATGGAATTAGTAGCTTTAATAAGTGGGGCCAAGGGTGAGGAATCTTACCACTTATATAAGGAAGGGGATAGTAGCCATAGAGGATATATTGTATATTATTATTTTGATATGGTCTGTTAGGACTTGTTTGTTCTCTTCAACTGTTTATGTAAGATTGTAGTGCTGTTTAGCACAGGGTGTTCCCGAGCAGGAATACCACCTTCATCCTCGGGAGACTTCGAGTTCCTACAATGGAGAAGTGATTGCACTTCATTCCACATTCAGGAATCAAGCCAAATCTGCAATATTATGGTACAACACAGTTCCTGTTGAGGTTGTGTTGTGTTGCAGGGCTGAAGTTGTGGAGAGTTGATTTGGGTGATTTCTGAGCTGTTTGTAGTGGAGGAAGGTTTCATTTTATTGGGAGGCTAGTGAGGAATGCCCTTGAGCCTTATCGCAACATTTGACATCAGGCCACACTATAATTTTCCCCTACAACGCAGTTTCTATCTTGGATTGCGTTATTTTAGGGAGGAGTTATAGGGGTGGTTTCAGTACACCATCTGGAGAGGAGGTTTTCTAGTGAAGGGATAAGCCTTTCATCTAGGAATTCTATTGGAGGAGGCTATTTTCTATCCCATATCATATCAACCACATCTTTCAAGCTGTATTTTTGCATTGAATCTTCAACCCTAGGGCTTTGGTTCATTTCTTGTATATTGGTGTATTTCAGAAAACCCTCTTGGGTTCTTTGTTGGAGGTTGTATAGAGCCTTGATCTTCATTTTACATTATATTTGAGGCATATATCAACCATTTGATATTTTGTATGTTCATTTTCTGTAGCAGAGCTCCTATGACTGCGCTGTAGCAGTCTTCCGACATTTTTATATAGTAGTAGCACCTCATTCTTCAGGGATTTCTTTATTGGAGGCTTGTTGATTCATGTTGTATGTTTTTTGGCCCATTATATTATACATGTTTTCTGCTGTTATTATTAATATAAATGCTCCATATTGGTCTCCATTATTGATGTGATGTTTTACACTTCTTTTTAAATAATTTTGTTCTATATTCATGATTTTCCCATTTGGGAATATTACATATAATGCATGCATATTTAACATCTCATTTAATTTAATATCTTATTGTGAAAAGGGAAAATTCTAAAACTATGTTGAAATTATAGAGAGTGGAAAGGATTATCGAAAAATTGAAAATAGATAATCAAAACCCAAAGAAAAGAAAATTTCCAAAACGAGAAATACAATGTTGTGAATGGAAAGGATAAATTCATTAATAATGAGGTCAATTACCTCTTCTCTGGTATTATGAGTACAATTCAAAGTTTTACACATAGTATCAAAATTTTTATTTAGTTCAGTATGAAGGTACTGAATGTATAAAGGATAGTTGTATGAATTACAACGATTCCGTTTACAAACATGTGTGTCGAGAAGTAAGAACATAGCTCTAGTTCGCCTCGCGAACAAATTTGTTAAATTAACCCATTCAGATCAGTAGAGAAATCATTGGTGAAATTCCCAATAGGCATAAGAGGAATGAAACGATGAAATGGATGCTGTGAAGATGAAAAGAAATGACGGTGGAAAATATAATCAAACATAAAGGAACAATGTGAAAAAATCACCGGGTAATTACCCAAGAGGATTCGATGACACAGTGAGAGTGAATATCGACTCTCTGGTGTAAGGTGAATTTGATAGCAGTAAAACCATTAAAATACGTTACAATTAAACCTCAGCCAAATTCATTCATACTGTACCAAACAAAAATGGTATTTACCAATTCGTACATAAGAGTGGAGATCTTAAATTGATTATCAAACACAGACATACGAACTAGCTAATTCACAGTAAATCGATTTCGAGAGGAAAGTGGAATATCAAGGAGAAATTGATCCAACAAAACTATATCAAAATTTATACAAATTAATATTAAAACAAATTTATATATTAGTGAAATTGAAACCAGATTTGGGGAAAATCTAGACTACATTCTAACTAGAAACGTATATAATTATGAATCAAAATCTTCAGTCTCAGAAAGAGAAGTAGAAGTGAAATCATGGTAAAAACCTTCATTGCATAATAAAGTGAAAGTATGGGTTATAAGATTTAATAACTTACCAAAATTTGGAGACGATAGAAAACGTCTGTTGTTGGAAGAAGACATTGTAGGAGGGACTACAAATAGTATCCCTGCAACAAAAAAATCGAATGAGGATGCAGATTGAAAACAAGAAAGAGAAAATTTAAATAGCCTTCTAAGGGTAATATAACTCCATATATAAATTCTATGTTTCAATACTAATACTCATAGGATAAATACATGCAGAGGTAAATAGACTTACCAACGATGGTGGGTTGAAGGCATGCCACAAGGAAGTCATCTCTAAGAGGTCTCACCACACATAACTCAAGCCAAGGAACTAAAAATAAGAGAGAATCCCTCTGCTATCATTGAAAAAAATGACAAACAAAGAAATAGTGTCGAAAACCCTAACCTAAATCCTTTTGACAGAGAGGTGAAATACCATTGAAATCCACATCGTCAAATGAAAAACCAAATCGACCTTATTGTAATATCCCTATTTTTACTCCTTTATTAGACAGTTGAAAATCCTAAAGGATGAGTGAACCTAAATGAAAACAATATTTGTGGACATATTATATTTTTAAATTTTAAAAATGTGGAATTTTAATTATTGTGCAAAGACTAGAGTATATTGGAGACGAGGATTTCAAGTCCATGAGGATGGAATTATATCCAAAGAATTTTCCAAATTTTCCAAAAAACCTTGAAGAAAATAAAATAAACTTAAAATATTAGATTGGAGATAAAAAAGTAAAAGATACCTTAGTAAAGTGGAAAGTTACTGAGAAGAGGTGAAATAAAACTAGAAAGAGGGAAAAGCTAGTTTTAAAGTACTTTTGTGGAAAAAAAAGAAGTAAATGTTGGGAAATATACTCAGAGGGGGGGTGAATCAGTATTTGGAGATGACTGAAAACTTTTTACTTTTTCTTTCTCTTAAACCCATACGCTACTTTACTGAACCCAACTCGCGTATACACGCGGATATCCTTAAGAAAACTTGCGTATGTCCAGAGATCTTATTATGCATTTGATTCTTTACTTAGATCATTGCATCATTCATTCATCAGATGTTTAGTAAGCATGTTCAGTAATAACAGAATAAACCATCACACATAAGCAACACACATGAACACTAGTATTTAAGGTGGAAACCCAATTTGGGAGAAAACCACCGCTGTTGTCATCTTTGTCTTCAATATTTATTATAAAGAAAACTTCTTACAATGTTGTACTGGCACAGACTCATACCAACACGCAGGCACCCACCTGCAGAAGGCTGCAACCTTCTCTCGTTCTCCAGCCACTACTGGAAGGGAGCTACTACCCCCTGCTCTCGTTTACCAGCCTCTCCTGGAAGGGAGCTACTACCCCCTGCTCTCGTTTACCAGCTACCACTGGAAGGGAGCTACAACCCCCTCAATGAAGGCTTCGATGCTTAGCACCACTGCGGACCACGTTTCATCAATTTTCATACTCGATCAAACAGCTTCCACACAACATACCTTGTAGGCCTCTTTTCATCAGATTTTCAGACTGGACCCACTCCACACATTTAGTCTCAACATACATCAAACTGAAACTTATAACCCCATCAATTCATGCATTGAATCATCAACCAATCAACCAACAACTTGATCCATAATCAGCAGCATAATCAACATTCAAACAACCCAGATCTGTATGAACACATCATTGACAGATAGCAGTAAAAAAACAAAACTGATCAGAAATTTCATTTCACACACTTCAGCAAAACCCTATATTCCATACGTGATTTTACTTCACTGAACCTGCGTATATACGCACTTTCACAGAGACAAACCTGCGTATAAATCTGCACATATTTCAAGACTAACCTCATATTTCATACACGCTTTTGTTGAAACCAACCCGCGTATATTCGCGCTTTCTCTACCACGAACTTGCGTATAGATCTGCAAACATTGTAGGGCTGCACAACTCTTCAGAATAGATAAATAGCTTAGATATTACCCTTCACTTCAGCAAATATTTTCCAGATCACAGATCTAAACATTCCATAAACAGATCTAGAAAATACATAGTCATTTCAGATCTAGAGATCCCTCTTCATCATTTTCTTCATAGGTGCATTATTAATTCAGATCAATCAATAAAATGTTACCCATTCCATGTAGATATACTTCAGAGTAAAGTATTCATTAAAACCCAGACCTTTTTCACTCTCTTGCACTATGATCTTCTTCTCCTTATATAGATTTAGCCTTTGTCAATACCATGAGTCAAAACTACTCAACCGCTGATGGTATTCCTGGATGGGATCAAATAGATAATCCAGCGCTCAATACTATGGGCCAATACCATGGTCATGTCCCTTGGTTTTATAGATTTAGAGCGCAAATAGGCATACGCTACTTGGTATGTACTTTTCCGCGTACATACGCTACTTTGCCTTTACAAACCCACGTATGCTTTGTGACATATCTTATTCATCATTATTCTGGCACTTACTGGAATTTATTTCTTTGTTACTTCTGAACTAATCTGTAGTTGCATCATCCTTACATATTTAACACATAGGTTGCTTATCATAGGCAACTGATCAAGTATTTTTCCATCAAGGACAACTTCATCAAGTAGGTTGCCATCAAGGACAACACATTGCATCATATTGCCAACAGTAAATCCTAGGAAAAAAGGAAAACAACATCTTGATTTAGCTGGATGAAATTATGGAAACATGCTGAAGGGAAATCAAGCTTAAATAAGCCATTCATTTGTAGACAAGAGGTTGTCTACACTTTGGAGGAATTGGTCTCTGCTCAGGGGGAGTTGTGGAGAGAAAGCTCAAGGTTGGGTGGCAAATAGTCTTACCAAAATTGGTATGCACAAGTAATTTAATTCATTCTTATGAAATTTTTATGATGATGAAAGTTAGACTAATGAGGATTTATGTAGAAGAGTTGGAATTTATCTTTTTGTATTAAATTATACTTCAATTAGAAGAGGGGGAAATTAGTTGTTCTGAATTATTAATTTCTATAGAAATTTGATTTATATAGTCTGATGTATTTAACAGAACATACTATATTAGATATAGTTAGCTATGTATAGTTACATAGACAATTGAAATTAGTAAACCAGCACACATAATTTCTAAAGCCATGTAGTAGGGTTTAAATATGTTTCTATGTTGTAAACATATAAATTTTATGCACATAAATTATATAAATACATGTGGAATGGAGGAAGAATAATGTATTTAAAAATTGTGTAATAAAACATTGAACATAAATATATGTACAAAAAGATAATTGTTTATCTCCTAGAAAGTATGATTATACAAATCAATTTTAAACACTCTGTTGTGTAGTAACCAGAGGGTTACATATGGTCATTCATTCTTTTATTGACTAAGGAATTAAATATGCAATACATAATAAAGTACTAGAGGATAGTACAAGAACAAAATAGTGCAATGAAGTAGACCAGTATATTGCCAATGATTTATAAAAATGAATGATTATTATTATAAACATAGCATAACCATTATATTATCGATGATAGAAATTTCATTACAATCTATCACAAAATTCTTGACAAAGTCCATGATCCTATATAAATAATTACAAAAATTATAGATCGGGACATAGCTCTGAATTCATGAGAGTGAATTATATAGATGATATGGACCAACCTGTACATAGAAGAAAGACAATTACACTGTCAAGGAATGACAAAATTGTTTGTTCAAAATTTAGGAATGATAAAAGCAATGAAGAGAAATACTTGCATAAAAATAACATACACAAAGTTTAGTATATGTGGATAAAATAAACGAAATAATTTCCATAAATTTACTAAGGTAATTGGAATGGAATTATTACCTTGTTATCCCATTATAAATATTGGAATCATCCCTGCACTTATAGATATAATTGAATGAGTTCATGCATGTAAATGAACAAGAAAATAATGTGGAAGATGTATGAGAATATAAAACAGAAATTACCTGTAATCGGATAGACAAGGTATTTACTGGGATTCTGTAAAAATATTGTTGGAAGAAAAAAGTTTTTGTACAATGTAATTATTTTATTCATTTGATGAAATTAATAAAATAATCATTTCTAATTAAGAGAAGAATGAAAACTCTCTTATAAATCAACTTACTGAACAAGTAAACAGAAATATAACTAATTAAAAATAAAAGTAGAATTATGTAGAATAATAAAAATTTATTCTAATTATATATCTGTGGATATATAAATGAAAATAATTGATTCAAACTATAAAGATAATTAAAACCCAATTCTAACAAATGAGCTAAACAACCAAATTCATACTTGACTGAATTAGAGTATGAAAAAAATGAAAGAGACTGTACTAACATAAGTGCGAGTTTGTATTGTTAAGAAATATGATAAATTTTATACTAAATTGAAATTCGTTTCATATAGTAGGGTTACAGTGACCAGTAGCCATTCAAATATCTTTGAGGAAAAACAATGCAAGGCTTCGTTAGAATGCAAAACTAATATAGAACATAATTGTTCTACTATCCAACGAAGGATTGGAATTAGGATAAATTTATTCATAATGGAGGAAAAAGAATTATAATTGAATAAATGAACTTTGGTATTATCAATATAGGTTCTCTGTCAATTTCTCAGAAAACTGAAATTAGCACACATTAATGCGAGGTGAAGGGGATTGCCTATCTAAGAAAAACCCAACAGAGAAAAATAATTCATTCATCATAAAATAACTTAAGAATAATATCTATGGTAGAACATAAATCGATTTGGGACAAATCTATTTCATAAACCCAATGATAAATGATTGAAATCAAAACCCAATCACTACAAAAACGATGGGATTGAATAATCGAATTGAAACAAAATTTGTGCCCTGAAGTAACTATGTCGAGACACACAAAGAGAGATGTTTCAAAGAACATAGGCATTAGAATGATAGTCTGTCTTTGTTCTAAATGAAAATTAACTTCAGGAATTCCTCACAGAATTATTAGAATGAAATTAAAAACGACTTGAATACCATATTGACAAAGTCCACAGAGGTAAAATTTGTTCTTCATAAAATGAGGGCTTTAGAATTTTATTACTTGGGATTTTTAAAATAAAATTTCCCTAGAAGGGTGAGGAAAGAAGTTACCTCTCCAATCAAAAAACAAAAAACAGAATTAGTTAACATAAGATAATTAAAATATGGAAATCGAAAACTTAGAACAATGGCAGTAGGAAAAGTAAACACTGAATAAAATATTACGAGAGGGAGTCAGTTTTCATAAGCCAGGAAAGAGGAGCTGTAAAATGACATAAAGGTTTAGATGGAAGGCCAGATCCGAGACCTTTGGTGGTAGACTAAACGAAAATGAAATCAGAACCCTAACCTGCCTTCGCAAAACCAAACACATGGGTGGAGGGAAAGTATACGGATCAATCCTCACCGTAAACGTGTCAAAAATCCATCCCACAATAGATCGAAAATATAATAGAGGCCATGTGATTGAGTTAATTCACGAAGTGCCGCCATTAATAAGTGAAGTTATCAAACAATCTGTCCTCAAGTTATGAATACGATATAATCGAATCCTAATAACGATTGAAGAAATTAAATATGTTTAACTATGGGTTAATATATTAATTATTAAAGGTTGACATTTTAATATGTGTATCAACGTAGTATCCCGACAAAGGTATCAAAGTAAATGTGAGAAGTCAAAGTTATTAATTAGGAGCAATTTTCTAAGTAGATATAGGGTAATAGATGATATATATGATAAGAACTTCCTATACAATTATGAGTTCAACTAAGAATTTTGAATCAAGCGGAATTCTATTACGTGTATAAAAATGACGTCCTTTGAACTTAGGCTATGTGGGGAAGCAAAGATGGAATTCAAAAAATAATATAAAGTGGAGTTAGTAGGATATGGGAAGGTCATATGATATCTATAATAAAACTTATGTATATTTCATTATATTAATTATGTTGTTGATCAACGGTTGTCATTGATGTCAACCCAAGCAGCACCAGGGGCTAACCCAATATTGCATGGGAATTTTGACCTACCAAATTAATATATTCTGGGTCAATAATTCTTTTTATGGTTTCTACTTGTCGAGATGTTTCCGTTGATATATGGCACACCATGTAATTCTTCACGGTTTGAGAGATATTCATGTTTGAAGTTTGTAACCCCAGTTAGTGGGCTAAAACCCCATGGGGTTGGGGCATGGGTCATTGAAAAGTCATAATTAATATTTTCTAAGCTCCTAAAGTCCCTCCCATGGTCACTTCTTGAATCCCCTCTCAAATTAAGCATTCATATATATTGTGATCTTCATTTCCTCCTTAGGCAAGGGATTCGGCCATCTAAAACAGGTCATCGTGGAATTTTCGCTCTAAATTTTTTTCTACAAAGGCTCAGAAGCTGAAATTTTTATGAGGAGAAGCTGAAATCCTGAAAAATATACAGTAAAAATTTTAGATCAATTTGTGCAATATTTTTGGAGATATGATCTGTGGAAGTAAGGGTTTTTGCATGCTCCTGAAATTCATCTCAAAGAAGTGACCTTAGTAAAATCGTCATAACTCTCTCTCTAAGTATCGGATTGGAATTTTGTAAAAATTGGTAGATAGTGCACAGTCTGTAATTTTATCTCTATCAATTTCAGAAACAAATGAAGAAACAGTGACACATGGAACACCGTACAAGTGCGCTCTGCTGAAAGAGTCCATAATTAGGGCATTGTGAGAGCTTGGGTATAACTCTCACTTCAAGAATCCAAATTAGGTCAGAACTATGGCATTGGAAAGATGACTCAGAGGACTACTAAAGGACCGAAAATCAGATATTGAGGATCTGAAATGACAGAGATACACCAGATTAAATATCGAGCTAGTAGAAGGCAAGAAAAAGCTAGATCATGTGTTGTCAAGAGTTGCAAAGGACCAGAATTTCTACGGCAGAAAAGAAAAGCAAGGTGCAACAGAGGGTAGCATGACAAGAGCAGAAAATAAGGTGCATAACAGCAACAATAAGTTCATCATATGAAGTCTTCAAGTGGGCAGCATTGCATACAATCATTGTAAAGGTATCATTGTACTTAGTCATTGTAAATACATTATTGTACAAATTGTACTAGTGTCTATCTGCCAAGGGTTGAAGAGGCAATGATGGGAGGTCTAGGATCATCATTAGGTGGTTGTATCAAAGTTGGGGTTATGGTCTAGTATATATTCTTCTTCTACATCATTCTATATCATTGTAAAGTGGACCATTTTCCCTGGTATGGGAGTCCATTCTTCTTTTATTCTTCTATAGGGTGGTAGGGTGGTGGTAGGGTGAGTTTTAGCTCATTGGGTGTTGGGGAATCCGTTCAGTTGACTACTGAAGAATCTCGGGCATTGGAGCGTCCATCCAGTGGGAGCTGGAGAAGAATGCTTTTCTAGATTCTAGGAAGTTGGAGCTTTATTTTCAATTGGAGTTGAATATTAAAGAATTATTAGAAAAGCATTAGGTGGTTTTTGTCCCGGAGTGGGTTTTAACCTTAAAAAATGTGTACATTTGTTTTCCTCTTGTTTACTGCTATCATTGTAAAAGCACTGAAAATAATTGAAGATTAACTAATTCTCTAATTGAAAGGAATACTGATTCACCCCCCCTCTCAGTATTTCCAACAATTGGTATCAGAGCTTGGTTCCTTCAATAGCAATTTAACCGCTGGAAGGAGGTCATGGAGCATACCAAGAATGGTGTACCTCTATTCAATGAAAATAATTATGCACTCTGTAAAGGAAGAATGGAGGTCTATCTCTTGGCGCAAGGTTACGAAGAATGGGACACTGTTCAAAATGGATTTACATCAACCGCGGATGAACAAGGTAAGAAGAATTTGGTAAATGATGCAAAAGAAAAGAATATTATTATTAGTGGACTTATTGAATCTGCTTATCATAAAGTGTTGGGTTGTAAAACTACCAAAAATGTGTGGGACAAGCTTGAGAATATATATGCAGGTGACTCAAACGTCAAAGAAGCAAAGCTTCAAATCTATAGAGCAAAATTTGAGCAACTCAGAATGAAAGAAGATTACAACATTGCTGCATACTTCCAATACATTGATGAAATAACCAATACTTTGGAAGGATTGAGAGAGCCAGTTGACGAGAAGACTATTATACGGAAGATTCTTAGAACGTTACCAGGGAGATTCAACCCAAAGGTATCGGTCTTAGAATACAGTGAAAATCTGGACAAACTCAGCAAGGAAGAATTACATGGAGTTCTCATAGCATATGAAATGAGACTTGATGAAGAAAAGGGTACTTCAAATCTAGAAACTGCGTTCGTTGCATCTAATCAAACCAATAAGGACAAACAACCTTCAATTGAAATGACATGCACTTGCAAGTGTGAAGAAAAGGGAGATGATGGAGAAGGTCTTTCAGATGAAGAATATGCTTACTTTACGAGAAAACTAAAACCTGGTAAGGGAAAATTCAAAGGTAAAATTCCATTGATATGTTTTGGTTGTGGTGAGGTTGGGAATTTCATAGCAAAATGTCCGAACAAAAGTGATGGAAACTCAAAAGGAAAGAAAGGCTTTAAGAAATTCAACAAGCAAGGAAAAAAGAAAGGATCCAAAAGGAACTTTCTCTCTAAAGAAGATAGCTCATCATCCGATGAAGAAAGTGACAGCAAAGAAGAAGCCAATGAGAAAGTATTGTTTATGGCCAAGCACAATAAAAAAGAAGTATCAAACAATGAAGAAGAAGGGTTGACCATAGAAGAATTTTATGAGGAGGCAATCAAGCTTATAAAAGAGCTCAATGCTGAGAAGATCCGTTCCAACACTCTTGAAGAACAAGTTCAAGGTCTCAAAATTGAGGTTGAAGAACATAAATGTATTGAAGAGTCACTTCAAAAGAAGTTGGAAGAAAGCAACCAAGAAAGGGAAGCATTAGAAGCCGAAGTAGTCTCGCTGCGTAAGGAAGTGAAGAAGGGAAAAACTGTCCAAAACTATTCCAACAGCTCAAGGGCATTGGAAGAACTCATCAACAATCAATGATCTTACAACGACAGAACTGGCCTCGGTTACAAAGAAGAAGAAGTAGGACCTTCTACAACAAAATACAATGAACCTATGAGATCTGACATACATGAAGACTTCATTGGACAAGATTCGCAAGCACATCCTTGGAAGACGATTCCTCGATGAATATTTTCATCCAGGTACCAACATATTTTTCATGGCTATTGTTATTCATGTGGAAAATTTGGTCATAAAGTTGTAGAATGTCGCACGTACCCTATGAACCAATACAATTCCAAGAGATTCTTCAAATATGAACCTCCTAGGGCTCAACGAAACATCAATAGATTTGAACATTTAAGAAATAATTTGGAATGTTACAAATATCAGAAATTTGGATACATAGCCAGAAACTGCAGACTTGTAAATCCTCCAGAAGAATCTTTGAAGCCACAGAATGAATGAACATGGAAGAAGAAGAAGACTGATAATTGTGCTCTCGCTCTCAAGGCTCAAAAAAGGAAAGATGTGTGGTATGTTGACAGTGGTTGCTCAACGCATATGAATCGAGATAGAAGGAAATTCATATCTCTGAAAGAGAAGAAGGATGGAACCATATCCTTTGGAAATGATGGATCTTCAAATGTTATAGGATCAGGTACCATCACTCTCAGAAGCAAAGATGTTATAGCCAAGAATGCTCTATTGGTCGAAAACATGAATCACAATCTGCTCAGTGTTGGACAAATGTGTGATCAAGGACACACAATGCTATTCAACTCCACAAAATGTGAAATCAGGAAAGGCAGGTATGGTAAAATTGTGGCTACAACAAGTCGAGCTCCAAACGACATATATGTTCTGGATGAAGCAAATAAAGCATGTCTATTAGCTCAAGAAGATGAAAGTTGGTTATGGCACAAACGAATGGGTCACATAAAATTTGACAATCTTGTCAGGATAAGAAAAAGGGAAGCAATACGAGAAATGCCAAAAATCTCAAAACCTTCCAACACACTATGCGAGGCATGTCGACATGGAAAGCAGACAAAATTCCAATTTAAAACAAAAGAACACTTTTCATCACATCCATTGGAATTGATACATACTGATCTATGTGGTCCTGTGAGAACAAAAGGCCTAGATGGAGAATTATATTTCATGTTAATGATATATGACTATACTAGGATGACAACCGTCAGTTTCCTAAAGAAAAAATATGAAGCATTTGAGTGCTTTAAGATCTACAAGGAGTTGGTTGAAAATGAAACTGATTTGAAAATAAAGTGTTTAAGATCAGATAATCATTGGAGAATTTAATTCTAAATTATTTCAGCAATACTGTGATGAAAATGGAATAAAAAGGAATTTTTCAACAACACGAACACCTCAGCAAAATGGAGTTGCTGAAAGAAAGAATAGAACTATACAAGAAATGGGTAGAACAATGTTGAAGGACTCAAAATTGGATGAAAAATTCTGGGTTCAAGCTGTTGATACGACAGTCTTCATTATCAACCGAAGTCTTCTCAGAAATAATTGCAACAAGACTTCATATGAATTATGGAAAGGAAAACCAGCTAATGTAAAATATTTCAGAATCTTCGAAAGCAAATGTTATATCAAAAGAGAAGATCAAAATTTGGGTAAGTTTGAATCACATGTTGATGAAGGTATCTTTGCTGGTTACTCACGCAAAAGAAAGGCCTATAAATGCTATAATCTAAGACGAAAACGGATAGTGGAGAGCATAAATCTTACATTTGACGAAGATGGTGTTCTAGCGAGTAATGATGAAGATATAGAATCTTTGAAACTTGAGACAGAGGCTGAAAAAGACACAGATAAAATTGTAGAACAAGAAGAAACTATCAACGAGGAAGAAGTAAACAATGATCATCAAGATATACCAGAAAAACAACAAGAAGCTCCTCCAAGGAGAACAAAAGAGTGGATTCAGAAGAACCATCCATCAAATAAAATCATTGGTGACATAAATGAAGGTCGAAAGCTTCGTTCATCACAACAAGCTCACGTTGATTTTCTAGCAACCTTTGAGTCTAGTAGTTTTGAGGAACCTAGCCAAAATAAACATTGGTTAGCAGCTATGAATGAAGAATTGGATCAAATTGAGAAGAATAACACCTAGGAATTAGGTCCACGGCCAAAAGATAGAAATTTCATTGGGACTAAATGGGTGTTTAGGAACAAATTGAATGAAGATGGGCAAGTTACCAGAAACAAAGCAAGATTGGTTTGCAAAGGCTATGCACAATTGGAAGGAATTGATTTCGACGAAACATTTGCACCAGTTGCCAGAATGGAAGCCATCTGAATGTTTCTCGCCTATGCATGTTCAAGAAAAATCAAAGTCTACCAAATGGATGTTAAGTCAACAATTATGAATGGAGAATTACAAGAAGAAGTTTACATCGAACAACCTGAAGGTTTTCTACTATCACAAAAGGAAGACTATGTCTACAGGTTAAAGAAGGCTCTATATTGTCTCAAGCAGGCTCCCAGAGCATGGTATGCTCGTCTTGATGGATATCTACGTCAACAACGGTTCAAGAAAGGTAATGTTGATAGCAATCTCTATGTACAAATAGATAAAGATAATTTAACAATTGTTGAGGTATATGTGGATGATATAATATTTGGTAGCAATGATGATCGACTAAGTAAGAACTTTTCTACAAAGATGCAAAGTGAGTTTGAGCTGTCTTTACTTGGTGAGTTGACATACTTCTTAGGGCTTCAAATATCTCAACAAGAGAAAGGAATATTTATATGTCAAGCCAACTACATATAGGAAATGCTCAAGAAATTCAAAATGGAAGATTGCAAACCCGTCCTTACTCCAATGGTAACAGGTTGCAGATTGAGCATAGAAGACTCATCTAATGATGTGGATCAGAATTTGTACAGATCTATGATTGGTAGTCTTCTATATGTAACAACCTCTCGGCCAGATGTTATGCAAGCAGTTGGACAAGTAGCAAGATTCCAAGCAGCACCAAAAGAATCACATATTATTGTCGTCAAAATAATTCTTCGATATCTAAAGGGCATAGAAGAATATGGCTTGTGGTATCCCAAGGGTAACAATCTCATTATTCAAGCCTTTAAAGATGTAGATTGGGCAGGAAGCGTTGATGATCGTAAGAGTACCAGTGGAGCAGCATTCTATCTAGGTGGCTGTCTCGTATCATGGTTGAGCAAAAAGCAAACTTCAATCTCGTTATCTACAGCGGAAGCAGAATACATTGCAGTACCATCATGTTGTACTCAATTTATTTGGATGAAACAAAATTTGCAAGATCTTCAAGTGCAATTCAGTGAGCCTATTCCCATATTCTGTGACAACACTAGTTCCATCAGCATCTCCAAGAATCCTGTCATGCATTAAAAAACAAAACACATTCCGATCAAATATCATTTTGTTAGAGAACAAGTCGCTGAAAATAATATCAAACTTGAGTATGTTTGTACAAAAGAACAAATTGCTGATATCTTCACTAAACCTTTACCTCATGAAGCATTTTAATATTCACAAAGCTTGATTTCTTGTTCTCATTATTATATTTTCTCTTTTCAAGAATATATAAAGCGGGAGTGAAGTGTGTACGCTTCTTGTGATGGTTGTGTGTCAGCGGGAGTGGAAGTGTGTACAGGTCCACAGGATGGTTGTGTTTCAGGGGAAGCTACCCTTTTCCATTGATGTCAAAGTGGGAGAGAATGTTGCAGGAAGAGGTGTCATGATCGCAGGGGGAGTACTTGTGTTGCCATCAATGCCAAAGGGGGAGATTGTTGATCAGCGGTTGTCATTGATGTCAACCCAAGCAGCACTAGGGGCTAACCCAATATTGCATGGGAATTTTAACATACCAAATTAATATATTCTGGGTCAATAATTTTTTTTATTGTTTCTAATTGTCGAGATGTTTCTGTTGATATATGGCACGCCATGTAATTCTTCACGGTTTGAGAGATATTCATGTTTGAAGTTTGTAACCCCAGTTAGTGGGCTAAAACCCCATGCTGTTGGGGCATGGGTCATTGAAAAGTCATAATTAATATTTTCTAAGCTCCTAAAATCCCTCCCACATTCACTTGTTGAAGCCCCACTCAACTTAAGCATTCATATATATTGTGATCTTCATTTCCTCCTTAGGCAAGGGATTCGGCCATCTAAAACAGGTCATCGTGGAATTTTCGCTCTAATTTTTTTTCTGCAAAGGCTCAGAAGCTGAAATTTTTATGAGGTGAAGCCAAAAGCCTGAGGACGCTGCAGAAAAAATTTCAGATCAAGTTACACAACATGTTTTGAGATATGATCTGTGGAAGTAATGGTTTTTGAAGGCTCCTGAAATTCATCTCAAAGAAGTGACCTTGGTAAAATCCTCATAAATCTCTCTCTGAGTATCAGATTTGAATTTCGTAAAAAGTGGCATATAGTGCACATTCTTTAATTTTTTCTCTATAAATTTCAAAAAAAAATGAAGAAATAGTGACACATGGCACTCCGTAGAAGTGCGCTCTGTTGAAACAATCCATAATTAGGGCATTGTGAGAGATTGGGTATAACTCTCTCTTCAAGAATCCAAATTGGGTCAGACCTGTGGCATTGGAAATTTGACTCAGAGGACTACTACAGGAATAAAAATTAGATATTGAGAATCTGAAATGACAGAGTTACACCAGATTCAATATCAAGCTAGTAGAAGGCAAGAAAAAGCTAGATCATGTGTTGTCAAGGGTTGCAAAGGACCAGACTTTCTATGGCAGAAAAGCAAAGCAAGGTGCAGCAGAGGGTAGCATGACAAGAGCAGCAACTAAGGTGCATAACAACAGCAATAAGTTCATCATATGAAGTCTTCAAGTGGGCAACATTGCATACAATCATTGTAAAGCTATCATTGTACTTAGTCATTGTAAATACATTATTGTACAAACTGTACTAGTGTCTATCTGCCAAGGGTTGAAGAGGCAATGTTGGGAGGTCTAGGATCATCGTTAGGTGGTTGTATCAAAGTTGGGGTTATGGTATAGTATATATTCTTCTTCTACATCATTCTATATCATTGTAAAGTGGACCATTTTCCCTGGTACGGGAGTCCATTCTTCTTTTATTCTTCTATAGGGTGGTAGGGTGGTGCTAGGGTGAGTTGTAGCTCATTGGGTGTTGGGGCATCCGTTCAGTTGACTACTGAAGAATCTCAGGCGTTGGAGCATCCATCCAGTGGGAGCTGGAGAAGAATGCTTTTCTAGATTCTAGGAAGTTGGAGCTTTATTTTCAATTGGAGTTGAATATTAAAGAATTATTAGAAAAGCATTCAGGTGGTTTTTGTCCCTGAGAGGGTTTCCACCTTAAAAACTATGTGCACTTATGTTCCTTTTTTTTACTGCTATCATTGTAAAAAAACTGATAGTAATTGAAGATTAACTAATGCTCTTAGCAATGGCGGCATCGATTCACCCCTCTGGCTTGTCCTAAATAATTAGTATCAAAGCTGTTCCTTCAATAGCGCTAATGAAATTGGACAGGTCATGGAGCATACCAAGAATGGTACCTCTATTCAATGAAAATATTTGTGTAACTAGAAAGGAATAATGGAGGTTCATCTCTTGGTGCAAGGTTGACAAGAATGACACCGTTCAAAATGGATTTACATCAACCGGGCAGAGAACAAGGTAAGAAGAATTTGTAAATGATGCAAAAGCAAAGAATATTATTAGTGGACTTATTGAATCTACTTATCATAAGGTGTTGGGTTGTAAAACCGCCAAAAATGTATGGGACGAGCTTGAGAATATATATGCAGGTGACTCAAATGTCAAAGAAGCAAAGCTTCAAATCTATAGAGCAAAATTTGAGCAACTCAGAATGAAAGAAGATTGGAACATTGCTGCATACTTCCAATACGTTGATGAAATAACCAATACTATGGAAGGATTGGGAGAGCCAGTTGACGATAAGACTATTATACGGAAGATTCTTAGAACGTTACCAGGGAGATTCAACCCAAAGGTATCGGTCTTATAATACAGTGAAAATCTGGACAAACTCAGCAAGGAAGAATTACATGGAGTTCTCATAGCATATGAAATGAGACTTGATGAAGAAAAGGGTACTACAAATCTAGAAATGCGTTCGTTGCATCTAAGCAAACCAATAAGTACAAACAACCTTAAATTGAAATGACATGCACCTGCAAGTGTGAAGAAAAGGGAGATGATGGAGAAGGTCTTTTAGATGAAGAATATGCTTACTTTACAAGAAAACTAAAACCTGGTAAGGTAAAATTCAAAGGTAAAATTCCATTAATATGTTTTGGTTGTGGTGAGGTTGGGCATTTCGTAGCGAAATGTCCGAACAAAAGTGATGGAAACTCAAAAGGAAAGAAAGGCTTTAAGAATTTCAACAAGCAAGGCAAAAATAAAGGATCAAAAAGGAACTTTCTCTCTAAAGAAGATAGCTCCTCATCCGATGAAGAAAGTGACAGCAAAGAAGAAGACAATGAGAAAGTATTGTTTATGGCCAAGCACAATAAACAAAAAGTGTCAAACAATGAAGAAGAAGGGTTGACCATAGAAGAATATTATGAGGAGGCAATCAAGCTTATAAAAGAGCTCAACGCTGAGAAGATCCGTTCCAACACTCTTAAAGAACAAGTTCAAGGTCTTAGAATTGAGGTTGAAGAACACAAATGTATTGAAGAGTCACTTCAAAATAAGTTGGAAGAAAGCAAGCAAGAAAGGGAAGCATTAGAAGTCGAAGTAGTCTCGCTGCGTAAGGAAGTGAAGAAGGGAAAAACTATCCAAAACTATGCCAACAGCTCAAGGGCATTGGAAGAACTCATCAACAATCAAGGATCTTACAACGAAAGAACTGGTCTCGGTTACGAATAAGAAGAAGCAGAACATTCTACAACAAAATACAATGAACCTATGAGATCTGACATACATGAAGACTTCATTGGACAAGATTCACAAGCACATCCTTGGAAGACGATTCCTCGATGAAGATTTTCATCCAGGTACCAACATATTTTTCATGGCTATTGTTATTCATGTGGAAAATTTGGTCATAAAGCTATAGAATGTCGCACGTACCCTATGAACCAATACAATTCCAAAAGATTCTTCAAATATGAACCTCCCAGGGCTCAACGAAACATCAATAGATTTGAAAATTTAAGAAATAATTTGGAATGTTACAAATGTCAGAACTTTGAACACACAGCCAGAAAATGCAGACTTGAAAATCCTCCAGAAGAATCTTCGAAGCCACAGAATGAACGAACATGGAAGAAGAAGAAGACTGATAATTGTGCTCTCTCTCTCAAGGCTCAAAAAAGGAAAGATGTGTGGTATGTTGAGAGCGGTTGCTCAACGCATATGACTGGAGATAGAAGGAAATTCGTTCTTTGAAAGAGAAGAAGGATGGAACCATATCCTTTGGAAATGATGGATCTTCTAATGTTATAGGATCAGGTATTGTCACTCTCGGAAGCAAAGATGTTATAGCCAAGAATGTTCTATTGGTCGAAAACATGAATCAAAATCTGCTCAGTGTTGGACAGATGTGTGATCAAGGACACACAATGCTATTCAACTCCACAAAATGTGAAATTAGGAAAGGCAGGTATGGTAAAATTGTGGCTACAGCAAGTCGAGCTCCAAACGACATATATGTTTTGGATGAAGCAACTAAAGTATGTCTACTAGCTAAAGAAGATGAAAGTTGGTTATGGCACAAACGAATGGGTCACATAAACTTTGACAATCTTTTCAGGATAAGCAAAAAGGAAGCAGTATGAGAAATGCCGAAAATCTCAAAACCTTCCAACACACTATGTGAGGCATGTCGGCATGGCAAGGAGACAAAATTCCAATTTAAAACAAAAGAACACTTTTCATCACATCCATTGGAATTGATACATACTGATCTATGCGGTCCTGTGAGAACAAAAGGCTTAGATGGAGAATTATATTTCATGTTAATGATAGATGACTATACCAGGATGATAGTCGTCAGTTTCCTAAAGAAAAAATCTGAGGAATTTGAGTGGATTAAGATCTACAAGGATTTGGTTGAAAATTAAACTGATTTGAAAATAAAGTGTTTAAGATCAGATAATGGTGGAGAATTCACTTCTAAATTATTTCAGCAATACTGTGACGAAAATGGAATAAAAAGGAAATTGTCAAAAGCACGAACACCTCATCAAAATGGAGTTGCTGAAGAAAGAATAGAACTGTAAAGGAAATGGGTAGAACAATGTTGAAGGACTCAAAATTGTATGAAAAATTCTGGGTTCAAGCGATTGATACGACAGTCTTCATTATCAACCGAATTCTTCTCAGAAATAATTTCAACAAGACTTTATATGAATTATGGAAAGGAAAACTAGCTAATGTAAAATATTTCAGAATCTTCGGAAGCAAATGTTATATCAAAAGAGAAGATCAAAATTTGGGTAAGTTTGAATCACGTGTTGATGAAGGTATCTTTGTTGGTTACTCACGCAAAAGAAAGGCCTATAAATGCTATAATCTAAGACAAAAATAGATAGTGGAGAGCATAAATCTTACATTTGACGAAGATGGTGTTCTAGCGAGTAATGATGAAGATCTAGAATCTTTGAAACTTGAGACAGAGGCTGAAAAATACACAGATAAAATTGTAGAACAAGAAGCAACTATCAATGAGGAAGAAGTAAACAATGATCATCAAGATATACCAAAACAACAATAAGAAGCTCCTCCAAGGAGAACAAAAGAGTGGATTCAAAAGAACCATCCATCAAATCAAATCATTGGTGACATAAATGAAGGTTGACAGCTTCGTTCATCACAACAAGCTCACGTTGCTTTTCTAGCAACCTTTTAGCCTAGTAGTTTTGAGGAAGATAGGAAAAATGAACATTGGGTAGCAGCTATGGATGAAGAATTGAATCAAATTGAGAAGATTAACACCTGGGAATTAGTTCCACGACCAAAAGATAAAAATGTCATTGGGACTAAATGGGTGTTCAGGAAAAAATTGAATGAAGATGGGCAGGTTACCAGAAACAAAGCAAGATTGGTTTGCCAAGGCTATGCACAAGTGGAAGGAATTGATTTCAACGAAACATTTGCACCAGTTGCCAGAATGGAAGCCATCCGAATGTTTCTCGCCTATGCATGTTCAAGAAAAATCAAAGTCTACCAAATGGATGTTAAGTCAACATTTCTAAATGGAGAATTAGAAGAAGAAGTTTACATCGAACAACCTGAAGGTTTTCTACTATCACAAAAAGAAGACTATGTTTGCAGGTTAAAGAAGGCTCTATATGGTCTCAAGCAGGCTCCCAGAGCATGGTATGCTCGTCTTGATGGATATCTACGCCAACAAGGGTTCAAGAAAGGTACTGTTGATAGCAATCTTTATGTACAAATAGATAAATATAATTTAACAATTGTTGAGGTATATGTGGATGATATAATATTTGGTAGCAATGATGATCGACTAAGTAAGAAATTTTCTACAAATATGCAAAGTGAGTTTGAGATGTCTTTACTTGGTGAGCTGACATACTTCTTAGGGCTTCAAATATCTCAACAAGAGAAAGGAATATTTATATGTCAAGCCAAGTACATCAAGGAAATGCTCAAGAAATTCAAAATGGAAGATTGCAAACCCGTCCTTACTCCAATGGTAACAGGTTGCAAATTGAGCATAGACGACTCATCTAAGGATGTGGATTAGAAGTTGTACAGATCTATGATTGGTATTCTTCTATATGTAACAGCCTCTCGGCCAGATGTTATGAAAGCAGTTAGACAAGTAGCAAGATTCCAAGCAGCACCAAAAGAATCACATATTATTGTCGTCAAAAGAATTCTTCGATATCTAAAGGGCATAGAAGAATATGGTTTGTGGTATCCCAAGGGTAACAATATCATTATTCAAGCCTTTACAGATGCAGATTGGGCAGGAAGCGTTGATGATCGTAAGAGTACTAGTGGAGCAGCATTCTATCTAGGTGGTTGTCTCGTATCATGGTTGAGCAAAAAGCAAACTTCAATCTCGTTATCTACAGCGGAAGAAGAATACATTGCAGCAGCATCATGTTGTACTCAAGTTCTTTGGATGAGACAAACATTGCAAGATCTTAAAGTACAATTCAGTGAGCCTATTCCCATATTCTATGACAACACTAGTGCCATCAGCATCTCCAAGAATCCTGTCATGCATTCAAAAACAAAACACATTCCGATCAAATATCATTTTGTTAGAGAACAAGTTGCTGAAAAGAATATCAAACTTGAGTATGTTTGTACAAAAGAACAAATTGTTGATATCTTCACTAAAACTTTACCTCGTGAAGCATTTGAATATCTTCGTCAAAAGCTTGGGATTCTCCTAAGTTCTCATTATATTTTCCTTTTTCAATAATATAAAGCGGGAGTGGAAGTGTGTACAGGTCTGTAGGATGATTGTGTGTCAGCGGGAGTGGAAGTGTGTACAGGTCCGCAGGATGGTTGTGTTTCAGGGGGAGTTACCCTTTGCCATTGATGTCAAAGGGGGAGAGAATGTTGTAGGAAGAGGTTTCATGATCACAGGGGGAGTACTTGTGTTGCCATCAATGCCAAAGGGGAGATTGTTGATCAGCGGTTTTCATTGATGTCAACCCAAGCAGAACCAGGGGCTAACCCAATATTGCATGGGAATTTTGACCTACAAAATTAATATATTATGGGTCAATAATGCTTTTGATGGTTTCTACTTGTCGAGATGTTTTCGTTGATATATGGCACACCATGTAATTCTTCATAGTTTGAGAGATATTCATGTTTGAAGTTTTTAACCCCAGTTAGTGGGCTAAAACCCCATGGGGTTGGGGCATGGGTCATTGAAAAGTCATAATTAATATTTTCTAAGCTCCTAAAATTCCTCCCACGGTCACTTGTTGAAGCTCCTCTCAACTTAAGCATTCATATATATTGTGATCTTCATTTCCTCCTTAGGCAAGGGATTCGGCCATCTAAAATAGGTCATCGTGGAATTTTCGCTCTAAATTTTTTTCTACAAAGGCTCAGAAGTTGAAATTTTTATGAGGCGAAGCCGAAATCTAAAAAAGAAACAGTAAAATTTTTAGATCAATTTGCGCAATATTTTTGGAGATATGATCTGTGGAAGTAAGGGTTTTTGCATGCTCCTGAAATTCATCTCAAAGAAGTGGCCTTGGTAAAATCGTCATAACTCTCTCTCTGAGTATCGTATTGGAATTTTGTTAAAAGTGATAGATAGTGCACAACCTTTAATTTTCGATCTATCAATTTCAAAAACAAATGAAGAAACAGTGAGACGTGGCACGCCGTACAAGTGCGCTCTGCTGAAATAGTCCATAATTAGGGCATTGTGAGAGATTGGGTATAACTCTCTCTTCAAGAATCAAAATTAGGTCAGACCTGTGGCATTGAAAAGATGACTCAGAGGACTACTAAAGGACCGAAAGTCATATATTAAGGTTCTGAAATGACAGAGATACACTAGATTCAATATCAAGGTAGTAGAAGGCAAGAAAAAGCTAGATCATGTGTTGTGAAGTGTTGGGAAAAATACTGAGAGGGGGGGGGTGAATCAGTATTTACTACATATTCAAAACTTTTTACTCTCTAAAACCCATACGCTACTTTCCTTCAGTAAACTCGCGTATACATGCGGATATCCTTCATACAACTCGCGTATTAGCAGAGATCTAAATATGCAGACATTTATTAACTTAGTTCTTTGCAATATTCATTCATCTGATGTTAAGTTAACAGTAAACATGTGAAGTAACAACAGAATAAACCATCACACAAAGCATCACACATGAACACCAGGATTTTTAGGTGGAAACCCAAGTCGGGAGAAAACCACCGCTGCAGTTGCTCATCCTTCAATATTTTATTATAGAGAAAACATCTTACAACATATGTGCTGGCACAGACTTGACCAGCACACAGGCACCCACCTGCGCTCGTTTACCAGCCTCTCCTGGAAGGGAGCTCCAACCCCCTGACTCGTTTACCAGCCTCTCCTCGAAGGGAGCTACGACCCCCTGCTCTCGTTTACCAGCCTCACCTGGAAGGGAGCTACAACCCCCTGACTGAAGGCTACAACCCTCAGCACCTCTATGGACCACGTTTCATCAATTTTCACACTGAATCCAAAGCATCCTTTAGGACACCACTTGCAGGCCACGTTTCATCATATTTTCAGACTGGACCCACTCCATACTTTTAAGCACATTCAACCATGGAACAGATAAATATAACTCACCTGATGTAAATCAAAGAATCAAAGGTAATGCATCGTACATTTCAATACGTTTCAAAGAACCCTAGTTTGCATACCTTTCCTTTCATCGATGTCGCGTATATACGTGTTTCTCCGTTCACATAAACCGCGCATATCACATACACACATGTATCCACTCTCATTGCGCATACAAATTTTCAAATAAGCCGCTGCACTATGTCACAATGTTCTTCGCGTTAACTACGTATGATTCTTCTCGTACTATGATGATGCAATTCATCACAACAGATATCACTTCAGATTTTACCTTTACCTCTGCATTAGATGCTCGCCTCATCATAGATCTAAGCCTTCCATAATCAGATCTAGCAAATACAAGAACAATTCAGATCTAGATCCCCTTCTTCATCATTGGTGCATCATACATTCAGATTTATCATTCAAGTGTAACCCTTTCCATTCAGATATACTTCAGAGAGAAGTATTCATTCAAGCTCAGACATCTTGCACCCACACTTGTGATTTGCACAATGAATTTCTTCTCCTTATATAGGTTTACCCTTTTTCAATACCATGAGCCAAAACCACATTACTTCCGATGGTATTCCTGGACGGGGTCATTTAGACGAATCATTACCCAATATAATGGGTCAATACCATGGTGGTTACCCCTGGTTTTGCACTTTATGAGCGCTTTTGCCCATACGCGACTTGGAACGTTCTTTCCCGCGTGCATACGCGACTTCCCTTAGGCAAATCCGCGTATGCCTAGAGACATACTCTTTTCATCATAGATCTATCACATACTGAATTCATTTCTTCATTGCCTTCTGTACTCACTGTAGATACATCAGATTTAGTTCATCAAGACATATTCTATCAAGCACAACTTCATCAAGTAAGTTGCCATCATCTTCATCAAGTGGGTTGCCATTCAAGGACAACACTCAGCATCATATTGCTAGCAAAAATCATTTCATATCAGATTTACATCATTTACCAAGTCCATCAAGTCAAGAATAACTTCATCAGGAGGATTGCCATCAAGGACAACACAAGTCAACAATCTCATGTCTTCATCTTCATTCAGTGGGTTGCCATCAAGGACAACATTCTGCATCATATTGCCAAAAATCTCCCCCTTTGGACTTGATGGCAACCACGATGGTGTTTGGTTACCACAATTAAGAATACAATGATACCATGTCACATTCCCCATTTTTGACACCATTCTTTCTCTTCATTCAAACACCATGTCACTCTCCCCCTTTGACATCAAGGGAAAAGGGTGGATCAAAACCAACACCCCTTTTCTCCACATGTGGAAGAAACATTCTGCAGATCTGATATGTGCTGAAGTGGCCAAGCTCCCCCCGGTGCTCATGCTAAATATTCAAACATATTTTCCAATGAAGTACATGACTCTATGAAATTCCTATCACCAATGACTCATACTTACATCAAAGATCCATCCAAGTGGATTTACATATAAGACTCAAGTACCAAACCAAGTGGGTTTACACATTTCAACTCACTTACCCAACTACCAAGTGGTCAAGGTAAATTGACCTCACCACCCAACCAAGTGGGTTTACAAATTTTGACAAGTCCTTACATGACCGAAATTTACAATTTTACACTGTGGGTCTCAACATGACCTTTCATCAAAATACAAATATGACTTTTCATAACCAATACCGTAAAGTCCTCAAGAAAGAGAACATATTTCAGAACCATCATAATGGCAACAATGCATTATACTCAGCAAAGCTAATGCTCCCCCTGAATCTGTGCATCCAAGCAACCTTTCCATATGACTAAGGCTCCCCCTTATATTGTGCATCCTGAACACTTTTACCAACAAATCATCAAGGCATCTTTATCAAAGCATTAGAAATAGAATTATGAGAACTGGAACACCACCAGAGATACCAAACAGAATCATAGATACCAAACAGCACTGCAGCTGTGCTGAAGAGAGCTGACTCCAAACAGAAAATTGTCAGCAATCAGACATACGCGGTTTTCTGTGCATGAACTCGCGCATATACGCGACTGTGTTTCAGGAAATCCGCGTATCCAATGCCATCTTCTAAATTTATGCAGAATTGTTCTTTTGACTGGCAAAGAACACTCCCAGCTTCTGTCTTAGATACTCGAACGCTTCCCTGGGTAGAGGTTTGGTAAAGATATCAGCAACTTGTTCTTTGGAGGGAACATATTCCAACTTCACCTTTTGCTCAAGCACTTGTTCACGTAAGAAGTGATACGGATGGGAATGTGCTTGGTCTTCGAATGCATAACAGGATTCTTGAAATACCGATGGCACTTGTATTGTCACACTTAATGGGGACAGAGGTGTACATTTGATTTGAAAATCTTGTAAGGTTTGCATCATCCAAAGGAGTTGAGTGCAATAAGATGCGACAACCTACATATTCTCGCTTCTCGCTCGTAGATAAGGCAATAGAATTTTTTTTGCTTCTGCCGAACCAAGATACTAACCGGGTCCCATATAGAATGCACCACCACTAGTGCTTTTCCGACGATCAACACTTCCGTACCTAACTGCATCAGTGTAAGCATGAAGAGTGAGATCAACATTCTTTGGATACCATAGTCCAAAGTCTTGAGTTCCTTGTAGATATTTGAATATTCTTTTGACAGCCTGAAGGTGAGACTCTTTTGGATTAGCTTGAAATCGTCCAACAATCCCAATTGCATGCATAATGTCTGGTCTATTCCCAGTGAGATAAAGTAGACTTCCTATCATAGATCTGTATTCTAGTTGATTCACCGTGGGAGAATCATCATGAGAACTGAGATTACATCAGGTTATCATTGGTGTACTTACAGGTTTGCACTCTTCCATGCCATACTTCTTCAGAATTTGCTTAAGATATTTTGCTTGTGATAAGAATATGCCATTCGTAGTTTGATGCACTTGTAAGCCAAGAAAGAATGTTAGTTCACCTAGTAGGGACATTTAAAATTCTTGTTGCATGACAGAAGCAAATTTCTGACTCATAGATTCTTCATTACTCCCAAAATGATATCATCAACATAAACAACCACAATCAATAGTTTATCATTTTCAATTTTTGTGTATAAGTTGCTATCGCCAGCACTTTTGAAAATCCTTGTTGATGAAGATATTTGTCAAGACGATAATACCATGCCTCTGGAGCTTGTTTGAGACCATATAGAGCCTTTTTAAGTCTACAAACAAGATTTTCATCATTTCCCAAAGTCTGAATCCTCTGGTTGTTTCATATATACTTCTTCTTCTAGATCACCATTAAGAAAAGCAGATTTAACATCCATTTGATAAACTTTAATTTGATGATAACTTGAAAGCAAGAAACATTCTTATGGCTTCAAGTCTAGCTACAGGAGAAAAAGTTTCTTCAAAGTCTATACCTTCTTGTTGAGTATACCCTTTGCAAACCAGTCTAGCTTTGTTTCTTACAACATCCCCTCATTTAACTTGTTCTTGAAAATCCATTTAGTTCCAATGAAATTTTTATCATGTGGTCTTGGTACCAATTCCCAAGTGTGATTCTTTTCAATTTGATCGAGCTCTTCATCCATGGCTTGCTTCCAACATTCATATTTGCTAGCTTGATTGACATTGTGTGGCTCAATTGTGGATAGAAGTGCCAGATGACTAGAATATCCCACCAGAGTTCTCCTTGTTCGTACACCCGATTCCTTGTCTCCCAAAATTTGAGACTCAGGATGATTCTTTTGAACATATTTGGAAGGAGCTTTTTCAGATAGATCATTTTCAGGTTCTTCATTGGATCCACTGTCTAGATCATTTCTATTTGATGTAGAAGGACATAAGCCACCATCATCTTCTTTTTTTGTTTGTTTTTCTTCTTTAGGAGCTACAGAAGACTCATCAATAACAACATCAATACATTCAAAAATATTTCGAAGCCTTTTATTGTAGCATGCGTAAGCTTTGCTTGAAGATGAGTAACCAAGAAATATCCCTTCATCCGATCTAGGTTCAAACTTGCCAAGTTTTTCATAATTATTTTTGATAAAGCATTTACTTCCAAAAACTCTAAAATGCTTCACAAAGGGAGAATTACCATACCAGAGTTCATATGGCGTTTTGTCACTATTTACCTGAACATGAGCCTTGTTGAGAATGTTAGCTGCTGTGTGTGCTGCTTCACCCCAGAACATGTCAGGAGTTCCAGGTGTCAAAAGCATAGCTCTAGCCATTTGAACAATTGTTCTATTCATTCTTTCTCGCTACGCCATTTTGTTGTGGAGTGCCTGCCACAAAGAATCTGCCTTTTTTATGCCATGTTGTTCACAAAATTCAAAAGAATTCATTTGATGAATATTCTCCTCTCGATCGATCTAAGACACTTGAGATTTTTAGATCTAATTCATTTTCTACCAATGCTTCAAGATCTCTGAATTTTTTCAAATGCTTCATCTTTGTGTTTAATGAACCCGATCCAACACATTCTAGAGTAGTCATCAATAAATAAGATATAGTATTCTTCCCCACGTAGTGACTTTTTCCTCATAGGTCCACATATGTCAGTATGAATGAGTTAAAGAGGCTTACTTGATGATCCTTCTTTGGCATTAAATTGTACTCTGGTCTGCTTACCGAATTGGCAAGATTTTCATATGATACTCTCTGGTAGAGTAATATTGGGAAGGCCACGAACAGCTTGAAGTCTACTTGCTTTGTTGATTTGAGAGAAGCTCAGATGCCCCATCCTTCTATTCCATAGCCAATTTTCTAAAGACTTGCTCAAGTAACATTGATCTTTGCAGTTCTTCAATACATACAGGATGCTTGGAGTTCTTTTCCCTTTTATAATAGTTTTACCTATATCAAGATCACGAACCACACATTCTTTTGAACTAAAAACAACTTTTGTTCCTTGATCACACATTTGACTTACACTTAATAGGTTATGCCTTAATCCATCCACATACATGAAATCATTAGCCTTCACCTTTTCTTTTAAAAACATAGACCCTTTTCCTTTAATTACAACAGGAGTATCATTTCCAAATGTAACTTTCTTTTCCTTTTCTAGAGCATTATATGCAAGAAGTTTGCTTTTGTCACCCGTCATGTGTTTTGAGCATCCACTATAAATGTACCATTGATTTTCTTCACCTTCTGCAAATAAGGCTATGCCACAATTTTCAACCTGTAATTCCTTCTTTTTCCACACTTTGGAGTTTGAAGGAAAATGTTCTTTTGGGTGAACTTTTCTCCTGCATTCAGATTCTTCATGACCAAAGTTATTGCAATAAGCACATTCAACATAATTTTGAAGAGGAGAAAAGTTGTTATATGTATTCTTATTTGTTCCAATATCATTCCTATTCTTTCTTGCTTCTCTTGTCATGATGGTTTTATATGCAACACATTGAACAACTTTATGACCAAAATTGTAACATGAGAAACATTGTCCATTGAAATAGACATTTTTGTAATCACGAAATCTTCTACTTGGATTTACCTGCTGGTTGGAGCTCCTTTGAAAGTTATTCCTGTCAGTGTTCCTCGAAGTGCGATGATCCTGCTTTCCCTGTAAAGAATCCTTGCTTCCTTGTTGAGAGGCAGAATATTGTAGACCAGTAGTTGCTGCCTTTAGATAGTTTGGTGCTGCAGCCTGAGAGGATTCTCCAATATATCCAAGACCTGTTTTTATGAGAGGAGAACGTTGACCATTGATAATTTCATCTAAGGTTTCTGAACTTTTAGCAAATCTAAGATTGAGAGTTTTTCCTTTCTCATTACCTTTCCTTAGACTTACAACTTCACACTCCAATTCCTCAATGCGTTTTTTTTCTTTGCTTCAAGCCGATTTTCAAGAGTCTCTATGATTATGTTCTTTTCTTCTAGGCTTACTTTGAGTTGATTGTTTTCTTCAAAAAAATCATTGTCTTCCAGAGCATCCAAAAAAGTATCCTTTTCTTCTCTAGATTTTTTTGCCATGAGCAGTTTAATATCAAGGTCAGAATCTTCTTCATCTTCACTAGACACTTCATCATCATCTTCATTTGCATAATAAATATTCCTCTTTTCAAATTGTTTCCCCTTGGCATGTTTTTCTCTATAAGGACACTTAGCAGCATAGTGACCAACTTTTCCACACTCAAAACATTTGAAGGGAGGCTTACCTTTGAATCTTCCGGTACCTAGTTGGAGTTTTCTCACGAAATTTGCTTCTTATTCATCGGATATATAGCTCAATTCCTTGACAACTTCCTTTTATTTTTCTTTTCACACGCCTTAAAGGCAACTTCTCTGTTTTGAGAGAGACCTTCTTTTCGCATTTCAAAAGCAGTCAGAATACCATGTAATTGAACAATAGTAAGAGTTTGCAGATCTTGCCTTTCTTCAATAGCTGAAACTTTAGAGTCAAATTTTGAGGTCAAGGATCTTAAGACTTTTTCCACCAGAGTAGTATCGGTTATGGTTTCACCCAAATTTCTCATTCGATTTACAATATCATCTAGACGAAGAAAGAAACTAGCAATACTTTCATCACTATGCATCCTTAAATTTTCATATTCAATTCTGAGAGTTTGGAGTTTTGTACTTTTTACCTTTGTATCTCCTTCATAGCTCAGAATGATTTTGTCCCATATTTCTTTTGCTGAATTTAGCTGCATCACTTTAGAAAATTCTGGTTCAGACATGCTTCCTAATAAGACATTCACTGCTTTGGCATTGATTTCATACTTCTTCCTTTCAGCCGCATCAGTAGGAATACTTGTCGGATATTGATAGCCTTCTTCCACGATTGCCCATACATCTGCACCAAGACTTTGCAGATATGCTTTTGTTCGTACCTTCCAGAATATCAGATTGCTTCCATTGAATAGAGGTGGCTTTATAGACATTACTCCTTCTTGACTTCCCATTGCGACGAATCTCCTTTAAGCGATCAAGCTTCTGCACAAGGACCTGCTCTGATACCAATTGTTGGGAAAAATACTGAGAGGGGGGGGTGAATCAGTATTTACTGCATATTCAAACTTTTACTTTTTCATTCCTTAAAACTCATACGCTACTTTGCTGAAGCCAAGTAGCGTATACACGCGGATATCCTTCATAAAACTCGCGTATACACAGAGATCTAATTATGCCATTAGTTCTTCACTTATATCATTCCATCATTCATTCATTAGATGTTCTATAAACAGTAAACATGTGCAGTAAGAACTGAATAAACCATCACACAAAGCATCACACATGAACACCAGGATTTTTAGGTGGAAACCCAAGTCGGGAGAAAACCACCGCTGCAGTTGCTCAGCCTTCAATATTTTATTATAGATAAAACATATTACAACATATGTGCTGGCGCAGACTTGACCAGCACGCAGGCACCCACCTGCGCTCGTTTACCAGCCTCTCCTGGAAGGGAGCTCCAACCCCCTGACTCGTTTACCAGCCTCACCTGGAAGGGAGCTACGACCCCCCGATCTCATTTACCAGCCTCACCTGGAAGGGAGCTACGACCCCCTGACTGAAGGCTACAACCCTCAGCACCACCTTGGACCACGTTTCATCAATTTTCACACTGGATCCAAAGCATCCTTTAGGACACCACTTGCAGGCCACGTTTCATCATATTTTCAGACTGGACCCACTCCATACTTTTAAGCACAGTCAAACATGAAACTGATACATATAAATCACTGACAGAAATCAGTAAACCAGCAGAACAAATCAGACATTTCTTACCACAGACTTCAACAAACCCTAGTTTTCATACGCGCTTTCCTTTCACTGATGTCGCATATATACGCGCTTCCGTTCACATAAACCAGCGTATACTTCTGTACATATTACAGATCCAATTTCATTGCGCATATGCGCTTTCTCTTCAGCGAAGCCGCGTATATACGCGCTTCCTCTTCGGCGAACTAGCGTATGATTCTTCAGACTTTTATGTCATTGCAATTCTTCACAACAGATACATCACTTCAGATTTTACCCTTTACCTCAGACAGATGTTCGCCTCATCACAGATCTAATCATTCCATAAACGGATCTAGAAAATACAAGAACATTTCAGATCTAGATCCCCTTCTTCATCATTGGTGCATCATACATTCAGATCTATCATTCAACTGTAACCCTTTCCATTCAGAACTACTTTAGAGAGAAGTATTCATTCAAGTTCAGACATCTTGCACCCAAACTCATGATTTGCACAATGAATTTCTTCTCCTTATATAGGTTTACCCTTTTTCAATACCATGAGCCAAAACCACATTACTTTCGATGGTATTCCTGGATGGGGTCATTTAGACAAATCATTACCCAATACAATGGGTCAATACCATGGTGGTTACCCCTGGTTTTGCACTTTATGAGCGCTTTTGCCCATACGCGACTTGGCACGTTGTTTCCCGCGTGCATACGCGACTTCCCCTAGGCAAATCCGCGTATACCTAGAGACATACTCTTTTCATCATAGATCTAGCACATACTGAATTCCTTTCTTCATTGCCTTCTGTACACACTGTAGATACATCATATTTAGTTCATCAAGACATATTCTATCAAGCACAACTTCATCAAGTAAGTTTCCATCATCTTCATCAAGTGGGTTGCCATTCAAGGACAACACTCAGCATCATATTGCTAGCAAACATCATTTCATATCAGATTTACATCATTTACCAAGTCCATCAAGTCAAGAATAACTTCATCAGGAGGATTTCCATCAAGGACAACACAAGTCAACAATCTCATGTCTTCATCTTCATTCGGTGGGTTGCCATCAAGGACAACATTCTGCATCATATTGCCAAAAGTCAAGGGTTGCAAAGGACCAGAATTTCTACGGCAGAAAAGAAAAGCAAGGTGCAGCAGAGGGTAGCATGACAAGAGCAGCAACTAAGGTGCATAACAGTAGCAATAAGTTCATCGTATGAAGTATTCAAGTGGGCAGCACTACATACAATCATTGTAAAGGTATCATTGTACTTAGTCATTGTAAATACATTATTGTACAAATTGTACTAGTGTCTATCTGCCAAGGGTTGAAGAGGCAATGTTGGGAGGTCTAGGATCATCATTAGGTGGTTGTGTCAAAGTTGGGGTTATGGTCTAGTATATCTTCTTCTTCTACATCATTCTATATCATTGTAAAGTGGACCATTTTCCCTGGTACATGAGTCCATTCTTCTTTTATTCTTCTATAGGGTGGTAGGGTGGTGCTAGGGTGAGTTGTAGCTCATTGGGTGTTGGGGCATCCATTCAGTTGACTATTGAAGAATCTCGGGCGTTGGAGCGTCCATCCAGTGGGAGCTGGAGAAGAATGCTTTTCTAGATTCTAGGAAGTTGGAGCTTTATTTTCAATTGGAGTTGAATATTAAAGAATTATTAGAAAAGCATTAGGTGGTTTTTGTCTCGGAGTGGGTTTCCACCTTAAAAACTGTGTACATTTGTTTTCCTCTTGTTTACTGTTATCATTGTACAAACACTGATAATAATTGAAGATTAACTAATTATCTAATTGAAAGGAATACTGATTCACCCCCCCTCTCAGTATTTCCAACAATTGGTATCAGAGCTTGGTTCCTTCAATAGCAGTTTAACAACTGGAAGGAGGTCATGGAGCATACCAAGAATGGTGTACCTCTATTCAATGAAAATAATTATGCACTCTGTAAAGGAAGAATGGAGGTCTATCTCTTGGCACAAGGTTACGAAGTATGGGACACTGTTCAAAATGTATTTACATCAACCGCGAATGAACAAGGTAAGAATAATTTGGTAAATGATGCAAAAGAAAAGAATATTATTATCAGTGGACTTACTGAATCTGCTTATCATAAGGTGTTGAGTTGTAAAACCGCCAAAAATGTATGGGACAAGCTTGAGAATATATATGCAGATGACTCAAATGTCAAAGAAGCAAAGCTTCAAATCTATAGAGAAAAATTTGAGCAACTTAGAATGAAAGAAGATTGCAACATTGCTGCATACTTCCAATACGTTGATGAAATAACCAATACTCTGGAAGGATTGGGAGAGCCAGTTGACGAGAAGACTATTATACGAAAGATTCTTAGAACGTTACCAGGGAGATTCAACCCAAAGGTATCAGTCTTAGAATACAGTGTAAATATGGAAAAACTCAGCAAGGAAGAATTACATGGAGTTCTCATAGCATATGAAATGAGACTTGATGAAGAAAAGGGTACTAAAAATATAAAAACTACGTTCGTTGAATCTAAGAAAACCAATAAGGACAAAAAAACTTCAATTGAAATGACATGCACCTGCAAGTGTGAAGAAAAGGGAGATGATGGAGAAGTTCTTTCAGATGAAGAATATGCTTACTTTACGAGAAAACTAAAACCTGGTAAGGGAAAATTCAAAGGTAAAATTCCATTGATATGTTTTGGTTGTGGTGAGGTTGGGAATTTCGTAGCAAAATGTCCGAACAAAAGTGATGGAAACTAAAAAGGAAAGAAAGGCTTTAAGAAATTCAACAAGCAAGGCAAAAATAAAGGATCCAAAAGGAACTTTCTTTCTAAAGAAGATAGCTCCTCATCCGATGAAGAAAGTGACAGCAAAGAAGAAGCCAATGAGAAAGTATTGTTTATGGCCAAGCACAATAAACAAGAAGTATCGAACAATGAAGAAGAAGGGTTGACCATAGAAGAATTTTATGAGGAGGCAATCAAGCTTATAAAAGAGCTCAATGCTGAGAAGATCCGTTCCAACAATCTTGAAGAAAAATTTCAAGCTCTCAAAATTGAGGTTGAGGAACACAAATGTATTGAAGAGTCACTTCAAAAGAAGTTGGAAGAAAGCAAGCAAGAAAGGGAAGCATTAGAAGCCAAAGTAGTCTCGCTGCGTAAGGAAGTGAAGAAGGGAAAAACTATCCAAAACTATGCCAACAGCTCAAGGGCATTGGAAGAACTCATCAACAATCAACGATCTTACAATGACAGAATTGTTCTTAGTTACAAAGAAGAAGAAGCAGGACCTTCTACAACAAAATACAATGAACCTATGAGATTGGACATACATGAATACTTCATTGGACAAGATTCGCAAGCACATCCTTGGAAGACGATTCCTCGACGAAGATTTTCATCCAGGTACTAACATATTTTTCATGGCTATTGTTATTCATGTGGAAAATTTGGTCATAAAGCTGTAGAATGTCGCACGTACCCTATGAAACAATACAATTCCAAGAGATTATTCAAATATGAACCTCCCAGGGCTCAACGAAACATCAATAGATTTGAAAATTTAAGAAATAATTTTTAATGTTACAAATGTCAGAACTTTGGACACACAACTAGAAAATGCAGACTTGAAAATCCTACAGAAGAATCTTCGAAGCCACAGAATGAACGAACATGGAAGAAGAAGAAGACTGATAATTGTGCTCTCGCTCGCAAGGCTCAAAAAAGGAAATATGTGTGGTATGTTGACAGCGGTTGCTCAACACATATGACTGGAGATAGAAGGAAATTCATATCTCTGAAAGAGAATAAGGATGGAACCATATCCTTTGGAAATGATGGATCTTCAAATGTTATAGGAACAGGTACTGTCACTCTCAGAAGCAAAGGTGTTATAGCCAAGAATGTTATATTTGGTCGAAAACATGACTCACAATCTGCTCAGTGTTGGACAAATGTGTGATCAAGGACACACAATGCTATTCAACTCCACAAAATGTGAAATCAGGAAAGGCAGGTATGGTAAAATTGTGGCTACAGCAAGTCGAGCTCCAAATGACATATATGTTCTGGATGAAGCAACTAAATCATGTCTACTAGCTAAAGAAGATGAAAGTTGGTTATGGCACAAATGAATGGGTCACATAAACTTTGACAATCTTGTCAGGATAAGCAAAAAGGAAGCAGTACGAGAAATGCCGAAAATCTCAAAACCTTCCAACACACTATGTGAGGCATGTTGGCATGGCAAGCAGACAAAAGTCCAATTTAAAACAAAAGAACACTTTTCATCACATCCATTGGAATTGATACATACTGATCTATGTGGTCCTGTGAGAACAAAAGGCTTAGATGGAGAATTATATTTCATGTTAATGATAGATCACTATACCAGGATGACAGCCGTCAGTTTCCTAAAGAAAAAATCTGAAGCATTTGAGTGCTTTAAGATATACAAGGAGTTGGTTGAAAATGAAACTGATTTGAAAATAAAGTGTTTAAGATCAGATAATGGTGGAGAATTCACTTCTAAATTATTTCAGCAATACTGTGACGAAAATGGAATAAAAAGGCAATTTTCAACAGCACGAACACCTCAACAAAATGGAGTTGCTGAAAGAAAGAATAGAACTGTATAGGAAATGGGTAGAACAATGTTGAAGGACTCAAAATTGGATGAAAAATTCTGGGTTCAAGAAATTGATACGACAGTCTTCATTATCAACCGAAGTCTTCTCAGAAATAATTGCAACAAGACTTCATATGAATTATGGAAAGGAAAACCAGCTAATGTAAAATGTTTCAGAATATTCAAAAGAAAATGTTATATCAAAAGAGAAGATCAAAATTTGGGTAAGTTTGAATGACGTGTTGATGAAGGAATCTTTGTTGGTTACTCACGCAAAAGAAAGGCATATAAATGCTATAATCTAAGACGAAAACAGATAGTGGAGAGCATAAATCTTACATTTGATGAAGATGGTGTTCTAGCGAGTAATGATGAAGATCTAGAATCTTTGAAACTTGAGACAGAGGCTGAAAAAGACACAGATAAAATTGTAGAACAAGGAGAAAATATCAACGAGGAAGAAGTAAACAATGATCATCAAGATATACCAGAACAACAACAAGAAGCTCCTCCAAGGAGAACAAAAGAGTGGATTCAAAAGAACCATCAATCAAATCAAATCATTGGTGACATAAATGAAGGTTGACAGCTTCGTTCATCACAACAAGCTCATGTTGATTTTCTAGCAACCTTTGAGCCTAGTAGTTTTGAGGAAGCTAGCCAAAATGAAAATTGGGTAGCAGCTATGACTAAAGAATTGGATCAAATTGAGAAGAATAACACCTAGGAATTAGTTCCACAGCCAAAAGATAAAAATGTCATTAGGACTAAATGGGTGTTCAGGAACAAATTGAATGAAGATGGGCAAGTTACCAGAAACAAAGCAAGATTGGTTTGCAAAGGCTATGCACAAGTGGAAGGAATTGATTTCGACGAAACATTTGCACTAGTTTCCAGAATGGAAACCATCCGAATGTTTCTCGCCTATGCATGTTCAAGAAAAATCAAAGTCTACCAAATGGATGTTAAGTCAACATTTCTGAATGGAGAATTAGAAGAAGAAGTTTACATCGAACAACTTGAAGGTTTTCTACTATCACAAAAAGAAGACTATGTCTGCAGGTTAAAGAAGGCTCTATATGGTCTCAAGCAGGCTCCCAGAGCATGGTATGCTCGTCTTGATGGATATCTACATCAACAAGGGTTCAAGAAAGGTACTGTTGATAGCAATCTTTATGTACAAATAGATAAACATAATTTAACAATTGTTGAGGTATATGTGGATGATATAATATTTGGTAGCAATGATGATCGACTAAGTCAGAAATTTTCTACAAAGATGCAAAGTGAGTTTGAGATGTCTTTACTTGGTGAGTTGACATACTTCTTAGGGCTTCAAATATCTCAGCAAGAGAAAGGAATATTTATATGTCAAGCCAAGTACATACAGGAAATGCTCAAGAAATTCAAAATGGAAGATTTCAAACCCTTCCTTACTCCAATGGTAACAGGTTGCAAATTGAGCATAGAAGACTCATCTAAGGATGTGGATCAAAATTTGTACAGATATATGATTGGTAGTCTTCTATATGTAACAGCCTCTCGGCCAGATTTTATGCAAGAAGTTGGACAAGTAGCAAGATTCCAAGCTACACCAAAAGAATCACATATTATTACCGTCAAAAGAATTCTTTGATATCTAAAGGGCATAGAAGAATATGGCTTGTGGTATCCCAAGGGTAACAATCTCATTATTCAAGCCTTTAAAGATGCAGATTGGGCAGGAAGCGTTGATGATCGTAAGAGTACCAGTGGAGCAGCATTCTATCTAGGTGGTTGTCTCGTATCATGGTTGAGCAAAAAGAAAAATTCAATCACGTTATCTACAGCGGAAGCAGAAAACATTGCAGCAGCATCATGTTGTACTCAAGTTATTTGGATGAAACAAAATTTGCAAGATCTTCAATTACAATTCAGTGAGCCTATTCCCATATTCTGTGACAAAACTAGTGCCATCAGCATAACCAAGAATCATGTCATGCATTAAAAAACAAAACACATTCTGATCAAATATCATTTTGTTAGAGAACAAGTCGCTGAAAAGAATATCAAACTTGAGTATGATTTTACAAAAGAACAAATTGCTGATATCTTCACTAAACCTTTACCTCGTGAAGCATTTGAATATCTTCGTCAAAAGCTTGGGATTCTCCCAAGTTCTCATTAGATTTTCCCTTTTTAGGAATATAAAGCGGGAGTGGAAGTGTGTACAGGTCTGCAGGATGATTGTGTGTCAGTGGGAGTGGAAGTGTGTACAGGTCCACAGGATGGTTGTGTTTCAGGGGGAGTTACCCTTTGCCATTGATGTCAAAGGGGGAGAGAATTTTTTAGGAAGAGGTGTCATGATCGCAGTGGGAGTACTTGTGTTGCCATCAATGCCAAAGGGGGAGATTGTTGATCAACCGTTGTCATTGATGTCAACCCAAGCAGCACCAGGGGCTAACCCAATATTGCATGGGAATTTTTACCTACCAAATTAATATATTCTGGGTCAATAATGATTTTGATGGTTTCTACTTGTCGAGATGTTTCCGTTGATATATGGCACGCCATGTAATTCTTCACGGTTTGAGAGATATTCATGTTTGAAGTTTGTAACCCCAGTTAGTGGGATAAAACCCCATGGGGTTGGGGAATGGGTCATTGAAAAGTCATAATTAATATTTTCTAAGCTCCTAAAATCCCTCCCACGTTCACTTGTTGAAGCCCCTCTCAACTTAAGCATTCATATATATTGTGATCTTCATTTCCTCCTTAGGCAAGGGATTCGGCCATCTAAAACAGGTCATCGTGGAATTTTCACTCTAACTTTTTTTCTACAAAGGGTCAGAAGCTAAAAATTTTATGAGGTGAATCCAAAATCCTGATGAAGTTGTAGTAAAAATTTCAGATCAAGTTGCACAACATTTTTGGAGATATGATCTGTGGAAGTAAGGGTTTTTGCAGGCTCCTGAAATTCATCTCAAAGAAGTGACCTTGGTAAAATCATCATAACTATCTCTCTGAGTATCGGATTGGAATTTAGTAAAAATTTGTAGATAGTGCACAATATTTAATTTTTTCTCTATCAATTTCAGAAACAAATGAAGAAACAGTGACACGTGGAACGCCATACAAGTGCGCTCTGCTGAAACAGTCCATAATTAGGGCATTGTGAGAGATTGGGTATAACTCTCTCTTCAAGAATCCAAATTGGGTCAGACCTATGGCATTGGAAAGATGACTCAAAGGACTACTACAAGACCGAAAATCAGATATTGATGATCTGAAATGAAAGAGATACACTAGATTCAATATCAAGCTAGTAGAAGGAAAGAAAAAGCTAGATCATTTGTTGTCAAGGGTTGCAAAGGACCAGACTTTCTACAACAGAAAAGAAAAGAAATGTGCAGCAGAGGGTAGCATGAAAAGATCATGAACTAAGGTGCATAACAGCAGCAATAAGTTCATCATATGAAGTCTTCAAGTGGGTAACACTGCATACAATCATTGTAAAGGTATCATTGTACTTAATCATTGTAAATACATTATTGTACAAATTGTACTAGTGTCTATCTGCCAAGGGTTGAAGAGGCAATGTTGGGAGGTCTAGGATCATCATTAGGTGGTTGTATCAACGTTGGGGTTATGTTCTATTATATATTCTTCTTCTACATCATTCTATATCATTGTAAAGTGGACCATTTTCCCTGGTATGGGAGTCCATTCTTCTTTTATTCTTCTATAGGGTGGTAGGGTGGTGCTAGGGTGAGTTGTAGCTCATTGGGTGTTGGGGCATCCGTTCAGTTGACTACTGAAGAATCTTGGGCATTGGAGCGTCCATCCGGTGGGAGCTGGAGAAGAATTCTTTTCTAGATTCTAGGAAGTTGGAGCTTTATTTTCAATTGGAGTTGAATATTAAAGAATTATTAGAAAAGCATTAGGTGGTTTTTGTCCCGGAGTGGGTTTCCACCTTAAAAACTGTGTAAATTTGTGTTCCTCTTGTTTACTTCTATCATTTTACAAACACTGATAATAATTAAAGATTAACTAATGCTCTAATTGAAAGGAATACTGATTCAACCCCCCTCTCAGTATTTCCAACAATTGGTATCAGAGCTTGGTTCCTTCAATAGCAGTTTAACAGCTAGAAGGAGGTCATGGAGCATACGAAGAATGGTGTACCTCTATTCAATGAAAATAATTATGCACTCTGGAAAGGAATAATGGAGGTCTATCTCTTGGCGCAAGGTTACGAAGTATGGGACACTGTTCAAAATGGATTTACATCAACCGCGGATGAACAAGGTAAGAAGAATTTGGTAAATGATGCAAAAGCAAAGAATATTATTATCAGTGGACTTATTGAATTTGCTTATCATAAGGTGTTGGGTTGTAAAACCGCCAAAAATGTATGGGACAAGCTTGAGAATATATATGCAGGTGACTCAAATGTCAAAGAAGCAAAGCTTCAAATCTATAGAGCAAAATTTAAGCAACTCAGAATGAAAGAAGATTGCAACATTGCTGCATACTTCCAATACATTGATGAAATAACCAATAATCTAGAAGGATTGGGAGAGCCAGTTGACGAGAAGAGTATTATTCAGAAGATTCTTAGAACGTTATCAGGGAGATTCAACCCAAAGGTATCGGTCTTATAATACAGTGCAAATCTGGACAAACTAAGCAAGGAAGAATTACATGGAGTTCTCATAGCATATGAAATGAGACTTGATGAAGAAAAGGGTACTACAAATCTAGAAACTGCGTTCGTTGCATCTAAGAAAACCAATAAGGACAAACAACCTTCAATTGAAATGACATGCACCTGCAAGTGTGAAGAAAAGGGAGATGATGGAGAAGGTCTTTCAGATGAAGAATATGCTTACTTTACGAGAAAACTAAAACCTGGTAAGGGAAAATTCAAAGGTAAACTTCCATTGATATGTTTTGGTTGTGGTGAGGTTGGGAATTTTGTAGCAAAATGTCCGAACAAAAGTGATGGCAACTCAAAAGGAAAGAAAGGCTTTAAGAAATTCAACAAGCAAGGCAAAAATAAAGGATCCAAAAGGAACTTTCTCTCTAAGAAGATAGCTCCTCATCCGATGAAGAAAGTGACAGCAAAGAAGAAGCCAATGAGAAAGTATTGTTTATGGCCAAGCACAATAAACAAGAAGTATCAAACAATGAAGAAGAAGGGTTGACCATAGAAGAATTTTATGAGGAGGAAATCAAGCTTATAAAAGAGCTCAATGTTGAGAAGATCCGTTCCAACACTCTTGAAGAACAAGTTCAAGGTCTCAAAATTGAGGTTAAAGAACACAAATGTATTGAAGAGTCACTTCAAAATAAGTTGGAAGAAAGCAACCAAGAAAGGGAAGAATTAGAAGCCGAATTAGTCTCGCTGCATAAGGAAGTGAAGAAGGGAAAAACTGTCCAAAACTATGCCAACAGCTCAAGGGCATTGGAAGAAATCATCAACAATCAACGATCTTACAACGACAGAACTGGCCTCGGTTACAAAGAAGAAGAAGCAGGACCTTCTACAACAAAATACAATGAACCTATGAGATCTGACATACATGAAGACTTCATTGGACAAGATTCGAAAGAACATCCTTGGAAGACGATTCCTCGACGAAGATTTTCATCCAGGTACCAACATATTTTTCATGGATATTGTTATTCATGTGGAAAATTTGGTCATAAAGCTGTAGAATGTCGCACGTACCCTATGAACCAATACAATTCCAAGAGATTCTTCAAATATGAACCTCCCAGGGCTCAACGAAACATCAATAGATTTGAAAATTTAAGAAATAATATGGAATGTTACAAATGCCAGAACTTTGGACACATAGCCAGAGACTGCAGACTTGAAAATCCTACAGAAGAATTTTCGAAGCCACGGAATGAACGAACATGGAAGAAGAAGAAGACTGATAATTGTGCTCTCGCTCTCAAGGCTCAAAAATGGAAAGATGTGTGGTATGTTGACATCGGTTTCTCAACGCATATGACTGGAGATAGAAGGAAATTTGTATCTCTGAAAGAGAAGAAGGATGGAACCATATCCTTTGGAAATGATGGATCTTCAAATGTTATAGGATCAGGTACCGTCACTCTCGGAAGTAAAGATGTTATAGCCAAGAATGTTCTATTGGTCGAAAACATGAATCACAATCTGCTCAGTGTTGGACAAATGTGTGATCAAGGACACACAATGCTATTCAAGTCCACAAAATGTGAAATCAGGAAAGGCAGGTATGGTAAAATTGTGGCTACAACAATTCGAGCTCCAAACGACATATATGTTTTGGATGAAGCAACTAAAGTATGTCTACTAGCTAAAGAAGATGAAAGTTGGTTATGGCACAAACGAATGGGTCACATAAACTTTGACAATCTTGTCAGGATAAGAAAAAAGGAAGCAGTACGAGAAATGACGAAAATCTCAAAACCTTCCAACACACTATGTGAGGCATGTCAGCATGGCAAGCAGACAAAAGTCCAATTTAAAACAAAAGAACACTTTTCATCACATCCATTGGAATTGATACATACTGATCTATGTGGTCCTATGAGAACAAAAGGCTTATATGGAGAATTATATTTCATGTTAATGATAGATGACTATACCAGGATGACAGCCGTCAGTTTCCTAAAGAAAAAATCTGAAGCATTTGAGTGCTTTAAGATCTACAAGGAGTTGGTTGAAAATGAAACTGATTTGAAAATAAAGTGTTTAAGATCAGATAATGGTGGAGAATTCACTTCTAAATTATTTCAGCAATATTGTGATGAAAATGGAATAAAAAGGAATTTTTCAACAGCATGAACACCTCAGCAAAATGGAGTTGATGAAAGAAAGAATAGAACTGTACAGGAAATGGGTAGAACAATGTTGAATGACTCAAAATTGGATGAAAAATTTTGGGTTCAAGCAATTGATACGGCAGTCTTCATTATCAACCGAAGTCTTCTCAGAAATAATTGCAACAAGACTTCATATGAATTATGGAAAGGAAAACCAGCTAATGTAAAATATTTCACAATCTTCGGAAGAAAATGTTATATCAAAAGAGAAGATCAAAATTTGGGTAAGTTTGAATCACGTGTTGATGAATGTATCTTTGTTGGTTACTCATGCAAAAGAAAGGCCTATAAATGCTATAATCTAAGACGAAAACAGATAGTGGAGAGCATAAATCTTACATTTGATGAAGATGGTGTTCTAGCGAGTAATGATGAAGATCTAGAATCTTTGAAACTTGAGACAGAGGCTGAAAAAGACACAGATAAAATTGTAGAACAAGAAGCAACTATCAACGAGGAATAAGTAAACAATGATCATCAAGATATACCAGAACAACAACAAGAAGCTCCTCCAAGGAGAAAAAAAGAGTGGATTCAAAAGAACCATCCATCAAATCAAATCATTGGTGACATAAATCAAGGTCGACAGCTTCGTTCATCACAACAAGCTCACATTGCTTTTCTAGCAAACTTTGAGCCTAGTAGTTTTGAGGAAGCTAGCCAAAATGAACATTGGGTAGCAGCTATCAATGAAGAATTGGATCAAATTGAGAAGAATAACACCTGGGAATTAGTTCCACGTCCAAAAGATAAAAATGTCATTGGGACTAAATGGGTGTTTAGGAACAAATTGTATGAAGATGGGCTGGTTACCAGAAACAAAGCAAGATTGGTTTGCAAAGGCTATGCACAAGTGGAAGGAATTGATTTCGACGAAACATTTGCACCAGTTGCCAGAATGGAAGCCATCCGAATGTTTCTCGCCTATGCATGTTCAAGAAAAATCAAAGTCTACCAAATGGATGTTAAGTCAGCATTTCTGAATGGAGAATTAGAAGAAGAAGTTTACATCAAACAACCTGAAGGTTTTCTACTATCACAAAAAGAAGACTATGTCTGCAGGTTAAAGAAGGCTCTATATGGTCTCAAGCAGGCTCCCAGAGCATGGTATGCTCATCTTGATGGATATCTACGTCAACAACAGTTCAAGAAAGGTACTGTTGATAGCAATATTTATGTACAAATAGATAAAGATAATTTAACAATTGTTGAGGTATATGTGGATAATATAATATTTGGTAGCAATGATGATCGACTAAGTAATAACTTTTATACAAAGATGCAAAGTGAGTTTGAGATGGCTTTACTTGGTGAGCTAACATACTTCTTAGGGCTTCAAATATCTCAGCAAGAGAAAGGAATATTTATATGTCAAGCCAAGTACATACAAGAAATGCTCAAGAAATTCAAAATGGAAGATTGCAAACCCGTCCTTACTCCAATGGTAAGAGGTTGAAAGTTGAGCATAGACGACTCATATAAGGATGTGGATCAGAAGTTGTACAGATCTATGATTGGTAGTCCTCTATATGTAACAGCCTCTTGGCCAGATGTTATGCAAGCAGTTGGACAAGTAGTAAGATTCCAAGTAGCACCAAAAGAATCACATATTATTGACGTCAAAATAATTCTTCAATATCTAAAGGGCATAGAAGAATATGGCTTGTGGTATCCCAAGGGTAACAATCTCATTATTCAAGCCTTTACAGATGTAGATTGGGTAGGAAGCGTTGATGATCGTAAGAGTACTAGTGGAGCAAAAAGCAAACTTCAATCTCGTTATCTATAGCAGAAGTAGAATACATTGCAACAGCATCATGTTTTACTCAAGTTCTTTGGATGAAACAAACTTTGCAAGATCTTCAAGTACAATTCAGTGAGCCTATTCCCATATTCTGTGATAACACTAGTGCCATCAGCATCTCCAAGAATCCTATCATGCATTCAAAAACAAAACACATTCCAATAAAATATCATTTTGTTAGAGAGCAAGTCGCTAAAAAGAATATCAAACTTGAGTATGTTTGTACAAAAGAACAAATTGCTGATATCTTCACTAAACCTTTACCTCGTGACGCATTTGAATATATTCGTCAACAGCTTGGGATTCTCCCAATTTCTCATTATATTTTCCCTTTTAAAGAATATAAAGTGGGAGTGGAAGTGTGTACAGGTTTGCAAGATGATTGTGTGTCAGCGGGAGTGGAAGTGTGTACAGGTCCACAGGATGGTTGTGTTTTAGGGGGAGTTACCCTTTGCCATTGATGTCAAAGGGGGAGAGAATGTTGTAGGAAGAGGTGTCATGATCGCAGGGGGGGTACTTGTGTTGCCATCAATGCCAAAGGGGGAGATTGTTGATCAACGGTTGTCATTGATGTCAACCCAAGAAGCACCAGGGGCTAACCCAATATTTCATGGGAATTTTGACCTACCAAATTAATATATTCTGGTTCAATAATTCTTTTGATGGTTTCTACTTGTCGAGATTTTTCCATTGATATATGGAACGCCATGTAATTCTTCACGGTTTGAGATATATTCATGTTTGAAGTTTGTAACCCTAGTTAGTGGGCTAAAACCCCATGGGGTTGGGGCATGGGTCATTGGAAAGTCATAATTAATATTTTCTAAGCTCCTAAAATCCCTCCCACGTTCAATTTTTGAAGCCCCTCTCAACTTAAGCATTCATATATATTGTGATCTTCATTTCCTCCTTAGGAAAGGGATTCTGCCATCTAAAACAGGTCATCGTGGAATTTTGACTCTAATTTTTTTTCTACGAAGCCTCAAAAGTTGAAATTTTTATGAGGCGAAGCTGAAATCTTGAGGAAGCTGCAGTAAAAATTTCAGATCAAGTTGCACAATATTTTTGGAGATATGATCTGTGGAAGTAAGGGTTTTTGTAGGCTCCTGAAATTCATCTCAAAGAAGCGACCTTGGTAAAATCATCATAACTCTCTCTCTAAGTATTGGATTGGAATTTCGTAAAAATTGGCAGATAGTGCATAGTCTTTTATTTTCGCTCTATCAATTTCAGAAATGAATGAAGAAACACTGACACGTGGAACGCCATACAATTGCGCTCTGCTGAAACAGTCCATAATTAGGGCATTGTGAGAGATTAGGTATAACTCTCTATTCAAGAATACAAATTGGGTCAAACCTGTGGCATTGGAAATATGACTCAGAGGACTACTATAGGACTGAAAATCAGATATTGAGGATTTGAAATGACAGAGATACACCAGATTCAATATCAAGCTAGTAGAAGGCAAGAAAAAGCTAGATCATGTGTTGTCAAGGGTTGAAAAGGACCAGACTTTCTACGGCAGAAAAGCAAAGCAAGGTGCAGCAGAGGGTAGCATGACAAGAGCAACAACTAAGGTGCATAACAACAGTAATAAGTTCATCATATGAAGTCTTCAAGTGGGCAGCATTGCATACAATCATTGTAAAGCTATCATTGTACTTAGTCATTGTAAATACATAATTGTACAAATTGTACTAGTGTCTATCTGCCAAGGGTTGAAGAGGCAATTTTGGGAGGTCTAGGATCATCATTAGGTGGTTGTATTAAAGTTAGGGTTATGGTCTAGTATATATTCTTCTTCTACATCATTCTATATCATTGTAAAGTGGACCATTTTCCCTGGTACGAGAGTCCATTCTTCTTTTATTCTTCTATAGGGTGGTAGGGTGGTGCTAGGGTGAGTTGTAGCTCATTGGGTGTTGGGGCATCCATTCAGTTGATTACTGAAGAATCTCAGGCGTTGGAGCGTCCATCCAGTGGGAGCTGGAGAAGAATGATTTTCTAGATTCTAGGAAGCTAGAGCTTTATTTTCAATTGGAGTTGAATATTAAAGAATTATTAGAAAAGCATTAGGTGGTTTTTGTCCCAGAGTGGTTTTCCACCTTAAAAACTGTGTACATTTGTGTTCCTCTTGTTTACTTCTATCATTGTACAAACACTGATAATAATTGAAGATTAACTAATGCTCTAATTGAAAGGAATACTGATTCACCCCCTCTCTCAGTATTTCCAACATATGTGATATAATTAAAGGTTGAATCCAATACTATAATTCCATGTACGGATAAGTAGATTTAGTATTAACTATCATTATTTTCAAAAGGATTAGACAATGGGTTATAAGCGGAATAAGTAGATGAGAGTATACATAAATTTGTTAGAGGGGTTGAGGACAAGTATAATCTTAGAATATAGGTAAATATTCTAAGATAAAAATGAAAGTTGTTATTTTAACAACAATGCTAGAATATGCACAATATTTTGAGGAAATACATTACTGATAAAATAAAATTACTATTATAACAGAATTAAGCACTTGAAGATATGTCATCAAGGACAGTCAATGCTAAAAGTGAAATAGGAAATCGTTTAACATGGTCACAGGATCATCAATCACAAAATTGTATTATGTTCTTCAAACAATAATTTGTTAAGGAGAATTTAACAACAGAAAGTACAGTTAAATGGAAACATCACAATGTGACGAAAGGTAGTAAAGTCAATGATGACAAAGTAGCATTAATGATATATATATATATATATATATATATATATATATATATATATATTGGGTAAGTGGAGTTGTTACAAATGGTATTAGAGCCGATGTTGAAAACACTGGGCCTATGTGTCCTCACATAGAAAAAATAGAAACCCAAATTATGTTGTTGTAAATAAATTACAAATTTGAAAATTTTGTTGCATTAATTTGTATTTTTTGCACAGTGATTTAGTGCAGAAAGGTAGAGCTATTATTATGAGTGACAAAGGAGGGTTGTATGTGGATCTGGGTGGTGAGGGAAATCCACCAGATCAAAGTGCTCGTTTGTTGGATATGGTCAGGGATATTCAACGAGAATTGATTTAGTTGAGAATCAACAATGAATGATTGTTGCAAGCCAACAAAGAGAAAGAGAGGTTGATCAAGGAATTAACCTCAATGTCTAGTCACGAAAGTGAAGACCATTTAAGAAAGAGGAAAGAATTTGAAACCAACTCAGAAGGAACTGAGGATGGTGAAGCATCCAGAAAGCAGTCCAGAAAGAGAAAGGAATTGTAAGGAGAATTCCGAAAAATCAAACCTCCCACTTATAGTGGTGAAATGGAGGAGGATGTAGAAGCTTGGCTTCTGAACATGGTAAAATACTTTCAAGTTTATGAATATGGAAGTAACCTAAAAGTCAGATTGACCATTTACCAACTATATGGTAAAGCAACCCTGTGGTGGGAAGAAACCAAAATGGTACATGTGATGATGAGAAAACTATTACCTGGGAAGAATTTCAAACAAAATTCATGTCTAGATATCTAAATGAGAGATATTATGATGACAAAGCCAAAGAATTTCATGAGCTGATATTGGGAAAACTCACTATTGATGAGTTTTTTACCAAATTCACTAACATGCTTCACTATGTGCCTTATATCAGAGAGGAAAAGGCCAAAGTACAACGGTTTTTAAACTACCTACCTACTATCTATAAGGAGAGAATAGTATTGACAATCCCAAGATAATGGATGAAGCTATGTGCAAAGAAAGACCGTGTTATCAATAGTTCAAAGGCATAAATGATTAGTTGAAAAATTGGAAAAACAAAGTAAAATGGAAATGTGACTCTAATGTAAAAAGATTAAAACCAACATACTTGAAAAAATTTGGGAAAAACCATCAAAGGAAGAAATTTAACAAAAGTAGAGAAAACCAACAAGCACTATCACAAACTAGGTCTAAGAAAATGTATGAAAACAACAAAAAGGAAGGGACTGTAAAAATGAAGAAACCATTAAAGTTCTGGGGTTGTGGATAACCTCACCTGTTACATGACTATCCTCATAGAACAGTTCAAAATATTCAAGTATTACGAGAGGAGACTACTGTAAATGACATTGATAGAAACATTCCAAGTATCAATGCTGCACTTGAGGATCAGCAAGTTGAACATGAATCAATCGTGATAGAAATCGAAGGTATGCTTTCTGAATAACCTATTTCCATTTTGATAGATCCAGGAGAAAATTTAAGCTATATAAGTCGTCATATGGTGGAAAAATTCAAATTAAAAACGATTTTTTTTTAGAAAGCATGCTTAGTTCAGTTAGATACTGGAACAAAGATAAAAGTTACCCATAAACTTCCAAAAATTGTTGTAAATTTAAATGGGTATGAAACTGAACTAAATTTAAATATTTTTCCTCTAGGCTCATATGATGTGTTAGTGGGAATGGACTAGTTAGAGAAGCATAAAGAAATATTTAAATGCTTGGATAAAATAGTTCACTGTATAGATGGTGAGGGAAAACTTGTGATAGTGAAAGGAAAACCAAGACCCATAGCAATCAAGAATATTTCTGCACTATAGTTAAAAATGACATCGAGAAAAGGCTATCAAGTGTATGCTATACAAGTGGAGGAATTGGGACATCACATCAAATTGAAAAAGAAGCTCTAGAGAATTTACCCGTAATTAGAGAGTTTAAATATGTATTTCCAGAGGAAATCCCCCATCTACACCCTAATAGAGAATTTTACTTCTCAATTGAATTGGTACCAAGAGCTACACCTATTTATAAAGCACCATACGAAATGATTACTCCTGAATTGTTACAGAGGATACATCAGACCAAGTGTGTCTCCTTGGGGAGCACTGGTATTGTTTGTTAAAAAGAAAGATGGCACATTCAGGATGTGCATAAATTATAATGAACTGAATAAATAAACCATAAAGAACAAATATGATTTTCCTAGAATAGATGACTTATTTGATCGAGCGAGAGGAGCCACTATCTTCTCAAATATTAATCTAATAACAGGATATCGTCAATTGAGGATCAAAGATGAGGACATCAATAAGATAACATTTAGGACTAGATATGGACACTATGAATTTCTAGTTCTACCTTCTGGACTAACTAATGCTCCTGCTACATTCATGTGTTTAATGAATAATGTGTTACACAAGTATCTAGAAAAATTAGTTTTAGTGTTCATTGATGACATTATGGTATATTCCAAAAATGACGAAGAACACAAAGAACATCTCAGAATTGTCCTACAAACACTTAGATAACATAAGTTATATGCCAAACTCAGCAAGTGTGAATTTTACAAAGAAAAATTTAGCATTTGGGTCATGTAATTTCAGAGGATGGATTAGTAGTAGACCCAGAGAAAATACAAGAAATCATGGATTGGGTTGTACCCACTGATGTCCCATCCATAAGATCATTCATGGGTATTTTTGGATACTACTAGAGGTTTGTAGAAGGATTTTCAGCCTTAGCCTATCCTATTAATTCTTTACAAAAAAGGGAGTAAATTTTTAGTGGACAACAAAGTGTCTACATAGTTTTGAACATTTAAAAATTAAATGAACAACTGCCCCAAAATGAATATTGTTGATCCAAGCAAAGAATTTGTAGTTTTGTACAGATGCATGTGCAGAAGGATTAGGAGGAGTATTGCTACAAGAAAATTCAGTCATAGCATGAGTCAAGAAAATTAAAGAAACATGAAAAAAATTATATTGTATATGACTTAGAATTAGTTATTGTGATACATGCATTGAGGATGTGGAGACATTATTTGTTAGGAAATAAGTTCATACTAATGATAGCTCATATAAGTTTGAAATAATTCTTCACACAACCTGATTTAAATGATAGGCAAGCTAGATGGTTGTATTTCCTTAGTGAGTTTGATATGGAAACCAAAATATTAAGGGAAAGAAAATAAGATTGCAGATTCTTTGAGTAGGAATTCTCATAAAATTTTAAATAATGCTGGAAGTAGTGTGAAATTTTACATAGAAGAATTGATACAAGAAGTGGCGAGGAAAGATCTGAACTATGAGAAACTACAAGAAAAATTCCAGAACACTAAAATATTAGGATATACTCAAAATGAGAAGGAGTTGATTTATTATAAAAACAGATTTTATATTCCAAATGTAACATCATTAAAACAATAAATTTTATATGAGTATCATAAAATACCTTATGCAAGCCATCCTTGTTATCAAAAAATTATTTCAACATTGATAAAGAACATGTTTTGGCCAGGTATGAAGAAAGATGTAGCTGATTATCTAGCAAGATGTCTAGAATGTTAGTAGGTAAAAGTGGAACATCAACATCTAGCAGGATTGCTGAACCCTTTACCTATTCCAAAATGGGGAAGTGGTTTCCATATACTTCATCACTGGATTGGCTAGAACTAAGTATCAACATGACTCTATAATGGTGGTTGTAGACACATTAACTAAATATGCACACTTTTTACCAGTGCAATAAACTTTTGGTACATCTCTAGTAGCTAATGTATTTATGAAATAAATTGTGAAGCTACATGGTATTCCTAAAATGATTATATCAAACAGAGATTCAAAGTTTATTTCATCCTTTTGGAAGACTCCGTTTGAAGGAATGGGTACCAAATTGAGCCTTAGTACCACATACAATCCTCAAACAGATTGGAAAAATGAGAGAACTAACCAGATTTTAGAAGACATGTTACAGATGTATGTTATGGACAAACCTACAAGATAAGAAGATTTTCTACATCTAGTAGAATTTTCATATAATAATAGTTATCAAGCTTCAATAAATATGAGTCCTTTTGAAGCATTGTATTGTATAAAGTGCCACACTCCACTCAGTTGGAGTCACCCATAAGATAAGTTAATTCTTGGACCTGATGCATTGTAAGAGATGGAAAGAACTAAGAAGAAAATTCAGCAAAATATTAAAACAGCTAAAGACAAAAAAAGAGCTATGCAGACAAAAAGAGAATTCATAGAGAATTCAAAGTGGGAGACCATGTTTATTTGAGGATTAAGCCTAAAAATAGTACCTTATATACAAGTAGATGTGCTAAGTTAGCACCACGCTACTGTGGACCATTTGAAGTTATAGAAAGAGTGGTGCCAGTAGCTTATAAATTGGCTCTACCTAGTCACATTAAGGTTTAAAATGCTTTTCATGTTTCCGTATTGAAAAATTATGTATATGATCCTACTCATGTAATTTATTGGACTGTGATACAGGTCGAAACATAAGGGGAATTTCTTCCAGAGCCCCTTCGTATACTAGCACTGGAACAAACTGAGCTGCTGAATAGGACGGTAGCTAGGGTGAAATTTCAGTGGAGGCACTTTACACCCGAAGAAGCTACTTGAGAGTGAGAAGAGGAAATGAAAGAGAAATATCCATCACTGTTTGAAAAGTGAACTGATATTTTGCAACACCGATGATGATGTTTTTTTTTAGAGGGGGAATATGTAATATCCCTATTTTTACTGCTTTTATTAGACAGTTGAAAATCCTAAAGGTTGAGTGGACCTAAAGGAAAAAAATATTTGTAGACATATTATATTTTTAAATTTTATAAATGTTGAATTTTAATTATTGTGAAAAGACTAGAGTATATTGGAGACCAAGATTTCAAGTCCATGAGGTTGGAATTAAATCCAAAGACTTTCCCAAATTCTCCAAAAATACTTGGAGAAAATAAAATAAATTTAAAATATTAGATTGGAGATAAATATCTAAAAGATACCTCAGTAAAGTGGAAATTTACTCACAAGAGGTGAAATAAAACTAGAAAGAGGAAAAATCTAGTTTTAAAGTACTTTTGTGTAAAAAAAGGAAGTAAAGCCTAGGCAAAAAGGAAAACAACGTCCTGATTTAACTGGAAACAGTTATGGAAACATGATGAAAGGAAAGCAAGATTAAATAAGCCATTCCTTGGTAGATAAGAGGTTGTCTACACTTTGGAGGAATTGGTCTCTGCTCAGGGGGAGTTGTGGAGAGAAAGCTCAAGGTTGGGTGGCAAATAGGCTTACCAAAATTGGTATGCACAAGTAATTTAATTATTTCTTATTAAATTTTTGTGATGATGAAAGTTAAAGTAATGAGTATTTATGTAGAATAGTTGGAATTTATCATTCTGTATTAAATTATGATTCAGTTTGAATAGGTGGAAAAATAACTGTTCTGAATTATTCATTTCTATAGAAATTTGATTTATATAGTCCCATGTATTTAACATAAAATACTATAATATATATATTTAGCTCTATATATTTACATAGACAACTGAAATTAGCAAACCAACACACAGAATGTCTAAATCCAAGTATTAGGGTTTAAATATGCCATTGGGTTGTAAATATATATATTTTATGGACATAAATTATATAAATACACGTGGAATGGAGGAAAAATAACGTATTTAACAATTGTGTAATGAACCATTGAACATAAATAAATGTACAGAAATAGATAATTGTCCATCTCCTATAAAGTATGATTATACAAATTAATTTTAAACACTCTATTGTGTAGTAAACAGAGGGTTCCATACATTCATTCATTCTTTTATTGACTAAGAAATTAAATATGAAATACATAATAAAGTACTAGAGGATAGTGCAAGAATAAAATAGTGCAATGAAGTAGACCAATACATTTCCAAGGATTTATAAAAATGAATGATTATTATTATAAATGTAACATAAACATTATATTATCCATGATAGAAATTTCATTACAATCTATCACAAAATTCTTGACAAAGTCTATGGTCTTATATAAATAATTACAAAAATTATAAATCAGGACATAGATCTGAATTCAGGAGAGTGAATTCCATAGATGATATGGACCAACCTGTACATAGAATAAAGACAATTACACTGTCAAGGAATGACATAATTTTTTGTTCAAAATTTAGGAATGATAAAAGCAATGAAGAGAAAATACCTGCATAAAAATAACATACACAAAGTTTAGTATATGTGGATAAAATAAACGAAATAATTTCCATCAATTTACTAAGGTAATTGGAATGGAATTATTACGTTGTTATCCAAATATAAATACTGGAATCATCCCAGTACACATAGATATAATTAAATGATTTCATGCACGTAAATGAACAAGAAAATAATGTGGAAGTTGTATGAGAACATAAAAAGGAATTGCCTATAATAGGATAGATAGGGTATTTACTGGGATTCTGTAAAAATATTTTTGGAAGAACAAACTTCCTGTACAATGTAATTATTTTATTAATTTGAGGAAATTAATGAAATAATAATTTCTAATTAAGAGAAGAATGAAAACTCTCTTATAAATCAACTTACTGAACAAGTAAATAGAAATATAACAAATTAAAATTAAAAATATAATTCTATAGAATAATACAGAGTTATTCTAATTATATATTTGTGGATATATAAATGAAAATAATTGATTCAACCTGTAAAGAGAATTAAAACCAAAATCTAAAATCTGAGCTAAACAACAGAATTCATACTTGACTGAATTAGAGTATGAAAAAAATGAAAGAGATTGTACTAATGGAATTGCGAGTCTGTATTGAAAAGAAATATGATAAATTTTATACTAAATTGCACTTCGTTTCATATAGTAGGGTTACAATGACCAATATCCATTCAAATATTGTTGAGGAAAAACGATGCAAGGCTTCATTAGAATGAAAAACGAATATAGAACATAATTGTTCTACTATCCAACTTAGGATTGAAATTAGGATAAATTTATTCATAGTTTAGGAAAAATAATTATATTTAAATAAATCAACTATGGTATTATCAATATACGTTCTCTGTCAATTTCTCAAAAAACCGAAATTAGCACACATAGGTGAAGGGGATTTCCTATCTAAGAAAATACCCAACAGAGAAACCGAATTTATTCATAATAAAATACCTTAAAATGAATATTTGTGGTAGAACATAAATTGATTTGGGGAAACTCTATTTCATAAACCCAATGATAAATGATTGAAATCAAAACCCTATCACTGCAAAAATGATGGGATTGAATAATAAAATTGAAACAAAATTTGTCCCCTGAATTAACCATGTCGAGACACAGAGAGAGAGACGTTTCAAAGAACGAAGGTATTAGAATGATAGAATATATATGTTCTAAATGAAAATTAAGTTCAAGAATTCCTCATAGAATTATTAGAATGAAATGAAAAACAACTTGAATGTCATATTGACAAAATCCATAGAGGTAAATTTTTTTCTTCATAAAACAAGGGCTTCAGAATTTTATCACCTGGAATTTTTAAAATGAAATTTTCTTAGAAGGGTGAGGAAAGAAGTTACCTCTGCAATTAAAAAAAAAAAACAAAATTATTCAACAAAAGATAATTAAAATCTGGAAATCGAAAATGTAGAACAATGGCAGGAGGAAAATTAAACATCGAGAAAAATATTACTAGAGCGAGTCGGTTTTCGTAAGCCAAGAAAGAGGAGCTACAAAAAGGAATATAGGTTTGGATGGAGAGATAGAGCGGAGAAATTTGGTGGTAGACTGAACAAAAATGAAACCGGAACCCTAACTTCTCTTCAAATAACCAAACCAATAGGTGGAGGGAAAGTATACGGATCAATCCTCACCGTAAATGTGTCAACAATCCATCCCACCACAGATCGAAAATATCATAGAGGGCATGTGATTGAGTTAATTCACGAAGTACCACCATTGATAAGTGAAGTGATTGAACAAAGAAATTTCATATATAATTTTTACTCAAGTTATAAATACTATATAATCGAATCCAAATAAAGATTGAAGAAATTCAATACGTTTAACAGTGAGTTAATATATTAATTATTAAAGGCTAACATTTTAATATGTGTATCAACGTGTGGAATTTTTCAAGGGCTAGGGTTCGAGCGATGGCATCCATGGCTTGTGCTGCAGAATGCACTAGAGCTCCCAAATATGGCACCTCAGTTTCCACTGGTTTCCCTACGCATGCGCCGTTTTTCCTTGGGGTCAAGTTTTTCTCTACACTGCATGATGATTCGGGTAGTTCGCAGCGGGTATCCAAGACAACATCGCTCGCTCCCAAATCAAAGGTTTCAAATAGCTTTGCCGTAGTTTCTGAGCTTGATGGAACAACAACTGAAATAAATAATGAATCAACTGCAACTCCTCTCAGCCTCAGATATGAAGATCAGAGGAGGCTACACGCATCGCCGTTTCTCAATGCAAGAGCATTTTCCACACAGCTGAAGGTGCCCGCAACTACAAAAGGCACCGTCCCAACCATATTCGTAGGTTTGCAGCATCTGTTAGCTGGGATATTTACAGAATCATCACTGGATGGACAGATCCATTTTCTTTATGACGCTGATGCATGCTGGAAGCTGCTGGCTCCGATCTGCAGCTGTGTGCACCTCTCCACAACAGTCTCACTTCAGCTCTACTCGGCTGCTCAATGGAAGATGAAAGCTCAAAATTGCATAGGTGCGCACCCCCTAGCCACTGTCTCATCATAGATCTACCATGATGAGACATGTGACCAAGGCCAATACGTATCCCTGTCCTTGCTCGAGTCCTCTCCTACCAACAGTGCTTGATCCCTTCAAAAGGATGACTCGACTCTCTCCTTCCAGATCCTGATATCACTCAATGGAAAAACCCTGCTCTGCTAGGTACGATCTATAGATTTGGTGTAGAGTTTAACACAGGCTCTCGAACTCAAGCTAAAGATCCCTGTTGGATGACAACGATTCCTCTACAGAGGTAAACAACTCAAATACACTTTTCCTCTCTCTTTCTACAATATTGAGAAAAATGCTACTCCAGTTTTTTCTCTTCGTCTACGAGGAGGGGCCACTAGGAAGAAATCCTTTGCTCAAGCTTTCTCTTACAAGGATACTGTCCATGTGCAGCAACCCAAGAAAGCTTCCCATCCCCCTAAGGCTCCCAATCCCTTTCTAGTGGATAAAACGGAGGACATACCAACGGTGGAAATTTCCCACCCAACACTGGATGACCAGTTTCAAGCATATGCAGAAAAGGCCATTATCTGCTGATTAAATGGCTTATGGCTATGCTCAACAGATATTTATCAATGGGTCCATTCAGCTTCGACCAAGAAAAAAAGAATTTTCTTTTGCTCAAATGGTTTCTTCATAGTTATGTTTGCCTTCGATGAGGACTATCAAAAAGCCTTAACATGAGGAACTTGGTTTTGGGGAAAAGCTGGGCTATTCCTCACACCATGGTTCCTAGACTTAGATCCCTCCATGACTATTATTACCAAGCTTCCCATTTGGGTTAGGCTTCCAAATTTATCGGCCCCTCTATGGAACTTTTCTGCCTTTCAAGGAATCGGTAACACCGTGGGCCGCTTCGTGGAAATGGATACCTCCAGGGGGGAATCAGGAATATTAACTTATGGTAGAATATGCACGAAAATAGACCTTAACAATGGCCTTCCAGATTAAATCAATCTCAAAATAGGAGATTACCATTAGACACAGACCTTGGACTATGAGAACACTGTTTTCCGATGCTGTCACTGTCGTCAAGTAGGACACCTCTAGAGTGCTTGCTCCTTGTTCCTTGCCCAAAAGAAAGGGAGTAACCGCAAGTCAAAATCCAAAATCTGGAAACCATGTGTACCGCCTCCCATGGATGACATCGACTCCCTCATCTCAGATGAGGAAGATATCTAAGAAGATGTGGAGGTTTCAAAGTAGGATAAGGATGTGACCTCAACAGGCCCTGAAGTTCCCACTGGTCCCTTGAGTGCTCAGAAACGATCTCATGAAACCTCCTCCTCAAATTCAGACAAAGAGCCCAATCCTTTAGACATCAACAGGCTCCAAATGATACTTTCCCAACTGCCCCAGGATGCTTGTGTCAAAGTCTCAAAAAAAAAAATAAAGGAAAGAAAAGTCGCACTGAGGATTCTACCTACTTCAGGTAGAATCCATTAAATATCTTCTAGTCCCTTGCTTATCTTCTTGAATCTCTTGCTCTTCTTTTGAATACTTATCAGGACCTAGGTTGATTGTTCTTCATTTCTAGTCCTATGCTATCTAGCCCCTCCTAATTGTAATAGTTCTTGTACCATATTCTTCTATAATAGAAATAGTCTAATTTACCACAAAAAAAAATATATGTGTATCAACGTAATATTCCAACAAAGGTATTGAAATAAATGTGAGAAGTTGAAGGTAACTGATGTTATATATGATGAGAACTTCATATACGATCATGAGTTCAACTAAGAATTTCCAATTAAGTGGAATGCTATTACGTGTATACAGATAACGTTCTTCAAACTTAGGCTAAGTGGGAAAGAAAAGATGGAATTCGAAAAATACTCTAAAGTGGAGTTAGTAGGATATGAGAAGGTCATATGATATCTATAATCAACCTTATGTATATTTCATTATATTAATTATGTAATATAATTAAAGGTTGAATCCAATACTATAAGTCCATATATGGATAAGTATATTTTGTATTAACTCTCATTATTTTCAAAAGGGTTAAACAATGGGTTATAAGTGGAATAAGTAGATAAGAGTATATATAAATTTGTTAGGGCGGTTGAGGACAAGTATAATATTAGAATATAGGTAAATATTCTAAGATAAAAATGGAAGTTTTTATTCTAACAACAGTGCTAGAATATGCATAAGATTATGAGGAAATAAATTAATGATAAAATAAAATTACTATTATAACAAAATTAAGCACTTGAAGAATTGTCATCAAGGAAAGTTAGTGCTAAAAGTGAAATGGGAAATCGTTTAACCTGGTCACAAGATCGTCAATCACACAATTTTATTCTATTCATCAAACAAGAAGTTGTTAAAGAAAATGTAACAACAGAAAGTACAATTAAATGGAAACATCGCAATATGACGAAAGGTAGTAATTTCATTGACGGAAAAGTAACATTAATGATATATATATATATTTTGGGTAAGTGGAGTTGTTACAGTTACAACTGCCCTGAAGAATTGAATATTCCCATGTGGTTAACTGAGGCTGTAAGTACTCGAATTAAATGAGTTATCAAATCGAAAGAAGAAACAATAGACTGTGTTACGGTGAAGATCTGCCACCATTTAAATGCGTGGAGATCTTATCCAAATATACATTAGGTAAAGATCAAATAATAAAACTAAAATCATGGTTTACTTGAATTCCCATATAATAAGATTTACCATACAACTGTGTGTCACCATTGGGTTCACGTGAAGACCATAGAGTGGGTAAATGAAATTATGTAGTTAGATATAAGTCCAATGGCAATGTTGGAATATGAATTGCCATAATATATAATTGAAGTAATTCAGATCATAGTAATGCATCTTACTATGTAAAAATATATGTAACAGGTTGATGGAAAACGTATCGAGGAATGAAACACCCATTAATGTATTTTTGCACATATAATTCGAACACTTACAAACATATATAGAAGAATATTTGTTTATATGTTATCCAATATACATTACCTTAATGATCATTAAGGTAATCATGGTGTACGGATATATTTATTATTAGAGAGAAACTTTAATATTAGTTAAAGTTAAAAAAATATATTTTATATATAGAGCCGTGGGGAGCTCTAGCTATAAAATAGATAGTTCAATTATTTTATTAGGATGTGAAACGATTAAAAATGCATATCTTAATATATGTTGAACTAAATGTAAGCATTCCATATAGGTTAGGAGAATTCCTTGATAAACTAAGGGAACACAGATCTTCAAAGGTATTCATAGGTATGAATACAATTATGGTATAATAAAAATACAAAGTACATAAGTAAAATCCTTCAATGATAATATGTAAAAGGATGTATTGTGACAAAAACAAACTAATTAAAGGATAGAAAATTAATTTAGTGATATAAATATAATTTATTTCTGGGTAAGTAGAGTTCTTAGACACACTATTATTTCTTACCTTCCTTTCTAACAGCTAGTAGATGCTCCTTCAGAGTTGTCTTCAATTACCTTTCGACTTTTTTAATCTAATATAGTAAGAATAACTACTAGATGCTACTTCGGGGTTGTATTCCTTTACCTTTATCACATTTTTTTATCTAATCCCAATAAGAAGAACTACAACCTTTGTTTTCCATTTCTTATCGAGCTACAAAAAACATTGGCAGGGACTTGTTGCTCAATAATAGACCTTTTTTTTTTAATCCCTACAATAAATAAATGTCTATGTGATATAGAGAGATCACCAACGAATCATGACATAGCATTTAAAATACAACATGTTAAAAAGGATATAACTGCAAGTGAACCTAAGTCAATTGTAATAAATGAAAACAATTATAAACCGACATCAGTCAATTTATGTATATAATGATGTCTTATTGTTTTTAAGTTTATTTACTTTTTTTTTATATTTTTTGACTGAGAAAAAATTGGTAAAATTTAAACCATATATCAATATTAAAAAATTTAAGAATAAAATTTTAAATCTTTTTTTATTTTTAAAATTTCAAAACTCTCTCTCTCTCTCTCTCTCTCTCTCTCTCTATATATATATATATATATATAGATATTCAACATCTAATACATGTATGTATTAAGGTTTAATTTGATCAAATCATCCAAGAAGAATTAATTCTAAATTACTTTTTAAAAATAATATAAAACAATAGAATTAGAGGATACTACATAGGAATAAAGGACAAGTCTAAAAATTTATTGGATGCACTCCACATGATTGTGGCTATCATGAAAGGTCGTAAGTAATTCTAAATTTGTCTCTGCAAAAAACAAAAAAATTTCATTTATTTTAGGCTCTCTCACTTGGATGTAATGCTAGATCCAACATTAGATGTTAATATCATACTGAATCAATCCTAGGAGGCTCGTAGGAGGCCATGGGGCCGATCGAAGCTATTCTATTTTCCCATCCCTTTCTGCATGGAAAACTAGTACCAAAACCAACACATTTTCTCCTCATTCTATAGGCAAGACATAAATTCTCTCATATTTACTTCTCAATTCTCTCCGTTGTGCATTGTCGAAATTTGAGAAAATTGTAGGATACATTGCATGAGGGTGCAGAGAAGAAAAATTACACCAGAGCATAACTTAGTGGTATTTTAACCAATTTAAGTGTAGAAAGAGCCTATATAGGGGTTTTTTACTAATATGGAGCCATTGGAGACATTATTTTTGCATTATTACTATTAAAAATTTATGTAAACGCATATTTTGAGCACATAATGAAAGAGGCCCAACATTGGAAGTTGAACTAGGAGATGCAACCCAAGATGGGTGAGCTTCTTTGTCATTTTTCTGTCTTGTGTTTATGTTATGGTATTATGGTCTTTGTTTATTGCTATAAAACTGAGTTAAATGATTAATTTATGAGATATTCCAACTTGTTTAACTGCATAAAAAGACATAAATTTTTACTTGTAAATTTCCATCAGACCTTCAAGTTTTCTAATATAGGTCAAGAAAATACATGTAAAAACATGCTATAGTTTGGTATGAAACATCTACAATTATGTTACAATGTTAGAGAAGGTATAAACCTCCAAATTTAAATGTATTTCTCCTATCACTCATGAATGTTTTCTAGGGATGATAAGAGAATGTTTTTTTTTCCCTCGAGAAAAAAAATTCTTACTGGTAATATGAACCATAAAATAAGAGAATAGATCCATATTAAGTAAATTTCTTCAAGTGTAAACTTCTTTAGAGTGAAAAATACAATGTGTTATTTTTTCTTGTTTAAATTTTATTTTTGAATACTATATATAGTATACATAGGACCAAATAAATGTTTTAACCATAAAAACTTAATTTTTTGATGATATATAAGTAATTTTTAAAAAATGATATTATTGTTATTATTATCCAATTTTAAGGTCAGGACCAAGCCAGTATCCAACTTGGTGTATGAGACCCCCTTGTTTGTGGGACAAGGGACCCACCTCACGATTTGACTGCTAAGTCTACGAAGGAATACATACTCTACTCCGTACGAAGGCATACATACTCTACCCCCCTCTGTTTTTGAACCTGTGATCTATTAGGAGGAAACACAAGCTCTTAACCATTAGGCCCACTCAAACAGTATATAATATATACCTAATTGACATAAATAAAATTATTTTAACAAATTTTACTTTATATATATATATATATATATATATATATATATATATATATATATATATATATATATATATATATATATATATATATATAAAGTTGATATGGACATAAATTGGTTAACATAGATTTTCAAATAGTTTATTTAATAATTAGCAACATATTAAATGTTTTTTACATGACATAATTTTTCTATTTAGAGCATAGTTTTTTATTTTTATTTTAAAGTGCACATGCCAACTTGAATGATGGACAAGTTGAAAAACTTACATTGAAAAACTTACACATCCACTTCATACTCCGCTATACAATGAGTCTATGCTGAATAAAAAGTTGTTTATAAATAATACTGATATCATATATATTCTCAATAAACACTAGTGTGCTTTAATGATATATATTTATTTCGCTAAAAAATTCTAAATTTAAGAAAAAATTATTAATTCCTCAAATAGATGAAAATAGAGAGAGGGAGAGAGGAAAACAGGAGGGAAGAGTGATAGAAGCTTATGAGAGGTGTTAGAGTCAGCCTTTGAAGCCTTCCTCCAGTGATAAAACATGCTCTTACAAAGTGATTTTAAGGTGTCAAGGTCAAATTTTGTCATTTCAATGAGTTTTCAAGAAAAATTTGGTCACTAGGCATTAGGTCTAGGGGTTGCTTTTACTCCTGTCAAAGTTGTCCAAATGTCGGTCCATGTCACCATTCAGCTGAGTGTGCCATCATTCAGAGGGTTGTCATCATCATGTCAAGCTCCATCGAGTCATTTTACACCTTGTTCATGCTTCAGTTGTGTCTAGGTAAGGTCCATTTCCCTCTCCTAGGGTTTTGGAGGTAATTTCTCTTGGATGGTCAAATCATCGAAAAAACTTGTATCCTGATGTTCACACACATTCCCCTATCCTTAACATACCTTATTAAACACTTCCCATCACTGAGATTCCCCAAATTCCTCATTTTTGCACATACCCTAGTTTCTTGCCACAACTTGGCAATTTTCTAGGCTAGGCCTGTGTTTTTCCCTTTTGGATCCCTTCCCCTCACTCAATCTCTGAGATTCCACTTTCCCCTGCTTCCTAACATCCACCCCTACTTCCCAAAATTTTCCCAAGAATTTAGAAGCCCCTTATCCCCTTCATTTCGCTTAATTTCGACAAAATCCCTTGTTTCACACATCGGGATAAGTTTCACTAAAATGATGTTTCAGAGCAATAGAAGATGAATATTGGAAAACTGAGAGAGGTTTTTATAAAAAACATGCCAAGGATGAAAAAAATCTTTCAATTTTTACACAGGTATCATGGTTTTAGAGAAATGTCAAAAATACCGTTGCCTCAGGAGAATTGAATGCACCTCTGAAGTGACCTTGGGAAAATCAATATTTCTCCTAGAATGGTTGGCCAAATGACTTGCATGATGAGTCAAATGATAACTAGACAAAAAGATATTTCCAATGAGCTATCATGAGCTCAATTTGGAGTTGAGGAAGACCTTCAAAAGTTGACTGCAACAGCGCTCTGCCTTGAGGCAGCCTCATTCTGCTCATTTTGACTAGTGTTGGGAGATTTGATTTTTGACAGGGTAAATGAAATCTAAATTGCATAATTAAACTTGTGTTGAAAAGTAGACTCCAAGAGCTTTCCAAAGAGCTATCACACACCCAATTTGGACACCAGGAAGGCCTCCAAAAGCTTCCTACAAAATGCACTATGTAGCTACTCATAGAAAAGTGCGCCCGACCCACTTGAGCGGGCGCTACCCACTTGAGGGGCGCGACCCACTTGAGCGCCACAGCCAGTGTAAAATTGAACGGGCGCGACCCACTTGAGCGGGCGCTACCCACTTAAACAACATAGCCCAGAAAATTGTGTTTTGCGCCCAGTTTTGATTCAAGTCGACTCCAACAACTTGCAAGTAGGTTTTTAAACATTGCTCAGTGATTTTTGGACATGATTATGGTGTTTTGAAAGTGGAGAAACAAATGTTTGATGTGGAGAAACGTGAAACCTATGTTCATTGCAAATTCATTTCTTAGGGTTTTGAAAGACATGTTGATAGTCTTGTGAAGGATTTCCGAGGTTGTGTTGTTGATATATATGCTCATGCCTCTACTGTCTGTGGTGTCCCTGCTCATTATTTACCTCAGCCTCACGCTCTCTCATTGCCATTACATTACTGCTCTCATTGTTATTGCCATTGTCATTTTCACACTATTCATCATTCATGTTATGACATAGTCCCATTTTCACTTGTCCACATCCTCCATTGACATTTTCAAACGTTGCAAGGGCTATTTCTATTGACCTAGACTACACTCATTCCTATTCATGTGTCAAATCCCCATGTAGTCAAAGAGTGGCTATTTTCCATTCAAACTCCTTGTGACAGTCCTTTTCCCATTGTGATATTTCCTATAGCACCTTGACATATATGTGACACATCTGACATTGGAGCATACACCAAACTCTTGTTTTCATCATAACCATATCAGTATACTTTCATACACATTGTGACACCATGATAGAGACCGACACATACAACCGAGACAGTGTTTTCACCACAGGAACTGCATGCACCAGGAGAGCACTAAAACGGCAGAAAAGGCCTGATCCACTCCGGATTTTGGCCGAGGCTTCATTGGCTGGGCATGATACATGATGGAGGGTCTTCGCTCCAAATTTGAGCAAATTCGGAGAAAATTTTGTCATTTTGAAATATTTTGGTCTAAAAACAGGTTTTCCAGTTAAGCGGGTAGCGCGCCCATATGCTCACTTTTTTTCGGGACACTTGATGAAGGAAATATTTGCATTTTTGGATTTTTCATGGTAAGTTATGCATCCTCAGGCATTGCCAAAGCATTTCATCAGATTCTGGATGGTCAAAAAGCTCAAAAACACCATGAAAACCACCTTGCTGCCACCTTTTGCACCAGCAGGAAGAACTTCTGGGAGAAAGAAGTTTTGGAGGGGCAAATGAGCTCCAAATTGAGAAATTCTACTTGGGTTGGATAGCCAACATCCAGGGCTTTCCAACGAGCTATCATGAGCTCAATTTGGATGCTGGGAAGTACTTCAAAATCAGGTTGAAAGGCGCGCGACCCACTTAGCTCAGGGGCGCGACCCACTTAAATTTTTGGCTGAATTTTCAACTTCCAGCTCAGATTTTCGGCCAGTTTGGACCAGTTTTGCTTGTGGATGAAATTTTTGGGTTTTTATGATGTAAATTGATGGTTGGCATGTAACTTTGGCTTATTTTTACCTATTCTAGAAGATTCACTCTCAAAAAAGTGAAAATCATGTAAATGAATCAGTTTCCACTCTTTTAGAGGCAAGTTGTTAGCTGCCTAGATTTTAGCTCCTTGATTAGAATTTGTTGGAACTGCTCCTAGAAGGAGGATTTCGACCCCTAGAGGCATGGGAAGGGGTTAGGATGGTCTATATGATGTAATTTCTCAATCATTTTCAGAGGTTAGATAGGTTGGACTCTTGGGAAACTTTTGGCACACATTGTAAATATTTTTCATATTTTGGCTAAGGAAAGATCAGAGGTTTTGCGGCACCTGTTGGGATTCTTGTGGTGTTCTGTTCTTGATGGTGTTTTCTCTCTGTTTACTGTAAGTTCTTCATGTTTAATGTATGCCATTCCTTTCATATGCTTCTGAACTAAATTGAATGAGTAGATGAGGTTGAATCCATTGTTTACAGCGCTCTGCCTTTGAATTCATTTAGTTCTATATGTTTTCGACTGTTTGGAGAGGATCCAAGTTCTTATTTTCCCTCTTCAGCTCCTTGTCGTTATAATCCGTCCATATATCCAATCAAAAGCATCAAGACAATCGCCTACCTTGCCCCAACTTGAAATCTGCAAAGGTCTGACCTTATCCCCGGACCCAAAATTGTTTTTTTCCATTTCTCCAACGAAAACCCAAAAAATAAAAATCAAACATTCCTATCTCTTTACTAGCCTAAAATCAGTATTCATTGTTCATTATAAGTCATCTCAGCCCCTTTGAAGATATTTTGCCGAGATAGACCCGGAGAGAGCTCTCTCTTGTCCTTGTAGGGCTAGCTATGAGGCTGAGCGTGGTTTGATGTAGCCTTGAGTTTTACCTTATTTCAGCCTAAGGTAGATTTGAGCGCTAACAAGAGGGAGGGAAGTGGGAGAGAGAGAGAGAGGGGGGAGCGGAGGAGGGTGTAATGTTCCAAATCTGAAACTCTGCAATGCATAAGATATATAATGGTATGTTTATGATGAATAAGCTTAAAATATACATAAGAAACACATAGAAATCATTTTTAGCTACAGAAGCAACTGGTACTGCGTTTCATGATCCGAAAAGTGGGGAAAAAGGGTTTTATGCCCTAAAAAGGTTGTTTTCAGAAATGAGCATGAAAATAAGTAGGGGAAATGTTGGATATGATAGCTTAGGGCATGAGGGACCTATGATCCGAATTTAAGCTCCAAATAATGCTTCTAGATATATTAAAAAACTCCTCCTTTCCCGACTAGGCTAGAAAACACTGTTTTCCCATGACTTTACTAAACATAAATTTATGAATACAGTGAGATAGTAATTCCCATGAGGGTTTCTATAGAAAATGATAAAATAAGTCTGATATGAATTCTATATTAATAAAATGGCAGAGACATGGAGGTTTAACATCATTAATACAAAGAAAAAGACACCCGGCAAAGGTTTCCGGCAAAATGCATGAATAACAAATAGTACTGCAGAAAATAACACAATTACTGCATTTCTGTATTAAACATGGATTTACATTACATGAGATATCATAATAATACAAATATATGACCCTAGACATATTATTAGAACTCCCGAAGGGAAATGAGCACCTCCTCCTCAAAGATTTTCATCAAATCAAAGGGTGCAGCTGTGCTGCTGCTACTGCTACATAAAGGATGCAGTTTTCTGAAGGAGACTGCGTTGTGGCTAAATGTGGATGAATGACCCCAATAAAAATACTGAAATGAAGCTCAAATAATTCTCTCTTGATCCCTTAAGCAAGATGATCCAAAGAGAGGATGGAATTCCTGCACAGGAATCCCTTGCACTAAGCAGTGCAACAACTTCGGCTAAACAACTGAAGTATGCAATTGGTCTCCAGACCAAGAAAGCTAAATACATGAATGAATCTCCTTTGATGCTATGCCTTCCTTTTATCTTTGGTGAGCCTCCTCACCCCGGACCCCACATAATGTTGAGGTGACTTCTTCATGAAGCTTCCTCCTTCAAAACTATGCTGTCCTAGCTAGTTTCCCTCCTCTTTGTGACAACGCTATTGACTTGGTCAACTAGAACCAATCCACCTACAATGCCTCTGTTCACACCAAGGGATCCTCAATCCGGTTCTCAAATGTGTGTCTAGGCTGATCCTTATTCACATTGAGCTAGTTTACTTGAGTGTTTCCTTCCTCCTCAAGAATGCATGTTGACTTAGTCAAACATGACTATGTCCCCATCTAATTTGTCCTTGTTCACACTTGGAAGTGTAAAACCAGCTGCTAAGGTGATATCCTTCCTTACTAAGGTGGAATTTATTCATAACTTTATTGTTCATGGGCCTCCTTACCCATTTATTCATCTCCTAGGTGAAAGTAGCAAAATCTAATGTTCCAGATTGCTATGTGCAAATTTTAGAACATTACAGAGGGAGTGATAGATAGATATATTGGAGAAAGAGAGTGTATTTTTTGGGGTTGATATAGAGAGACAAAGGGAAACAGATATATACATGGAAGGTGAAGAGAAAGAAGATAGAGATAGAGCCAAGGAGGGAGGGACACAAAGATTTATAGATATGGAGGGAGATATTTTGTCTGTTTGGGGGGGTGAGAGAAAGAGAAAAAGAAGGAGAGATGTATGGATATAGAGATATATATGGAGGGGAGAGAAAGGGAAGAATATTTCTTTCACTAGATGCATTGATTTTAGTGTAGATGGTGATTTCTAATCCTATTTGAGTGCTTGCACTAGATGCATTGATTTTAGTGTATATGTTTATTTCTAATGATATTTGATTACATTCACTAGATGCACTGATTTAAATGTAGATTATTTCTAATCCTATTTTATTTCTTTCACTAAATGCATTCATTTCATTGTAGATCGCGATCTCTAATATTTTTTATTGCTTTCACTAGATGTATTAATTTCAATGTAGATGTTGATTTCAAATTATATTTGACTGCTTGCACTAGATGCATTGATTTCAATGTATATGATTTCTAATCCTATTTTATTGCTTGCATTAGATGCATTGATTTTAGTATAGATGTTGGTTTCTAATCCTGTTTTATTACTTGCACTAGATGCATTGATTTGAGTATATACACTGATTTCTAATCCTATTTGATTACTTGCATTAGATGCATTTATCTAAGTTTAGATGTTGTTTTCTAATATTATTTGATTTCTTGCATTAGATGCATTGGTTTTAGTGTATATGTTGATTTATGATTTTTGTAATTGGATGTATGATGGTACATTAATTTCAAAGTCATTGGATTAATAGTGTGCATTGATTTCAGTGTGAGCATAAAAAATTGTTGACAATATACATTTATTTTTGTGTTATAGTAATTAAGGCTATTAATATTAGAGATCAAGAGAGACAAGGTATGATGTTTACTACAACAACTCGAGCTAAATATTTAAATAGTTAATGATTTGAGCTATCCTTTTCATATAATCGATATGAAAAGATGAAAAAGCTAACAAGGATGACAATAAGAATAGTAGAAGAGAATAGTTTGAGATTGATCACAATGAAGACTATTTGTAATCAACTACATTCTTATTATTCACAATATCTATCATTCAACATTATTACATTGTCATTTTGCATTCAAAATTATTATTTCATCATTTTTCATGATTATGGTTATTTGAAAATATTTATCATCTCAACAAACTGAGGTAACTAGGAAAATTTAAAATTAAAATGACTAGATAAATCTCAGATATATTTATCATATATAAAATGGTTATATTAATATTATATGTATTTACATATCATTGATAAAATTAATAGTTTGTTCGATAGATTTTCCTTGGCTTCCCACAACTGAAACCAACCTTGATCCATGTTCATTCTTGATTTATCAACCACCGAGAGGGGTCAAATATCTCGAGGTGAAAACCTTTACTCAAGTTTTGCACTCAAAAAAGAGGTTTGTACCTCGATATATTTGATCCATCTCGATGCTTGATAGACCCGGAGTTAAGATGGATCTAGGTTGGTTTATTAAATTTAGTTTGTATTCTTTATTATTTATTTTAGAAACCTTTAATTAGGAAAGTCAGATTTCCCTCTTCTTATTCACCCCCACCTCAAAAAATTATATAATCCCCCTCTAGTTAGATACTCACATATAGTAGATAGGATAAAAGTGAAAATAATATAATTATACAACACATTTTGTTAGATTTAAAATTTTTGATCCACATTACCATATATCTCATTCCGCTATACAAGTGCCTATAGGGAATCTATATGATATCAATATATTCTATAAACAACTTGTTATATTTCATGCTTCATTTTGCTAAAACATAGTAAATTTAGATCTACTATAGTGAACCTATGTTTTATTGTGTCTCTATTGTCTTTGTATTTATAGTTATTTAATAGGAAAATAAATGCATCATAAAATTTATTTTAAATATTGAAAAGTATGAGTGGAACTACAATAGTAATGCAACACCATAAAAATTATAGTTACCCTAAGAAACCAAGTATGTGAAAACCCAACAAGTATATAAAGTTGTATACCTTTCTTTAAAAAAAAATGAGAGTAGAAGGAAAAGTTACGGAGATCATTATTTATTGTAGAGTTATGAGACACTCTATTTTGTTATAATATCCCACAAAATGTTTTTTCTCCTTTGCTTTGTTGTCTCTCTACTGTTATTCATGATTTATTTTCCATGCAACATTGAATTTCTATAAAGGATATGAACCATTGTTTCTGGTTTTTACTGAAGTATTAACACCCCTTCTTCATCATAAGGTTTAGATTTTTTCTATTCTCTAATTATTCTATAACATTATAGTGCATTTTCATATACCATTAACTCCACTTAGGTGAATTATAGTGAGTTGATGTGATTTCCAATTGAGCCCGTGATATATATATATATTTTTTCTTGTAGGGCTATCAATTTCCCATACTAAAAATTCCTTTTGAGGAAAACACTTATTAGGATAAAAAACATTGTCTTGTGTACAAGTCAATATCTCCCTAGATTCAATGAATGGATATAGTAACAAAAAAAAAAAAATTGTAAATATTTCCCTGTGCCATTTATATTGAATCATAAGTAGGAGTAATGGAGTATGAAATCCATATCTTTCAACCGAAATTCTTGATGAATATCCTTTCCATTGTTTGATGCAGTTTACCAATGTTCAGAATATATACCTACAAATACACTAAAAAAAAAGAGATCTAAGGCACATGATATATAAATGATTCAATACAACCTATACTATTGATCAAGGAGACCAGTACCTAATATAATAAACAATGTACAATGAAAGTAAACATCCAATATATCAGATGCAATAGACAATATAGTGAGAAATAAATACTCTTTTGTATTATAATTCAATGAAAGGGAGGGATAGAACCTAGCCTCGATGTTGAAAAATATCCTTCCAGTAGTCTCTAATCCTCCCTTAAGTGGCAAGACTCTAGCCTCAAATTGACAACATAAGTTTACATCGAAATTAAACCCCTTCAAGTCTAGTTTCTGCTGAATTTATAAGCCAATAGGAGAGGGTCAGAGATCTTATTTCTAAGAATCATATCCACAAAGAAGGGGATTAAGGTTCCAAAATTAGAGGGAATATATTCATGAACCATGGGATGAGGCTCATATAGGTAGAGGCTCGAGTCCTTCTTATTTTTACAATATTCCCCAACAAGGCTTATAAAATTTTCTTTTTTTTTTTACTCGAGTTAAAAGATTGCTGAATTTTCTAATGGAACACATGGCATCTGATTGCACATGCTATAATTCTCATTACTGCATTTGCACAGGTAATAGCGAGAAAAAGTGAGATCATGCTTGAAAATATCTTTTTAAGCAATGCATTCTAGGATTATTGTTGTTCCCATAATGATTTTTCTTCCATTATTGTAGGGTATTTCTTGCAAGAGTTCAGTGGATAATGAGAAATCCATATTTTCTAATGGTCACAAAATGACATGTAACTGATTTTCGCCTAAAGTGAAAAGTAGAAAAAGGTATTTGAGGACTGAGGCATTTTACCATGCAAAAGGTTGGATTAGAGACCAAATAGTTGGAGACCCGAAACAAAAAATCAAGGATTAAGATACGATATTTTCATATAATCATCACTGAGGTAGGCATTCCCATACTCATAGTACGAGTGTCTTAAAGAACAAGTATGGAAACGTACAAAGATCCATGTTAATAATAGACTCAATATGGATGTAGCCATAAAATATGGATCTAAATTTACAATCATGAATATTTAAAACTCCATGCAACTTGGATGGATGAGACTAGATCCAGGGTCTTGGTATTCATCTCTATTGATCCATAATATGAATATAACCATGTGAATGAATGTTTGGAAGTTGAATATGGTCAAAACCACCTAATTATTAGCCAATTATGTGAACCATTAATAAGTGCGAGAGAAACCACCAATAATGACAAAGGTTCTCAACGTACTTCAACAAAATATATTAAGTGTGAATAGATGCCTTGAATTCGCACATCCATAAAATGGTTTTATCAAAGCTCAATAATGAAAACCTATCATAGAAAGAAAGAAACCTGCCATTGAGGCATGTAGGCTCCCAAGTATTAAGGGATGTTTCTTGATCAACGTCCTAGATAATAAGATGAAGTAGATAGGAAGAAATATGTCATAGCAGGCCCCACGACATGAAACTTATGTCAAGTTTTGAAGAAATTTTTTGGAGTGATTCAAGGCTAACACAGGGATAGTTGGCATGATTGAAGCCTATGATTTGCAAGATAAATATGACTAAGGTTGTACCTCCCTTGAACATATTGGAAACATGACTTTTAGAATTGGAAACATTTGAATCAAAGAACCATTCTGAAGACTTTCATTGAGGCATTCTCAACTCATAGGGAAATGGATTTCCCAACCCAAACACAAAGGTGACAAAATTCCATGTTCAAGAGCGACATATTGCCTTTTCACAATACAAAATTAAAAGTTTCTTTCCCATTTTCCCCCACCATTACTCGTAATTACCTAGTTATTTTTATGCAACCTTGAGGAGGATAACATATGCTAGTCCTATAAGCTCATCCTTTGGATGATTTCTTTGGAGTATTTTTAACAAACCCTAGGAAGGAGTAGTTCAGTCTCATCATGATAGAAGATTTCTATATTGTTTAATTTATGAGTCCAATATAGTGATAACTCGACTCTTGCCCATATTTTAAAATTTTGAGAAGAGGAAAAAATAAAACTCATGAAAATATTTCAATGTAAAGTTTTAACGAGCCTAAATAAAGTCAAGCTCAACTATTTTCACATTTAGGGAGTCAGGGGAAAAACTTTAATAAACTGCAAAATGTCCTTTTTCGTAAATTTAGTATCTCAATCCTAGAAAAGGATAAAATAATGTAGGAGATAACTTTTTTAGCCATGATCGACTAAAGTATACCTTCTTTGTAACTAGTGTACTTGGTCCATAAAAGGGGTAAAATTATATCAAGTAGATGTTCTTCCATTTACTTTTACGAGTTGGAAAGAAACAAGTGTACTAAAAAATATTTTCCTATTTCAAAAGTGAGGAAAAAAGTTTAAATATAGGTCCAAAATTTCAATTTTTTGTAATTCTAAAGAGCCTGAAAAAAGATAAAAGTATACTCATCACCAAAATGATCTATTTACAAAAAATAAGCCTGTAATTTGTACACCTAGTCTCAAAATCATAATAACCGATCAAAGATAGTGAATAACACTTAAAATATTTTAAATTTTAAGGCTTTAGGAAAAAATGTTATTTTAATAGGCCTAAATTGCTCATAAAAAGTAAAAAAGTAAATAAATTTTCACCATTTTGTTTTTCACCATTTCAGAGCTCTTGAGTGTGCATTTTCTCCCAAATATTCAGGAGAATATTGTGATTGAGCCGATGGACAATTATGATTATTATCTTCTCCAGGTAATATATATTTCCTTGTTATTGTCATTAGTGGTTTTTAATTTTCATTTGGATGTTTTTTTATTTTTTTTAGTTTTTTTTAATGTTTTGATTGCGCTCATGGAATATCCCATCTCTCCTGTATTAGGATGTGCATAAGCTCGACTCTCCCAATATTGGACGAGTGTGACTTATGCACTTTTTTTAGCTTATTACGTCTCTCTCTCTCTCTCACACACACACACACACATTTGATTATTTTTTTTAATATTTTTCTTAGTGAGAGAGGTGTAAGAAGTTTGTCATGAATTGAAGCCTAACATGGATTAATTGCATGAAACAAGTCTATTTTTGAGTCCAATTCCATGTATTGGCACATAGTAGACAGGAAGGAGAAAATATAGGAAATTTGTCCACCTTCTTAGATTCCACAATAAACCCAAAATCACCTAAGATCCTAATCAAAAATTTCTAAGTCATAGGAATCCGAGCAAGTGAATGTTAAGAGGGAGCTTGGCTCCACACCTCTCGAAGATCAAGGAGACAAATTCCTTATTTTTAGGGAGTTTTTGGTAGTCTCCCATTAGTATAAATAAGCATGAGAAAGAGCTCATTAGGATTGGATTTTTATAGGAAGCTAGATATCTCTTGAATCTGGATTAAAGATATGTTTTACTGTCATTTTTATGTAAGAGACTTGTTATGAAATGAGAATGAGAAGTTGGTTTTCCCCTCACTCATTTGATTTCAGAGGACTGAAGCTTATGGGATAGTGCCCAATCCATGGGATACATTATATTTTGTGTATCTCTATGCTTCCTTTATTCTTTAGTATTTTATTTGATTTCATTTCATTCTAGTAGCATCAAAATACCATCAAAACTATGTTGGCAGCCTCTTTCTCTCTCACCTCTTCCATTGGAGCTTGAGGAGAAAGGTATCCAACCACAATCCAAAAATATTTATTTTATGATTTCTTGTAAATGATAAAGTAGTGTCCATTCTATTTATCATGAACTTGTTGTAGATTAGAGGTTGTATTTATGTTTTAGGTGATTTTTAGCTTAAGTTAAATAGAATTTTATTCAACTAATCTTTTCCACTCTTTCACATGATAATTTTTTAATGGTAAATGAATGAGTGTATGTACTGGATGTAGGAAGGGCTATATCTTCAGATAAGTATGCCTTTCATAATTTCCATCCGTGGCTTCGAGCCTCGTACATTTTTCCTTCCATTCTACTACCCACAACCTTGTTTTAAAAACCATATTCATGGCCATCGTGAGCAGCCTTATGTTGGAAATATTTTCATTGTTGGCAAAGGAGAAAAAAGGAGCAGCACCATAATTATCATTAAGGACAAAGGAGCAGATAAATATGAGCTGGAGTATAAAGGAGAAATAAGGAAAAGAAGGCAAAAGTACAATGGAGGAGCAGAAAAGAGGCAAAGGAGTATCATTATGCAGAAAAGAGCAAAGGAATAACATTATGCAGAAAGGAGCAGTAATGTGCATCAATGTACAACAAAGAGGAAAAAGATCTAGGTAAAGGAGCAACATTAGAATCATTATCTAAGGCAAAGGAGAAGAAAGGAGCAACATCATAATGATCAGTGAAGAAAAATGAGCAAGTTGGGCTGAAATGCATTCAAAATAGTGCAAGCTGGGTCGAGTCATGTATTTTCATGTTCAAAATAGTGCGTGTGCAGTAATTTCCAGAAGAAATGTGTAATTTCTAGAAGAAATGTGTGCATAAAAATGTTCGGTAGCTTAATCTCATATCATAATCACAAGCGGAAGGATGATCGCAAAAATCACAGAAACAAAGAAATCACGGAAAATGCGAAGTGCGATATGGTGATGTGGCTAGATGATGTGGTTGTGATGTTGCAAGTGAGATGGAAAGATAATGTGGTAGATGATGTGGCCCCAAACCCACAGATTGCAACAAAAGTTTGATGAGGTGGCAAGCTGACATGGCAAGATGACGTGGCAGTGGCATGGCACTCCCGGTGGGACCTAAACCCTTTATTGCATATTGCAAGTCGCAAATCTCAGAAGGGATAGTGCTTACGTACCAAGTTGAAATTTCGATATGAGAAATGTGAGATGGGCCCAGACGCGATACCTCTTAGAGTTTAATACTAAATATTTTAAAGTCCAGCGGTATAAGTATTTCCTTAAGAAATTGCATCAGGAGGATGGCTGAGCAATGAATAAACAAATAACAAAGGAAGTTTCTGAAATGCGATAAGAGCCCATACGCGATACCTCTCAGAGTTTAATACTAAATATTTTAAAGTCTGGCATGAGACCCATTCAAATATCGCAAATTGCAAGATGGAAAGGTGAATATCATAAGAACAAGGTTGAATAGTCAAAATGCGAAATGTGATACGAGGACCGAACATGATGGAGTTTCAAAGATGAATTCCAAAGGTTTTCAAATATGAAAGGAATGGATTTTTGTTAAGAAATCGCATCAGAAGTGAGAAAGGTGAATATAATGAAGAACCACCAATGATTTCAGAAATGCAATAAAGTGACCAGGAACAAAGTTTTTCAAAAGTTAATCGCAATATATTTAAGGTCCATGGTTCGTGTAGTTTGTGTGAATTTTATGAAGAAAATATGAACATGGAGTTAACTCGGGCAAGTAAAAGAAAGGCATGAACACAAGGAAAGGCTCGGGTGGAGAAAATACCTGACCTCTTACATAACAATGATCTATGATATTGTGCCTATTAAAAAGAAAAGGTTGATATTAAGCCTACTAAAAAATTATTTATAGAAAATATTGATGTCATAAAGATTTTCAATAAACACTAGTGCGATTTAAAGATATATATTTATCTGGCTTAAAAAAAATCTAAATTGAAGAGAAAATTATTAATTCCTCAAATAGATGAAATTCCTAATCATAAAAATCCAAATAATATTATTGAACATTAAGAAAATCAATGAAATTATGTGTTCAAATCTAGTGCATTAAATTTGATTAGAAAAAAATAGCTGAGAGGATAACAAAACAACAATAATTCGAAAGAAAAACAACAATAGTTTCCGAATAAAAATGAGGAAAATAGAAAATAACACCCCCATTGCCATTGAACGTGTGAAAGTCCCCAAAAAACCGTCATGAAAATTTTAATTTGGTCCACATATGATGAACGTAAGCAATTTTAAAGTCAGCTAGAGCGTGTGATATCCCAATGCTCTACTATAAATATATATTTGATTTCGATTTCGATTTGTAAATTCAATTTTATTTGCACAAGTCATGAACGAGCAATGAAGAATTTCGACATGGATAAAACATTCCAAACAATGAGCAGTGACCAACCTGGAACCAGTGGTGATGTTAGTGGAAATTTAGGCGCTTAGATAAATTGGAGACCTGCTGCTTATCAAATGGAGGTGATGGAGGACAAGCATCAATCGTGGGTAAAGGAACGATTTACGATGTGCTTTGAGGATGTGAATGAGGATGTGATGCACGAAAATATATTTTTCCATCATAGATATTGTCTTCGTTGTATGGGTCGATACATTGAGTCCACGATGTCTAATTATGGCGGTGTGCCTAAATGTTGTGGGAGAGAGCGGACAGTTTGCTCTCGCGGGCACTGGTAGGGAGGTGGCAATTTGCAAGCCACAGTACGATTGATTTGCAGAAGTGGTTACTGGAGGTGTGGATGAAGATTATAGGGTACGAACCAAGGATTAGTAAGTTACCACATGGGTGGTATTGTTTCCATTTTATGAAGAATGAGGATGTGCATGAAATCCATCAGTGCACCTGGGTCAATGGGTGCTTGTTTTAGCACTCTATCGCTGTTTGACAGATTTTCACCCTATTGATAACACTCCTAGGAACCATACGCTGTGGGTAAAACTCCCGGGGTTACCCATTTAGTTCTGGTCACCGGTGGTGCTGAGGAGAATCGGAGATAGTATCGACATTTGTAGATTTTTCGATCCAAAGTGCAAGGGCATTTTTGACAAGCGGGTGGCGTGGATTTTGGTGGAAGTTTCTTTCACGGGTGGCCTTCCGGAGGACGTGGATTTGGAATGGCAAGGAACGACATATCGCTAGATCCTGGATTAGTGGAACACTTATTTTAGATGCCACCTCTATCATGCTATGGGAAATCTGATGGGATCCTGTGCTCGATGGCGATCGAATTTTGGTGGAGGCTTGAAAGGTGCTAGCGGGGTCCGAAAGACTAAGGGTCTGGGTGAAAAGATGTCTGTACCTCCTTCCTTGGGGACATTCCATTTAGGTAAGTTTCAAGAACATTATTTTCTGTTTCCCGATTCTATTTCCAATGGGGAGAAGGAGAATAGTGTCTTGGATAGGAGTTTTAGTGCTGATTTGGTCTCGGGGGATGCTTTTTTAAAGTCTGTGGGGGCCATATTTCCTGAGGTAGTTTGGGATGTGTTTTTTGGGGTTCTTGTTAATCCCATTATAAATATTCCTCATCCATCATTTTTTTCGGTCGACAGTCTGGTCCCTTCTGACTTGTCTGTGGAGCTCCCGGAACTGCTGACCATTGGAACCCCTCTACCATCTTCTGTAGGGGTGATTGAAGCCACAACTCCTATTCATATGGAGCCTAATTCTCCCGTCATCATTTCCTCCCATCTATCACCTAGGAAATCGGTCGGTAGCGACCTTGAACTGCTGATTTTAGCACCATAATATAATCTGGCCCCCCTGCCTGTGGATAAGGGGAATACTACTTCCTCTCCTCTGATTATTAGTCCTTCTTCCATAGAAAATTTAATGATCCAGAGAGGGAAAGGATGACCCAGGGTGAAAAAAAAGTCATTATCATCGGCAGTAGGGAATGAGATTAAGGATGCGGGGATTTTTCAAGATATCCCAGTTACTTTGGCACTTGAAATGGTTTTTAAAGCATTAAACCATCAGGAGGGTGAGCCATGATTTGTTTGATTTCGCTGAATATTTGGGGGCTGGGGGTCTGAATAAATTTCTTTCTATGCGTCAGTTTTTTAGGTCTAGAAATCCTTCCATTGTTTTTGTTCAAGAATCAATGCACGGTGCTAAGAAAATGCTCTCCTGCTTCTGCACCATGTTCCCAGATTGGAATCTAGCAGTGAGGGATGCAGTGGGACGATCTGGTGGTGAAATTGTGATGTGGGATCATACTTATGCATCATTCAAGGATTTTGACTTCTTCGAAGGGATTATCCTCTCGGGTTTTATCAGGGGTTTTGAGCAAAGGATTCATTTGATAAAATTATATGCGCCTTATCAGGAAAGGATTTCTTTCTGGTGCAGGATGAAAATTAGTGGAATATTTCTTTTGGATAACTTGTTAATTACTGGGGATTTCAATTTATCTCTGAATGAAGGTGAGATTTGGGGGGTCAAAGGTAGAAAGGATCAGCTGGCGGGTACCATATCGAAGATATTTAAATCACACTACCTTTGTGAATTATTGATGAAGGATCAGGGTCCTCCATGGTTTAAATATAGACGAGGTATGGAATCTATATGCAAAAGGATTGACCATTTTGTGGTCAAGGCAAACTTGTTGGCCCGAATGGGGGATTGGTTGGTGGCCATAGGTGATGTCCTCATCTCAGACCACAAAACTATTATTTTGGAATGACATTTTGAAAAGGTTCTTAGGGGTTTCCCTTTTAAATTAAATCGAGTATGGCTACAGGACCCCTCATTTGTTTCTCCCAAGACGTAGAAAAATCTCGATGATGGATTATCTGTCAAGTACTTTGCAAGAATTAAAAGGAAAGGTTAAACAATGGGAGAGGGCCAAAAAGAAACTCTTGCAGGAATCACTTAGTGCTTATGAGATGGAGATTGCCTGATTGCTGAAAGAGATGGAGGGGATTAATCCAAGGGATGGTATTTGGGAAAGACTGAAGGAGGTGGAAGAGGAAAGAAGAAAAATTCTTAGGATTGAAGAATAGACGTGGAGACTCAAAAGCAGAGAGATATGGCTTCGTGAAGGGGATAAGAACACAAGGCTTTTCCATGCTTATGCCATAGGGGGGAAAATAAAAATTTAATTTGGAAGATCAAGGTAAATGATACATATTGTACTTCCTCGAAAGAGATTCAAAATGAGGATGTTAATAATTTTAATAGTCTTTATAAGACCCGTTAGGTGTTGGCACATGCAGAACAAATATGGGCAGTTGAGGAGATCCCAATTATGTTTGATGAGGGGGAGCTACAAGATTTCAAGAAGCTGATTAGCAAAGAGGAGGTCTTAATGGTTTTAAAATACTTTGTGGTGGATAAGATTCCGGGGCCTGGCGGGTGGACCTCGGATTTTTTCATTCACTTTAATGAGTTTCTTGTGGATCTTTTTCTAGAAATGGCCGAGGAAGCAAAGAATACAGGAAAGATTAATGGAGCCTTAAAATATACGTTCTTAGTTTTGATTCCTAAAGAGAAAGGTGCAAATTCGTTTGATGATTACCACCCAATATCACTCTGTAATACTTTGTATAAAATAATTTCGAAGATTATTTCAGAAAGGATTAATAAAATGCTCTCCAGATTCATATCCCCTGAACAAGCTAGGTTTTTAAAGGACATGAGTATACACGATGCGATGGCCTCTACTCAGGAAGTTATTCATTCTATACACACTAAGAAAATGAAGGCTATGGTTATGAAGATTGATCTTAGTAAAGCTTATGACAGGGTTGATTGGGGACTGTTAAGACTGATTTTATATAAGATTGGACTTGATAAGGTCTCAGTCAATTGGATCATGGGGTGTGTTTGTAACACTTCTATGGCTATCATAATTAATGGTGTGGCTACTAGATTTTTCAAGCCTGGACAAGGTATGTGGCAAGGCTGTGCCCTTTCCCCACTCTTGTTCATTCTTGTCATGGATTCTTTAAGAACCAAATTAAGTCTAGCTATCAGTAAGAGAAGCATAAGGGGGATCAGAATCTCTCATCGCAGAGAGATATCAGACAATTTTTTTGTGGATGATGTTCTGCTATTTGGATTCCTTATTTAGAAAGTGTAGCAGGTCTTTCATGAAATTTTCTCAAAATTATTTAAGGCATCAGGTATGGTGGAAAACATTGGTAAGTATTGCATTTATCATGAGGAGGACGAAGACAAAATGGTTGTTTCGATAGGAGCTATGTTTAACATCAAAATTTCTCCTCTGGGACTGGGCTTTAAATATCTCGGGTCCCACATGAAACCTAATAACTATGCCATAAAGGATTGAAGTTGGATGATAGATAAAGAGAAAAGAAGAATGGACTTCAAAATGGCTGTCAAAAGGAGGTCGTCTTATTTTGGTACAGGTAGTCTTACAAAAAATTATGGTTTACGGGGCACATATTTATGTGATTCCTTCTAAAATTTTAAAAAGCATTAGGAGAATTATGATTAAGTTTATGTGGAATTGGGAAAAGGAGAAAGGTAAGATCCACTTGGTGCAATGGGACTTGATTATGAGACCTACTGACCATGGACGATGGGGTCTTAAAGACTTACACACATTTGGCCAGGTTCTAATCTTGAATTCATTATGGAGGGGTCTTACTTCAAGAGGCATAGGGAGTGAGATTATAAGGTATAAGTATTTGAAAAATGATGGCGTGGAGGACCTATACTTGCTGGGTTGGCAGAATACTAAGGGTGGGTCGACCATTTGGAATGGTTTTAAAAAAAGCTGGTCATGGTTTTCATCATACTTGAAATGGAATTATGGTGACGGGGCTAAGATCCTAATTAGTCACTCTGGGTTGCGACAGTCCCCTAATCCTATCCCTCTTAGCAATGAACTTATAAGATAATTAAACAAAAAACCTTATTTCTATTTGGCCCAAATCATTAAGGAAAAGATCAATGGGAGACCAGGAAGGATGTCTGCCAACAATTTGTATTTTCCAGATCACCTGAAGGAGGAGTGGAATGGGTAAAATGAGGAATTAAGAAGCCAGGGGTTGATCATGGATAATGGAGGTGATAGGGTTATTTGGAAGGGCCCGACTAAAAATGATCTATCCATTGTGAGAGATATATATAATAGTTTATCAGTATCATCTGCGACTCTTTCTGAGCTTAGTGTCTTTCGAAAAATCTGGGTAAAAAATGCACAACTGAAGATGAATATTTTGTTGTGGTTGGTATTGATGAATAAAAATATCACTTGGGATACCTTAAAAAGGAAATGGTGGATTGGGCCTGGTTACTATATACTTTGTATGGCAGAGGATGAGAACAATTCTCACCTATTTTATAACTGTTGCTTTTTTTGGAGAGTCTTGAAATTACTTTGTAAGTTTTTTAATCTTAAGGTACCTCTTTTTGAAAATAATATTGTTTTCATTCTTTGGTGGCATAGGCGAGTTTCATCACTTTGGATAATTCTAGCTTTATTTCATTGGTTTATCTGGTGTGGCTGGAATAAATGGATCTTTGAGGATGAGTGTAGCAGCCTGGAGAGGACAACCAACATTATCATTTATAATTGGGGAAGGCTAAGAACTGCGTAGAGACCTTCGGAGAAGCTTTCCAAAAGACTGAGACTAGTTGAGATACATTAACTGACATGCTTCTTTGATGGAGCCTCTAAAAATTCCAGGTGCGGGTGTGGAGCTTGGTTAATGGTTTCGCCTAACTATCACTATAATATTTTTTGGCATGGAGGCTATGGATCTAACATGAGGGCCGAAGTTCTAGCACTGTGGGGATTATTGTGGTTTGACACACAAATTTGTATTGAGAACATGTGGTTTGACTCGAAAGTTCTTATTGATCATCTAAACAAGGGTACTGTTCTAAACCCTGGTAACTTGAGGTATTAGTTGGATCGAATTAATACCTTAATAAAGGCATCCTCCATTATTCATTTCAATCATATATTCCGTGAGAAAAATTGCCAGGTGGATAGATTATCAAAGAAAGGATTGCATGGAATTTTCGGGGAAATGCATTATGAGCTATCTGAATCCAATGGTTTGGGAGCTACCGTGAAGGTCAAGTTCATATGAGAAGGGGTTTCAACCACTACAGTTTTTGTAAACGGTTTTTTTCTTTGATGATCATGTTTCTACGATGGGTTACTTTTTTCATCAACTCTGATGCTTTGTAATATATATTTTTTCTCTAAGGATGAAGGATCTTCAGGGCAGGAAATATCTATGAGGAATATCGAGGCAGGAAAGGTCTGGGGGATTTTTTTCCCTATGCCTAAGTCTTATCATTTTCAGAAATTAGCTTTAAAGAAATCATCAGGCTTCTATTTTGTGGGTGGGAGGGGGGGGGGGGGAGGGGAGGGGAGGGGGGGGAGAGGTGCTGTTAGTGTCTACATTTTTGGTTGATTTCTAATGTTTAATGAATATTTGAACATATATTTTGTAATGAAGGAAGAGAAAGGGTATCTTTATATGCTGAAATGTATGATCTTTAAAGCTCAACTTTTGAACTGGTACATTAATATAAAATAGAGTTTTTTTCTTTTGAAAAAAATAAAATGCCTATATCCCAGGTGTAATTCCAAACTCACTAAAGATGACTATGAGAAATTCTTGTTGTCCAAATGGCTTGATATTTTCATAAAATGTTCTGAAGAGGAAAAAATTGCAGATTCAGAGAAAGTATATTTCCCTTATCCTGATTGCTCATTTTTTATGGCTTTATTCATATTAGATAGGTGCCCACAAACTTCTCCTTTTTATTTCTTATCACATTATTATTTAAGAATAACCTCAAAAAAATGTCAGAAAAGCCACCGCTTGTTTTGTATTAAGTGTAGAGTTCCTTTGCACACAAACATGTTTTGTAAAGACTATGCTCTTAAGTTGGGTGTTGTAAATGCAGAGTTGAATTTATTGGAAAATAACAACAACTGGAAGCGGTGTACCAACTGCAAACATATGATTGAACGCATCGAAGGTTGCGTGCACATACTTTGCAGGTACCTGATTTCTGAACCTTGGAGTTTTTTTTATCAGAATTTTATATCGTTGTGATGAATGATTATTTGGAAATCATAATTTAATAACAAACTATTTATGTTTTTATGTTTTTATTTTTTATCTTGTATATAGGTTTTATTTTCTAATACTAAACTTGTATTTCAAGGTGTGGTTATGAATTTTGTTATAAATGTGCACTTCCATGGAAGGATAGTTGTCATTGTGATGTGGAAGAAGAAATTCATATTGAATTTGAAGAAAATTGTGATGTGGAAGGAGAAAATAATATTGAAGGAGAAGAAAATAATGATGACAACAGTGATGATGGACATAATTTTTATGATAAGATGTTGTTATATCTACCATGATAGCCATAACCCACCATAAATAGGGAAATTTTTATGAAGTATGGGACAATGTTTTGTGCTTATTATATATGAAGCTTGTGGACTATGGTAATATCGTATCAAGCTTAATAATCTTCAAAAGTTTTGGATATTGTTCCTTACATCATCACTTTAATCTATTTAGGTTCACTTCAAATGCTAAATGCACAGTTGGAAGGATTTAGATATATTTGTTTTTCATCCAAAATGTTAAACATTGTTTTTATAAAAAAATATTAACATAAATTGAGGAAACGATTTAAAATATAATTCATTAAGAGTTGAAATGTAGAAAGTGAATTAGCAAGGCTAAATGATATCACCAAAAGGTCATAATGACCTTTATGTGTTTTAAGCCTCATTTTGTGAATTTTCTCCTTTATTATGCTTTTATTATATCCTCAATGAAGGTCCAACTTGGTAATTCAACCAATAATTCATCAGTTATAGAGAAATCACTTTGATTAAGTTGAATGATGCTAATCTCTAACATTTCTTGAACCATACAATCATTCACCTTTCCAAATATCTTTTAAGTAACATTTTTGAGATCCATGTTAATAGAAGGTTTAGAAAAACTTGTTTACTTTTAGATGTGGTTATGAGTTTTTTTATAAATGTGTACTTCCATGAAGGATAGTAAAATAATGATGGCAGCAGTGATGATGAACATAATTATTATGATCAATATATTATAGGGAGGATTATAGCGGTAACTTAGCATAAATAGGGGTCACATTTTTATGAATTACATGAGAATGTTTTGTGTACATTATTTATGAATATTGTGGACTTTGGTAATAACTTATCAAGCTTAAGAACGCTTAAATATTTTGGATGTTTTTCATTACATCATCACTTCAATTTTGTTAGGTATTCAATGAATAATTCATATAAAAGATAAATCACATAAGGTTAAGATATAATATACATGCATACATATGAAGGATATGCATTTCCAATTTTACTTATAAACTAGCTAAATAAGCAAGGCGTTGCTGCCCATACTAAAATTAGGTTTATGGCCTTTATAGATTTTCCACAACTTTTATAAAAGAGGAGGCACATTTATAAAGCATTATAGTTAGATATTGATTATGTGTGTGCTAGCTGAGGAGCATGCTCTATAATCTTCTCATGTTTGAAAATCTCATAAAGCACTTCAAACAATGTCCATTGTGTATTAATGTAAATTTTTTATATCCTATGCGTGACTTCCATTACTACAACATTTTATGTTGCATTAATAAGATCATCAAAATGGATGCCCAAAATGTGAGGTACAATAATTTATGACATGTTTGGATGGGTGTTTCAACCTCACAATACCCTTTGTTTCATTATCAACACGTGCCTTTGTATTTTATTTAAATTTGGTTCTAACAATAATTAAAATCCATAACATCCCTAAATTTTCTCCTTGAATGTTTCCCATTTAATTTTCTTATGGCGTCATCATTGAGAACATCAATATTCACACCATGCAATGGGAGAAATTACATATTGAAAGACTAGTCCCTTGATTTTTTTTTTCAATCATAAATTATGTGGGTATTTGTTGTGGACCAACCAAGACCCATCTTAACTCTCGATATATCAAGTGTATAGAGGGATAAACTAGAAATTGAACCACATGTTGCAAAGGAAACATTGTAAGGTAGTAACTTAGTAGTAGCATAAGAGAAATAAGATGCCATATTTTATGCCATTTAATTGAATATTTAAATTATTAATTTAAATTTTCTGTTTAAAAAGAAATTTCAGGTTTGGAGAATTATTTGGATGAAGAAATTGGTTTTTTATAGCCTAAGGTTAGTATATATACTATATTGAGTATATCCACTTAAGGACACAACACACTGAATATATTTTAGAGGTTAAACTTGTCAATTTAGCACAATTGAACTTGGGATCATAATTATGTCATCTAACTACCTAAGCTAGATTTAATTGAAAGAATTTAGAGTTTAGAGTTAGAGTTTTGAGTCACCTGAACAATCCGTGAATATCACTATAAGTTGCAACCTACCATTTTGTTATTTGATGTGCTTGTGTGTTGTGGAATAGTGAATATGTACTTTAAATAATGGACTGGCCAACTTCAACTAATGTTCAATACAAATCTTGATCTTCCAGCGAGAAAATGACACTTTGATCTTGCTTTTGAAAAGAAACAAAATATGGTTTTATTGGTTACAAAAATGTTTTTCTTCATTTGATGAAAAATATGATATTTCTATAGATTTTCAAATTGATATTAGATTTGGTAGGAGTGACTGCCATTTATGATTAGATATAAGTATCTACAGGTCTGGCTAAGATTAAATGATAAATATAAAATATCGGTGTGACATGTACACTTATAAATATAAAATATTAGCCACATATTATATTGAAAATATATAACTTTAGCACCACACATTTAGCTTCTTCCATAAAATAGTTCAAGTTGTTAAAATAAGTTATACTTAATCCATAACCAATGTATATCAATATGAAAGTTAATAGAGCTACATATTGAAATTTAAAAAACCTCCATGCTCTCTTCATATTGTGTGCATAATCCTCCTACACAATTACCTATTCTTTCTTTATATAAACATTTAGAGAAAAACACAACACACGTATTAAATATATATTATATACCTAAATACAGTGTAGAAAAAAAGCAAATGCTCCACTACTATTGTTTGCTGTATTTATATTGATATTTCTTTTTAGAGCCGATCAACATTCCTACACATCCATCAATGGTAAAAATTCATATTAGTGATGTTAAGGTAAAAATCAAGCTTCTCAAATGATATGCAACTTCTAATATTAGTGAACATCCTCACAAATACAATTACATTACTAATATTATGTAACACCATTTTGACAACAAATTTTTTTTCTTCTAATTATAGTACTAACACTAATTTCCACTTATGGCCAGATTACTGTTCATCACATTTTGACGTACTTCCGCCATCAAAAGTACTTTACTGTACAGTTACATGTATTTAACTTAATCACATACTACTGAGGACTAATACTCAATTTACCAAATCTCAATTAACATTCTAAGGTTGAAGATTCTTCCCTATTTAATTCTCCATGCTAGAGTGTATTTCCATAGTTGAATTCCTCTCATAAATATAAATAAAATTTCCCATTTGCTATTAATAACTATAAATACAATTTCCCATTTTCTATTAATTCCCCATTTTCTTTTCAAAATGATTTAATTATCACATATGGATCAAACCCTCGATACAAATTTAAATAAGGGTCTCATGGGTAGTATATAGGCCTTTGCATCTTATGTTATATCTAACACAATAATTATTCATCAACCTTACCAATGAAAACAACCCTATGTAACATCTTTATATCTCTTATTGAGTTAAGCCTTCCAACATAGACTTCTACATGGACTATCTATGTCATGACATCAAATTTGTAACACATCAGCGTTAACACTTTATTGGAATCCCTATTTGTGAATTCATATTTTACATTTAAGACAAGATTGTACATTATGATATCGACGTACTCCAATTCAATTCGGGTGGCTTTTCAGTATGAACTTGTACACTACTTCTGTACACAATCTGAATTGGGATATATTGACATTTACTTCACGTACTATGTCACGTGGCTCCTCTAGTTATTGATGGAACCTTTAGATCCACAGGAAAACCTACTCTTCCTCAGATCACCGACACGTGGAGGGATTATATTGAATTACGGTCAAGTTTTTGCGGTACCATAAAAGATTTTGTTTTGGGATTCAGTCGTATTTTCCATTTCTCGTCTTGGTAGAATGACTTCTGCTCAGCTCCATCTCTCCTTCCCTATACCATGAATCTACCTCCCTCGGTGCTCTTCGTATGGTCACTGTTTGATACGAATAACTCCGATAGATCAAGGAGAATATTGTGTTTTACAGGCATGAGCTACCCTCGCCCTTCATCATGGTAAGAGACACAAATTACTAAACTCTGTTGCAACTTCGTTTCCCTGGTTCATTGTTGAAATTCACCGTTTGTTTAATTTCATTTTTGTTCTAACTTACTACACTGGTTTGGCCAGAATCACGATGTTAATGTCGTTCTCTCACTGTGAATATTTTTGGTAAGCATTGAACAAAATTGACCCAAATCCAGGTACTTTTTGTGATAGATCTCATTTGTTTTACAATTTGTAAGATATGTTTGCAATTTCCTCTATGAAATTTACACATCTCTTATTCTTTTCTGGGTTATACGATTTACATTCAGGATGTTTGGCTATAGCTGTCCATTCATAGTTCAATGTATATAGCTATACTGTAGACCTAAAAATATTCCTTTCCCCTCTGGGTTTTGTGACTCTCGTTCTTATATTTTGAATTATTGTTTTCTTGATTCATTTTTCCACTATTTTTAATTGGAAATTCCTTATGAACGTATATGACTTGGAAGTCATTCTCAGACTTCTCATATCCGCATTCAATTCAGAATTTACCTATATTTTAGATGTTTGTTATTTTTATTACTTTATTCATAGAAGAGTATGCATATTTGGTTAAATTATACTTGGCACTACTTGAAAAAATGCATATTCTAACAACGTTATGTAAAATGCAGATGGATATTCGAAAATTCTCCATCTCATCCTCATTTCATCCTCTGAAAACCATATGCGAAGTACAGGTAATTAGTATTTAGTTATTTCTCGTTTAGTCGCTGGTTTTTTTTATTATCCTCTATATTTTGGTAGCTTGGTTATCATTCAGCTCCACCTATGATTACTTTTAGCTTAACGGTGTTTCACTTTATAAATCACTTCTGGGATTTTTTCGACATTAGATTTCTCTTGCTCATGCAGAGAAATCTCAATTTCTTGTTTTGTTTGGAACACCACTCATTCATTTAATTTCTTATGCCATATAGTTTAATTTATATGATGGGTCCTCCTCATCGTTTCCAGTCGTGGGTCCATGTAGTTATTTATTTTAAGACCACACTCAATTTATGTCAGGAATATCAATTTTCTCTCTCTTCGTACAGTAATGATGCCCATTTCCTTTTTAGTTTGACAATTTAATAGTAAGGTTTTGAGTTTGAGGAATTCAAAAATTTCAATTTTATTTATTGTTATTGAACGAGTGTTCCCCACTCTACATTACAATAATGTTTTCATTTCCCATCCTTGCAAGTGACTGTTTCAAATTCGGTTTCTCAAGTAGTCATATACCCTTATTATTTGGGGTTTTTACTTCTATTCTCATTTTCTGGAATGCTTATCTTTTTAAACTAATGTATTGTATCTATCTTATGCAGGTACTATTTACAACACATTGTCTTTGCATACAACTACTATATTTTCTATTCAATCATTGTAATGAACTTCCTTATCTTCAGGTTGGTTCAGTGCTTACCTTGGGATTTCTTGATATATTATATCAGCATAGATGTAGAGATATTATCGAGTTTATGTATATGAGACAGAGTTCTATCGTTGTATAATTTCATTATACCCAGTTTAGGTTATGGACTCTGAATGATTTGGATGTAATCCTGTATATACATGGCTCTGTAATATTTATCAAGGACTTATTTCATCTCTAATGGATTTATGTTTATAACTCAGAAGTACTACTTTACTTATAAACATTAATTTCATAGTCTATAATAGTTACTCAGTCCCTCTTTACAATTTGTTTCGATAATAGTCCTTTTCTAGTAAATTATTTCTCATATCCATTGTTGTTTAAAATTCATCTGAATGGTTAACTTTGACATGCACTGTGATATCCATTTATTTTCCTTCTGCCTAGTACATATTCCATTCATGAATGATTTTTTCCATGTATAGTACAACCTAGGAACTTACTTGACTATACTATGTACATACTAATTGTCATACATATGTATTTATTTTATGTTCTAGTTCCTTAACAGAATTTACTACTTTGCAACATAATAATATCATAAAATTATTATGCAGAATTAATGTTTTGAGAGTCACCTAACCTCAAATCTAAAACTTCAATAATGTTTAGACATTCTGAGAGTTGGTACTCTTTAGCTTAATGTCTGTACAACAATATAGAACCGTACTATATTTATTTTAGTTAAATCTGTTCAATGTACAGACCTCCCACATGATTTATACCTAGCCTAAATTGCACAATATGCACTTAGGCCCAAATTTAAAAAAATTAATTTACATATTCTATCTTACTTCACCAGCATGCTCATAAAAATACTAATTACTAAGTAAAATGAAATTAACTGGTGCATACCTCTTAAGGTAGACTAGGGTCCACCCAACCTTTGAGCTCTTTCTCCACAGCTCCCCCTGGGCAGAGATAATTTTCTCTAGCAATAGAAAACCCTTAGTCTATCCTGAGTCTACTTATTTAAGCCTACTTTCCCATCAACCTGTTTTCCTTAACTGCGTCCAGTTAAATCAGGATGTTGTTTTCCTTTGTGCCTAGGCTTTCCTTTTGTTCCTTCCACAAAAGTACTTTAAAGCTAGATTTTCCTCTTTCTAGCTTTATTCCACCTCTTCCCAGTAATTTCCTCTTTACTGAGGTAGATTTTTAGATTTTTATCTCCAATCTAATTTCTAATATTTAATTTATTTCCTCCAAGGACTTTTGGAGAACTGGGGAAAGTCTTATGAACTTTATCCATCCTCATGGATTTGGTTTCTATATCTCTAATCATAATCTAGTCTTTGCACAATTAATTCCCATTTTATTTTATTAAAGAAAAAAAATAAAATGATCTACATAGTTGTTTTCCTTTGGGTTCCATTGTACCCTTTAGGACTTATTCAAATGTATAATAATAACATAGAAACTAGGGAAATTACATATTCCCCCTCTAAAACAAAACACCATCGTCGGTGTTGTAAAGAAAGAAAAAATATCAAAGTCACTTCTCAAATAGTGATGGATATTTGTCCTTCATATCTTCCTCTCGTTCCCACGTAGCCTCTTCGGGTGCAAAGTGCCTCCATTGCACTTTCACCTTGGCCATTGTCGTGTTTCATAGCTCAATTTTTTCCCGTGCCAATATTCGAAGTGGCTCTGGAAGGAATTCCCCTTCTGGTTCCACCTTTATCACATTCCAATCAATAACATGAGTAGGATCATGTACATAATTTTTTAAAAATAAAACATGAAAAACATCGTGAACCTTAATGTGACTAGGTAAATCCAACTTGTATGCAACTGTTCCCACTCTTTCCAGTACTTCAAAAGGTACACAATAACATGGTGCTAGTTTTTCACAACTACTTGTGTAAAAAGTACTCTTCTTGGGCTTAATCCTTAGATAGACATGATCACCCACATTGAATTCTCTATTAATTATCTTTTTATCAGCATAAATTTTCTGCCTATCTTGTGATGTTTTGATATTTTGCTGAATTTTCTTTACAGTTCTTTCCATTTCCTGCAAAGTATCAGGTCCAAGTATTAAATTATCCTCTAGTTGACTCCAACTTAGAGGTGTATGGCACTTTTTACTATATAATGCTTCAAAAGAACTCATCTTGATTGAGGCTTGGTAGCTATTGTTGTAGGCAAACTATGCTAAGTGTAGAAATTCCTCCCACTTTGTTGGTATGTCCATTACATACATTCTCAACATGTCTTCTAAAATTTGGTTTGTTCTTTCAGTTTGGGGATGGTATGCGGTACTAAAATTTAGTTTGGTACCCATTCCCCCAGACAAACTCCTCCAAAAAGCTACAGTAAACTTGGCATCCCTGTCTGATATAATCATCTTAGGAATACCATGCAATTTTACAATCTCTTTCATAAATACATTAGCTACTTGATTTGTTCCAAAAGTAGACTGTACTGGTAAAAAGTGTGCAGCCTTAGTCAAAGTATCAACTACTACCATGATAAAGTCATGTTGGTATTTAGTTCTTGGTAAACCAATACTAAAATCCATGGAAGCTCTTTCCCATTTCCATTCTGGGATGGGTAAAGGATTCAACAATATTGTTGGGTGTTGATGCTCTACCTTTACCTGTTGACATTCCAAACATCTAGCTAAATAATTTTCCACATCCTTTTTCATGCCAGGCCGTAACATGTTCTTTCTTAAAGCTGAAATTAATTTATGGTATCCTGGGTGTCCCTCATAGGGTCTTTTATGATACTCATCTAAAATTTCTCTCTTTAATGAGTCCATAGTTGGAATGTATAGTATGTCATTATAATAAATCAATCCCCTCTGGTTTTGTGTATACCCCTTCATCTCTTGTCTTTGAAATTTTTCTTGAAGTTTTTCATATTTTGGGTCTTGTCTCATAACTTCTTGTATCAATCCTTCAATATCAAAGTTTGCACTACTTCTAACATTATTAACATTTTGACAAGCATTTCTGCTTAATGCATCCACAATATTGTTTTCCTTCCCCTTAATATGTTTGATCTCCATGTCAAACTCACTAAGGAAGGACAACCATCTAGCTTGTCTAGCATTCAAATCAGGTTGTATGAAGAAATACTTTAAAATGATGTGATCTGTCATTAATATAAAATTTTTCCCTAAAAGATAATGTCTCCACATCTTCAAATCATGTATTACAACAACTAACTCTATTTCATACACACTATAATTATGTTCATGTTTCTTGAGTTTCCTTGACTCATATGCTATCACTGAGTTTTCTTGTAGTAACACTCCTCCTAATCCCTCTCCACAAGCATATGTACATACTACAAAGTCCTGATTTGGATCAATAATCTTTAAAATAGGTGCAATTGTAAGTTTAATTTTTAACTGTTCAAAGCTATTTTGACATTTTTTTGTCCACTCAAATCTCCTATAGTATCCTGCAATTCCCATCAAAGATCTTATACAGGAAACATTCGTAGGTACATGCCAATCCCTTATAGCTTCTATCTTTTCTGGGTCCACTGTTAATCCTTTCTCTGAAATTATATGGCCCAAGTATTGAATTTTATCCTTGAAAAATTCACGTTTACTCAGTTTAGCGTACAATTTATGTTCTATGAGTGTTTGTAACACAATTCTGAGGTGTTCTTTATGTTCAACTTCATTCTTAGAGTAAATTAGAATGTCATCTATAAATACTAGTACAAATTTGTCCAAGTACTTATTTAAGACACCATTCATTAAGCACATAAAAGTAGCAGGTGCATTAGTCAACCCAAAAGGTAGAACCAAAAAATCATAGTGTATGTATCTTTTTCTGAATGTAGTTTTACTTATGTCTTCATATTTAATTCTTAGTTTATGGTAGCCTGTTATTAGATCTATTTTTGAAAAAATTGTGGCTCCTCTAACTTGGTCAAATAGATCATCTATCGTGGGTAGAGTATATCTATTCTTGATTGTCAGTTTATTCAGCTGATGATAATATATGCACATTCTGAATGTGCCTTCTTTCTTTTTGACAAACAATACTGGTGCTCCCCATGGGGATACACTTGGTCTTATATAGCCTCTATCCAACAAATCTTGTAGTTGCAGTTTTAACTCCATTAATTATGGGGTACTCATTCTATATGGGGCTCTAAAGAAGGGGGTTGCTCCTGGTACTAAGTCGATTGAGAAATCAATTTCTCTTTTAGGGGTTAGATGAGGAATTTCATCTGGAAACACATCCTTGAACTCTTTGATGACTGGTAAGTTTTCTACAAGCTCATCTTCAGGTTGTTGTCCCAATTCTTCCACATGCACAACATACAGTTGGAAACCTTTTCTTGTTATTATTTTTAACTGAAGTGTTGTTATTTGTTGTACTTATATCTGTTTGGGTTTTCCTTTCACTATCACAGGTTTTCCCTCACCATCTATAAAGTGTATTGTTTTGTCTAAAAAATTTAACATAACTTTATGCTTTTCTAACCAGTCCATTCCTACTAGCACATAATAGGAACCTAGTAATTAAATATTTAGATTTAGTTCAGTTTCATACCCGTTTAAATTTATAGATGTCTTGGTTAATTTATGGGTCATTTTTCTTTTTGTACTGGTAGCTAACTGAACTAACCATGATTGCCGAAATTTATCCAATTTTAATTTGCATTTTTCTACCATTCGAGGACTTATATAACTTAAAGATGCACCTGGATCTATCAAAATAGAAACAGGTTGTTCAGAAATCATACCCTTTATTTCGACCATAGTGGATTGGTGTTCAGCTTGACGATCTTCCAAGGCAGCACTGATTTTGGGGATTTTTCTTGCCACATCATTTACAGTAGTTGCCTCTCTCAGCACTTGTATGTTCTAAATGTTTCTGTGTGGAAAGTATGTTAGGTCCTATATTACTAGTTTAGTCCCTTATTGTTATTAATGTAGCCCCCATATTTTTATTGTTGTACCCCTATAACCCCAATATTTTTATTATTGTGCCCTTACATTATTATTGTTAGGTCGGCTAGGATTATATTGTGGTCCCATGGACTCCTATATATAGAAGGAGGTTTTGGTCATTCGTATCATCCAAGAATTGTTCATTTATGTAATGTATTGGAGGCTTCCCCCTTGAAGTGGCTGATTTATAAGGTGTTGATCTCTCTTTTCTTCTATTTTTGGAGCTGGTTTCATAACATTTGGTATCAAAGCTTTGGATTCTATGGTTTTGCTGCTCCAAACCGGTCATCATGGAATTTTCTCTATAACGTTTTTTATAAAAAGGTTCAGAAGCTAAAATTTTTACAGAGCGAAGCTAAAATACTTAGAAACGTCATGGAAAAATTTTAGATCTTGGTTCAAAATATTTTCGGAGATATGATCTGTTTAAGTTAGGAATTTTTGCAGGCTCCTGAATTTAACCTAAATAGGTCATCGTGGAATTTTCGCTATAACAGTTTTTCTACGAGGGTTCAAAAGCTTAAATTTTCACAAAGAGAATCCGTAATCATGAGGAAAGTCGTGGAAAAATTTTAGAGCTTGATTCACAATATTTTTGGAGATAGGGTCTGTGGAAGTTAAGGATTTTTCAGGCTCCCGAATTTCATATCAAAGAGGTGACCTTGGTAAAATCATCATAACTCTCTCTCTGAGCATTGGATTGGAATCCTGTAAAAAGTGGCTACAAGTACATAGAATTTAGTTTCCTATGTATCAATTTCACAGCCAAAGGAGGAAACAATGACACGTGGCATGCCGTACAAGGTAGCTCTACGGAACCAGTCCATAATTAGGTCATTGTGGGAGATTTGGCATAACTTTGCCTTGAAGAATCCAAATCAGGTTAGACCTCTGGAATTTGGAAAAATATTTAGAGGGATACTACATGGCCCAATTTCAGATATTGAAGATCCAAAATCACAAATATAATTCAGTTTCAATATTGAGCTCCTAAAAAGAAAGAAAAAGGTGTATTTTTTTCGAATTACATAAGTCTCATTTGAAAAAACTTGGTTTGAATTTATTCCAAGGGCATATTGAAGAACATATATCAGTATTGGGTTCTAAAATTCCCCCCTAAAAAGAATTTGACAGACATTAAGCCTTCAAAAGGCTCTACTATGACTCATGAAGACGGAGAAATGCAACATGAGATATCAAAATTACAAGAGCAAGTGCACCTATCGCAAAGAGAAACAAAAAATGAAATGGATGTTTTGAAGAAAGGCGTGGAAACTAAGATGGATGGTTTGAAGAAAGGTGTGGAAACTAAGATGAATGGTTTGGAAGCTAATATGGATGGCATGGAAGTTGGCATGGAATCTAAGATGGATGACATGGAAGCTAAGATCGATGAAAAAATGGAAAACATGAAGAATGATATAAAAGTAGACATCAAAGGTTTGGAAAAGTTGATACAAGAAATGTTTCCTAATGGAAAAAATATAGTAGAGGGAAGTCATGATGAGAATAAAATAAATGTTAATCGTGATTTCATAAACTCTAATGTTGGATGGAAGAACCACCATATTCCAAATATGGATATGAGGAAGTTTAATGGCAAGGATCACATAGCATGGATACTACAGATGGAGCAATATTTTAATCTCAACAATGTGCAAAAGAAACAAAAGGTACACATTGCAACTTTACATTTAGAACAAAATACATTTGTATCGTATCGATGGCTTTTCTCCCATAAAAAAATTGTCACTTGGTCAAATTTTTATGGAGGAAATGATAGCACATTATCAGGATACAAAAAGAAACACCTTCTTTAGCCAGTTGATAAATCTCAAAGAAAAGGGTTCAGTGGTGGAGCACGTTGAGGACTTCCAAAAATTGAATATAAGGGTAACTGATATTCCATAGGAACACATGATTGATGTCTTCATAGGGATTTTATAGGATAACATCCAACATGAAGTTTTCATTTGGGAACTTGATTCATTAGAAAATGCATTCAGGTTGGAAAGAAAAATTGAATGTAAAATTATGGCGACAAGGAAGCCTACCACTCACATATATAAATATGGAAGTGTTGCTACTCCTAGACTTCCACAACCTACAAGGTTGACAACAAAACAATTGGAAGAAAAAAGAGGAAAAGGGATTTGCTACAATTGTGATAGAAAATACACTAAAGGCCATAAGTGTGCTGAGAAGAAATTATATTACATAGATTGTGAAGAGGAAGAAGAAAATGAACAAGAATCTTTAAAAGAAGAGGATATATACCAGGAACCAACCCTAGAAGAGGAAGAAATGAGTCCAACCATTTCATGCAATGCATTGGCAAGAATTACCACTCCTCAAACTCTCAAGATAGAAGGACATATCAAGAAGAAAAATGTAATAGTGTTGATTTATTAGGGTAGTACCCATAATTTTATTCATTGTAAGGTAGCCAAGGAATTGAATTGTTTCCTATACCCAGCACCAGAATGTCAAGTGATGGTGGAAAATGGAGGAACTATAAATTTCTCTGAAAAATGCCATAATATCAAGCTAACCATGGGAGAATATGTATTGAATAGTCCAATGCTTTCCACTCCAATGGGAGGTGCTGATGTTGTACTAGGAGTACAATGGTTACAATCTTTGGGGACGATTGCTTTTAATTTTCAAGAATTTTTCTTGATTTTTTTCAGAAGGAAAGGAAGTCAAATTACGGGGTATCGTAGGGAAGCCAGGAAAGATAATAAGCTCTAATGTCATTACAAATATTCTGAAGAAATAACAATGAGGAGTAATTTCACAATTAAGCTCACTAGAAGTTCCAACATCAAAATCATCTATTTCTGTAGATCTCCAAAAAGTCTTGGACAACCATTCCAAGGTGTTTTAAACTCCCAAAGGACTCACACCTATTCGTGATCATGATCATGCTATTCATTTTATTCCAAGAAGTTTTCCTCCAAACATTAGGCCTTATAGATATCCTTATGTCCAAAAGAGTGAAATTGAACATATGATTGTGGAAATGTTAGAGGCTGGTATAATTCAACCTAGTCAAAGTTCTTTCTTTTCTCCAGTAGTCAAATGTTAGCAATACTACATGCACTAAAGAAATGGCAACCTTACCTAATTGGAAGACACTTCAAGGTAAAAAATGGTCATGATAGTCATAAACACTTTTTGGAACAAAGAATATCTTCAGAAGAGTAGCAAAAATGGGTCACAAAGGTGTTGGGTTATGAATTTGAAATAATCTACAAAAAAGGGAAGCTAAATGTTGTTGCAGATGCACTCTCAAGAAATAATGATGAGGTGGAAGCATTGCTTTGTGCTATTTATATTATCCAAATAGATTGGATAATCGAAGCAAGGGATGAATGGAAGAAGGAAATGTTAGCAATTCTACATGCACTAAAGAAATGGCGACCTTACCTAATGGGAAGACACTTCAAGGTAAAAACTGATCATGATAGTCTTAAACACTTTTTGGAACAAAGAATATCTTCAGAAGACTATCTTCGCAAGAGTAGCAAAAATGGGTCACAAATATGTTAATATGAATTTGAAATAATCTACAAAAAGGGAAGCTAAATGTTGTTGTAGATGCACTCTCAAGAAATAATGAAGAGGGTGGAAGCATTTCTTTAGACATTTCTATTATCCAAACATTGATAATTGAAGCAAGGATGAATGGAAGAAGGAAGAAGAAGTGTGGACACTCATTCAAAAGTTGCAGCAAGATCCTAGTACATATGATACATTTAGTTGGAAAATTGATTCCTTATGGTACAAATATTTCTTATATATTTGTAATAATTCCAAATTAAAACAAAAGATTATTTTGGAATTGCACACTTCTCCTTTAGCAGTACACTCAGGGTTTTTAAAAAATTACCACAGGGTGAAGAAATAACTTTTTTGGGATGGCCTTAAATCTGATATTCAAAATTTTTTGGCAGAATGTTTGGTTTTCCAGCAATATAAAGTTGAGACAATTAAGATTGCATGTCTTCTACAACCTTTATCCATTCCAAGTCAACATTGGGAGGATATTTCAATGGATTTCATCACAAATGGCTACTCTTAATTCTCAAGGAAAGAGTGTCATCATGGTGGTAATTGATAGAATTACCAAGTATGCAAAATTTTTTGCATTATCTCATCCATTTACAGAAAGCATGTTTCTGTTACTACATTTATGGAAACAATTAAAAAGCTACATGGAAACCCAAAGATTATGGTAAGCAACAGAGATCCCATTTTTACTGGAAATTTTTGGACGGAATTATTTTCTTGTTTGGGTATTCAACTAGCTCATAGCTCATCTTATCATCCTCAATCTAATGGTCAAACTGAGATAGTGAACAAATTTTTGGAAGGTTATATTCGTTGTTTTGTATCCGATAAACAAACACAATGGGTCAAGTGGTTACCTTTGGCTAAATGGTGGTATAAAACTTCCTTTTATACTGCAGCAAAAATGACCCCATTTATGGCACTTTATGGATATCATCCATCACCCATCACATCATCTTTAAGAGAAAATTCTAAGGTGCAAGCAGTGGAAGATCACATCGAGCATCAACAGCAAGTTCTCCAACTCTTAAAGGATAACCTAAATTTGGCACAAAATCAAATGAAACAACAGGTACATCAACATCGAAGAGAGAGAAGTTTTGATGTAGGACACTGGGTATTTTTACGACTACAAACATACAAATAAATTTCCCTCAAGCAAGCTAAGAAGGATAATAAATTATCACCAAAGTACTACGATCCTTACAAGGTGCTGCAAAATATTGGTACTATGGCATACAAATTGGAGCTTCCTGCTTCTTCACGGGTGCATCCAGTTTTCCATGTTTCATGCTTAAAGAAGGTTATAGGTGAAAATATTCCAGTTCAAACAATATTGCTAGAACTTGATGAGGAAGGAAAAATCATATTGGAACCTGAAGCGGTCACGGAAACAAGAACTCAATAGCTACGAAATCAATCAATTTTAGAGTATCTCATCAAGTGGAAGAACTTACCCACTGAAGATTCTACATGGGAGGATGAAAATTTGATACAGAAGCACCCAGAGCTACTCAAGCATTGAGGATAACACTTTTTTGAAGGACAGGGGCATGTTAGGTCCCTATATTAATAGTTTAGTCCCTTATTGTTATTAGTGTAGCCCCCTTATTGTTATTCTTGTACCCCTGTAACCCCAATATTGTTATTATTGTGCCCTTAAATTATTATTTTTAGGTCATATAAGATTATATTGTGGAGCTGGTTTCATAAGATAGTCTCTTAGTAGACGAGGTTCTCTACAACCCCAACACTTTAGAGGTTCCCTCATTTAACAATTCCTTCTCTCTTACTGTTTCCATCTATCTATTTGGATCCTGTTTGTGATTGGGCTGGGTGATTTTCTCCATTTTTTGTAAACTTATTCCGTTGGTGATTTCTCCCAAGGTTCTTTAAGTATGTTGGTTTTGTTCTTTTTCCACTAGAGTCACCCTTTTCTTTGTTCTGCCAAATTTTCGCTTGTTCGTTTCTGCCTTTGAACTGCTGATAACACAGTCTTGCCTTGCGCACAACTTCATCCATTGTATTGGGATTATCAAATTCTATTTTATCCTTGTATATAGTAGGCAAGAAGTTTAAAAAGCGTTGTACCTTTGCCTTCTCTTCCCTTATATAAGGTACATAGCGAAGCAGGTTGGTGAATTTTGTAACAAACTCATCAATGGTAAGTTGTCCCAACGTAAGGTCATGAAACTCCTTGGATTTATCATCATAATATCATTCATTTAGATATCTATGTTTAAATTTGATTTGGAAATCCTCCCAAGTGACAGTTTTCTCATCTATCACATGCACCATCTTGGTTTCCTCCCACCACAAGGTAGCCTTTCCATGTAATTGATAGATAGCCAGCTTGACTTTCAAGTCACTTTCATACTCATAAACTTGAAAGTACTTTATCATGTTTAGAAGCCAAGCTTCTGGATATTCCTCCTTCTCTCCATCATAGGAGGGAGGCTTGATTTTTCAGAATTCACCCTCTAATTCCATGTTCCTTCTAGGCTTCATCCTTCTCAGACTCTTCTGAGTGGTTTACAGTTCCCTTTCTCTTTCTTCTAGAACCTTCACCTTCGTGACTTTTCTGGGAGGTCAATTCTCTGATTAACTGTTCTTGCTCTTCGCTGGCTAAAGATAGCCTTTCATTGTGGCTTTTCAGTTGCATCATGTCTCTTTGCATCCGATGCATCATAAACATCAATGGAGCATTAGGATCTGATGTATGTCTTCTTCACCACCGAGTTCCACATACAACTGATCCCCTTCACTCATGGTTTGCAGCTGTATAGTTTTGTTTCACTGTACATAAAAAAAGAAATTAGTGAAAAATTAATCTAATAAACGATTTACAACAACAATTTTTTTCTTTAGTGTGAGCACACATTATGGCCCAGTGTTTTAACATGGGCTCTAATACCATTTGTGACATCTCCATTTCGACAACAATTGTTTTTTTCTAATTATAGTACTAACACTAATTTCCATTTATGGCCAGATTATTGTTCGTCACATTCTAACGTACTTCCACCATAAAAAGTACTTTACAGTATAGTTACATATATTTAATTTAATCACATACTACTGAGGACTAATACTCAATTTATAAAATCTCAATTAAGATTATAAGGTTGAAGATTCTTCCCTATCTAATTCTCCATGGTAGAGTTTATTTCCATAGTTGAATTCCTCTCATAACTATTAATACAATTTCCCATTTGCTATTGATAACCAAGACATTCTCTAACTTTCCTTACTTATTTCACTGCATCACTATGTCTTGGCATATATATATTTTATCATCAAAACGATTTAATTATCACATATTGATCAAACCCTCGATACAAATTTCATTAAGGGTCTCATGGGAAGTATATAGGCCTTTGCATCTTATGTTATATCTATCACACAATAATTATTCATCAACCTTACCAATGAAAACAACCCTATGTAACATCTTTATATCTCTTATTGAATTAAGCCTTCCAACGTAGACTTCTACGTGGGCTATCTATGTCATGACATCACATTTGTAACACAACAACGTTAACACTTTATTGGAATCCCTATTTGTGAATTCATATTTTACATTTAAGATGAGATCATAAATTATGATATCGTCGTACTCCAATTCAATTTGGGTGGATTTTCCATATGAACTTGTACAAGACTTCTGTACACAATCTTCATTGAGTTCTCTTGACATTTAATTGGCATACTATGTCACATGGCTCCTATGGTTATTGATGGAACCTTTATATCCATGGGAAAGCCTACTCTTCCTCAGATCTCCGACACGTGGAGGGTTCATATTGAATTACGGTTAGGATTTTGCAATACCATAAAAGATTTCATTTTTGGATTTAGTAATATTTTCCATTTCTCGTCTTAGTTGAACACCCTCTATTTAGCTCTGTCTCTCCTCCCCTATAATATGAATATACCTTCCTCAGTGCTCTTCGTATAGTCACTGTTTGATATGACCAACTCTAGAAGCTCGAGAAGAATATTTTGTTTTACAGGTAGGAGCTACCCTTGCCCTTCCTCATGGTAAGAGACCCACATTACTAAACTCTGCTGCAACTTTGTTTCCTTAGTTCATTGTTTAAACTCATCGTTTGTTTAATTTCATTTTTGTTCTAACTTACTATGCTGGTCTGGCTAGAATCATGATGTTAATGTCATTCTCTCACTATCAAGATTTCTGGTAAGCGTTGAACAAAATTGACGCAACTCCAGGTACTAGCCGTGATAGATCTCATTTGTTTTACAATTCGTAAGATCTGTCTGCAATTTCCTCTATGAAATTTATGCATCTCTTGTTCTTTTCTAGGTTATACAATTTACATTCTTAATGTTTGACTGTAGCTATCCATTCATAGTTCAATGTATATAGCTATATTTTAGACTTAAAAATCATCCTTTCCCCTCTGGGGTTTGTGATTCTTGTTCTTATATTTTGAATTAATGTTGATTGATTTGTCCACTATTTTTAATTGTAAATTCCTTATGAACGTATATGACCTGGAAGTCGTTCTCAGACTTCTCATATCCACATTCAATCTAGAATTTACCTATCTTTTCGATGTTTGTTATTTTTATTACTGCATTCACAGAATATTATCCTCCTTTGGTTAAATTATACTTGTCACTCCTTGCAAAATGTATATTCCAACAATGTTATGTAAAATGCAGATGGACATCTGGAAAGTCTCCATTTCTTCCTCGGTTCATCCTCCGACAACCATATGCGAAGTACATGTAATTTGTATATAGTTAGTTCTTTTTTAATCCTGGTTTTTGTTTTAATGTCCTCTGTATTTTGGTAGCTTCGTTATCATTCAACACCAGCTAGGATTAATTTTAGCTTAACTGTGTTTCGTTTTATAAATCACTACTAGGATTTTTCTGACATTAGATTTCTCTTGCTCTTGCAGAGAAATCTCAATTTCTCATTTTTTTTGGAACCCCACTCATTTGTTTAATTTCGTATTCCATATAGTTTGATTTATACGATGGGTCCTCCTCATCATTTTCAGTCGTGGATCGATGTAGTTATTTATTTTAAGACCACGTTCAAATTCTGTAAGGCATATCAATTTTCTCTCTCTTCGTACAGTAATGATGCCCATTTCCTTTTTAATTTGGCAGTCTAATAGTAAGGTTCTGAGTTTAAGGAATTCAGAAATTTAAATTTTATTTATTTATATTGAACCAGTGTTCCCAACTCTGCATTACAATAACGTTTTTGTTTCCCATCCTTGCAGGTGACTATTTCAAATTCAGTTTGTCAGGTAGTCATATACCCTTATTATTTGGGGTTTTTACTTCTATTCTTATTTTCTGGAATGCTTATCTTTTTAAACTAATGTATTGTATTTGTCTTATGCAGGTACTATTTACAACACATTGTGTTTGCATACAACTACTATATTTTCTGTTAAATCATTGTAATGAACTTCCTTATCTTCAGGTTGGTCCAGTTCCTACCTTGGGATTTCCTGATATATTATATAAGCATAGATGTAGAGTTATTATCGAGTTTATGTATATGAGATAGAGTTCTCTTGTTGTATAATTTCATTATACCCAGTTTAGGTTATGGACTCTGAATGATTTGGATGTAATCCTATATATACATGACTCTGTAATATTTATCAAGGACTTATTTCATCTCTAATGGATTTATGTTTATAACTTAGAAGTACTACTTTGCTTATAAACATTAATTTTATAGCCTATAATAGTTACGCAGTCCCTCTTTACAATTTGTTTCGATAATAGTCCTTTTTTTAGTAATTTTTTTCTCAGATCTATTTTTGTTTACAATGTATCTGAATGGTTAACTTTGACACACACTGTGATATCCATTTATTTTCCTTCTGCTTAGTACATATTCCATTCATGAATGATTTTGTTCATTTATAGTACAGCTTAGGAACTTACTTAACTATACTATGTACATACTAATTTTCATACTGTTAGCCACCTATAAAATTTTTTATACCAAAAGGTGGCTAAATCATTTTTTGGAGCCTTCAAGGAACAAATTTTATTTGCAAAAAAGTGTTATCTCTTGAAGACTCTCGAAGGCCTCATGCCTCTGTCCAAAATCTTCCCTACTATGCCCATTTTACACTCTGAAATTCTTCTGATTTCATGAGAAGGAACTGCTGCAAAATCACCTTTTTTCCCTTTCCTCACTTGAAAAACTAACCTCCATTTTGCTCCCCTTTTCCTCCATAAAAATCCTCTATTTTTCATGATTCCCCTTCTTCCGTTCATGAAAATCATTTTTGTTAGTATGAATCTTTCGTCGTAAAAGATCACTTTAGCTACGCATAACAAATTTCCCTAACATCGATTATGGCTGCAAAATATCTTTAATTATGCTGCACAAATCCAGATCTAAGCACAAAAGACATTAAGAAGATACAATATAATATGGCTCCATGCATCCAATAGACAAGACAAGAAAAATGTATTTAAAAGAATTTTATATTATATTAAAGAATGGGGCACCTAAGAAGAAAACAAGAAAGGTGTTTTCCAATTCTCTTCAATGGGATGGGTTCTTGAAAGTCTTCAATGTTTCAGATCTAAAATTCCTCTCTCTTATTGATGTGGAAAACCCAGACAAACTGAGAACTCAATGGGAGCTCACAAAGCAAAAATGGAAAATGGTGACCAAGAGTAGATTCGAAGTGATCTAATGCAATGGAGGTGACTAATGAATGGGGAAAACCCTTCTATTTATAAAAAAATATTGGGGTGTTCTAGAACTCAGTGCATGAATAAAATATTATTAATCAAATTCTAGAATCACCATTTAGGAATATTTTATTATATTTGTTGGGGGGAAAAGGTATTTTGACTTGGGTCAATTCCTTTATTTATAAACAATAAATAAATAAATGGTTTATTTATTATTTTAGGGAGATGGTGGGGATATAATTAAATAAATAATGATTTGTTTAATTATTTAAAAATGATTTAGTCAAATCTAACTAGGAATATTATTAAATAATGATTTAAATAACTTATTCCTAAGAAATAATTAAATAAATAATGATTTATTTAATTAATTTCCTTGTTTTGGGTTAAATATGACCAGGAAATATGGACAAATGTTATTTTATATGGTGAAAAGAATTTTACTTAGGGTAAAATTGGTCTTACATGGTGTACTTGAGTTCATCTAATGATAATGGGTTAGATGACCAAAAAAATGGTGTAACAGATTGCCCCCCCATGTACGAGTGTTAGGAGCAAATTGTATGACCGAAGTACGTTGTAAGAACTCAATCACTAGGCATCAAGAGGGAAGTGAGAGAGAGAAATATAAGGTAGTCTAATGTGCTGAAGGACTAGACCGGGAGGAGACGAGACTTACAGGTGCAACAAGTCTCTAGGTGATGAAGTGGTACCAGTGTTAAAGGAGGCGGGGGAGGCATACCTATGCCCGCCAAGACAATGGTACAAAGAATAAGGCGCCCAGAAAACCACAGAACGCAATAATGAAGCATGTACTAGCCTAAACATGAGCCAGATAAATAAAATGATGAATCCCACATAAATGTGATGCCATGAATAACCTTCAGGACTTATACAAGAATATTTTAGTACCTGAGATACAAATATACACAAATCCCCCCTACACACGGGGAAGGGCTCGCAACATCTGACTAGTACATGCAAATCGAAGAGGTGTTGCAAGCGGTTGAGGCTGATATCATCAAATGAGAGGGGCTGCATCAAGGGCGGAAATGAAGAAGTCATCCAGGCATGTGGGGGGCTACCTGTAGGGCCACCCCCTCATGAGGGTTGAGACATCTCACACACGCTCGGTAATCACCAATAGTTGTTGCTACATCACTGGACCATCAAGTGTATAGATCATGATCATGCTAAGAAGAGCTCGAACCAAGGTACACTGCCCCCTAGCCCTGGCTTCTGGAGTAAATGAGCTGATGTTGACAGAAGTAGGTCTGCCATAGGTGAGGCAATAAGGGAACCCCAACTAAGGCACGAGGGAAAATATTAGAGCGACGAACAGATAGACACTAATGATGATGATGGAATGAGGGATACGGAGGAGAGTTTGGATGACTTCCCTTGTTAGAGCATAATGAGTATGAATGGCTTGGTAGTGACTGACGCAATATTAGGAGGGATAGGGGACAAGGGTGCGACACGAGAGAGGGACCAAGCAAGAAAGGATGGGGGACTATAGCGGGGTACAAAGGGACGTGGAATGGACTCCATGAATGCGATGATGACTCGACGCGGATGCTATAAACAAGGGTGACTCGATGGTGCTGCCTCATAGTAAGGGTCCAACAGGGGACCATAAAAGCATGAGTACAATAGGGTGGCTCATGACGAATATCAACATGAACGAAGACGAGTAAGGAGGCAAAGTGGTGCCCCATGTACAAGTGTCGTAAGTGAAGAAATTCGATTTTTAGAAGAGGTGAATAGACCTTTCATGGACAAAATGTGTCCTGGTGAAGTATCAAATCATGGAAAATTGACAGATACCTATTTGAGTGCTTGGTGAGGGCTTTCCAACGGTGTGGACGGTGTGTCAAACGGGGCTATGGTTTGGTCGCAGCGGGCAAAAGAAAAAATAGGGGTTTTCTTTTAATAAGGCGTTTTCCCTCCAAAATCATTCATTTTATTGTGTAGCTGTGGTGAATGAGGAGAGGAGAGAAGGCCCTAAATCTTGCGGCAATTGTAGTGGAAAAACCGACCGTTGGAATGGTGATTCATCAGTTGCAGGTAAAAGGCCTAATCCTACTCTTTGTTTTTGATGGATTCAAATTGCAGAGTAGGGTTTTAAATCTCAGTAACTGCCCCTACTTCATTATTACGGATGCAGTTTTTGGCCTGAAAAGTGCGACCTGGCCCAGGGTTTTCCTAAAAAGTGCGACTTGTTAGATGTGGGAGGTTTCAGTGCTGTTATGGGCTGAGATTCAGTTTTGGTGTAAATTAATGCAGGTTTGCTGATCTGTAGACTGACAAAAATGATGGTTTTGTGCAGATATGGTAGATATACAGATCAAGTGGAGAGAGAGAGACTTAGGTACATTACGGACGGAAATCCAAGTGGATCAGGGTGTCCATCGTGCACTGGCTAGGTATGGGGTTTTGAAATTTTTGGAGAACCCTTTGATGAGGGCTGGAGAGCCCTTGTTGGCCTGGATTATCAGTTATTGGGATCTAGATCATGAGGCGTGTATAGTGCAGGGGCACAGGATCGAGCTGGTGGTATAGGATCTGTATTTCTTAACTGGTCTCCCACCATTAGGGATGGTGGGAAATACGCATCCAGTGTTACCACGGGGGCATAACATTATGGAGTTTGTGGAGCGACATTGTCGACCAGGTGTCCGATTCAAAGGGACTCGGATATCCATTAGGGATCTAGAGAGGTTGGAGACCTGGGCAGTGGCCGCAGAAGTGTTGCGGATCTTTGGCAGCCAGGCATTCCATCACATCACTGGAGGGTAGATGATGATTGTAGAGAGTGTGTTGGGGGGGACCTACTATGGGTGGGCCTAGATGATGTTGGTGTCGGTGAAACGATAGCTGTCGCTATGCAAGTGGCAAGTGAATCATGATTGTGCCTATGGGATGGTTTTGTGCTCTTTCTTCTTTGAGAAGATCCTGACCTTGCGACCTCGTATACAGTTACCTGATGGAGGTCTGAGAGAGCCTCAAATGCATCGATGGGGACGATTACTGTGTAGAGGAGGGGGAGGGGTATTCAGACGGGTGCTCCGACCAGAGTTCTTCACCCATTGGGATCAGATGCCATTATACATAGATGACTATCCCTATAGTGGGATGAGTTATTGGGGAGATCTGGACTTGCCGCTTCCGCCTGGTTGAGTGTGGGGGCCCGATGGTAAGTGACAAGAAACTAATCTGTTATGTGCATTTTAGAGTTTGTGACTAGTATTCATGGTACTAATCTTTATATTTTTGGGAATGCAGATATAACTCCGGTAAAATCGGCCGGATATATGGGACGACCGGCAGCAGCAGGAGCTACAGGTGCAAGTGGATCAAGGACAACACAGAACGAGGATATGGCCGCTCTGTTGGAGGACATCCGTCATAGATGTGAGGGGTTGCTGACCGGGGTGTCGGAGCGTGGTTGGCAGGATTTAGACGACCAGTACATAGAGTTATGTATTGGGCTACCCTCGAAATGGCAAGGTATCATGCGACGCATGGCGATGGCCGGTCAGACTATGCGTGATCTACGAGCTGAGGGAGCAGAGCCATTGGCTCAGGATCCTCCAGAGAGTGATTAGATGGAGGGCAGGTGGTGCCCCCCAGCGTTTATGTAGGGGCAAGTGGTGCCCCCCATTGTTGTAGTTTTTTTTTTTGTACCATGCTATGGGCATGTCATATGTTTCAGCGCAGATGGACTCTAAAAACACATGTTATATGAGATATATGATTTATGTACATTTTGTTGATGATGTGAAATGTTATTGTCTTGTGTGTGATAAATGCTAGTCTAGAACATGATTTGCGATTTGATCTACGTAGTGATTTTGACGTCGAGGGATATGGTTGAAAGTAATGAATCTAAATTCACGTATCAAAAGTTTCACTCATAAATATTGTCTAAACAGGATAGGGTTATGCACACGATAGACACCATTAAGCTGTAAGACAAGAAGCAGGGAATCTAAATGAACATGCAGATGGAGGATGTGATGAGAGAGGGCATCGGCTAAGAGGCCACATACTACATCATATTCGGCCTGATTATTGGTGGCATTGCCAATGCAGATTCCATTTGCAAGAACCGGGGGTAAAGATGGCCCATGCTGCTGAAGCGAGATTCCGGGAATAGCGACTTGCCCCATTGGCATAGCCAAGATAATGGGTGGAGGAGAGGGCCGATGTAACAGTGTCGCAAGAAGAGAAATGGGAGGGATGAGAAAAAGGATGGCAGTGTGAGTAGGGGATAGACATCCATTGATGGCTATGATAGGGAGAAATCTGGGTAGGAAGTCTAGGACTCATAGATCGATGAGAGGGAGATGAATGAGAGCTATGGGATGAAGAGCGGGAACTTAGGCTGCGAAGAACATTGAAGATACAGATGGGATGATCATGATTATGGGAGGAAATGGAAGGGTCAAGGAGACCATACGACACTGCAAAGCTACCTAAATCATCAGTATGGGAAGAGAGGTGCATATACGGGTCATCATGGGGAATGATAGAAGAACAGGTAAAAAGATGGTCAAAACATGAAGAGCTCGAGAATGGGTCTGAAGGAGGATCAAGAAGAACAGATGGATTAGATTCAGAGGGAATGTACTCCGAGGGTCGTGCGAATGATGATAGGTATAGGAGGGGAGCAGTAGGTTCCAACATTTCAACATCAGGGGGAGGAATGTCAATGGTAGCAAGGGGATCCTCGAGTAGACCTGACGCATATTGAGCAAGGATGGGAGAGGCAGATTGATTTTGTTCAACTTTGTACTCGCGAATGACCTCTAAAGAGGCTCGGTAATGTGTGAGGTGAGGACAATGGTGAGAGTAATGGCCATGGACACCACACAGAGCACAGGGTTTGTTGGTGCGAGGAGTCCTTGGGTTCTTGGCTGCGGATGAGGAAGAAAAAAAGGTTTTAGGGACTGTAGATTCAGGGAACGCGACTTTAACCATGGGTTGGATACGGGGCAACTCAAGACAAGTATGGGTGGGATGACCGATACCATCACACAAGGCACAAGGCTTGGCAGGTGGGGGAGGGGTAGGGTCGGGTGCGGTGGCCTTGTCTTTGGATGCCCCCTTTCGAGTTTTTCTTTTCTTTCCTGTAGTTGTCGCAGCGTGGGGAGGGTCCTGCGGAGGGAATAGGGGCACTATAGTGGTGGAAGGAGCGAAGGGGATCGGTTGCACTAGAGTCACAGCTATGTACAGTTTGGGGTGGCCCGGTGGGGTCTCGGTTGGAGGAGTAAGATACCATACTAGAATTCCCAAGGTTAAATTAGGGAGGGAAAGGGTGGCCATGACGGGGACCGAATGGACGCCGGGGGGGGGGGGGGACCAAGGAAAGGTATCTGACTGGTGGGGTAATGACCAAGAGGGATGGCTCCTATATGGTGAAGACCTGAGGGAACCAACTCAGGAGGGTAGGGAGGTTCCTGAGTGTGAGGTGGATGGGAAGGTCCAGGCGAAAAAAGGTTCAGTCGACTGAAGCGATGGGCTAGAAGCAGAATGTGGTGGGCGAGATTGAGGTTGCTGACTAGCAGGAGCAGGCTGTGGGAGGCCAGCCTAAGACGATTGCATCATGCAAACATTCGCTAAGCTGGGGTCAGAGATAGGAGGAGGGGGAGGACCAGGAAAAATTCCAAGCAAAGAGGAACTTTTGTAGACGCCAGGGGAAACATTGGTCAAAGAATCAACAGTGGGTTTATTGGTGACAGTAGAGATGGTGGACTCAGGGGAGGTCTGAGATTTTGGTTCATGGTAGGTCAACTGGTCAATGGTGATAATCTTGCCATTATGAGGAAAGAAAATCTTACGGTGGACTGCAGATGGGATGACAGACATGGCATAGGTGTAACTACGCCCCAAGAGAATGTTGTAGTCAAGAGGGGCGTCGATAACTTCCACGTTGACACAAACAGTCTTACCCGCAAGGGTGATAGGAAAGTTACGAAAGAGGCCAATGGGCTAGGAGGCATGGCCATCCCATGCACGAAGGGTGATTGTGGAAGGGGCCAGCTCAGGGGATCCAAGTTGTTTCCAAACTGAAGCGGACATTACACCGGTAGATGCCCCCTCATCAATAATACACCAAGTGACATTGGCATTTCAGATTTTGACTGGGATTTGGAAAGCAACCGAAGGAGGAAGAGGGGGATGGGCTGATTGATGGGCGTCGAAAATAATCAATTGGTCATCAGCAGGATCTACATCACCCACGGCAGATAGTAGATACTTCTTTTGAGAAGGACATGACTGGAGGAGTTCCAGTGTTGAAATGGCAGTAGGAGATTGTGCCAGATCATAGACTATGCTGTATGAATGGGCAGCCCGACCAGAGGCAGCATTTTGGCGTAATGGTCCCTTAGGATTCTTGGGATGAACCTTAGCTTTTGGTGGAGGGATTTGCAAGGGACCATTGGGTGTCGACAGAGGCTCTGTAGGACCTGAAGATGGAGACTCAGAGACAAATGGAATGGGAGGCGTGGAATACTGACGGGACCGAGTTTGAAGGTTGAGGTCGATGGTGAGAGGTGGGTCAGAGGCCATCATGAGAATCTGGTAATCAGAGGAACCAGAGGGGGAAGGTTGAGTGGTTATCGGGGCATGAGGGGGTTGAGTGGCCATGAATCATTGTTGAGGGAAAGGATCGGTAAACACAATGGGTTGAGAAGTAGCTAGAGGGGGAGGAACCATAGGGGAGGAGTGTTGTCCCCGCAAGGTGGCCTGAGACTCCCACATCTGCCGCATTTGTGGTAATAAGGGACAATCATGAGTGTAGTGACCATAAACACCGCAACACGAACATGGCTTATTGGTGCGAAGCGTTCTGTTCGGCTTGGGCTGAGAGCCATGTGGCTGGTTGCTAGTGGTAGAGTCAATACTAGAGGGATTGGATCCACAATTACCAGAAGCAGATTGATTTCCTTTTCTCTTTCTTTGAGAAGGAAGAAAATTACTGGCCCCCTGTTATGCAAATACTTGCCCTGGGGGGGGTAGTAAGTGTGGTTGCCAGGGTGGAGAAGGCAAAGGAGTGGGAGGTCCAAATGATGAAGGAGCTGGGACACCAGGTTGTGGATACAGATAAGGGGTAGGATGGGTAGCATTGAGGTAAGCAGGAGGGTGGGAAAAAGGAGGAGGCATGCTGTAGCCTGGATACATGCTACTTGGAGGGGAAAAAATGCCAGAGGGGCTGGCCCCTCCTGGAGGGAAAACATAGCCCGGAAGAGGTTGGGAAGAGGTATGTGACAGGGCTCCAACAATACCTTCGGCAGAGTGAGATGCCCACGAGGCATTAGGGCCACCGGGCTTGGGGAGGTTAGGAAGGACGGTATAAACATAACTATATTGGCAATAGATAAGGTCATATTTCAAGGCTATTTGGAGGGTAGATTCTTTGACTTTGGGAAAATGGGATGCGACATCTTTGTTAATGGGAGGTAAGAGAGAGTGAAGGAACCAGTCCATGTAAACCCTATCTTCAAAGGGGGGGGGGGGGGCGCGCGACATAGGCTCCGTCTTCGTCGCCATTCCTGAACATGAGCGGAAAGGCGGGTCGAAGAGGATTGATGAGAATAAGTTAAGAGTTCAGTACCAAAGTCGTATTGGAGAGGGAGATGGAAATAAGATAAAAAGGCTTGGGCAATGGTCGCAAAGGTGGTATGGGAAGAGGTGGCTTGATCAACATACCATTTAGAAGCTTCACCGGTAAGCGTGTGTTGGAACAATCGAAGCAGATGGAGTCATCGATGATGGAATTGGAGGAACACCACATGTGGAAAGATCGAATATGGTTAGAGGGATCTTCACTAGCAAGGCATTCGAACTTGGGAATGTCGGAGGGGAGCTTGGTTGGCATAGTAGGCCAACTGACATCGTGGCGGATAGGATCGTTAATCAGTTGATTGAAATTCGGGAGACTGAGGCCGGCCATATAAGGGAGCAAAGGGGCAGTCGAGGTAGGTCCTGTAGTTGTTCCACTGGAAAAAGACCCAGCAGTAGAACTGGGGTTGCTGTTGGTAGTAGGCCCTGAAGTATACATGGTGAAAGTAACAGGGGGAGAACCAGGAGTAGGGGGAGAACCCGAACAATCAGAAGAAGAGTCGGAGTGCGGACTCGGGGGAAGACTTACTCGATGACGACGGGGAGGAGGAAGTCGACCAACCAGAAACTGAGGGTGAAGGCCAAGAAGTCTCCGGGACAAACGACTTGGAGGCGCAATGATGACGGGAAGAAGAAAACCGACAGGGGCAGGGAGGGGTAAAATCAAGTGAGATCAACGTCGAAACAAGGGCAGAGAGGTGCAGTGTCAATTGATTTTAAAGGCTTTTCCAGGTGGTGTTGACCAAGCTCTTCTTCACTTAGGGTCAGTGTGTGGCGTGCGTTAATTTTGATTGTTTAAACCCAGACGTTTTGAGAGTAAAAGAAAAACGGTGCTGCGTAACTGAAAATAAATCTGCAGTAAATAAGACGAAAATAACAGAAATTTAACAGCTACCAATGCATCAAGCTAACCCAAGAAGGCGGGTCTCTCAAAAATACTCTATAAGAGGGAAAAACTAAGAAAAACACGCTAAAGAGAGGCCAATAGATCTAAGGTCGGGAGGGACGGGGATCTAAAGGGGAAATTTGCTGAAAAGAGGTGCACAGAACAACAAAGAGGTAGAGGCAAGGTTGCTACTAAAAAGGAGGAGATCAACTAAAAATAGAAGGGACAAGGAGGCAGCCCTAGAAATGAACCCAAAAAAAACTATATGAGGTGATTTGAAAGGGAGAAGAGCTGATCCAAAGGGATCTGAAAATGAGGTATCAGATCTGGAAGAAAAAGGGCTGAAATCTTGGAAATTTAGACTTCTGAAACAAAAAAAACTCTCCCACAAAAAGTGGAGGGTACTAGAGCCCTAAGGGGAAATATTCCCACTTATTTGAGTGAAACATATCAGAAACAGGTCTAAACGGGCGGAGACAGAGGCTGGAAAACCCTGACAGAAGCTTCAGACAAACCCAGAAAAAGTTCTGGAAAATTGCAGAAAAAAGTGCAGGTCGCAGGTTCTGACCTGTTTGCTATCCAGGATGTAGATTTAGGGTAGAAAAGTGTGACCTCAAGGCCAGGTCACACTTTTTGGGCCGATAAGTGCGACCTGCAGATCCGGCTCTCTCGGCGGCAGATTTCAGAAAAAAGTTGTCGTCTCAGCTGCGGCTGATGTCTGTCACCTGCGCAATAAGGATAGAAACACACAGAAGTTAAAAATTTGACTGTTTGAGGGTTTTAGAGGTGGAAAGCACCATAAAAAGAGGAAAAACAGAAAATGGAAGAGAAACCCTAGGGTCTAAAATAGCTGGATATGCAGGAATATATGAAACGATAGCGGTCGCAAGAGAAAACCTGTGTGGAGTTGCCAATTGTTAGTATAAATCTTTCGTCGTAAAATATCACTTTAGCTACGCATAACAAATATCCCTAACATCGATTATGGCTGCAAAATATCTTTAAGTCGGCTACACAAATCCAGATCTAAGCACAAAAGACATTAAGCAGATAAAATACCATATGGCTCCATGCATCCAATAGACAAGACAAGAACAATGTATTTAAAAGAATTTTAAATTATATTAAAGAATGGGGCACCTGAGAGGAAAAAAAGAAAGGTGTTTTCTGGTTCTCCTCAATGGGATGGGTTCTTGAAAGTCCTCAGTGTTTCAGATCTAAAATTCCTCTCTCTTATTGATGTAGAAAACTCAGACAAACATAGAGCTCAATGGGAGCTCACAAAGCAAAAATGGAAAATGGTGACCAAGAGTAGATCCAGAGTGATCTAATGCAATGGAGGTGACTAATGAATGGGGAAAAACCTTCTATTTATAACAAATTATTGGGGTGTTCTAGAACTCGGTGCATGAATAAAATATTATTAATCAAATTCTAGAATCACCCTTTAGGAATATTTTATTATATTTGTTGGAGGGAAAAGGTCTTTTGACTTGGGTCAATTCCTTTATTTATAAACAATAAATAAATAAATGGTTTATTTATTATTTTAGGGAGATGGTGGGGATATAATTAAATAAATAATGATTTATTTAATTATTTAAAAATGATTTAGTCAAATTTAACTAGGAATATTATTAAATAATGATTTGAATAACTTATTCATAAGAAATAATTAAATAAATAATGATTTATTTAATTAATTTCCTTGTTTTGGGTTAAATATGACCAGGAAATATGGACAAATGTTATTTTATATGGTGAAAGAAATATGGACTGATTGGAGCGGGTCTTGTTTGGTTGCTCGCATAGTCGAGAAATCCGGAGCCGAAATTATTATAGGGCAGATTTGATAAAAATTTTGGGTCACATTTGGGCTGACGTCAGCAGGCCCTAAAACAGACCTGATATGATTTTTAAGGTGGAATTGATAAAAATTTCGAGTCACAAAGACCCTAACGTCAGTGGGCACCTTTTGTCACCCGAAATGGTTTATGCAGCTTGGTTTTATCAGGAGTTTTGAAGTCCGTGGTATGATAAAGGGTGATTAAAAGGTTTTTACATTATATTAAAGAGAAAGCTGGAAGCAGTTTTGATCACATTGCTTTTGGTACGGAAAGGAAACCACTCAATAGCAAGCGATCCTGTGAAAATCCGCCATGTCATTGGGACAATACCACCTCATCGCTCCCTCATCGCGTGTTAAATGTCGCCTGTGGGCTCAGTGCGATATTGATGTACACCGTCCGATCTGAGGCTGGCTCATCGAACGGTGATCGCACTTAAAGGAGCTCGGGGGATAAAATAAGGTATGGCGTGTGAATTTAATTAAAACTTGTTGATTGTGTATGTGGGCCCATAACCCACAGGTCCCAGGATCAGTTTCAGAGTTATGAATCTGCGAAAATGATACATATATGAAGGTTGTAGATTCATTTCGGTAAATGAAAGGCAAACCTACTTGTTGTGGTTTTCCCTCTTCATCACATTGACGCCATATGAGCCCTGCATGGCCTGCACATCAACAAGACACAGTGAATAAGATCACAATCAAAGAGTATCAGTGTCGAAGACAGAACGCACCAGAATAAGAGATTGAAGACAGATTTGTGGGGATTATGGATAAGATTGATTATCAAAAGCCTAATCCTCCCAATTAAGACATAGTTAAAAGAAAATTATAAGTGTTTTATTAGACAACAAGGCCTCCACTGCCACATCTGAGGCAAATTGATTCCTCCCAGCTACCACAAAGCCACCCGTGCCTCAAAGCATGCAAACGGAGGCCGAAGTTATTGATCAAGATCAGATATTTGCCTCATCGCAGCCAGAGAGTTAATTATGCAAATAAACTTAATGAAAAAATATCAGCAGAGTTACTTTAACATAACAGAGAGCTTCAAAAGTCAATAAGAGCTCCCACTGAGCTTAATCTTAAATGAAAAACATTAATACAAACAGAACACCTGTAAACTTCTTCATCAAGCCCCCCAAAGGCCGAGAAGCCATTAAGACTGTATTAATTATCTTTGGAGATCTTTTATCAGATATCACCTCCTCATTCTTCTATAAATACTACTGGAGAAGATGAGAAAAGGGTTGGCTGCTGAACTTTGAAATATAATTGAGCTTGAGACTTCTACTTATAAATAGTGTTCACTGGCTCTTGAAGCTCTGCTTGTGATAGATAAGTTAGTCTGGGAATTGTAGATGATTGTTAAGCTAGAGCATTGGACTTAAATCTGTAACTAGTTTGGAGCATCAATACAAGCTGATTTATGGGATCCTGGTCTATGTCGACGGTGATGTTATTTCTTATTGTAAATTGTTATTTTATTTCTGTCTTCACTGTGTTCATCTTCTCTTATAAAGAACAACATGCATAGAGTTAGGACCTACTGTATATCAATACCCTTCTCTGACTGAAAATATTTATCTACCTGTATTCTTCCAATTCACGTTATTTAGGAATGATTTAATTCACTTCTAAGCATATGAATGCTGGCGTTCCCTCATTCTATTGCCTTAGCTAATTGTTATTCTTAAATTTTATTTTCAGTATATGTTAAGTAGAGATGAACTAAGGAAGATATGGTGTGCCCTGGTCCTAGTTTTATCCCCAAAGACTGTCTGAATGTTTCCCTTGGAATGTGTTGAAAGCTGGCTAGTGTTGAAACACTTACCAGATCTTAGGCCATTATTTTTTATCTTTGTGTTTGTCTTGAAAGTTTCCAAGTAGAGCAGAGCTAGGAGAGGATTTGTGGTAAGCCTAGCCCTCTAGTTTCTTCTCCAACAGTTGCCTTCAAGTTTCCCTTTGTTTTAAAATGTTTTTCTATTGAAAGTGCATCAAAAGCAGGCTAGTTTAGAAGTACTTACCTGACCTTAGATTACTTTTATGTCTTTCTTAAGTGTATGTAAAAAACAGGCTAGTTTAGAAGTACTTGCCTGATTTTAGGCTGCTCTTTGTTCTTGATTTGTTTAAATCCCTTCTTTTTGTAACATTTCATCCCATAAAATCAAACTTTAAAGAGATCCTTAGACATAGATGACTTGCCCTGTGGACCACTCTTGCTCCTTGCTGTTTCAATTAAACTCTACTATGACTCCATAGCCTGATGGATCTAAACCTGAAATTATCTATCTTTCTGGCCAAAGCTTGTTCTATTTGCTTGCAACTTCTCACCTTTGAAAATCTTTGCATTTAGAACTTTCCACCTCAAATAATTTTCATGCTCAACCATCCAAAAACAAACAAAACCCTAGGCCTTCATAACTAGCCTAACATCATTACCCAACACTTCAAAGACAAATCCATCTTTGCACTTATTGGAGAGATCCCTCTCCGGATTCACGAGGGTTAGATCCTAGAATCCCAAAGTGGTTGAAACGATGTTCTCCCTACAGTCGGAATTTCGCCAATCTTGCTGATTACAGGGTGCCAACACATACATATGTATTTCTTTTCTGTTTTAGTTCCTTAATAGAATTTACTACTTTGCAACATATTACTATCATAAAGATATTATGCAGAATTAATGTTCTCAGAGTCACCTAACCTCATATCTAAACCTTTAACAATGTTTAGACACTCTGAGAGTTGGTACTCTTCAGGTTAATGTCTGTACAACAATAAAGAACCATACTATATTTATTATATTGAAATATGTTCAATGTACATACCTCCCACATGATTTATACTTAGCCTAAATTGCACAATATGTACTCAGGCCCATATTTAAACAGATTAATTTACATAATCTTTCTTACTTCACCAACATGCTCATAAGAATAATAATTACTAAGTAAAATGAATTTAACTAGTGCATACCACTTAAGGTAGACTAGGTTCCACCCAACTTCTGAGCTCTTTCTCCATAGCTCCCCCTAGCAGAGATCAATTTCTCCAGCAATAGACAACCCCTTGTCTATCCTGAATCTGCTTATTTAAGCCTGCTTTCCCATCAGCCTGTTTCCCTTAACTGCATCCAGTTAAATCATGATGATGTTTTCCTTGTGCCTAGTATTTCCTTTTGTTTCTTCTACAAAAGTACTTTAAAGCTAGCTTTTCCTCATTCTAGCTTTATTCCACCTCTTCTCAGTAATTTCCTCTTTACTGAGGTAGCTTTTTATATTTTTATCTCCAATCTAATTTCTAATATTTTATTTATTTCCTCCAAGGATTTTTGGAGAACTGGGGAAAGTCTTATGAAACTTATCCATCCTCATGGATTTGGTTTCCAGATCTCTAATCATAATCTAGTCTTTGCACAATTAATTTCCATTTTATTTTATTAAATTAAAGTAATAAAATAATCCGCACAATTGTTTTCCTTTGGGGTCCACTGTACCCTTTAGGACTTATTAAAATGTCTAATAAAAGCATATAAACTAGGGACATTACATATTATTCATTCTTTTTTTTGTAATACATAACCTTCCTTCCCAAAAACAAGCTTACAGATGTAGACTCAAACATCCTATTTTGTAGAAACAAACATACAGTTCATAATGTTGCAACAACATAAGTTTTAGCCGCACATGGGCTCATGAAAATTGCTAAAAAAACAATAAAAAAAAACCACCATCAAAATGTAGAAAAAAACAAACAACAGAGGAAAATGAACATAACCAAGTTTTATTTTGCATCAAGCATTAAATTCATTTTTCATAGATTTATTTATGATATTTTCCACAACCAGTTATTTTAAGAAAACATTTAGAAACAAAGTTTTTTAATTCATGTCACTCATTGCAATTGTATTCAATATAAAATAAGTGATTACATAAGAAGATAGATTGAAATAAACTTAATGCTTTTTTTTCTTTAGTATATCATCCTGTTAAACAAAAAAATGCTAGGGTTCATGTTGAATTATATCAATTACAATATTTTTCACTATTTAACTTGATCATTCATAAGAAAATATACTTTAGAAAAATTTCTTGGCACTCATAGGAACTCAAGAAGTCACCACTGATCTTACATAGTATTCCCATCAACAATTTTCTTGTGAAAGTTAAATTAGGTCCATTTATGGTTGTTATTTTCCAATTATATACAACAAAATAGGATATTTTTAGAAACATGACTTCCAACCATTATGTTTATTGGGGTGTGGTCTAATGTTTTATATGTACCTAAATGAAATTGGACTATGAATTATTTACGAACCATTTAAGAATTGGGGTTCATATTGAGACACTCAAATGATTCCTTACAAATGATGCCTAATGGGTTATCATAAACGAGATATTTTTGAACAAAAATAAAAATCCACTTGAACTTGGAAACAATTTTCAACACTGAATGTTGCTTGAAATTCCAACATGATGCCCCAGTTAAAAGCTGTAGATTTACCAAGTTGGTTTAGGTTTCTATTTTTAAACATACTTATTGTTGGTCGAATTCACTGAGGGAAGGATAATCAAATTAAATCACCATGTGAAATTTTATAATACAATGTTTCTAGATCATTTTCCCATGCTCTCCAACATTTCATCTAGGCATGGAAATCAATTACAATGAATATTTTCGATAAGAGTCCATTGGAATACATATAGAAAATATGAATTAAAAAAAAAAGATATAGGAGAGAATAATTTGTTTCTAGTTCCACTTAATTTTTCTCTTCCTAAAGAAATAGTTAAGCGAAATAATGACACATGGATAACTCCCACATGAAGAATAATATGTGGAGTTGGTTAACTTGTATTTTTGAGATAAGAGGATACTTACCCTTGTAATCAAATTTTCCCGTACTTGATACAAAACCCTCAGATCAACACATGCAGATTGAAGCCCAACTATTGAGCTTTACTAATGGGAGGAAAGTTGCTCAAATTTTTGTCTAACGAATTAACAACAAATTCACATTCAATGATATAATTTAAGGAATAACATGGCCCCAATAATTATTTTCTTTTCTAATCTTAGTTTTTTTATGCTCTCAGTTATTTTCCATAGTTCCTCTTTAGTGTTCACAACGCTCCCAAAACTCTCTCAAAGAGGATTTTTAATACAACTACTTTCTGCGTCCTCCCTTGGAACAATTTTGGTGACTTTTCCATGTCAGAGAGAGCTCCTAGGAGTTATCTCTCTTGGTGAATTTTCCATGGCACAAAAATCTCCTCTAAATTTATTATTCTACAAATGCTCCTTCAAGCATATATAACTCTTCTTGCACTGAAACATTCTTGGAGTTAAAATTGGAAGTGGGTACCATTTAAAATTGCATGCATCCACATTTAAGCTTCTAGAATATTTAGTGAATGTGGTGGTGTTGATGCATGCTCTCAATAATACTCCCCTTATTTAAAAAAAAATTGAACTCTAGGTTAGATTCATTTTTCTTTGATTTCTCTTCTTACCAGATTATGACACTATCTATAATGTTCCATTTATGCACTCTTAACATCCACATTTTACTCTCTCCATAGATTTTTTATATCCATCATAAAATATTTAGTGAACTCAATCCATTTGTAATAATATTTCAGGCACATGAACTTCCATCACATTTCCCTCTACAATATTTTCCTCCAAAATTATTCTCACATTGCAACCAAACCCCTTTCTATGAAAGTTAAATCTAGAATCCAAAATTTTATTCACTTCATCAATTAAACACTTGTATTTGATGTCGAATATTAGCATAGCTAGGGAAAGTTTCACTTATGTTTCTATGGAAATCTTCTCCATGATGATCATCCTTGCATAAACTTACATAAAATTTATTCATATGAAAAGAAGAGGTGACTCTTGCATCATTTTTATTCAATATGAAACTACATCAAAGAAATATTAATGCATGCATTGACAAAAACTCTACAAATACAACTTCATTACCAACACTCCATGTCAAATTTCAAGTAACCATGGCATATAAATATTTTTTGAGTTACCATATTACATAGCTTCTCAACCTTCATTCATCTCATTATTATTTTCATTTATTTTCTTTAAGAACTTGTTTTCACTTATTTTCTTTGATGACATATTCATCTCTTGTGATTTGTTCGAAAATAATTTCAAATATATGTATACTAAAAATTAATTTTAGCACAATGGCATCATCAAATCACATTTGTATGAGACAATTTCATAAGATGATAACATAACCCCTTCATAAACATACATAAAATTTATTCATATGAAATGAAGAGGTTACCCTTCCATCCTCTTTAAAGAATCAAAAGGTTATTGTAGGTTTCATTTTTTTGCATATATACATGAGGGAAAAAGAAAATTCATAGAATCCAATAGTAGAAACTTGAAGCAACAATAATATCCATAAAATGGTGTTATAAAAATAAAATTACAATTTTATAACTCGAGTAATCAAATTGAATAATATTTCATTCCACGACATTTCAAAATAACAAACCTTGTAAAATTCAATATCACATTACTTAGTAAAAACGTAGGAGAAAGAAAACAAAACGAAAATTAAATACTTGAACCATGGCTCATTTCATGTGCATATACACAAATCATGATCTCTCATGCCAAGATATTTTAAAATAATAAATCTTATAAAATTCAATATCCTATTACTTGGTTAGATCAAGGTAATACCAAAAGAAATAAAATAAAGTACTAGAAACCTCTCCCTTCATAAACAACTTCCTTAATTTATGTTGCACTAGAGTTTGAGATTGATTGAGTTACTCTATCGATCCACGGAACAATATTGATTATGCTCCCATGCTCCTACCAGTAGTTATGAGTGCTACTACTTATTCCCTTATACATTCTATATCGGCTGAATCAAGAAAAGTAGATCGATTCATCTACTTTTGTACTTCTATTGGTCCTAGTCTTATTCTTCGCTAGCTCTGTGAAGGTTTATCAAATGGTGGTACTCCTTGGAAATTTTATAGGAGAATGGGGAAGTTCGATCAGATATATACTTAAATGGTATTCAAAGCTAGAGAGGAAGGCACAGAAAGAAAAAACCACAAAAAAATAATTCTCGGTGAAAACAATCGTGAAATTTTGTTCCCAAGTTTACTCAGGCATGATGAAATCATTAAATTCACAAGACGATTCCATAATAGTTTCAAATACAATGTGGTTATTCCAACTTGGCTCACCGGAGATGAATCAATAATACTAGTATGTCCTTAGGTTGAAGGAGTAGTGAGACTGCTCGTTGACACCTATTTTATTTCATTAATCATCCTTTTGGATTTATCATAACCATAGAGAGGATTGAAATGGTATAAATTAATTGTAGTTAATTAAATTTTTATGGGGTGTCAACTTTGCATGCCTACCATGTGAAGAGTATGGATTTCTTTGAATCAATCCAACTATGTTATGGTAGTATGATAATGACAATAATTTCAAATTTTAAAATTTTATGGACGTGAAATTAGCAGATAATGAAATTTAAGACAAAATAAAGCAAGTAACATCAAATCATATTCTATTCACTTGGCTCTTGTGGTGCTTTGGGTTTCTTAGTTGCTTTTAACTTCTCAAATTGGAACTATTGGCTGGTTAAAATTAACAACTTTCTCTTCTAAGGACTTGAGCAACTCTAGGCACCTCTTTTCTTGTGTTCTCAGGTTTTCTAGACACCTCCTCTCTTCTTAAATATGAAGTGTTAGACCATGGTATCAGTTCATACTTCTTTCTAACCTTTGAAATAATGTAATCCAAGACCATTTGGAGCTGAGCAGGAGAAATATTGAAAGAATCCTCCTCTTAAAGCCAAAATTATCTAACAATTTTTTCATGTTCCCAATGGTAAACGAGAGGTGCAATTTTTATTTAATAAGATAATATATTAAAGTTTAAAGTTAAGTTTTGGTCGTACACCCAAATTTGTGGAGTGTTATGCCATTTGGTTCAGTGGAGTTGTAATTTAAAAAAAGGATATAATAATATCTATATTAAACATAACAAATTAACAAAAATATATTAAATATATAAAAAAAAATATTAAACAACATATATAAAATTACATAAATGAGTGTATTATTTTTTTTGGAATCCCTAGAATAAATAAATATCTATGTGATATAGAGGCATCACCAACGAATCACGCCATAAAATTTAATAGAAAAATGTTAAAAAGGATATAACCGCAAGTGAACCTAAGTTGATTGTAATCAATGAAAACAATTATAAACTAACATTTATCAATTTAAGTATATAGTGATGTCTTATGTGAGGATTTTTTGATTTGATTTACTTTTTTTTTAATATTGTTGAATGAGATAAAATTGGAAATTTAAACCATATATTAATATTAAAAAATTTAAGAATAAAATTTTAAATTTTTCAAAAGAGTTTATATTTATATATAAGAATATTGATATTCAACATTTAATACATGCATGTATTAAGGTTTAAGTTGATCAAATCATCAAAGAAGAATTAATTTTGAATTTCTTTCTTAAAATAATATAAAAAATAGAATTAGAGGACACTCCATTGCAATAAAGGACAATTCTAGAAATTTACTGCATGCACTCCACATGGTTGTGGCTATCATGAAAGGTCATATGTTATGAAACGAGCTCCCAAAGTAGAAGAAAAGACAGATCAACGCCTTATAAATCGACCACTTCGAGGGGGAAACATCCTTTACATTACATAAATGAAAAATTCTTGGATGATACAAATGACAAAACTTCCTTTCTATATATAGTGTCTATGGGTCACAATATAATCCTAGCTGACCTAAAAATAGTAATGTGAGGGCACAAACATAACAATAAGGGTGCTACACTAAAAACAATAAAGGACTACACTATTAATATAGGGACCTAACATTCCTCTCTCCTTCAAAAAATTGTTGTCCTTAACGCTTGAGTAGTTATGGATGCTTCTCTATAAAATTCTCATCCTTCGATGTGGAATCTTCAGCGGGTAAGTTCTTCCACTTTATGAGATACTCTGAAATTAATCGATTTCGTAGTTGTTGAGTTCTTTCTTCTGTAACTGCTTTAGGTTCCAATATGATTTTTACTTCCTATTCAAGTTCTAGAAATATTGTTTGAAATTTAAGTTTGTCACCTATAAACTTCTTTAAGCATGAAACATGGAAAACTAGGTGCATTCGGGAAGAAGTGGGAAGCTCCAATTTGTATGCCATAGTACAAATAATTTGCAACACCTTCCAAGGAGCATAGTACTTTGGTGATAATTTATAATCTTTCTTAGCTTGCTTGAGGGATATTTGTTTGTATGTTTGTAGTGGTAAACATACCCTGACTCCAACATAAAAAATTCTCTCGCTGCGATGTTGATCTACCTTTCATTTCATTTGATTTTATGCCAAATTTAGGTTATCCTTTAAGAGTTGGAGAACTTCTTGTTGATGCTCGATGTGATATTCCACTACTTGAACCTCAGAATTTTCTCTTAAAGATGATGTGAAGGACGGAGGATGATATCCATAAAGTGCCATGAATGGGGTCATTTTTGCTGCAGTATGGAAGGAATTTTTATACCACAATTCAGTGAGAGGTAACCACCTGACCCTTTGTGTTTGTTTATCAGATGCAAAACAATGAAGATATCCTCCAAATTTTGATGGTTAAAAGGAGAAGGATGCATAAGCTTGGCTTCTAAACATGGTTAAATACTTCCAGGTATATGAATACTGAAGTAATTTGAAAGCCGGATTGGAAATTTACCAATTGCAGGGTAAAGCCACTCTTTGGTGGGAAGAAACAAAAATGGTACATGTGCTGGACGAAAAAAATATTACCTGGGAAGAATTTCAAGGAAAATTCAAGTCTAGGTACCTCAATGAGATGTATTATGATGATAAAGCTAAATAATTTCATGAACTGAGATTGGGACATGTCATAATTGATGAGTTTGTCACCAAATTCATGAAATTTCTTCACTATGTGCCTTATATCAGAGAAGAAAAGGCCAAAGTACATCGATTTTTAAACTTCCTACCTACTACTTATAAAGAGAAAATTGAATTTGATAATCCAAAAAAATGGATGAAGCTATTTGTTAAGCAAGACTATGTTATCAGCAGTTTTAAGGCATAAATGATCAACTGAAAAATTGGAAAAATAAAGAGAAAGGGAAGGGTGACTCAAATGTAAGAGTAAAACCATCATATCTGAATTTTTTTGGAAAAAACCATCAAAGGTATGATTTATGAACAAATGGTTTCTCTTTTGATAGATCCAGGAGAAAATTTAAGTTATGTTAGTCCATAAATAGAGGAAAAGTGTAACCTAAAGCCTGGAAATTTCAGCAAGCATGGTTAGTATAGTTAGCTACAGTAACAAAAATAAATTTTACCCATAAAATTCCAAAAACTACTATAAATTTAAATGGTCACGAACTAAAATTCATTTAAATATTTTTCCTCAAGGATATTATGATTTGTTAGTAGGAATGGACTGGTTACAGAAACAAAAAGCAATAGTAAATTTCTTAGAAAAAAGAGTACATTGTATAGATGATGAAGGAAAATATGTGATAGTGAAAGGAAAAACAAAACCAATATCTATCAGATAAATTTCTACATTGCAGCTAAAAAAAAAGGACAACAAAAAAAAGGCTGTCAATTTTATGTTGTACAAGTGGAAGAATTGGGACAACAAACAAAAAAATAAGCTGTAGAAAACTTACCAGTAATCAAAGAGTTTAAGGATGTGTTTCCAGAATAAATCCTTCATCTACCCCCTAAAAGAGAAATATATTTTCAATTGAAATAGTACCAGGAGCTACACCTGTTTCTAGAGCACCTTATAAAATGAGTACTCTTGAACTAGTAGAACTGAAACTTCACTTGCAAGAATTTTTAGACAAAGCGTACATCTGACCAAGTGTGTCTCCTTAGGGAGCACCAGTGTTATTTGTTAAAAATAAATATGGCACATTATAAATGTGCATAGATTAAAAACAATTGAATAATTTAACTATTAATAATAGATATCCTCTGCCAAGGATAGATGACTTATTTGACCAAGTGAGAGGAGCTACTATATTCTCTAAAATTGATTTAAGAAGAGGATATCATCAACTCAGAATTAAATATGAGGACATCAGCAAAACAACATTTAGAATTAGATATGGACACCATGAATTTGTAGTCCTACCCTTTGGACTTAAGAATTCACTTGCTACGTTCATGTCTTTAATGAATAGTTTACTGCATAAATATCTAGAAAATCTCGTACTAGTGTTCATTGATGACATTTTAGGGTACTCCAAAAATGAAGAAGAACAAGGAGAACATTTCAAAATAGTCCTACAAACACTTAGAGAACAACAATTATATGTAAAACTCAGCAGATGTGATTTTTACACGGATAAAATTCAGTATTTGGGTCATGTGATTTCAAAGGATGGATTAGGAGTAGATCCATAGAGAATTCAAGAAATAATGAATTAGCATGTACCCACAGATGTACCAGCCATATTATCCTTTAGGGGTATTGCTGGATACTACCTTAGTTTTTTTGAAGGATTTTAAACATTAGATTATCCTATTACTTCATTACAGAAAAAATGAGTAAAGTTCGAATGTACAAAAAGGTGACAAATAAGTTTTGAGCAATTAAAACTAAAATTAACTACTGCCCCCATCTTGAAATTTGCTGACTTAAATAAAGAATTTGTAGTGTGTGAAGATGCATGTGTAGAAGGATTAGGAGGAGTATTAATACAAGATAATTATGTAATAGCATATGAGTTAAGAAAATTAAGGAAGCATGAACAAAATTATGATGTGTATGATTTATAACCAGTTGTTGTTATACATGCATTAAAGATGTGGATACACTATCTGTTGGGAAAGAAGTTCATATAAATGACAGATCACATAAGCTTGAAATATTTCTTGAGTCAATCAAATTTAAATGCTAGATAAGCTAGACGGTTAACTTTCCTTAGTGAGTTTGGTATGGAAATCAAACACATAAAACGAAAGGAAAATAAAATTGCTGATGCTTTGAGTAGGAATGATCATCAAATTTTGACACATGCAGGGTGTAGTGTGAAATTTGAGATAGAAGAACAGATTCAAGAAGTGTCGAATCAAGATCAACAGTATGAAAATTTGCAAGAAAAATTGCAGAAAACTGAAGTTGTGGGATATACAAAAGAGTAGAAAGGAATGATTTATTATAAACAAAGATTGTATATTCCTAATGTGACATCTTTAAAACATGAAATTTTATATGAGTGTCATAAGAGACCTTATGTAGGTCATCCTGGTTATCAAAAATTGATTTCAGCATTAAGGAAGAACAAGTGTTGGCTAGGTATGAAAAAGTATGTGGCTGATTTTTGAGTAAGTTGTTTATAATGTCAACAAGTAAAAGTGGAACATCAACATCCTACAGGACTAATTAACCCTTTACCTATTCCAGAATGGAAATGGAAGTAATTTCTATAGATTTCACTACTAGATTTCCTAGAACCAAGTATCGACATGACACTATAATGGTGCTTGCAGAAAATTTAACTAAGGAAACACAGTTTTTACCAGTACAATCTACTTTTGGCACAACTCAAGTAGCCAGTGTGTTCATGAAAGAAATTGTAAAATTTCATGGAATTACAAAAATGATTATATCTGACAGAGATGAAGAATTTACTTCAGCCTTTTGGAAAACTATGTTTGGAGGAATGGATACCAAATTGAACTTAGTACCACTTACCATCCTCAAATAGAAGGCTAGACTGAAAGAACCAATCATATTTTAGATGACATGATGCACATGTATGTGATGGAGAGACCCACAAGGTGGAAAGATTTTATGCATTTGGAAGAATTTGCATATAATAATAATTATCAAGCTTCTATTAAGATGTGTCATTTTGAACCAGACTTGTATGGTAGGAAATTCCATACTCGACTCAGTTGCAGCCAACCAGAGGATAAGTTGATTCTTGGACCAGATGCACAACAGGAAATAGAAATAATTGTGAAGAAGATTCAACAAAATATTAAAATAGCTCAAGATCAACAAAAGAGCTATGCGGACAAGAAAATAATTCATAGAGACTTCAAAGTGGGAGATCATATTTATTTGAGGATTAAGCCTCACAAAAGTACATTATATGTTGGTAGTTTTGTTAATTTAGCACCTCGCTATTGTGGACCATTTGAAGTTTTAGAAAGAGTGGAGCCAGTAGCTTAAAGATTGGATTTACCTAGTCATATTAAGGTTCATAATGTTTTTCATGTTTCCTTATTGAAAAAGTATGTAAATGACCATACTCATGTAATTTATTGGACTGTGATACAAGTGGAAAAAAAGAGAGGATTTCTTCCATGTCCCCTTCGTACACTGGCACGAGAAAAAATCGAGCTCCAAAATATAACCATAGCTAGGGTGAAAGTGCAGTGGAGGCACTTTACACCCGAGGAAGGTACTTGGGAGCGATATTATGAGATGAAAGAGAAATATCCATCACTGTTTGAAAAGTGAACTGATATATTTTCAACACTGAGGATGGTGTTTTGTTTTAGAGGGGGAATATGTAATATCCCTATTTTTCTGCTACATTTAGAAAATTGAAATTCCTAAAGGTTAAGTGGACCTAAACTAAAACTATATGTGGACATATTATTTATAAATTTAATAAATATGTAATTTAATTATTGTGCAAATACTAGAGTAAATTAGAGACCAAGATTTCAAGTCCATAGGGATGGAATAAAATAAAAAGTCTTTCCAAAAATCTCCAAAAATAATTGGAGAAAATAAAATAAAATAAAAATATTATATGGGAGATAAGAATCTAATAGATACCTCAGTAAAGTGGAAAGTTATTGAGAAGAGGTGAAATAAAACTAGAAAGAGGAAAAAGCTAGTTTTAAAGAGCTTTTGTGGAAAAAAACAAAACTAAAGCCTAGGCTAAAGGAAAAAAAACATCCTAAGTTAACTGAACACATTTATGGAAACATGCTGAGGGAAAACAAGCTTAAATAAGCCATTCCTAGGTAGACAAGAGGTTGTCTACACTTTGGAGGAATTGGTATCTGCTCAGGGGGAGCTGTGGATGAAAGCTCAAGGTTGGGTGGAAAATATCCTTTACCCAAATTGGTATGCACATTTATTAAGTTATGTCTTATGATTATGTTATTATGATGATGATTGATTAAAATTTAACATGGTTTAGTTATGAGTTTAGTTGAAAACTCTGTATCTTGAATTATAAATATGTGTGATGAGCTATTTTATTCTTTGGGGAATAAAATGTCATATGTATTTAACAGAAAAATAACTATAATTGGTATACTTAATTTATTTGTATAGTTACACAGACTAGAACAATTAGTTTACCAACACACAAAATCTGTAAACCCAAAGAGAAGGGTATAAATCTATGGTTTGGTATATGTTACTTCTGTTATTATAGATATAAATTAAATTATTGGAATCAAATACAATTCTAACAATACTCAGAGAAAAATTGAAAGTAATATTAGAAATGCATAGTTATAAATGTAAAAAATTATTGAAACAAATAGATATACAATTGAATGATATACTACAATTAAATTAGCAAAGTATAAATCTGTACAAGTAACATACTTTAGATTTAAACTGTACAAATTCCTAAGTAAGAAACATGGATACATATAGAGTCAATATCTGTATGACAATGGAACCCCAAAATATTCATACATATAGATGCAACATGTATATCAAAAAGGGATGCATAATTTAACAATATCACTATGCAGAGGGTGTGAAATTCCTCTGATAGAGATATACAAAAAAATATAATAAACCTTAAGTAAAATATTAATTAAAACTCTCCAAGTAATATTGATTGAAAGTCATATTTTACTTAAATTAATTTCAGAATGCACAGATACAGTAATAAATACCATTAAAGTCAGATGGCTGAAATCTATACATGGTAATGACTGACCTGGAATCAGGAAAAACTTGTCGTCACATCTTTTGAAAATAAATCGAAAGAACCGTGAGGAAATTCTGTGAACATAATTTACCTATAAGAACACATGAAGTGATGTTAGAACAACATCAACTATGATAAAATATTTATAAAATGTGATTTCTAGAGTAAGCAAATAAATTCAAACTATACTTGGTAAAGTACCAAAAGGATCTTCCTGTACAAGAAAATAACACAATATTATTTCATAAAAACACATGACATAGAATCATTGCGATATCTGAAACAGTTAAGGCTCATAAGAAGAAATGTATGGAATTATATATCTCTGTTTTGATGAAAATTCAAGTTGGATGTACATCGTCAAATTCTATAATAGGAATAGGAAAAGAGGGAAAAGGTATATAGAATGTAATATTCCCGATTAGCCATGAGCTATTTGGAATATTAATATTTTCTTTTGGTTCTAAATTTGCAGAATAAGAGGGTATAGAGACCCATAAATCTCCTTAGTAGGAATAAAATCAATGCTAATCTGAAAGGGGATCACTTTAGTGGCTTGATAAAGAAAACTTATGTGTGAAAAGGGTTGGAGCATGCAGACTGGGTCAACTTTGACGAAATCAACAACGCTGTCGTGGAGGAGTGAAATTCATAATGGGACAACACAATTTTGGAGGGAGACTCCATGCATGGAAGTAGTGGCTTTAATGAGTGGGGCCAAGATTGAGGAAGCTCACCACTTATATAAGGAAGGGGATGGAATCCATGAAGGATATGTTGTAGATTATTATTTTGATATGGTATGTTAAGACTTGTTTTCTCTCTTCAGTTGTTTAGCTAAGATTGTAGTGCTATTTAGCATAGGGTGTTCTCGAGTGGGAATCCCACCTTCATCCTTGGGGGACTTCGAGTGCCTACTCAGGAGAATTTATTGCACTTCATTACACATTCAAGCATCAGGCCAAAGCTTCAGTCTTATGGTATAACACATTTTCTATTGAGGTTTTGTGGTGTTGCATGGAAGAAGTTGTGGAGAGTTGATTTGGGTGATTTCTGAGCTGTTTGTCAGTGGAGGAAGACTTAATTCTATTGGGAGGCTAGTGAGGAAGGCCCTTGAGCCTTATTATAGAATTTATAATTATGCCATACAATAATTTTCCCCTACAACGCAGTTTCTGTCTTAGACTGCGTTATTTTAGGGAGGAGTTGCAAGGGTGGTTTCAGTACACCATCTGGGGAGGAGGTTTTCTAGTGAAAATATCAGCCTTTCATCTAGTAAGTCTATTGGAGGAGGCTATATTCTATGCCATATTAGATCGACCACATATTTCCAGCTGTATTATTGTAGTGAATCTTCAGGCCTAGGGCTTTGGTTCATTTCTTGTATATTGGTGTATTTATGAAAACCCTCTTGCGTTCTTTGTTGGCGGTTGTATAGAGCCTTGATATTCATTGTAAATTATCTTTGAGGCATATATCAACAATTTTATCTTTTGCATGTTCATTTGCTGTAGCAGTGCTCCTATGACCGTGTTGTAGCAATCTTCCAACATTTTGATATAGTAGCAACACCTCATTCTTGAGGGATTTCCTTATTGGAGGCTTGTTGATTCATGTTGTATGGTTTGTGGCACATTATATTATACATGTTTGCTGCTGTTATGATTAATATAAAGGCTCCATATTGGTCTCCATTATTGATGTGATGTTTTACAGTGATTTTTCAAGCATTTTTTCTATATTGTTGTTGTTCCCATTTGGGAATATTACAGTGGTATTAGAGCATAATATTGGATTAGCCTATGCATATTAAGCCAATATGTCATCATAATAAGGAGATCCTCTCAAATATAGAGAGAGGAGGTAATTCAGAAGAAACTAGAAGTATGACTATACAGATGATAAAGAAGACAAGGGTAAAACCCCTTTATCAGGAGAAGAGGATGACAAGGAGTTTCCTAATCTTCTTCTTCGAACTATGCAAGGAATTTGTAGAGAAATAAAGGAGATGAGGATGGATAGACACAAGGAATCCCCTAAAGGTTTTCTACATGGTGAAGGCTCTGAAATTTCTCATCACTGGAGTGATCAACCAGTGAAGCATCAGGTTTCCCGATGCTCTACAATGCCTAAATTCTTAGTATTGGGTAATGGAGGGTTTCAAGAACAAGAAAATATTGAAGACTATTTCATGGAGTATGAGTCTCAATCTTAGAAATTCAAGGATCATTAGAATTTCAAGAATTTTGTTAGATCAAGGACAATAGGAGACCTCGACACCACAATAGAGGTGGAGGATTTATACAGAATCATTGTCTACACCAGACTATGGGAAAATTTTTCTTACCCAACTTTGATGGATCATCTAAATAGACTACCAAATCATGGGTAGAGAATCTAGACATCTACTTACAATTGACCCGGGTACCAGAGATGGAGGCCATCAAGATAGAATCACTGCACCTTGAGGGTGAGGCACATGATTGGTGGTTTCATGGTATTTCTACATTGGGTCATGCCAATGTGACTACATATTTAGAGTTAACAAGGAGGTTGGTGGGGAGGTTTGATCGAAGATATGCAGAGGAACCTATCATGGGGCTAGCAAAGCTCAAACAATTAGGTAATCCAAAAACTTATATTTCTGAATTTCTAAAACTATGGTTCCTGATTTATCTACAACAAGGAGGGTCTATATGTTTATTGATGGGCTAGCAGATCCTCTTCATGGGTTGGTTAAATATACCAAACCCACTACCCTTCAACATGCCATTGAGAGGGCTATATATCTATAATATGCCTTGTCAAAAGAAAAGGAAACATTTCAGAAAAAAACCACTTTTCCATCCAAGGGAAAAGATGAGAAGGATCCTATTTCAAAGGAGAGAAAAAAAAAGTACCTCTTAGTGATGATGTCCAAAGATATTTGAGGAGAAGGAAGCTTTACTTCACATGCCAAGAATCATGAGCACATGGACATAGATGTGGAGTAGAAAAGGCATACTATATATAGGTCTTTTCAAATGATGAAGAGGAAGAAGAAGAAGAACCAGAAGGTGGTCACAACGCTGGGATAGCAGGAGATGATCCACCACCACCAGGAGGTGAGAAGGGAGAAATTTCTCCAATTGGAGGGGCTATTGCATCATTGAGAGTAGTATCCAAATATCAGAAAATCCCACACATAAAATAGAGTTGGATTTGTGCAATGGAAGAAAGTACCTAACAGTCCCATCTATTATGCATATGAGATTGGCTCATGAGGCATTACTGTTTTGTGGAAAACCACCTGGGAGGCCACCTGATCAAGAATTGGTGAGGAATGTCTCACAACATGTTGCACCACTCATAGATCTCAGAGGAGTGGGAACATTTGGAGGTCATAGTACAACGCAAAGAGTCTTAGGTAGACTCAAGGAGGAGGGAGAAATTCTTCTAGCATCATCATTTCCCACTCTCACACCACATCTTGCGCTGAGAGAGGATGCTACAGGGATGGAGGATGGCACTATCATGGTGCAAGGAGACTATTCCTTGACTTTGGAGGCTTAGAATATGTTCTCACTTGGGGAGAAGTATTCCAAACATGGTAGAGGATGGTGGACACTCATGCATGCTTTGGCCAAACTCAATAAGTTTTGGATAGGTGATAGATTCCCATGGAAGCCTAACCTCTAAAAGCTTCAACCTTTACTTGAGCATGAGCAACTACAAGAGGAGCAACAAAGGAAGGATAGCAGCATATCGGTATGTGAATTTGGCATAGGAGATGTCAAAAAGGAGGACAACCACATGAAATATTTTTTACATGAGAGATCATCAACATTGCCATTATGGAGGATAGATCCTTATTGGAAATCCCAACTATTGGTGGATTATTCCAAGGATCTTTTTACTTGCATGATACTTGATGACCAAATAATAGAGGAGGGATATTTAGTAAGAGATGGGGTCATCTAATATCATGGTAGAATCTTATTATATAGAGCATCCAAGCTCAAGGAGAAGTTACTACATGCATCACATGAAGATTTTCTCTTCAGCCACACATATTCCATGAGAGCATACCATACCATCATGGAGGGATACACTTGGGAAGGCTTTGAAGAGGAGATATATCAATATTTGAGGAGATGCATGGATCATGTGTAGATGGAGGAGATACATAACTCCTCGTGGGAGTTATCACATCCACCTCTTTCCTCTTTGGGAATGAGAGGAGATCTATCTATGAGCCACTCCATTTGTGTGAGCAAAGCATATCATAAGGATCATGTTTTTATGTATAATTATTTACTTAATGAGTATTTTCATTCATTTACCATACATGCACAGGTCATCATTCCAAGGGGGAGAATTATCCCTTATAAAATTCATGGTCAACATTGGGCCACAAACAATGTTTAACATGGCCACTCCCTATGAGGATATAGGGAGATGATTTCCCATTCAGGGTTTGCTCCAAAGGCACCCAAAATTACTCACCTTCTCATAGGATGTGAAGAGACTATGGCAGCAAGTAAGTGGTGGGGAAACCACTTAACATATCATTATATGAGGCAATTAGGAGATATACTGCGCTGGTTTCACATGTGGGACTATGATCCACCACCATTACTGCACATGGTAGCTTATATGTACTTGATTTTGATCCCATACATTGATGATGTTATTATTCTTATTATGGGAATGAATGGAGGAAGGAAGAGAGGAGTGAAAATGCCCTTTAAGAGAGAGATTATCCATGTTTCTTATGCTTCATGTTTCAGGGATGACATTGGGAAAACCATGATTGCTTCATTGGGTCTTTTTCTTCCTTGTGGGATGAGTCAATTTCATCTCATGAGAACTTGGGAGGAGCACTTCATGGATGGATTGATTTGGAGACACTTGGTATATGAGGAGAGATTATCGCATGGAGGTGTCACCAAGGAAGGAGGAGAATATTTTCAACACTCACCTTTACAGTTGATTGCGGACAAGCAACATTTGGGAGGGGAGGTCTGTAATATTCCTAATTAGCCATGAGCTAGTTGGAATATTAATTTTTTCTTTTGCTTCTTAATTTTCTTAATAAGAGGGTATGGAGACCCATAAATATACTTAGTAGGAATAAAATCACCGCTAATGTGAAAGGAGATCACTTTATTGGCTTGATAAAGAACCCTTATGTGTGAAAAGGGGCTAGAGCATGTATATTGGGTCAACTTTGACCAAATCAACAACACTGTCATGGAGGAGTGGCATTCATTATGGGACAACGCAGTTTTGAAGGGAGACTCCATGCATGTAAGTAGTGGCTTTAATGAGTGGGGCCAAGGGCGAGGAATCTCACCACTTATATAAAGAAGGGGATGGAAGCCATATAGGATATGTTGTAGATTATTATTTTGATATGGTCTGTTAAGACTTGTTTTCTCTCTTCAGTTGTTTAACTAAGATTGTAGTGTTGTTTAGCACAGGGTATTCCTAAGTGGGAATCCCACCTTCATCCTCAGGGGACTTCGAGTGCCTACTCAGGAGAAGTGATTACAATTCATTCTACATTTAGGCATCAGGTGAAAGCTTTAGTCTTATGGTACAACATAGTTCCTGTTGAGGTCATGTTTTGTTGCTAGGAAAAAGTTGTGGAGAGTTTATTTGGGTGATTTCTGAGCTGTTTTTTAGTGGAGGAAGGTTTCCTTGTATTTGGAGGCTAGTGAGGAAGGCCCTTGATCCTTATTGTAACATTTTTCATCAGGCCACACTATTATTTTCCTCTACAACACAATTTTTGTCTTGGACTGCATTAGTTTAGGGAGGAGTTGTAGGGGTGGTTTCAATACACCATATGGGGAGGAGGTTTTGTAGTGAAGGGATCAGCCTTTAATCTATGAAGTCTATTGGAGGAGGCTATATTCTATGCCATGTCAAATCTGCCACATCTTTCGAGCTGTATTGTTGCAGTGAATCTTCAGTCCTAGGGCTTTAGTTCATTTATTTTATATTGTTGTATTTCTGAAAACCCTCTTGGGTTCTTTGTTGGAGGTTGTATAGAGCATTGATCTTCACTGTACATTATTTTTGAGGCATATATCAGCCATTTTATATGTTCATTTGTTGTAGCAATTCTCCTATGATTGTGCTGTAGCAGTCTTTCGGCATTTTGATATAGTAGCAACACCTCATTCTTGAGGGATTTTTTTATTGGAGGCTTGTTGATTCATGTTGTATGGTTTGTGGCCCATTATACTATACATGTTTTTTGCGTTTATGATTAATATAAAGCCTCCATATTGGTCTCCATTATTGATGTGATGTTTTACACTCCTTTTTCAAGCATTTTGTTCTATATTCCTGCTTTTCCCATTTGGAAATATTACATAGAATGCATGCATATTTAAAATCTCATTTAATTGAATATATTATTGTGAAAAGGGAAAATTATAAAACTATGTGAAAATTATAGAGAGTGGAAAGGATTATCGAAAAATTTAAAATAGATAATTAAAACCCAAAGAAAAGAAAATTTCCAAAACGAGAAATACAGTGTTGTGAATGGAAAGGATAAATTCATTAATAATGAGGTCAATTACCTCTTCTCTAGTATTATGAGTACAAGTCAAAGTTTTACACATAGTACCAAAATTTCTATTTAGTTCAGTACGAAGGTACTAAATGTATAAAAGGTAGTTGTATGAGTTACAATGATTCTGTTTACAAACATGTGTGCTGAGAAGTAAGAACATAGCTCTAGTTCGCCTCACGGAAAAATTTGTTAAATTAACCCATTTAGATTAATAGAGAAATCATTGGTGAAATCCCCAATAGGCATAAGAGGAATCAAATGGCGAAATGGATGCCGTGAAGATGAAAATAAATGATGGTGGAAAATATAATCAAACGTAAAGGAAAAATGTGAAGAAATCACGTGGTAATTACCCAAGAGGATTCGATGGCACAATGGGAGTGCGTATCGAATCTCTAGTGTAAGGTGAATTTGATAGAAGTACAACCATTAAAATATGTTACAATTAAACCTCAATCAAATTCATTCATACTGTACCGAAAAAAAATGGTATTTACCAATTCATATATAAGAGTGGATATCTTAAATTGATTATCAAACACAGACATACGAACTAGCTAATTCGCAGTAAATCGATTTCGAGAGGAAAGTGGAATATCAAGGAGAAATTTCTCAAAGAAATCTATATCAAAATTTAAACAAATTAATATTAAAATGAATTGATATATCAACGAAATTGAAACCGGATTTGGGGAAAATCCAGACTACATTCTAACTGGAAACGTATATAATTATGAATCAAAATATTCAGTATTGCAAAGAGAAATATAAGTAAAATAATGGTAAAACCCTTCACTGAATAATAAAACAAAATTCTCAACTATAAGATTTAATAACTTACCAACATTTGGAGACGGTAGAAAATGTCTGTTGTTGGAAGAATACATCGTAGGAGGGATTATGAATAGTATCCCCATGTTGGCAATATGTTTCTTGTATCCTATTATATGATTGTCCTTGATGGAAATTCTCTGACAAAGAATGCAGATAATGATTGAATGAAGAACTCAGAAAACCATCAACAGTTCTATACAAGAAGAATATAAGACTGAATGTACATTAATCGAAGCTTTGGGAGAATCGATGTGAATAAGGACATGTTAAATCATGTGTGAATAAGTTTGGTGTATTCATACATCCTGACAAACCTCTAAAGTTGGAGGGTTCTGGTCTCTTCGCAATATGTGTTAAGTATGGCTGAGTAAATTTGAGTAAAGGGCTGATGGATTCAATTTCTGTAAAAGCACGAGCTAGCTAATTGGTAAAGGATGTAATTCTGTATGGTGGATTCGATAGGTTTAACCTGCTTGATGAAGAATGTAATTGAATGAACACATGATCGTAGAGCATGTTTGCTGGAATACATATGACCTATAATGTATATTTGCATCCACAAATAGGGAAGAAGCCTATCCATTCCAATCTCCGTTGAAAGTATGGACCAACTCGAATTATATATGACCTGAGTTACATTAACATAATCGCGCGAAGGAAGAAAAATTAAAACAGAGTTATGCCTTCATGGAGAAACGTAGCAATGACGGAATAAAGGCGGACGGAACCTTGAGCGAAGGAGAGGAACCACGAGCGGAATGAACAGTGAAGGGGGTTTCCAGTTTTCATTGCACCGCTTTTGATGGGCAAGCGGTATTCAAGAGGTTGGGAGCGATTCCATAGAACGAGCGACATGCGTCCCTGAACGAATTTTCAAAACCGCCATCACTGCGCGCCATCGCGCGTTAATGTCCAACCATGGAAGCCGCGCGATATTGTGGTGCACCGTCGATTTGTAGGGGAGCCATCAGACAATGGCCATATGAGGAAGGTGAATGATGGATAACCACGGTATGGTGTGAGTATGTGATTGGATCATTGCTTATATATGTGGGCCCGATTCTAAATTATATTAATTGGGACCTTTTAGACTAAGGTTTGCGGGGTTAATAAAGGATGTTGAATATGTGAAGTTGGCGAAATATGAAACATGTGATGTAATGAACATGGGTTAATATATGCATTGATCTCACGAACACATAAACCTGGGGTCGATATATATATATATATGCCTTGGGGAGTTCATAGCTAAAGGAGGAATTGGATTAATATCTCAATCTCAGATTGAGATATTAAAAAGCCTTAGATTAATTAATTGCCAGACCAAGAAAATAGAACAATGAGAAGTTGTTCGGGGCTTGGGTAAACCCCGCTGTATTATCTATTTGATCTCGTCCAGGAATACCATCAGCTGTTGAGTGGTTTTGACTCATGGTATTAATAAAAGAAAAAACTATATAAGGAGAAGAGGATCATAGTACAACGTGTGCATGTGGAGGGGTTGTTAATGAATAAATCTCTTTAAGAGATATCTGCATGATTGAACTCTATTTCTGATAAATCTGAATCTATGATGCACCTATGGAGATGATGAAGGTTCAAGATCTCTAGATCTAGAAATGATGAATCTCTAGGAAGATTTGAAAAATAAATAATGAAGACCTGGCGCAATTTTGATGAAGAAATTGAAGAAATTTGGTGGATTTGAGGGTTGAAGTCTTCAGCATGAAAGTGGAAGCTTTCTGCCAGTACAAGCTGGTGTTAAAATCAGGGGGTCGAAGCTCCCTTCCAGGTGAGGTTGGTAAAAGAGATCAGGGGGTTGGAGCTCCCTTCCAGTAGTGACTGGAGAACGAGAGAAGGTTGTAGCCTTCTACAGGTGGGTGCCTGCGTGCTGGTATAAGTCTGCGCCAACAAAAAATTGTAAGAAGTTTTATTTATAATAAATATTGAAGACAAAGACGACAGTAGCGATGGTTTTCTCCCAAATTGGGTTTCCACCTTAAATACTGGTGTTCATGTGTGTTGCTTATGTGTGATGGCTTATTCTGTTATTACTACACATGCTTACTGCTTACTAAAATTCTGATAAATGAATGATGCAATAATCTAAGTAAATAATTAAATGCATAATAAGATCTCTGACAAAAATTTTTCAGTCAGCTCAAAATACTGATTCACCCCCCCTCTCAGTATTTTTCCCAACAGTTGGTATCAAAGCAGGTCCTTCTGAAAAAGCTTAGCTGCTAGAAGGAAGATCAAATAAGATGAACAATAAAGAAGGAACAGCATCTATCAGGCCTCCACTCTTCAACGGAAACAATTTAATCTTTTGGAAAACAAGGATGAGATCCTATCTTCAGTCTCTGGGAGTAGATGTATGGGCTATAGTTGAAGGAGGATATCAATATCCAGTCGCAGTACCAACAGATCCAACGGAAAGAAAGAATTACGAAACAAATGCAAAAGCGGTCAATGCTCTATTGGGAAGTCTAACTGAATTAGAATTTGTCAAAGTCATGTAGATGAATACAGCAAAGGAAATATGGGACAAAATCATTCTAAGTTATGAAGGTGATGCAAAGGTAAAAAGTGCTAAACTCCAAAATCTCAGAATTCAATATGAGAACCTAAAAATGCATAATGAGGAGAGCATTGCTAATTTATTTTTATGTCTTGATGATATTGTAAATCGTATGAGAAATCTAGGATAAACAATAAACGAATCTATTTTGGTTGAGAAAGTTTTAAGATCACTAATGACAAAATTTGAGTCAAACGTTTCTGCTCTTGAAGAAAAACAGGATCTTCAAAATCTTACTGTGGTGCAACTTCATGGCATACTAACTGCATATGAAATGAGAAGAGGAAAACCATATGAAGTCAAAGAAGCCGTCTTTAGAGCTTCTACAAAAGGGAAAGAAGTACAAGAGACAGAAGGATCAGGGTATATCTCAGAAGAAGATGAGGTAAATTTTGTAAAGAAACTCCAACTTGGTACAGGACGGTTCAGAGGTAAGCTTACTTTCAAATGTTTTTCTTGTGGAAGAGTTGGTCATTATGCTACTAAGTGTCCTCACAAAGAAACACATGAAAAAGGAAAGGAAGTAGCAAGAAGGAATAAGAATCGGTTTAGTACTAGAAAATGTTACTATACTCATGAAGACAGTGATGGGTTATTAGACAGTGAGGAAGAATGTGAACAAGATCTTAGACTTCTCATGGCATTTGAAAAAGAATCTAGAGAAGAAAAAGATACTTTTATGGATGATTTAGAGGACAAGGATTTTCTTGATGAAATCAATCAACTCAAAATATTCTTAGAAGAAAGTAAATTTTCCATAGAAACTCTGAAAAAACAGCTTGAAGAAAAGGATAAACATAATGAGAAATTAGAATATGAAATAGTAAGTGTAAGAAAAGAAATTGAGAAAGTAAAGACTTTGAATATTAGATTTGCTAAAGGATCTAAAACCTTAGATGTGATTATCAAGGTACAACGTTCTCCTCTTATAAAGACAGGTCTTGGATATATCGGAGAATCTTCTCAGGCTTCAGCACCAAATTATCTAAAAGCAGCTACAGCCAGCATACAACATTCTTCCACTCAGCAAGGGAATAAAGAATCTTTACAAGTAAAGCATGACCATCTCAATTCAAATAACACTAACAGGAATACCTTTCAAAGAAACACCAATCAACAGGTAAATTCGAGTAGAATATTTCATGATCACAGAAATTTCTTCTTCAATGGACAATGTTTCTCATGTCACAATTTTGGTCATAAAGCTGTTCAATGTGTTGCATATAAAACCATCATGACAAGAGAAGCAAGGAAGAAAAGGATTGATATTGGAACAAAGAAGAATACATATAACAAATTTTCTCCTCTTCAAAATGAAGTTGAATGTGCTTATTGCAATAACTTTGGCCATGAAGAATCTGAATGCAGGAGAAAAGTCCAGCCAAAAGAGCATTTTCCTTCAAGCTCCAAAGGTTGGAAAAAGAAGGAATTACAGGTTGAAAATTGTGGCATAGCTTTATTTGTAGAAGGAGAAGAAAATCAATGGTACATTGATAGTGGATGCTCAAAACACATGACAAGTGACAAAAACAAACTTCTTGCATATAGTGCTCTAGAAAAGGAAAAGAATGTTACATTTGGAAATGATACTCTTGCTGTCATTAAGGGAAAAGGATCTGTTTTTCTAAAAGAAAAGGTGAAAGCTAATAATGTCATGTATGTGGATGGATTAAATCATAACCTATTAAGTGTAAGTCAAATGTGTGATCAAGGAACTAAAATTGTCTTTAGTTCAAAAGAATGTGTGGTACATGATCTTGATACAGGTAACACAATTATAAAAGGAAACAGAACTCCAAGCAACCTGTATGTGTTAAAGAACTGCAAAGAACAATGTTACTTGAGTAAATCTTCAGAAAACTGGCTATGGCATAGAAGGTTGGGCCATCTGAGCTTCTCTCAAATAAACAAATCAAGAAGACTTAAAGCTGTTCATGATCTTCCCAATATTACACTACCTGAAAGTATCATATGCAAATCTTGCCAGTTCGGTAAGCAAACCGGAGTGCAATTTAATGCCAAGGAAGGTTCATCAAGTAAGCCTCTTGAACTCATTCATACTGACATATGTGGACCTGTGAAGAAAAAGTCACCACGTGGTGAACAATACTATATTTTATTTATTGATGATTTCTCTAGAATGTGTTGGATTGGGTTGATTAAACACAAAGATGAAGCATTTGAGAAATTTCAGATCTTCAAAGCACTGGTTGAAAATGAATTAGATCTAAAAATCAAGTGTCTTAGATCTGATTGAGGAGGAGAATATACATCAGATGAATTCCTTGAATTTTTTGAACAACATGGCATAAAAAGACAGTTTTCTGTAGCTGGCACTCCACAAAAAAATGGTGTAGCAGAAAGAATGAATAGAACAGTTCAAAAAATGGCTAGAGCTATGCTTGATGATTCCGGAACACCTAACACATTTTGGGGAGAAGCAGCACATACAACAGTAAATATTCTTAACAAGGCACATGTTCGTGTAAATAATGATAAAACTCCATATGAACTATGGTATGGCAATCCTCCCACTGTGAAGCACTTTAGAGTTTTTGGGAGCAAATGCTTTATCAAAAATAATGATGAAAAACTTGGCAAGTTTGAACCCAGAGCAGATGAAGGAATATTTCTTGGTTACTCCTCTAGGAGTAGGGCATATAAATGTTACAATAAAAAACTTCGGAAGATTGTTGAATGTATTGATGTTGTTATTGATGAGTCTCCTGCATCTCCAAAAGAAGAAAAACAAACAACAGATGAAGACGATGATGAAATATATCCTTCTACATCAAATAGCAATGATATAGACAGTGAACCCAATGAAGAACTCAAAGATGCTTTATCTGAAAAATCTCCATCCAGATATGTTCAAAAGAATCATCCAAAATCTCAAATTTTGGGAGAAAAGGGATCAGGTGTACAAACAAGAAGGACTCTTGTGGGATATTCTAGCTATCTGGAATTTCTATCCACTATTGAACCACAAAATGTCAATCAAGCTAGCAAAGATGAATGTTGGATTCAAGCCATGAATGAAGAGCTTGATCAAATTGAAAAGAATCACACTTGGGAATTAGTACCGAGACCTCATGACAAAAATGTCATTGGAACTAAATGGATATTCAAAAACAAGTTAAATGAGAATGGGGATGTTATAAGAAATAAAGCTAGACTTGTTTGCAAGGGGTATGCTCAACAAGAAGGTATATAATTTGAAGAAACTTTTGCTCCTGTAGCTAGACTTGAAGCCATAAGAATGTTTCTTGCTTTTTCAAGCTTCCAACAAATCAAAGTTTATCAAATGGATGTTAAATCTGCCTTTCTCAATGGTGATCTAGAAGAAGTTTATATAGAACAACCAGAAGGATTCATTTTGGGAAATGATGAAAATCTTGTTTGTAGACTTAAAAAGGCTCTATATGGTCTCAAACAAGCTCCAAGGGCATGGTATTATCGTCTTGACAAATATATTCATCAACAAGGATTTTCAAAGGGGTCTGCTGATAGCAACTTATACACAAAAACTGAAAATGATAAACTATTGATTGTGGTTGTATATGTTGATGATATCATTTTTGGAAGTAATGAAGAATCTATGAGTCAGAAATTTGCTTCTGTTATTCAGCAAGAATTTGAAATGTCTTTACTTGGGGAACTAACATTCTTTCTTGGCTTGCAAGTGCAACAAGCAACAAATGGCATATTCTTATCACAAGCAAAATATCTTAAGCAAATTCTGAAGAAGTATGGCATGGAAGAGTGCAAACCTGTAAGTACACCAATGATAACCGGATGTAATCTCAATTCTCATGATGATTCTCCCATGGTGAATCAACCAGAATACAGATCTATGATAGGAAGTCTACTTTATCTCACTGGGACTAGACCAGACATTATGCATGCAGTTGGGATTGTGGGACGATTCCAAGCTAATCCAAAAGAGTCTCACCTTCAGGCTATCAAAAGAATATTCAAATATCTGCAAGGAACTCAAGACTTTGGACTATGGTATCCAAAGAATGCTGATCTTACTCTTCATGCTTACAACATTACCATGGGTTTGAAACATTGATGATCGGAAAAACTACTGAACAATTGAGTGCATTCTATATGGGAGAAATACAGGTTAGTATCTTGGTTCGGAGAAGCAAGCTCTATTGCTTTATCTGTTGAAGCGAGAATATGTGGCTGCAGCATCGTGTTGCACTCAACTTCTTTGGATGATGCAAACCTTACAAGACATTCAAATCAAATGTTCACCTCGTATCTCCATTATGTGTGATAATACAAGTGCCATCAGTATCTCAAAGAATATTGTCATGCATTCGAAGACCAAGCACATTCCCATCAAGTATCACTTCTTACGTGAATAAGTAGTTGAACAAAAGGTGAAGTTGGAGTATGTTCCCTCCAAAGAACAAGTTGCTGATATATTTACCAAAACTCTACCCGAAGGCATTAGATATGGACAAAAGTACAAGGGACGTCTCATAATACAGATCGAGAGATCTACTTAAATACAGAAGATTAAATTGGATATGCATATTTCCTGTAGGACAACCGTGTATATACGCAAGTTTGCGGATTTCTTGTAGGACAACCGCGTATATACACAAGTTTATACACAGAAAACTGCGTATGGGTATTTGCTGACAAAGTTTTTCTGGGTCAGCATTCTTCAGCACAGCTACGGTGCTGATGAGTATCTCTAGATGCACAAGTTAAGGGGGAGCATTGGTCATGTGGAAAGGATGCATTGTTGATCTCATGCTTGAGAATTTTTGATCTTGATTGTATAAGTCATTTATGTTATTTCATTGAATATTATGCTTGAAAATGCAGCATGATCTCAGGGGGAGCATGGTATTGTCGGTACAAAGGATTTTGATCTACCCTTTGCCCTTGATGTCAAAGGGGGAGAATGTTGCTGAATGTATTTCTGGTCATGGTTGCCATCAAGTCCAAAGGGGGAGATTGTTGGCAATATGTTTCTTGTATCCTATTATATGATTGTCCTTGATGGCAACTCTCTGACAAAGGATGCAGATAATGACTGAATGAAGAACTCAGAAAACCATCAACAGTTCTATACAAGCAGAAAATAAGACTGAATGTACATTAATCGAAGCTTTGGGAGAATCGATGTGAATAAGGACGTGCTAAATCATGTGTGAATAAGTTCGGTGTATTCATACATCCTGAAAAACCTCTAAAGTTGGAGGGTTATGGTCTCTTCGCAATATGTGTTAAGTATGGCTGAGTAAATCTGAGTAAAGGGCTGATGGATTCGATTTCTGTAAAAGAACGAGCTAGCTAATCGGTAAAGGATGTAATTCTGTATGGTGGCTTCGATAGGGTTAACCTGCTTGCTGAAGAATGCAATTGAATGGACACATGATCGCAGAGCATGTTTGCTGGAATACATATGACCTGTAATGTATATTTGCATCCACAAATAGGGAAGAAGCCTATCCATTCCAATCTCCGTTGAAAGTATGGACCAGCTCAAATTATATATAACCTGAGTTACATTAACATAATCGTGCGGAGGAAGAACAATTAAAACAAAGTTATGCCTTCACGGAGAAACGTAGCAATGACGGAATAAAGGCGGACGAAACCTTGAGCGAAGGAGAGGAACCACGAGCGGAATGAACAGTGAAGGGGGTTTCTGGTTTTCATCGCACTGCTTTTGATGGGAAAGCAGTATTCAAGAGGTTGGGAGTGATTCCATAGAATGAGTGACACGCGTCCCTGAACGAATTTGCAAAACCGCCATCACTGCGCGTCATCGCGCGTTAATTTCCGACCAAGGAAGCCGCGCGATATTGTGGTGCGCCGTCGATTTGGAGGGGAGCCATCGGACGGTGGCCGTATGAGGAAGGTGCACGATGGATAACCATGGTACGGTGCAAGTATGTGATTGGATCGTTGATTATATATGTGGGCCCGGTTCTAAATTATATTAATTGGGACCTTTTAGACTAAGGTTTGCGGGGTTAATAAAGGATGTTGAATATGTGAAGTTGGCGAAATATGAAACATGTGATGTAATGAACGTGGGTTAATATATGCGTTGATCTCACGAACACATAAACCTGGGGTCGATATATATATATATGCCTTGGGGAGTTCATAACTAAAGGAGGAATTGGATTAATATCTCAATCTCAGATTGAGATATTAAAAAGCCTTAGATTAATTAATTTCCAGACCAAGAAAATAGAACAATGAGAAGTTGTTTGGGGCTTAGGTAGACCCCACTGGATTATCTATTTCATCTCGTCCAGGAATACCATCAACTGTTGAGTGGTTTTGACTCATGGTATTAATAAAGGCAAAAACTATATAAGGAGAAGAGGATCATAGTACAACGTGATGTTGACAAAGGGCGAGACGAGAACAACTTTTAAGAGATATCTCAGATGATTTGAATCTCCGTTTTTGATAACTGACCTATGGATGCACCCAGTGGATGATGAAGGTTCAAGATCTCTAGATCTAGAAATGATGAATATCTAGGAAGATCCGTAAAGGTCAATGAAGACCTTAGCTAAGTCTCGATGAAGAAATTGAAGAATGGTGGATTTGAGGGTTGAAGTTCCTCAAGAGAAAGGGAGTTTCTCACAAGATGGCCGGGTGTTAAAACTGGTCAGGCTCCCTTCCAGGTGAGGTTGGTAAAAGAGATCAGGGGGTTGGAGCTCCCTTCCAGTAGTGACTGGAGAACGAGAGAAGGTTGTAGCCTTCTACAGGTGGGTGCCTGCGTGCTGGTATAAGTCTGCACCAACACAAAATTGTAAGAATTTTTCTTTATAATAAATATTGAAGACAAAGACGACAGCAGTGGTGGTTTTCTCCCAAATTGGGTTTCCACCTTAAATATTGATGTTCATGTGTGTTGCTTATGTGTGATGGCTTATTCTGTTATTACTACACATGCTTAATGCTTACTAAACTTCTGATAAATGAATGATGCAATAATCTAAGTAAAGAATTAAATGCATAATAAGATCTCTGATAAAAATTTTTCAGTCAGCTCAAAATACTGATCCACCCCCCCCCTCTCTCAGTATTTTTCCCAACACCCCACAACAACAAAATCGAATGATGATGTAGATTGAAAATGAGAAAGATAAAATTTAAATAACCTTCTAAGGGTAATAGAACTCCATATATAAATTCTATGCTGCAATACTAATACTCATAGGATAAATACACACAGAGGTAAAAAACTTACCAACGATGGTGGGTTGAAGGCATGCCACAAGGAAGTCGGCTCTGAGAGGTCTCACCATATAGAATTGGAGCCAAGTAACTAAAAATAAGAGAGAATCCCTCTACTATCTTCAGAAAAAATGACAAACAAAGAAATAGCGTTGAAAACCCTAACCTAAATCCTTCTGACAAAGAGGTGAAATAACATTGAAATCCACATCATCAAATGAAAAGCCAAATCAACCTTACTGTAATATTCCTATTTTTACTCCTTTTATTAGACAATCGAAAATCCTAAAGGTTGAGTGGAACTAAAGGAAAACAATATTTGTGGACATAATATATTTTAAAATTTTATAATTGTGGAATTTTAGTTATTGTGCAAAGACTAGTGAATATTGGAGACCAGGATTTCAAGTCCATGAGGATGGAATTAAATCCAAAGAATTTCCCAAATTCTCCAAAAAACCTTGAAGAAAATAAAATAAATTTAAAATATTATATTGGAGATAAAAATGTAAAAGATACCTCATTAAAGTGGAAAGTTACTGAGAAGAGGTGAAATAAAACTAGAAAGAGGAAAACGCTAGTTTTAAAGTAATTTTGTGGAAAAAACGAAAGTAAAGCCTAAAAAAAAAGGAAAACAACATCTTGATTTAACTGGATGAAATTATGGAAACATGTTGAAGGGAAAGAAAGCTTAAATAAGCCATTCTTGGTAGACAAGAGTTTGTCTACACTTTGGAGGAATCTGTATCTACTCAGGGGGAGCTGTGGAGAGAAAGCTCAAGGTTGGGTGGCAAATAGTCTTACCAAAATTGGTATGCACAAGTAATTTAATTCTTTCTTATGAAATTGTTGTGATGATGAAAGTTAGAGTAATGAGGATTTATGTAGAAGAGTTGGAATTTATCTTTCTGTACTAAATTATGATTAACTTAGAAGAGGTGGAAAATTAGTTGTTCTAAATTATTAATTTCTATAGAAATTTGATTTATATAGTCTGATGTATTTAGCAAAACATACTATATTAGATATAGTTAGCTTTGTATAGTTACATAGGCAATTGAAATTAGTAAACCAACACACAAAATGTCTAAACATATGTAGTAGGGTTTAAATCTATTGTTAGGTTGTAAACATCTAAATTTTATGCACATAAATTATATAAATACATGCGGAAAGGAGGAAAAATAATGTATTTAACAATTGTGAATAAACCATTGAACATAAATATATGTACATAAAGCAACAGTTATCTATATCCTAGAAAGTATGATGATACAAATTAATTTTAAACACTCTACTGTGTTGTAACTTGAGGGTTACATATAGTCATTCATTCTTTTATTGAATAAGAAATTAAATATGCAATACATAATAAAGTACTGGAGGATAGTACAAGAAAAAAATAGTGCAATGAAGTAGACCAGTACATTGCCAACGTTTTATAAAAATTAATGATTATTATTATAAACATAACCTAACCATTATATTATCGATGATAGAAATTTCATTACAAGCTATCACAAAATTCTTGACAAAGTCCATGACCCTATATAAATAATTACAAAAATTATAAATAGGGACATAGCTCTGAAATCATGAGACTGAATTCTATAGATGATATGGACCAACCTGTACATAGAAGAAAGACAATTACACTATCAAGGAATGACAAAATTACTTGTTCAAAATTTAGGAATGATAAACGCAATGACGAGAAATGTTTGCATAAAAATAACATACACAAAGTTTAGTATATGTGGATAAAATAAACAAAATAATTTCCCTCAATTTACTAAGGTAATTGGAATGAAATTATTACCTTGTTATCCCATTATAAATACTAGAATAATTCCTGTACACATAGATATAATTGAATGTGTTCATGCATGTAAATGAACAAGAAAATAATGTGGAATATGTATGAGAATATAAAAGAGAAATTACCTATAATCGGATAGACAAGGTATTTACTGGGATTCTGTACAAATATTGTTGGAAGAAAAGAGTTTTTGTATAATGTAATTATTTTATTAATTTGAGGAAATTAATAAAATAATCATTTCTAATTAAGAGAAGAATGAAAATTCTCTTATAAATCAACTTACTGTAGGAATTTACACGGTAAGTTCCGTAGATCAAGAACCAAAGGTCACTGCTCACAAACATATCACAAATCAGTACACTAGTATAATCATGTGGTTAAAACCATCAAAGAGGGAAACAGTCCACGCCCTGAGCCAACGCAACCACTTTAGGGAATTTATTAATATAAAAAGAAAAGTTACATATGTTTCTCTCATAAATGGTTACCAAAAAAATGACCCTCCATGCTCTTTAAATAGAGATCATGGACCAATTAGGTGTTAAGCCACATATCAAGTGCCATTAATACCGAGGTGAGAGATAACCGTCGGATCACTACAAATCGTGACCGTCAGATTATAAGTTACAAATGTACATGGTAAAGAAACACACTTTACCTAACTCTATACTAGACTAAGTTATTCTTAACTATCTCCTATGTGTCGGAATATCCTAACATCCGCCCTTAAGAACAACTTGGGATAGGATTGAAGGATTTACAAAGCTAACACAAAAGGAGCCTATTTCCTATGTGTCGAAATATCCTAACATCCCCCCTTAAGAACAAATTGGGATAGGATTGAAGGGTTTACAAAAGTGACATAATAGGAGAAGGAAGGAGGCATTAGAGCCTATTCCCCCCTTAATGACAACTTTCCTGAACTCCAAGCATGGATCGAATTTTGGTAAACTTCGCTTCTGTGAGAGCCTTCATAAAGATATCGACTACTTGATCATTAGTCGGACAATACTGCACTTCAAGAACATGATCATGAATGAGCTTTCTGATGAAGTGTATGTGGAGTTCAATGTGTTTAATACAATGATGCTGAATTGGATCTTTACATAGCTGAATGGCACTCTGATTATCACACTAAAGTGTAGTTGGATGCTGTTGATGAAGACCAAATTCAGACAAGATCTTACGAAGCCACATGGCTTCTTTGCTGGCTTCAACTGCACCATGATACTCTTCTTCTACTGAAGAAAGGGAGATGGCACTTTATTTCTTACAAGACCAAATAATAGGGCCTGAACCAAGAGTGAATACATATCCTGCAGTGGAATTCTGATCATCAGGGTCACCAGCCCAATCAGAATCAGTGAAACCAATCAACAAGGGAGATGCTCCTGCACTGTAATGAATCCTGAACTGAACTGCTCCTCGAATATATCGAAGTATTCTTTTAGCTACTTTCCAGCAACTTTCATGAGGTTGGTGCATAAACCGAGCGACAATACCAACAACAAAGGAAAGGTCAAGATGGGTATGTATTAGATACAAAATTTTACCAACAAGTTGACGGTATAAGGTAGCATCAACTTCAGGGGTAATACAAGTGACTGAAAGCTTGACTCCAGAATGAAAGGGAGAAGGGGCTGGATTACTGTCTTCCATGTGAAATTGGTGTAGAAGATCACAGGCATACTTGGACTGATAGAGGGTAATGCCTTCCATGGATTGCAAGACTTGAAGACCAAGGAAATAAAGCAAGTGTCCTAAGTTTGTCATTTCAAACTTCTTTTTGAAGCTAGAATTCACATGGTTTATATGATTTGTATCACTACCAGTAAGGATAAGATCATCAACATAAAGAACGAGGATGGTGAAGGAATTACCCACCTTCTTGGTGTAGAAAGTGTTGTCAGAATAACACCTAGAAAAGCCATTATCTAAGATAAATCTATCCATTTTGGCATACCAAGCCCGAGGAGCTTGTTTGAGACCATAAAGAGACTTCACAAGGTGAAAAACAAGGCTGGAGTCTTTTTGGATAAAGCTAGGGGTTGTTCCATGTAGATTTCTTCATGCAAATCTCAATGTAAGAAGGCAGATTTAACATCCATCTGATGGAATTCCCATTTAAAGGAGGCAGCAAGGGAAAGAACAAGGCAAATAGAATTCATTTTGGCAACAGGGGAGAAGGTTTCAGTATAGTCAATACCTTCAACTTGTGAAAAACATTTAGCAACAAGATGAGCTTTATGTCTATCCACTTTTCCATTTGGTCCAAACTTTGTTTTGTAAACCCATCTGCATTGACAAGTTTTCTTCCTTTCGGAAGAGGAACAAGATCCTAAGTATTGTTTTCCAATAAGGAACGATACTCTTCATTCATAGATTCATCCCAATCTGGATGACCAAAGGCTTCTTCAAAGGTTTTTGGATCAAGTTTTTCTGGAACTTCAGCCAATAAGGAAGAAGCTCTTTCGAACTGAGAACGTGTACGTTGTCGATTGGCAGGGTCACCTGCAAGAGAACTTGCTGCATCCCGAGTAGAGTGGACCCATCTTAGAAGCAGTGGAGTATAAGGAACAATTTCACAAGCTGGAGGAGGATTGTCATCCTCGCTGTCATCATCTAAACTAGAAGAAATGCTATTAAAAATAGAAGAGAGAGAGAGAGGTGGCACATATGCCGAATCAGGCTCACAGGCCAAAGGTGGCACACCCGCCGAACTAGGCTCGTAGGCTGACATATTTTCATCAGACTTTACATCTCTTATAATGATTATATTTTTGGATTTTGGTTGAAGAAGTCTATATCCTTTGACATCTTCAGAATATCCAACAAAAATACATTTTTCACTCTTAGGTTCTAAGGCTTTATGTTTCGCATCTGGAATATGGGCCCAAGCATCACTTCTAAAAACACGAAAGTGACTTAAATCTAGTTTGATTGAGCTCCAAGCTTCTTCTGGAGTTATATTATTTAAAACCTTAATAGGAGTGAGATTTAATATGTAATTTGCACAGTTAATGGCTTTTGCCCAAAAACTGAGACCAAGTCCTTTAGATTGAAGCATACAATTAGCCATTTCTTTTAAGGTGCGATTCTTCCTTTTAGCTACACCATTTTGTTGTGGAGTATATGGAACTGTATGTTCCAATTGAATGCCATGCTCAGTGTAGAAGTTGATAAATTTGTTGTTAACATATTCTCCACCATCGTCTGATCTTAACTTAAGAATTTGATGTCCAGATTGTTTCTCAACAAAGGCTTTAAAGGCCAAGAACATGTTAAAAACTTCACTCTTGAGTTTTAAGAAATATACCCAAGTGCGTCTGGAAAAATCATCAATGAAAGTTAAGAAGTACTTGCAACCAGAGAAAGAAACAACAGGAAGTGGACCACATAAATCACTGTGCACAAGCTGCAAAGGGGTTGAAGCATGCCAAGAGGCACGTTTGTCAAAACTATCCCGATGATATTTTTTGAGTACACATCTGGAGCAAAAACCATCCCAGCAAGATACCATAGGAAGGCCCATCACCATATTTTCCTTACATAGAGTTTTAAGAGAGCGATAGTTTCAGTGACCAAATCGCTTATGCCAAAGTTTGCTCACATCATCATTATGAGCAACAAAAACAGAGGGAAGAGATGATGACCCAAATTTTTCAAACTTATACAACCTTATGGAATCATCAGCAATGCCAATAGCTAAAATATGTTTAGGATCTTTGAGGTCCTTGACTACAACATCATGAGGTGAGAATTCTACTATTTTCACTTCACCTGAACGAGTTATTTGATAAATAGATAGAAGGTTGCATGACAAGGTAGGAACACATAGTACATCATTAAACTGACCATTATCTAGATGAATGGTTCCAGATCCTACAACACTGAGAGATCTATCATCACCAACATAAATATGTTTGGTGTTACAATCATTTAAAGAAGAAAACATGGATTTATTTTTAGCCATGTGATAAGAAGCTCCATAATCAATGAGCCACTCATGAGAAGGAGAAGAAGAAGATACATTTAATGCATAACCAGATCTTGATGCTTGACAACCAAAAGCAGAAAGCGCCATGCCTGAAGATGAAGGTGAAGAGTGCTCCAAATTGATGTTGTGCTTCTTCATTGCAGCTTCTAAGGCTTCCATATTCTTAAAACATTTGGACTCTATATGGCCATCCCGATTGAAAAAGATGCAATGTATATCTGTCTTATTCCCTTTATTTTGATTTGCCTTATTATTTTGGTGATTTGATTTTTCAGTTTGTGGCTGAAATTGCTTAGGGCCCTTGTTTGGTTTAGGACAATATTTTTTAGGATACTGCTTCTTGGGATTCTTTTTATATGGTTTTTGTTGGGTTGCTAAGGCTTTCTTAGAAGCATTTCCAATAGTGATAAGACCAAGGTGTAAAAGTTTTTCTTCTTCTCTTATCAAAGAATCACATAAGGCATCAAAAGAGGGATTCTTGTAGGTGGTTCCTGAAGAAATGATGGCTTCTCTGGTGGAATGGAAGGCAGGAAAAAATATAGAGTATGCAGGACCAAGCTTAGCAAGAATGCAATATATGAGACTACCATCATCCTTTTTGACCTTACACCCTTCTAAAAGAAGTCTAAGGGTCTTGAATTTGGACAAAAAGTATTCAATAGAGGATAAATTATTAGGGTCCAAAGTAAGCAACTCATTTTCAAGCTGGTGGGCCCTGATTTGATTTTGAATGCCAAAAAAATTATTTAGCTTTTCTAAGGCTTTATTAGGGGTGTCAATGTCAAGGATGTGAAATCGAAGATATTGAGGAATGGACATTCCTATTAACCCTCGTGCTTGATCTTGTCTATTTTCCCATTTAGGAACTTTATCATCATCGGAAGGTTTAGTTTCTTTTCCCGTGGCTATTCTATAAAGCCCTTTACTTCTAAGTATATCTACCATGTGAGGTAGCCATTGGAAATAAGTGGTGCTATTAAGAATAACTGGGCATGCACTTTCCATTTTTTGTTTAAAAACTGAAGCTGAGAAAAGCTGAAACTAACTTCTCCAATGGAATGATCTCGAAAAATTAGGCCGTTTCCAAAAAAATGGCTCGAAAAATGGCTTCCGGATGAAGAAGTTATGCCTTTTGAAAAAAACTGAGTTGTAGATATCGAATAGTTATGGGAACAGGATGAAGTGCAGCTTTTTTTAAAAGAAATTTGCCCTTTCAACAATTTTTTTTTACAAAATAAGCTTGAGAAGGAGACTTGAACCCAAGACCTCTATTCTCATAAACTAACCCCTCACCAAGTGAGATAGTAAAAGGATCATGTTATTTTAGAAAGGAGGAAGGGGGGATTATTATTATTATTATTATTATTATTATTATTATTATTATTATTATTATTATTATTATTATTATTATTATTATTATTATTATTATTATTATTATTATTATTATTATTATTATTATTATTATTTTTATTATTATTATTATTCTTCTTCTTCTTCTTCTTCTTCTTCTTCTTCTTCAGTCCGCGTGCCTTTTCCTGCATAAAAGAGGGGAAAAAAATAGGCAGAAAATGAAATGAAAAGCCTTATGGTAGAATGTTAGATTCTCGGTTAGCCTTACCAACAACTATCACTTTTTTCACCATTTCTGATTTCCCGAGATCGCACAAAGACGCGGGGAAAGAGCATACGTAGAAAAAAAAAATACCTTTTTCTTATTTTTGATTTACCAAGATCGCACGAAGTGCACATCAAAGAGCATACATAGAGAAGATGGTATAGATCCAGAAAATAAATAAAACCTTAATACAGAAAAAAGAACCGAAATAAGAAAAACTATTCACAAATATAACTACAAAATAGATGCTTTATACCTCCAGATCTAAACTTTCATAACTTGGGCATCCAGAAACCTTTTCGCATGAAATGAAAGGTTTTCATCACTGTAACAAACACTCCAGATACAACCGAGCAGTTCTCCAAGCTTAAAAATGTTCAGAAATAATAGATCTAAAAAACGACATTCGCATGCAGTTAAACTGGCTTTGGATTTTGATAAAAAATGGACGCAACCCTCAAAATAGCTTTGATACCATGTAGGAATTTATAGGGTAAGTTTTTTAGATCAAGAACCAAAGGTCACCGCTCACAAAAAAATCACAATTTAGTACACCAGTATAATCACGTGGTTAAAACCCTCAAAAAGGGAAACAATCCATGCCCTGAGCCAACGAAGCCACTTCAAGGAATTTATTAATATAAAAAGAAAAGTTACATATGTTTCTCTCATAAACAGTTAGCAGAAAAATGAACCTCCATGCTCTTTAAATAGTGATCATGGACCAATAAGGTGTTAAGAAACGGATCAAGTGTAATTAATACCGAGGTGAGAGATAACCATCGGATCACTACAAATCGTGACCGTTTGATTATAAGTTACAAATGTACATGGTAAAGAAACACAATTTACCTAACTCTATACTAGACTAAGTTATTCTTAACTATTTCCTATGTGTCAGAATATCCTAACACTTACTGAACAAGTAAACAAAGATATAACTAATTAAAAATAACAATATAATTCTGTAGAATAATAGAAATCTATTCTAATTATATATCTTTGGGTATATAAATGAAAATAATTGATTCAAACTGTAAAGAGAATTAAAACCCAATTCTAAAGTCTAAGCTAAAAAACTGAATTCATACCTGGCCGAATTAGAGTATGAATAAAATGAAAGAGACTGTATTAACATAAGTGTGAGTCTATATTGTTAAGAAATATGATAGATTTTATACTAAATTGCAATTTGTTTCATACAGTAGGGTTACAGTGACCAGTATCTATTCAAATATTGTTGAGGAAAAACGATGCAAGGTTTCATTCGAATTCAAAACTAATATAGAACATAATTGTTCTACTATCCAATGAAGGATTGCAATTAGGAGAAATTTATTCATAGTGGAGGAAAAATAATTATAATTGAATAAATTAACTCTGGTATTATCAATATAGGTTCTCTTTAAGGTTCTCAGAAAATCAAAATTATCACACATTTATACAAGGTGAAGGGGATTGCCTATCTAAGAAAAAACCAAACAGAGAAAAGAATTCATTAATCATAAAATACCTTAAAATGAATCTTTGTGGTATAACATAAATCGATTTGGGGCAAATTGATTTCATAAACCCAATGATAAACAATTGAAATAAAAACCCTATCACTGCAAAAATGATGGGATTGAATAATCGAATTGAAACAAAATTTGTGCCCTGAATTAACTGTGTCGAGACACAGAGAGAGAGGAATTTCAAAGAACATAGGTATTATAATGATAGGTTGTCTCTGTTCTAAATGAAAATTAATTTCAATATTTCCTCACAGAATTATTAGAATGAAATGAAAAACGACTTGAATGTCATATTGACAAAATCCACAGAGGTAAAATCTATTCTTCAGAAAACAAGGGCTTCAAAATTTTATTACCTGGAATTTTTAAAATGACATTTCCTTAGAAGGGTGAGGAAAGAAGTTAGCTCTGCAATCAAAAAAAAAACAATGGAATTAGTCAACAGAAGATAATCTAAATCTGGAAATAAAAAATGTAGAACAGTGGCAGGAGGAAAACTAATCACCGAGTAAAATATTACGAGAGGGAGTTAGTTTCGTAAGCCAGGAAAGAACAACTGTAAAAGAACATAAAGGTCTAGATGGAAGGACGAATCCAAGACCTCTAGCGGTAGACCAAATGAAATGAAACTAGAACCCTAACCTCCCTTCAAAAAACCAAACACATAGGTGGAGGGAAAGTATACGGATAAATCGTCACCATAAATGTGTCAACAATCCATCCCACAATAGATATAAAATATCACGGAGGCCATGTGATTGAGTTGATTCACGAAGTGGCACCATTAATAAGTGAAGTTCTTGAACAAAGAAATGTCATAAATAATCTTCCCTCAAGTTATGAATACGATATAATCGAATCCTAATAACGATCAAAGAAATTAAATACTCTTAACTGTGGGTTAATATATTAATTATTAAAGGCTAACATTTTAATATGTGTATCAACATAATATCCTAGCAAAGGTATAGAAACAAATGTGACTAGTCGAAGGTATTAATTAGGATCAATGTCCTAAGTAGATATAGGGTAACAGATGATATATATGATGAGAATTTCTTATACGATAATGAGTTGAACTAAGAATTTTGAATTAAGTGGAATGATATTATGTGTATACAGATAACGTCCTTTGAACTTAGGCTAAGTGGGAAAGCAAAGATGGAATTTGAAAAATACTCTAAAGTGGAGTTAGTAGGATATGGGAAGGTCATATGATATCTATAATCAACCTTATTTATATTTCATTATATTAATTATGTGATATAATTAAAGGTTAAACCAATACTGTGAGTTGATGTATGGATAAGTAGATTTAGTATTAATTATCATTATTTTCAAAAGGGTTAAACAATGGGTTATAAGTGGAATAAGTAGATACAAGTATACACAAATTTGTTAGAGGGGTTGAGGACAAGTATAATATTAGAATATAGGTAAATATTGTAAGATAAAAATGAAAGTTTTTATTTTAACAATAATGCTATAATATTCATAAGATTACGAGGAAATAAAGTAATGATAAATAAAATTAGTATTATAAAAGAATTAAGCACTTGAAGAACTGTCATCAAGGACATTCAATGCTAAAAGTGAAATAGGAAATTGTTTAACATGGTCACAGGATCATCAATCACAAAATTGTATTATGTTCATCAAACAAGAAGTTGTTAAAGAAAATTTAACAACAAAAGTACAATTAAATGGAAACATTGCAATATGACGAATGTTAGTAAAGTCAATGACGATAAAGTATCATTAACGATATAAATATTTATTTTTTGGGTAAGTGGAGTTGTTACAAATGGTATCAAAGCTAATGTTGAAAACACTGTGCCTATGTGTCCTCACACATAAAAAATAAAAACCCAAATTATGTTGTTGTAAATTAATTACAAATTTGAAAAATTTGTTGCACTAATTTATATTTTTTGCACAATGATTTAGTGCAGAAAGGTACAAATATTATTATGGGTGACAAAGGAGGGTTGTATGTGGATCTGGGTGGTGAGGGAAATCCACTAGATCAAAGTGCTCAGTTGTTGGATATGGTTAGGGATATGCCACGAGAATTGATTCAGCTTAGAACCAGCAATGAACAACTGTTACAAGCCAACGAAGAGCAAGAGAGGTTGATCAAGGAATTAAAATCAAGGTCTAGTCATGGAAGTGAAGACCATGGAAGAAAGAGGAAAGAAGTTGAAACCAACTCTGAAGGATTTGAGGATGGTGAAGCATCCATACAACAATCCAGAAAGAAAAAGGAATTGCAAGGAGAATTCTGAAAAATCAAACCTCCCACTTATGATGGTGAAAAGGAGGAGGATGTTGGTTTCTGAATATGGTAAAATACTTTCAGTTTTATGAATATGGAAGTAACTTGAAAGTCATATTGGCCATTTACCAATTAGGATAAAGCAACCCTGTGGTGGGAAGAAACCAAAATGGTAGATGTGCTAGATGAGAAAACTATTACCTAGGAATACTTTCAAATAAAATTCAAGTCTAGGTATCTAAATGAGAGATATTATGATGAAAAATCCCAAGAATTTCATGAGATGATATCGAGACAACTCACTATTGATGAGTTTGTTACTAAATTCACTAACTTGCTTCACTATGTGCCTATATCAGAGAGGAAGAGGCCAAATTACAACGATTTTTAAACTGCCTACCTACTATCTATAAGGAGAGAATGGAATTGACAATCCCAAGACAATGGATGAAGTTATGCGCAAAGAAATACTGTGTTATCAATAGTTAAAATTAAAAAACGATCAACTGAAAAATTGGAAAAAAAAGAAAAAGGGAAAGGTGAAGCTAATGTAAAAAGAGTAAAAACAACATACTTGAAAAACTTTGGGAAAAACCATCAAAGGAAGAATTTTAACAAAACTAGAGAAAAACAACCAACACAATCACATATTGGGTCTAAGAAAATGGATGCAAGTAGCAAAAAGGAAGGGACTGTAAAAATGAAGGAACCATTAAAGTTATGTTGTTGTGGAGAACCTCACCTGTTATGTGATTTTCCTCATAGAACAGTTCAAAATATTTAAGTATTACGAGAGGCGACTACTGTAAATGACATTCTAGAAACATTCCAAGGATCAATGCTGCACTTGAGGATTGCCAAGATGAAAACCAATCAACTGTGATAGAAATCGAAGGTATGATTTCTAAACAACCTGTTTCTATTTTGATAAATTCAGGAGCAAATTTAAGCTATATAAGTCCTCAGATGGTGGAAAAGTGAAAATTAAAATTGGAAAAAATTCAGTAAGCATGGTTAGTTCAGTTAGCTACGAGAAAAAGAAAGAATAGTTACCCATAAACTTCTAAAAAATGTTGTAAATTTAAATGGGTATGAAACTGAACTGAGTTTAAATATTTTTCCTCTAGACTCATATGATGTGCTAGTGGGAAGGGACTAGTTAGAGAATCATAAAAAAATAGTTAATTTCTTGGATAAAACAATTCATTGTATAGATGGTGAGGGAAAACCTGTGATAGTGAAAGGAAAACCAAGACACATATCAATGAGGAATTTTTTTGCAATACAATTAAAAATGACATCAAGAAAAGGATGGCAAGTGTATGTTGTATAAGTGGACGAATTGGGACTTTAAACTGAAAAAGAAGCTATAGATAATTTACTAGTAATTAGAGAGTTTAAATATGTATTTCCAGAGGAAATACCCCATATACCCCCTAAAAGAGTGTTGGGAAAAATACTGAGAGGGGGGGGGGGGGGTGAATTAGTATTTACTGCATATTCAAAACTTTTTACTTTTTCATTCCTTAAAACCCATACGATACTTTGCTGAAGCCAAGTAGCGTATACACGCGGATATCCTTCATAAAACTCGCGTATACACAGAGATCTAATTATGCCATTAGTTCTTCACTTATATCATTCCATTATTCATTCATTAGATGTTCTATAAACAGTAAACATGTGCAGTAAGAACAGAATAAACCATCACACAAAGCATCACACATGAACACCAGGATTTTTAGGTGGAAACCCAAGTCGGGAGAAAACCACCGCTGCAGTTGCTCAGCCTTCAATATTTTATTATAGAAAAAACATCTTACAACATATGTGCTGGCGCAGACTTGACCAGCACGCAGGCACCCACCTGCGCTCGTTTACCAGCCTCTCCTGGAAGGGAGCTACGACCCCCTGACTCGTTTACCAGCCTCTCCCGGAAGGGAGCTACGACCCCCCGATCTCGTTTACCAGCCTCACCTGGAAGGGAGCTACAACCCCCTGACTGAAGGCTACAACCCTCAGCACCACCTTGGACCACGTTTCATCAATTTTCACACTGGATCCAACAACTTCAATAGAACACCACTTGCAGGCCACATTTCATCATATTTTCAAACTGGACCCTTTCCATACTTTTAAGCACAAACATACATCACCAACAGATACTTATCAACACATATCAGATAGCAGAAACACAGCAGAACAGATCAGATATTTCATACCCCTTGCTTCAGCAAACCCTAGTTTGCATACGCGCTTTCCCTTTACTGATGTCGCGTATATACGCGCTTCCGTCCACATCAACCAGCGTATACCTCAGTGTATATTTTATTGCGCATACGCGCTTTCACTTCATCGAAGCTGCGTATATACGCGCTTCCTCCGCGGCGAAGTAGCGTATAGATATTCAATCATTACAGAGCAGCATACTTCTTCAGATCAGATATTCAGTTCAGATTTACCCTTTTACTTCAGACAGATGTTCGCCTTGATGTTCGCCTCATCACAGATCTAGGCCTTCCATAAGCAGATCTAGTAAATACAAGTGCATTTTAGATCTAGATCCCCTTCTTCATCATTGGTGCATCATACATTCAGATTTATCTTCAAGTGTAACCCTTTCCAATCAGATCTACTTCAAAGAGAAGTATTCATTCAAGCTCAGACATCTTGCACCCACACTCATGATTTGCACAATGAATTTCTTCTCTTTATATAGGCTTACCCTTTATCAATACCATACTCCCTTTTCACACTATACAAAACAATACCATGAGTCCAAACCACTCTGTGACTTTGGTCAATTAGTTAGGAATCATTACCCAATACAATGGGTCAATACCATGGTGGTTACCCCTGGTTTTGCACTTTTTGGGCGCTTTTGCCCATACGCGACTTGGAACGTTCCTTCCCGCGTGCATACGTGACTTCCCCTAGACATATCTGCGTATGCCTAGAGACATACTCTTTTTCATCATAGATTTAGCACAAGCTGAAATCCTTACTTCATTGTCTTCTGTACATACTGTAGATACATCATATTTAGCTCATCAAGAACATATTCTAACAAGCACAACTTCATCAAGTAAGTTGTCATCATCTTCATCAAATGGGTTGCCATTTAAGGACAACACTCAGCACCATATTGCTAACAAACATCATTGCATATCATATTTACATCATTTAACAAGTCCATCAAGTCAAGAATACCTTCATCAGGTGGATTTCCATCAAGGAAAACACATGACAACAGTTGCATGTCTTCATCTTCATTCAGTGGGTTGCCATCAAGGACAACACTCTGCATCATATTTCCAACAAAGAAAATTTGAATTCTCAATTGAATTGGTACCATGAGCTACACCTGTTTCTAGAGCACCATACATAATGACTATTCCTGAATTATTAGAACTAAAATTTCAACTACAAGAGTTATAAGATAGAGGATACATCAGACCAAGTGTGCCTCCTTAGGGAGCACCAATACTGTTTGTTAAAAAGAAAGATGGAACATTCAGGATGTGCATAGACTACAAACAACTGAATAAATTGACAATAAAGAACAAATATGCTTTGCCTAGAATAGATGAATTATTTGATCATGTGAGAGGAGCCACTATCTTCTCAAAGATTAATCTATTAACAGGATATCATCAACTCAGGATCAAAGATGAGGACATCAATAAGACAACATTCAAGACTAGATATGGACACTATGAATTTATAGTTCTACCTTCTGGACTAACTAATGCACCTGCTACATTCATGTGTTTAATGAAGAGTGTGTTACACAAGTATCTAGACAAATTAGTTCAAGTGTTCATTGATGACATTTTGGTATTTTCCAAAAATAATGAAGAACACAAATAACATCTCAGAATTGTCCTACAAACACTTAGATAACATAAATTATATTCCAAACTCAGGAAGTGTGAATTTTACAAAGACAAAATTCAATATTTGGGTCATGTAATTTCAGAGGATGGATTAGCAGTAGACCCATAGAAAATACAAGAAATTATGGATTGCCCTATACCTACTGATGTCCCAACAATAAGATCATTCATGGTATTGTTGGATACTACCAGAGGTTTGTAGAAGGATTTTTAGCCTTAGCCTATCCTATTATTTCTTTACAGAAAAAGGGAGTAAATTTTGAGTGGACAACAAAGTGTCAACATAGTTTTGAACAACTAAAGCTTAAATTAACAACTTCCCCATATTGAATATTGCTGATCCAAACAAACAATGTAGTATGTATAGATTCATGTGTAGAAGGATTAGGAGGAGTATTGATACAATAAAATTCAATCAGAGCATATGAGTCGAGAAAATTAAAGAAACATGAACACAATTATATTGTATATGACTTAGAATTAGTTGTTGTGATACATGCAATGGGGATGTGGAGACATTATCTGTTAGGAAAGAAGTTCATACTGATGACAGATCATACAAGTTTGAAATACTTCTTCACACAACCTGATTTAAATGCTAGACAATCTAGATGTTTGTCTTTCCTTAGTGAGTTTTATATGGAAATCAAACATATTAAGGGGAAGGAAAATAATATTGAATATGCTATGAGTAGGAATGCTCATAAAATTTTAAATAGTGCTGGAAGTAGTATGAAATTTGAGAAACTACAAGAAAAATTGTAGAACACTGAAATATTGGGATATACTCAAAATAATAAGGGACTGCTTATACAAGTATCATAAAATACCTTATGCAAGCCATCTTGGTTATTAAAAACTTATTTTAGCATTCAGAAAGAACATGTTTTGGCCATGTATGAAGAAAGGTGTAGCTGATTATCTATCTAGATGTCTCAAATGTCAGCAGGTAAGAGTGGAACATCAACATCCAGCAGGATTGCTAAAGCCTTTACCTATTCCAAAATGGAAATGGGAAGTGGTTTCCATATACTTCATCACTGAATTTCCTAGAGCTAAATATCAACATGACTCTATAATGGTGGTTGTAGACACATTGACTAAAGCTGCACACTTTTTTCCAGTGAAATATACTTTTGGTACAACTCAAGTAGCTAATGTAATTATCAAATAAATTGTGAAGCTACATGGTATTCCTAAAATGATTATATCAGACAGAGATGTAAAGTTTACTTCAAACTTTTGGAAGATTCTGTTTGGAGGAATGGGTACCAAATTGAACCTTAGTACCGCATACCATCCTCAAACAGATGGAAAAAATGAAAGAACTAACCAGATTTTAGAAGTCATGTTACGAATGTATGTTATGGACAAGCCTACAAGATGGGAAGATTTTCTGCATCTAGTAGAATTTGCATATAATAATAATTATCAAGCTTCAATAAATATGAGTCCTTTTGAAGCATTGTATGGCAAAAAGTGCCATAGTCTACTCAGTTTGAGTCAGCTAGAAGATAAGTTAATTCTTTGACGTGATGCATTGCAAGAGATGGAAAGAATTGTGAAGAAAATTCAACAAAATAGTAAAACAACTCAAGACAGACAAAAGAGCTATGCAGAAAAAAAGATAATTCATAGAGAATCAAAAGTGGAAGACCATGTTTATTTCAGGATTAAGCCTAAAAATAGTACCTTATATACGGGTAGTTGTGCTCAGTTAGCACTATGCTACTATGGACCATTTGAAGTTCTAGAAAGAGTGGTGCCATTAGTTTATAAATTGGCTCTACCTAGTCACATTAAGGTTCAAATTTTTTTTCATGTTTCCTTATTGAAAAAGTATGTACATGATCTACTCATGTAATTGATTGGACTGTGATATAGGTTGAAACATAAGGGGAATTTCTTCCAGAGCCCCTTCGTATACTAGCACTGGAAGAAATCGAGCTACAGAATAGGATGGTAGCTAGGGTGAAAGTTCAGTGGAGGCACTTTACACCTGAAGAAGCTACTTAGGAGTGAGAAGAGGAAATGAAAGAGAAATATCCATCATTGTTTGAGAAGTGAACTGATATTTTGCAACAGCAAGGACAGTGTTTTGTTTTAGAGGGGGAATATGTAATATCCCTATTTTTACTTCTTTTATTAGATAGTTGAAAATCCTGAAGGTTGAGTGGACCTAAAGGAAAAAAATATTTGTAGACATATTATATTTTTAAATTTTATAAATGTGGAATTTTAATTATTGTGCAAATACTATAGTATATTGGAGACCAGGATTTCAAGTCCATGAGGATGGAATTAAATCCAAAGATTTTCCAAAATTTTCCAAAAATATTTGGAGAAAATAAAATAAATTCAAAATATTAGATTGGAGATAGATATCTAAAATATACCTCAGTAAAGTGGAAAATTACTAAGAAGAGGTGAAATAAAACTAGAAAGAGGAAAAATCTAGTTTTAAAGTACTTTTGTGGAAAAAACAAAAGTAAAGCCTAGGAAAAAAAGAAAACAACATCCTGATTTAACGGGACACAGTTATGGAAACATGCTGAAAGGAAAGCAAGCTTAAATAAGCTATTCTTTGGTAGAAAAGAGGTTGTCTACACTTTGGATCAATTGGTATCTGCTCGGGGGGAGCTATGGAGAGAAAGCTCAAGGTTGGGTGGAAAATAGTCTTACCAAAATTGGTATGCACAAGTAATTTAATTCTTTCTTATGAAATTGTTGTGATGATGAAAGTTAGAGTAATGAGGATTTATGCAGAAGAGTTGGAATTTATCTTTTTGTATCAAATTATGATTTAATTAGAAGAGGTAGAAAAATAATTATTCTGAATGATTAATTTCTATAGAAATTTGATTTATATAGTCTCATGTATTTAACTGAACATATTCTATTATATATATTTAGCTCTATATAGTTACATGGAAAATTGAAATTAGTAAACCAACACACAAAATGTCTAAATCCAAGTAGTAGGGTTTAAATTTATTATTAGGTTGTAAACATCTAAAATTTATGCACATCAATTATATAAATACATGTGGAAAGGAGGAAAAATAATGTATTTAACAATTGTATAATAAACCATTGAACATAAATATATGTACGGAAAGAGATAATTGTCCATCTCCTAGAAAGTATGATTATACAAATTAATTTTAAACACTTTGCTGTGTAGTAACCAGAGGGTTACATACAATCATTAATTATTTTATTGACTAAGAAAATAAATATGCAATACATAATAAAGTACTAGAGGATAGTACAAGAACAAAATAGTGCAATGAAGTAGACCAGTACATTTCCAAGGATTTATAAAAATGAATGATTATTATTATAAACATAACATAACCATTATATTATCCATGATAGAAATTTCATTACAATCTGTCACAAAATTGTTGACAAATCCCATGGTCCTATATAAATAATTACAAAAATTATAAATCGGGACATACCTCTGAATTCAAGAGAGTGAATTATATAGATGATATGGACCAACTTGTTCATAGAAGAAAAACAATTACACTTTCAAGGAATGATAAAATTGTTTGTTCAAAATTTAGGAATGATAAAAGTAGTGAAGAGAAATACCTGCATAAAAATAACATACACAAAGTTTAGTATATGTGCATAAAATAAATGAAATAATTTCCATCAATTTACTAATTTAATTGGAATGGAATTATTACCTTGTTATCCCATTATAAATTCAATCATACCTATACACATATATAGAATTTAATGATTTCATGCATGTAAATGAACAAGAAAATTCTATGGAAGTTGTATGAGAACATAAAAAAGAAATTACCTATAATCAGATAGACAGGGTATTTACTAGGATTCTGTAAGAATATTTTTGGAAGAATAGAGTTATTGTACAATGTAATTATTTTATTAATTTGAGGAAATTAATGAAATAATCATGTATAATTAAGATAGGAATGAAAACTCTCTTATAAATCAACTTACTGAAAAGGTAAACAGAAATAAAACTAATTAAATATATATATATATAATTCTCTAGAATAATATAGAGTTATTCTAATTATATATCTGTGGTTATATAAATGAAAATAATTGATTCAAATTGTAAAGAGAATTAAAACCAAATTCTAAAATCTGAGCTAAACAACTGAATTCATACCTTACTGAATTAGAGTATGAAAAAAATGAAAGAGATTGTACTAACGGAAGTGCGAGTCTGTATTGAAAAGAAATATGATAAATTTTATACTAAATTGCAATTCATTTCATATAGTAGGGTTACAGTGACTAGTATCCATTCAAATATTGTTGAGGAAAAACAATGCAAGGCTTCATTAGAATGCAAAACTAATATAGAAAATAATTGTTCTACAATCCAACGAAGGGTTGAAATTAGGAGAAATTTATTCATAGTTTAGGAAAAAGAGTTATAATTGAATAAATCAACTCTCGTATTACCAATACAGGTTCTCTGTAAATTTTTCAGAAAAACGAAATTAGCACACATATATATGAGGTGAAGGGGATTGCCTATCTAAGAAAAAACTCAATAGAGAAATACAATTCATTCATCATAAAATACCTCAAAATGAGTCTTAGTGGTAGAAAATAAATCAATTTGGGGCAAATAAATCTCATAAACCCAATGATAAACGATTGAAATCAAAACCCTATCATTGCAAAAATGATGGGATTGAATAATCAAATTGAAACAAAATTTTTGCACTAAATTAACTATGTCGAGACACGGAGATAGATACGTTTCAACGAATAGAGGTATTAGAATGATAGAATTTCTCTTTTCTAAATGAAAATTAACTTCAAAAATGCCTCACAGAATTATTAGAACGAAATGAAAAACGACTTGAATACCGTATTGACAAAATCCATAGAGGTAAAATTTGTTCTTCATAAAACAAGGGCTTCAGAATTTTATTACCTAGAATTTTTAAACGACATTTCCTTAGGAGGGTGAGGAAATAATTTACCTCCGAAATCACAAAAATAAAATAAAATTAGTCAACATAAGATAATTAAAATATGGAAATCGAAAACGTAGAACAATGGTAGGAGGAAAATTAAACACCGAGTAAAATCTTACTAGAGGGAGTCATTTTTCATAAGCTAGGAAATAGGAGCTGCAAAAAGGTATAAAGGTCTAGATGGAGAGCCAAAGCCGATACCTCTGGTGGCAGACTGAACGAAAATGAAACCAGAATGCTAACCTACCTTCACAAAACCAAACGCATAGGTGGAGGGAAAGTATATGGATAAATCCTCACCGTAAACGTGTCAACAATCCATCCCACCAGAGATCGAAAATATCACAGAGGCCATATGCTTGAATTAATTCATGAAGTACCAAAATTAATAAGTGAAGTTCTCGAATAGAGAAATGTCATAAATAATCTGTACTCAAGTTATAAATATGATATAATCAAATCCAAATAGATATTGAAGAAATTTAATACGTTTAATCGGGTTAATATATTAATTATTAAAGGTTGACATTTTAATATGTGTATCAACGTAATATTCCAGCAAAGGTATCAAAATAAATGAGACAAGTTGAAGTTATTAATTAGGATTAATGTTCTAAGTAATTATAGAGTAACTGATGATATATATGATGAGAACTTCATATACGATTATGCTTACAACTAAGAATTTCCAATTAAGTGGAATGTTATTACGTGTATATAGATAACATTTTTTAAACTTAGGCTAAGTGGGAAAAGCAAAGTTGGAATTCGAAAAAATACTCTAAAGTGGAGTTAGTAGCATATGGGAAGGTCATATGATATCTATAATCAACCTTATGTATATTTCATTATATTAATTATGTGATATAATGAAAGGTTGAATCCAATACTATAAGTCCATGTATGGATAAGTAGATTTAGTATTAACTCTCATTATTTTCAAAAGGGTTAAACAATGGGATATAAGTGGAAGAAGTAGATAAGAGTATATATAAATTTGTTAGAGGGGTTGAGGACAAGTATAATATTAGAATATTGGTAAATATTTTAAGATAAAAATGAAAGTTGTTATTTTAACAACAATGCTAGAGTATGCATAAGATTATGAGGAAATAAATTAATGATAAAATAAAATTACTATTATAACAAAATTAAGCACTTGAAGAACTATAATCAAGGATAGTCAATGCTGAAAGTGAAATGGGAAATCGTTTAACATGGTCATAGGATCATCAATCACAAAATTTTATTCTGTTCATAAAACAAGAAGTTGTTAAAGAAAATTTAACAACACAAAGTACAATTAAATGGAAACATCGCAATATGACGAAAGGTAGTAAAGTCACTGATGACAAAGTAGCATTAATGATATAAATGGAATTTTTTTTTTGGGTAAGTGGAGTTGTTACACTTACAACTATAATGAATAATTGAATATGCCCATGTGGATAACTGAGGCCATAAGTACTCGAATTAAATGAGTTATCAAATCGAAAGAAGAAACAATAAATTATGTTATGGTGAAGATCTGCCGCCATTTAAATGTGTGGAGATATTATCCAAATATACATAGGTAAATATCAAATAATAAAACTAAAATCATGTTTTACTCGAATTCCCATATAATAATATTTTCCATACATCTGCCTGTCACCATTGGGTTCATGTCAAGGCCGTAGACTGGGTAAATGAAATTATATAGTTCGATATAAGTCCAATGGTAACGTTGGAATATGAATTACCATAATATATAAATGAAGTAATTTAGACCATAGTAATGCATCTTACTATGTAAAAATATATGTAACAGGTTGATGGAAAACGTAGCGAGGAATGAAACATCCAATAATGTATTTTTTACATATAATTCGAACACTTACAAACGTATATAGAAAATGATTTTTTTATATGTTATCCAATATACATTACCTTAATGACCATTAGCATAATCATGGTGTATGTATATATTTACCATTAGAGAGAAACTTTAATATTAGTTAAAGTTAAGAAAAAAATATTTTATATATAGAGCTGTGGGGAATTCTAGATACAAAATACATAGTTCAATTATTTTATTAGGATGTGAAACTATTAAAAATGCATACCTTAATATACGTTGAACTAAATGTAAGCATGCCATATAGGTAAGGAGAATTCCTTCATAAACCAAGGGAACACATATCTTCAAAGGTATTCATAGGTATGAATACAATTATTGTATAATAAAAATACAAAGTACAGAAGTAAAAACCTTCAATGATAATCTCTAAAAGGATGTATTGTGACGAAAATAAACTAAGTAAAGGACATAAAATAAGTTTAGTCCGATAAATATAAAGTGTTTTTGGGTAAGTAGAGTTGTTAGACACACTATTATTTCTTACCTTCCTTTCTAACAACTAGTAGATGCTCATTTAGGGTTGTCTTGAATTACCTTTCAACTTTTTAATCTAATCCAGTAAGAACTAGAAATACTAGATGCTACTTCAGGGTTTTCTTCCTTTACCTTTATGACATTTTTTATCTAATCCCAATAAGAAGAACTACAACCTTCTTTTTCCCTTTCTTATTGAGCTACAAAAAACATCGGTAGGGACTTATTGCTCAGCAATAGATCTTGCTTTTTTTTAATCCCTAGAATAAATCAATGTCTATGTGATATAGAGATATCACCAATGAATCATGGCATAACATTTAATAGACAACATGTTAAAAAGGATATAACTGCAAGTGAACCTAATTCAATTGTAATCAATGAAAAAAATTATAAATCAACATCAATCAATTTATGTATATAGTGATGTCTTATTGTTTTTAAGTTTATTTACTTTTTTAAAATATTTTTTGAATGAGATAAAATTAGTAAAATTTAAACCATATATCAATATTAAAAAATTAAAGAATAAAATTTTAAACTTTTTTCATTTTTAAAATTTCAAAACTATATATATATATATATATATATATATATATATATATATATATATATATATATATATATATATTCAAAATTTAATACATATATATATTAAGGTTTAAGTTTATAAAATCATCAAAGAAGAATTAATTCTGAATTAATTTTTAAAAATAATATAAAACAATAGAATTAGAGGACACTACATAGGAATAAAGGACAATTCTAAAAATTTATTAGATGCACTCCACATGGTTGTGGCTATCATGAAAGGTTGTGAGTAATTCTAAATTTGTCTCTGCAAACAACAAAAGCTTTGAATTTATTTTAGGCTCTCTCGCTTGGATGTAATGCTAGATCCAACATTAGATGTTAATATCATATTGAATCAATCCTAGGAGGCTCGTAGGTGGCCATGGGGCAGACTGAAGCTAGTCTATTTTCCCATCCCTTTCTACATGGAAATCTAGTACCAAAACCAACAAATTTTCTCCTCATTCTGTAGCCAAGACATAAATTCTCTCATATGTACTTCTCCAACATAATTCTCTCCATTCTACATTGTCGAAATTGGAGAAAATTGTAGGATGCATTGCATGTGGGTGCAGAGAGGAAAAATTACACCAGAGCATAACTTAGTGAGATTTTCACCAATTTGAGTGTAGAAAGAGCCCATCTAGGGTTTTTTTACTATTCTGGAGCATTATTAGTATTACAAATCTATGTAAAGACACATTTTGAGCACATGATGAAAGAGTCCCAACATTGGAATTTGGACTAGGAGATGTAGCCCAAGATGGGTGAAATCCTTTGTCATTTTCTCTCTTGTGTTTATGTTATGGTATTATGGTATCTATTTATTGCTGTAAAAATGAGTTAAATGATTAATTTATGAGCTATTCCAACTTTTTTAACTACATAAAAAGACATAAAAATTTACTTGTAGATTTCCATGAGACCTTCAAGTTTTCTAATACAGGTCAAGAAAAAACATGTAAAAACATGCTATAGTATGGTATGAAACATCTACAATTATGTTACAGTGTTAGAGAAGTTATAAACCTCCAAATTTAAATGTCTTTCCCCTATCTCTCATGAATGTTTTCTAGGGATGATAAGAGAATGATGTTTTGTCCCTCGATTAAAAAATTCTTACTAGTGAGATGAACCATCAAATAAGAGCATAGATCGATATTAAGTAAATTTCTTCAAGTGTAAACTTATTTAGAGTGAAAAATAAAATGTGTTATTTTTCCTTGTGTAAATTGTATTTTTTAATATTATATATAGTATATATAGGACCAAATAAATGTTTTAACTATAAAAAATTAATTTTTTTATGATATATAGGTAATTTAAAAAAAATGATATTATTATTATTATTATCCAATTTTAACATCACGGCCAAGCCAAGCACCAAATTTTTGTATGAGACCCCCTTATTTGTGGGACAAGGGACCCACCTCCATGCAACGATTTGACTGCTAAGTCTACGAAGGAATACATACTCTACCCCCCTACGAATAAAAATATCGAACAACATATTCAAATTTTTTAACTTGATATAATTTTTCTATTTAGAGCATAGTTTTTTATTTTAATTTTAAAGTGCACATGTCAACTTGAATGACAGGCAAGTCTAAAAACTTACACATCCAGGCGGACAAGCCGAAAAACTTACACCAAAAAACTTACACATCCACTTCATAGTCCACTATAGAATGAGTCTGTGCTGAATAAAAAGTTGTTTATAAATAATATTGATATCCTAGAGATTTTAAATAATCACTAGTGTGCTTTAGGGATATATATTTATTTCACTAAAAAATTCTAAATTTAAGAAAAAATTGTTAATTCCTCAAATCGATGAAATAGAGAGAGGGAGAGAGGACAACAAGAGGTTAGAGTGATAGAAGCTTATGAGAGGGAGGGAAGTGGGAGAGAGAGAGAGGGGGGAGTGGAGGAGTGAGTGATAGATATATATTTTGGAGAAAGAGAGTGTATGTTTTGGGGTTGATATAGAGAGACAAAGGGAGATAGATATATACATGGAAGGTAAAGAGAAAGAAGATAGAGACAGAGATAAGGAGGAGGGACACAAAGATTTATAGATATGAAGGGAGAGAGTGTGTCTGTTTGGGAGGTGAGATAAAGAGACAAATAAGGAGAGATGCATGGATATATAGATATATATGGAGGGGATAGAAAGGAAAGAATATTTCTTTCATTAGATGCATTGATTTCAGTGTAGATGGTGATTTCTAATCCTATTTTATTTCTTGCATTAGATGCATTTATTTTAGTGTATATGTTTATTTCTAATTATATTTGATTACTTTCATTAGATGCATTGATTTGAATGTAGATTATTTCTAATCCTATATTATTTCTTTCATTAAATGCATTGATTTCATTGTAGATGGCGTTTTATAATCCGTTTTTATTGCTTTTACTAGATGCATTAATTTCAATGTTGATGCTAATTTCAAATTATATTTGACTGCTTGCACTAGATGCATTGATTTCAATGCATATGATTTTTATTCATATTTGATTTCTTGCACTAAATGCATTGATTTCAGTGTAGATGATTATTTCTAATCCTATTTGATTGCTTGCATTAGATGCATTGATTTTAGTGTAGATGTTGGTTTCTAATCCTATTTTCTTACTTGCACTAGATGCATTAATTTGAGTATATACATTGATTTCTAATCCTATTTTATTACTTGCATTAGATGCATTTATTGAGTTTAGATGTTGTTTTCTAATATTATTTGATTTCTTGCATTAGATACATTGATTTTAGTGTATATGTTGATTTATGATTTTATGTAATTGGATGTATAATGGTACGTTAATTTCAAAGTCATTGGATTAATAGTGTGCATTGATTTCAGTGTGAGCACAAAAAATGATTGACAATGTGCATTTATTTTTTTCTTACAGTAATTAAGCCTATTAATATTAGAGATCAAGAGAGGCAATTTATGCTGTTTACTACAACAGCTCACGCTAAATATTTAAATAGTTAAATATTTTAGCTATCCTTTTTATATAATCGATATGAAAAGATGAAAAATCTAACAAGGATGACAATAAGAATAGTAGAATATAATAGTTTTATATTGACCACAATTAAGGATATTTGTAATAGACTACATTCTTATTATTCACAATATCTATCATTCAACATTATTACATTGTCACTTTGCATTCAGAATTATTATTTCATCATTTTTCATGATTACAATTATTTTACAATATTTAACATCTCAAGAAGCTAAGGTAACTAAGAAAAATTAAAATTAAAATGATTAGATAAATCTAAGATATATTTAGCATATCTAAAATAGTTATATTAATAATATATGTATTTACATATCATTGATAAAATTAATAGTTTGTTCAATAGTTTTTCCTTGGCCGCCCATGATTGAAACCAACCTAGATCCTTATTCATTCTCGATCTATCAAGCACCAAGAGGGGTCAAATCTCTCAAGGTGAAAACCTTCAATAAAGTTTTGCACTCAAAAAAGAGGTTTGTACCTCGATATATTTGGTCCCTCTCGATGCATGATAGACCCAGAGTTAAGATGGATCTAGGCTGGTTTATTAAATTTAGTTTGTATTATTTATTATTTATTTTAGAAAACTTTAATTAGGAAAGTCATATTTCCCTCTTCTTATTCACCCCGACCCCAAAAACTTATGTGATCCCCCTCTAGTTAGATACTCAGAGATAGTAGATAAGATAAAAGTGAAAATAATATAATTATACAACACATTTCGTTAGATTTAAAATTTTTGAGCCTCATTACCATATATATCATTCAGCTATACAAGTGCCTATAGGAAATCTATATGATATAAATATATTGTATAAATATCCTGTTATATTTCATGCTTCATTTTGCTAAAACATATAGTAAATTTAGATCTACTATATTGAATCTATGCTTTATTGTGTCTCTATTGTCTTTGTATTTATAGTTATTTAATAGGAAAATAAATGCATCATTTTAACTATTGAAAAGTATGAGTGAATTTAAATTGTAATGAAACACCATAAAAATTATAGTTACCCAAAGAAACCAAGTATGTGAAATCCCAACAAGAATATGAAGTTGTATACCTTTCTTTTTAAAAAAATGAGAGCAAAAGGAAAAATTACAGAGATCATTATTTATTGTAGAGTTATGAGACACTATATTTTGTTATAATATCCCACAAAATGTTTTTTATCCTTTGCTTTTTTGTCTCTCTACTCTTCTTCGTGATTTATTTTCCATGCAACATTGAATTGCTATAAAGGATATGCACCATTGTTCCTTGTTTTTACTGAAGTATTAACACCCCTTCTTCATCATAAGGTTTAGATTTTTTCTATTCTCTAATTATTCTATAACATTATAGTGCATTTTCATATATGACTAACTACACTTAGGTGAATTACAGTGAGTTGATTTGATTTCTAATGGAGCCCGCGAGATATAATTATTATTATTTTTTTTATCTTGAAGGGCTATGAATTTCCCATACTAAAAATTCCTTTTCAGGAAAACACTTATTAGGATAAAAAATGTTGTCTTGCGTACAATTCAAGATCTCCCTAGATTCAATGACTAAATATAGTAACAAACAAATAAACTTGTAAATATTTCCCTGTGTCATTTCTATTGAATCATAAGCAGGAGTGATGGAGTATGAAATCCATATATTTCAATCGAAATGCTTGATGAAGATCCTTTCCATGGTTTGATGTAGTTTTCCAATGTTGAAAATATATACCTACAAATACACTAAAAAATAAAAGATCTAAGGCACATGATATATAAAAGATTCAATACAACCTATACTATTGATCAAGGAGACCAATACCTAATATAATAAAAAATGGAAAATGAAAGTAAACATCCAATATATCAAATCAAATGGACAATATAGTGAGAAATAAATACTCTTTTGTATTATAATTCAATGAAAAGGAGGGATAGAACCTAGCCTCGATGTTGAAAAATATCCTTCCAGTAGTCTCTAATCCTCCCTTAAGTGACACGATTCTAGCCTCAAATTGAAAACATAAGTTTACATCGAAATTAAACCCCTTCCACTCTGGTCTTTGTTGAATTTATAAGCCAATAGGAGAGTGTTAGAGATCTTATTTCTAAGAATCAGATCCAAAAGGAAGGGGATTAAGGTTCCAAAATTAGAGGGAATATATTCATGAACCATGGGATGAGGCTCATATAGGTAGAGGCTCGAGTCCTTCTTATTGTTATAATATTCCCCAACAAGGCTTATAAAATTTTCTTTTTATTTTTACCTAAGTTAAAAGGTTGTTGAATTTTCTAATGGAAAACATGGCATATGATTGCACATTCTATAATGGTAATTACTTCGTTTGTGCAGGTAATGGCTCGAAAAAGTGAGATCGTGCTTGAAAATAGTGTTTTAAGAAATGTATTCCAGTATTATTGTTATTCCCATAATTGTTTTTCTTCCATTATTGTAGGGTATTTCTTGCAAGAGCTCATTGGATAATGAAAAATCCATATTTGCGATCATTTTTCTAATGGTCACAAAATGACGTGTAACTGATTTCAACCTAAAGTGAAAAGTAGAAAAAGGTGTTTGAGCACTGAGGCATTTTACCATGCAAAAGTATGGATTAGAGACCTGAAGCAAAAAATCAAGGATTAAAATACAATATCTTCATATAATCATCACTGAGGTAGGCATTCCCATACTCATAGTATGAGTGTCTTAAAAAAAAAGTATGGAAACGTACAAAGATCCATGTCAATAATAGACTCAGTGTGGATGCAGCCATGAAATATGGATCTAAATTTACAATCATGAATATTTAAAACTCCACACAACCTGGATGGATGAAAATAGATCTAGGGTCTTGGTATTCATCTCTATTGATCCATAGTATGAATCTAACCATGCGAATGAATGTCTTGAAGTTGAATATGGTTGAAACCACCTGATTATCAGCCAATGATGTGAACCATTAATAGGTGAGAGAGAAACCACCAATAATAAAAAAGGTTCTCAATGTACTTCAATAAAATCTATGAAGTGTGAATAGATGTCTTGAAGTCGCACACCCATAAAATGGTTTTATCAAAGTCTAATAATGAAAACCTATTATCGAAAGAAAGAAACCTGCCATTGAGGCATGTAGGCTCCTAGGTATTAAGGGATGTTTCTATATCAACATCCTAGATTATAAGATGAAGTAGATAGGAAGAAATATGTCATAGGAAGGCCCATGACATGAAACTTATGTGAAGTTTTGAAGAAAAAATTTGGAGTGATTCAAGGCTGACTCAGGGATAGTCGGCATGATTGAAGGCTATGATTTGCAAGATAAATATGACTAAGGTTGTACCTCTCTTGAACATATTGGCAACATGTCATTTAGAATTGGAAACAGTTGAATCAAAGAACCATTCTCAAGACTTTCATTGAGGCATGCTCAATTCATAGGGAAATGGATTTCCCAACCCAGACACAAAAGTGACAAAAATGCCATGTTCAAGAGCGACATATTGCCTTTTCAAAATACACAAATAAATGTTTCTTTCCCATTTCCCCCCACCATTACTCGTAATTACCTATTTATTTTTATGCAATCTTGAGGAGGATAACATATGCTAGTCCTATAAGCTCATCCTTTGGATGAGTATTTTTAACGAACCCTAGGAAGGAGTGGTTCTGTCTCATCATGATTGACGATTTATATATTGCTTAATTTATGAGTCCAATATAGTGATAACTTGACTCTTGCTCATATTTTAGAAGTTTGAGAAGAGGAAAAGATAAAACTCATGCAATTGTTTCAATGTAAAGTTTTAATGAGCCTAAATAAATTCAAGCTCAGTTATTTCCACATTTAGGGAGTTAGTAGAAAATTTTTAGTAAAGTCCAAAATTTCTTTTTTTGTAAATTTAGTATCTCAAACCTAGAAAAGGATAAAATAATGTAGGAGATAACTCTTTTAGCCATGATCGACTAAAGTATGCCTTCTTCGTAACTAGTGTACTTGGTCCATAAAATGGGTAAAATTATATCAAGTAGATGTTATTCCATTTACTTTTACGAGTTGGAAAGAAATAAGTGTACTCAACAATATTTCATGTTTCGAAAGTCAGGAAAAAAGTTTAAAGCTAACTCCAAAATTTCTCTTTTTTTTAAGTTTAAAGAGCCTGAAAAAAAGATAAAAGTATACTCGTCACCAAAATGATCTATTTTCAAAAATCCTGTAATTTGTACACCTAGTATCAAAATCATAATAATCGATCAAAGATAGTGAATAACACCTAAAATATTTTAAATTTTAAGTCTATAGGAATACTTTTTTTTTATAAAATTTTAATAGTCCTAAATTGCTCATAAAAAGTCAAAAAGTAAATAAATTTTCACCATTTTTTTTTCACCATTTCAGAGCACTTGAGTGTGCATTTTCTCCCAAATATTTAAGAGAATATTGTGATCTATCCGACGGACCATTATGAGTATTATCTGCTTCAGGTAAGATATCTTTCCCTGTTATTATCATTAATGATTTTTTATTTTTCATTTGGATGTTTTTTTTTAGTTTTTTGAGTGTTTTTTAATGTTTCGAGTGCGCTCATGGATTATCCCACCTCCCCTGTATTAGGATGTGCACAAGCTCGACTCTCCCAATATTGAACGAGTGTGACTTATGCACTTTGCCTTAGCTTATTAAGTCTCTCTCTCTCTCTCTCTCACATATTTGATTACATTTTGTAATATTTTTCTTAGTGAGAAAGGTGTAAGAAGTTTTTCATGACTTGAAGCCTAACATGGATTAATTGCATGAAAAAATATATTTTTGAGTCCAATTCCATGTATTGGCACAGAGTAGACAAGAAGGAGAAAATATAGGAAAGTTGTCCACTTTCTTAGATTCCAAAATCAACCCAAAATCACCTAAGATCCTAATCAAACAGTTCGAAGTCACAGGCATCCGAGCAAGTGAATGTTAAGAGGGAGATAAGCTCCACACCTCTCGAAGATCAAGGAGACAATTTCCTTATTTTTAGGGAGTTTTGGTAGTCTCCCATTACTATAAATAATCATGAGAGAGAGCTCACTAGGATTGGATTTTTATAGGCAGCTAGATATCTCTTGACTCTGGATTAAAGATATGTTTTACTATCATTTTCATGTAAGTGACTTGTTATGAAGTGAGAATGAGAAGTTGGTTTCCCTTTCACTCATTTGATTTAAGAGGATGGAAGCTTATGGGATAGGGCCCAATACATGGGATACATTATATCTAGTGTATCTTTATGCTTCCTTTATTCTTCATTATTTTAGTTGATTTGATTGCATTCTAGTAGCATCAGAAGACAATCAAAACTGTGCTGGTAGTCTCTTTCTCTCTCACCTCTTCCATTGGAGCTTGAGGAGAAAGGTATCCAACCACAGTCCAAGAATATTTATTTTATGATTTCTTGTAAATGATAAAGTAGTGTCCATTCTATTTATCATGAACTTGTTGTAGATTAGAGATTTTATTTATGTTTTAGGTGATTGTTAGCTTAAGTTAAATAGAATTTGGTTCAACTAATCTTTTCCACTCTTGTACATGATAGTTTGTTATTGGTAAATGCATGAGTGTATGTACTAGATGTAGGAAGGGATATAGCTTTAGATAAGTACCCCTTTCATCATTGTCATCCATGGCTTCAAGCTTCCTACATTTTCCCCTCCATTCTGCTACCCACAACCTTGTTTTGAAAACCATTTTCATGGCCACGGTGAGTAGCCTTATGTTGGAAATATTGTCATTGATGGAAAATGAGCAGAAAGGAGAAGCACCTTAATTATCATTAAGGACAAAGGAGAAGATAAAGATCAGTTGGAGTATAAAGGAGAAATAAGGAAAATAAGGCAAAAGTAGGGTGGAGGAGAAGAAAAGAGGTAAAGGAGAAACATTATGCAGAAAAAATTAAAGGAGCAAAACTATGCAGAAAGGAGCAACAATGTACATCAATGTGCAGCAAAAGTAGGGTGGAGGAGAAGAAAAGAGGCAAAGGAGCAACATTATGCAGAAAAAAGTAAAGGAGCAACACTATGCAGAAAAGAGCAGCAATGTACATCAATGTGCAGCAAAGAGGCAAAGGAGCAAGGGGAAGGAGTAGCATTAGAATCATTATCTAAGGAAAAAGAGAAGAAAGGAGCAAAAAAGAGGCAAGGAGCAACATCATAATGATTAGAGAAGAAAAAGGAGCAAGTCTGGCTGAAATGCGTTCAAACGATGCAGGCTGGGTCTAGTTGTGTATTTTCATGTTCAGAATAGTGCGTGTGCAGTTCAGCAGGTCGAGTCGGGTAATGTGTAAATTCAATTTTCCTCGCACAAGTCGGGAACGAGCAATGTAGAAATTCGACATGGATATAACATTCAGAACAGTAAGTAGTGACCAGCCTGGAACCAGTGGTGATGTTAATGGAAATTCAGCCGCTCAGATATATTCGAGACCTGCTCCTTATCAATTGGAGGTGATAAAAAGGAAATGTGATGAGGATCAATCACGATTCACGATGTGCTTTGAGGATGAGAATGTGATGCAAAAAAATATATTTTGCGATCATAGATTTTGTCTTCGTTGTATGGGTCAGTACGTTGAGTCGTGGATGACTAATTTTGGCAGTGTGCCTAAATGCCTATATCCCAGGTGTAATTCCAAACTCACTAAAGATGACTGTTAGAAATTATTGTCATCCGAATCGCTTGATATTTTTACAAAAAGGTCCGAAGGGGAAAAAATTGCAGATTCAGACAAAGTATATTGCCCTTATCCTGATTGCTCGTTTTTGATGGCTTTATCCAGATTAGATAGGTGCTTAGAAGCTCTTCCTTTTTCTTTAACAAAAACATCAACAAAATGCCAGAAATGCCACCGCTTGTTTTGTATTTGAGTGTAGAGTTCCTTGGCACACAAACATGTCTTGTGAAGACTATGTTCTTCAGTTGGGTGATGTAAATGCAGAGTTGAATTTGCTGGCAAAGAACAACAAGTGGAAGCGCTGTCCAAACTGCAAACATATGATTGAACGCATCGAAGGTTGCGTGCACATACTTTGCAGGTACCTGATTTCTAAACCCTGTTTATGCTTTTTGTTTTTTTGTTTTTATATTTTATTTTCTAATACTAAACTTGTATTTCCCGGTGTGGTTATGAATTTTTTTATAAATGCGTACGCTCATGAGACGATAGTTGTCATTGTGATGTGGAACAAGAATAATATTGAAAGAGAAGAGAATTATGATGTGGAAGAAGAAAATAATATTGAAGGAGAAGAAAATAATGACCACAATAGTGGTGATGAACATAGCCATAACTCAGCATAAATAGGGACATTTTTATGAAGTATGGGACACTATTTTGTGTATATTATTTATGGAGCTTGTCTACTATGGTAATATCTTATCAAGATTAAGAATATTTAAAATTTTTGGATATTTTTATTTACATCATCACATTAATTTGGTTAGGTTCACTTATAATGTTAAATGCTAAAGGCACAATTGGAAGAATTTATATATATTTGTTTTCATTCAAAAATTTTAAATTTTTTTCAAAATGTTAAACATTGTCTTTGTAAGATTTATTGGGAAATAGTATATCATAAAAAATATTAATATAAATTGAGGAAAGGATTTAGAATATAATTCATTAAGAGTTGAAATGTAGAAAGTGGATTAGTAAGGCTAAATGATATCACCAAAAAGTCATAATGACCTTTATGTGTTTTAAGTCTTATTTCTTGGATTTTCTCCTGCTTTATTATGATTTGGTTAATGAAGATCCAACTTTCTAATTCAACCAATAATTCATCAATTATAGAGAAATCACTTTGATTAAGTTGAATGATGCTAACCTCTAACATTTCTTGAACCATACAATCATTCATCTTTCCAAATATCTTTTAGGTAACATTTTTGAGATTCATGTGAATAGAAGGTTTAGATATTTGACATTTTCCACAACTTTACTACAAGATGAAGTACATTTATAAATAATTATAGATAGAAATTGAATATGTGTATGCTAGTTGAGGAGCATGCTCTATAAGCTTCTTATGTTCAAAAATATCATAATGCACTTCAAACAATTCCCATTGTGTATGAATGGAATTCTTTTATTTCATGTGTCTCACTTCCATAACTACATTTTTTGTTGTACATGAATAATATCATCAACATGAATGCCCAAAATGTGAAGTACAATAATTTATCACTTATTTGTATGGGTTTTCTTAACCACACAATACCCTCATTTCATTATCAACAAGTGCCTTTGTATTTTATTTAAAGTTGGTTCTAATAACAATTCAAATCAATAACATCATTCTGAATATCAATATTCACACCATGGAATGGGAAAAAGTACATATTGAAAGACAAGTCCCTTGATGGAGTAATATGTGGCTATTTGTTCTGGATAAAATATGGCTCTATTATTCACAAAAAATGTAATACATAGAAGCTAGAAAAAATATGGTTCTAAAGAAAAAAAAAGAAAAAATATGGATCTAGTTTCTAATAAAAGCATAGAAACTAGGGACATTACATATTATTCATCCTTTTTTTGTAATACATAAAATTCCTTCCCAAAAACAAGCTTACAGATGCAGACTCAAACATCTTGTTTTGTAGAAACAAACTTACCGTTCATAATGTTGCAACAACATAAGTTTTAGCCGCACATGGGCTCATGAAAATTGCTAAAAAAACAATAGAAAAAAACCACCATGAAAATGTAGCAAACACAAATAATAGAGGAAAATGAACATAATCAAATTTTATTTTTCATCAAGCATCAAATTTGTTTTTCATATCTTTATTTATGATACTTTCCACAACCAGTTATTTTAAGAAAAAATTTAGAAACTAAGTTTTTTAATTCATGTCGCTCATTACAATTGTATTCAATATACAACAAGTAATTACATAAGAAGATAGATTGAAATAAACTTAATGATTTATTTTTCTTTAGTATAGCATCATTTTAAACAAAAAAAATCTAAGGTTCATGTTGGATGATACCGATTACAATATTTTCCACTATTTAACTTTATCTTTCATAAGAAAATATACTTCCTTTAGAAAAATTTCATGGCACTCGTAGGAACTCAAGAAGCCACCATTGATCTTACATAGTATTCCCATCAACAATTTTCTTGTGAAAAGTTAAATTAGGTCCATTTATGGTTGTTATTTTCCAATTATATACAACAAAATAGAATAGTTTTAGAAACATGACTTCCAACCATTATGTTTATTGGGGTGTGGTCTAATGTTATATATTTCCCTAAATGAATTTGGAGTATGAATTAATTACGAAACATTTAAGAATTGGGGTTCATATTGAGACACTCAAATGATTCCTTACAAATGAAGCCTAATGGGTTATCATAAACGAGATATTTTTGAAAAAAAAAAATCCACTTGAACTTGGAGACAATTTTCAACATTGAATGTTGCTTGAACTTCCAACATGATGCCCCAGTTAAAAGTTGTAGATTTACCAAGTTCGTTTAGGTTTCTATTTTTAAATATACTTATGGTTGGTCGAATTCACTTGGGGAAGGATAATCAAATTAAATGACCACGTGAAATTTTATAATACAATGTTTCTATTTCATTTTCCCATGCTCTCCAACATTTCATCTAGGCATGGAAATCAGTTACAATGAATATTTTCAATAAGAGTCCATTGGAATACATATAGAAAATATGAATTTAAAAAAAAAATAGATATAGGAGAGAATAATTTGTTTCTAGTTCCACTTAATTTTTCTCTTCCTAAAGAAATAGTTAGGCGAAATAATGACACATGGATAAATCCCACAAGAAGAATAATATGTGGAGTTGGTTAACTTGTATTTTCGAGGTAAGAGGATACTTTCCCTTGTAATAAAAATTTCCCGTACTTGATACAAAACCATCAGATCAAGACATGCAAATCAAAGCCGAACTATTGAGCTTTATTAATGGGAGGAAAGTTACTCAAATTGGTGTCTAACGAATTGACAAAAAAATTGTTAGTATGAATCTTAATTCCAAGTGTACGAAAAAAGACCACTTTAGCTGTGCATACCAAACAGCCCTAACAACAAATATGGCTGCCAATATCCTCAGATTTGTAGTTAGGTGATCAAGATAAATGCTGCAAAAATCTAGATCTATGCATCAAAAGATATTAAGCTATAGAAAAAAAAATATTTACTCCATGCATCCAATAGACAAGACAAGAATATGTTGAATGAATTTTGTATTAATGGCACCTGGGAGGAAAATATAGAAGGGTGTTACCAGTTCTCCTCAATGGGATGGGTTGTTGTAAGTCCTTAGCACTTCAGCTCTAAAATTCCTCTCTCTTGATGGTGTAGAAAATTCCCAGACAAAAATGGTAGCAAAATATGACTATGATGGTGGATCAAAGTCAGACCAAAAGTATAGACCCAGAGTGATCTTTAGGCAGCAAAAGGTGATGAATGAATGGAAAAACCCTTCTATTTATAACAAAATATTGAGTTAGTCTAGATATTGGTGTATAATTAAAATATTATTAACCAAATCAAGATCCAACTTTTATGGAATATTTTATTATATTTGTTGAGTAATAAGGAATTTTGGACTTGGGTCAAATCCCTTTATTTGTAAATAATAAATAAATAAATTATTTATTTATCATTTTAAGGATGTGGTTGAGTAATAATAAAATAAATAATTATTTATTTAATTATTTATGGGTGATTTAGTCATATTTAACAAAGAATATTATTTAAATAAAGTTTAAATAATTATTATTTGGAAAATAATAAGATAAATAATGATTTATCTAATTAATTTCCTTGTTTTGGGTTAAATATAATCAAGAATATTAATTAAACTATTGTTTAACTAATTATTCCTTGAGAAAAATCAAACAAATATAGATTTATTTAATATTTCCTCATGGGTTTCCTATTAGACCATAAACAACTTAATAAAGGTGGTTTACTAAGTTATTTTCATAGTGAAAGAAAGTTTACTTAGGGTAAAATTGGCCTTACATGGTGTACTTAGGCCCATATAATAGTAACATGTTATATGACCAAAAAATGATGTAACAGATTTCCCCCCAGCGTGCGAGCATTAGGACCTAATCATATGACTGAAGTACGTTGTAAGAACTCAATCACTAGAAACTGAAGGGGAAGTCAAAGAGAGAGAAATATAAGGTAGATTGAAGTGCTAAAGGAGTAGACCCTAAGGAGGTGAGACTTACAGGTGCAACAAGTCTCTTTTATGAGTGAGTACCTATGCTATAGGCGGCGGGGGAGGCATACCTATGCCCGCCGAGACAAAGTACAAATAATAATGCGTCCAGTAAACAGGGACTGAACAATATAGTACATGCTCGCATAAACATGAGCTAGGTAAAAATATGATAATGAATCCCACATACATATTGTGCCTGGGATAATAGGCAGGACTTATACAATAATATCTGAGTACATGAGATATAAATACAACCCAAATGCCCCTGTAAACAGGAAAGGGCTCTGAAACTGATACATGCAAACAAAAAGGCGCTGCAAGCGGCTAAGACCGACATCATCAAATATATGGAGCTACATCAAAGGCTGTAATGAAGAGGTCATTCGGGCATGTGGGGGGCTACCTGTAGGGCCACCCCTTCATGAGGGCTGGGACATCTCGCACACACCCGGGAATCATTGATATCAACTGCTACATCACTGGACCATCAAGTATACGGATCTTGATCGTGTTGAAAGGAGCTAGAGCTGAGAAAAAATCAAGTCAAAGGGAAATAAGGAGTCTGTTTGCCTGATCCGAGGCACCGAACAAGAGTGGAAGCTGGAAGTGAGGTACACTGCCCTCTAGACCTGACTTCTAAAATGAATGAGCTGATGTCGACAGAAGGAGGTCCACCATAAATGAGGCAATAAGGGTTCCTAAACTAAGGCACGAGAGGAAATAGTAGAGCAACTGACAGACTGACACTAGTGATGATGAAAAAATGGGGGGTACTGAGTAGCGGACGGATGACTTCCCTTGTTAGAGCATAAAGGGCATGGATGACGTGGCAATGACTAACACAATATCATGAGGGATAGGGGATAGTGGGACTGAAGGCCATAATGTGCGACATGAGAGAGGAACCAAGAAATGAAGGATGGAGGACTATAGTAGGATACAAAGGGACTCGAGATAGATTCCATGAATGCAATGATGACTCAAATCGGATGCTCTAAACAAGGGCGACTCGATGGTATTGCCACACAGAAAAAGGTCCAATGGGGACCATAAAAACATGAGTACATGATGGTTACTCATGAAAAAAATCGACACAAGCATGGGAAAGTATGAAGGAAAAGGGGTGCCCCCAACTACAAGTGTTGCAGGTGAAAAATTCGGTTTTGAGGAGTGGTGAAGTGACCCTTCTTGGACAAAATGTGTCCCGGTGAAGTATCAAATCATGAAAAACTAACAGATACCCATTTGAGGGCTTGGTGAGAGCTTTCCAATGATATAGACGGTTTGGAAAACTAAGCTACGGTTTGGCCACAATAGACGAAAGAAAAATCAGGGATTTCTCTTTTAATAAGGAATTTTCCCTCCAAATTCACTCATTTGCATGTGGAGCTATGGTGAATGTAGAGAGGAGAGACAACCCTAAATCTTACGGCGATCGTAGCGGACAAACTGACCATTGGAATTGAGATTCGTTAGCTGCAAGTAAGAGGCATAACCCTACTCTTTTATTTTAGTGGATTGAAAGTTCAGTTTAGTTCTCCAATGCTCAGGAAGAGACCTAACTCCTCTTCATGGCTGGGTCGCACTTTTTGGGGAAAAAACTACGACCTGGGTAGCAAGTTTTTGGTAGAAAACTATGACCTGTGCCAGGATTGGGCCTGAAAAGTGCGACCTGACAGGGAGGGGTTTTTCTATGCTAGTTTTTGGATGAGAAATGGGTTTTTTTTTTTTGGATACAGTATTTTATATCTATACACTAACAAGTATGATGATTTTGTGTAGATATGGTAGAATTATAGATCAAATGGAGAGAGAGATACCTGGGCACATTACGGTCGAAGATTTGGGAGGATCAGGCTGTCTGCAGTGCATTGGCTAGGTTTGGGGTTCTGAAGTTTGTGGAGAACCCTCTGATGAGAGCTGAAGATCCCTTATTGGCTCAGATTGTTAGCTATTTGGATCTAGACCATGAGGTATTTATAGTGCAGGGGCACCAGATCGAGTTGACGGTCCAGGATATATATTTCCTGACTGGTCTTCCACCACTTGGGATGGTTGGGAATACGCATCCAGTGTTATCGCGAGGGTAGAACATCATGGAGTTTGTAGAGCACCATTGTAGACCAGGTCTCCAAGTCAAGGGGACTTGAATACCCATCGGGGATCTAGAGAGGTTAGAGACTCGTGCTGTGGCCGCAACGGTGCTACGGATCTTGGGAAACAAGGAACTCCACCACATCACTAGAGGGTAGATGATACTTTTGGAGAGTGTGTTGGGTGGGACCTACTATGGGTGGGCCCAGATGATGCTTTCATCGTTGAAATGACAGTTGTCGCTATGCAGGCGGAAAGTGAACCATGACCGTGCATATGATACAGTTTTGTGCTCACTCTTCTTTGAGAAGATATCGACACTTCGACCTCATATACAGCTCTAGGATGGGTGACCGAGAGAGCCCAGGATGCACCGGTAGGGGAAAATACTGTGCAGAGGAGGAGGTGGGGTAGTCGGATGGGTGTTCCAACCCGAGTTCTTTGCGCATTGGGATCAGATGCCATGTACATAGATGACTATCCCTATAGTGGGATGAGTTATTTTGGGGACTCAGATTTGCCACTGCCTCTTGGTTGAGTATGGGGTCCTGATTGTAAGTGAAAAATTGCTAATATTTTTATGTGCAATGTAAAGTTTCAGAATATTGTATATGGTACTGATTCTTCCACTTTTGGTATGCAGATATAGCACTGGTAAAACCGGCCGGGTATATGGGACGACCTACAGTATCAGGAGTTGTAGGACCTAGTGGATCGAGGGCGTAACAAAATGAGGATGCAGCAGCCCTCATGGAGGACATCCATCGTAGATGTGAGAGGCTTCTGGCCGGTGTTTTAGAGTGCAGCTGGAAATATTTAGAGGACCAGTACATAGAGCCATGTATTGGTCTACCTTCGGAGGGGTCATGCTGTGCATGGCGATGGCCAGACAGGGGATGCATGATCTAAGAGCTACGGGAGCAAAGCCATTGGCTCAAGATCCGCCAGATAGTGTGTAGGGGCAGGTAGTGCCCCCAGTTTTGAGTTTTTGTAACATGCTATGGGCATGTCAGATGTATCAGAGTTGATGGACTCTAAAACATTTTAGACGACACATATTATGGATATTCATCGTTTTGATAGTTTTATGTTATTGTCTTGTGTTAAATGTGTGTACTAAATTCCAATCTAGAATATGGTTTGCAATGCTATTTACATAGTTATTTTGTGCTCTAGGTACATGACTAAATGTGATGATTTCAAAATCACGCATCAAAAGCTTCACTTGTAAATATCTTCTAAAAATGATAGGATTATGCACATGATAGACACCATTCAATTGCATGACAAGCAGTAGGGAATCTAAAAAAACATGAAGGTGGAGGATGTGATGTGAAAGGGCATTGGCTAATAAACCTCGCACTGCATCATATTCAGCCTGATTATTGGTAACAGTCCAATGCATACACCGTTCGAGAGAACAAGGGAGTGCAAGGGGGTAAATATGGCCCAACCTGCCGAGGCTAGATTCCTGGAGTAGCGACTTGCACCATCAACAAAACCGATATAAGGTGTGGACGGGAGGTCCATCTGAAAGGTGCCACAAGATAATAAATGGGAGGATGATGAACAATGCTAGCAACTTGAGTGCAAAGTAGAAATCAAACAGACTCCACAAGAGGGAGTGATCTGGGTAGGATGTCTACTACTCACACGCCGATGGTGAGGTGGAGTGTGGGAGCTACTGGAGGTGTAGCTTGTGCTTAGGCAATGAAAGTCACCATAGGCATGGATGGTGCCATCCTGTTTATGGGAAGGAAAGATGAAGTTAGGGGTGGAAATGGCTTCCATGATGTCATCATCACAATAGAAGATGGAGTGAGTGGAGGAAGGGAGACCACATGACGCGGTGAAGCCACCTGACTCATCATCATGAGAAGAAAGGTTCACATGTGCATCGTCATGGGGGATGACGTAATAACAAGTAGGTAAGGGATCTACTGGTGTTGAGCCCAGGGTGATCGCTGAATAGATGTCAAGTGAAACAACAGGGGCAGATCCAGAGGGAGCTTCCACCAAGGGTCTCATGGATGATGATAGGTAGAGGATGGTGGCCGCAGGCTCCGTCATCTCGACATCAGGAGGGGGAATGTCAATGGGAGTGGGTAAATCCTTAGTTTTTCCTGCAGCATACGGTGCAAGAACGGGAGAGGCAGATTGGTTCATTCAATATCATACTCTTGAACTACCTCTAAAGAGGCGCGATAATGCGTAAGGCAGGGACAACGGTGGGAATAATGACCATGGATATCACACAAAGCACAGGTTGGTTAGTGTGAATAGTCTTAGGATTCTTGGTTGTAGTTAAGGAAGAAACAGAGGCTTTAGGGATCGTAGACTCAAGGAATGAAACTTTAACCATGGGCTTGATACGGGTAGTTCAAGACAATTATGGGTGGCATGGCCGATGAAATCACACAAAGCACAGGGCTTTGCGGGTGGGGGAGGCGCAGGGTTTTTCGAGGCAACCTTATCCTTGTAGTTCCTCTTGCGAGCTTTTCCATTCTTACTTGAAGAGGTCACAATAGGAGGTGGTTCCTGTTGAGGTGGTTGAGGCACTGTTGGAACAGGAGAAGTCATGGGGACCAGTTGAACCGGGGTTAAAGAAAGATAAGGTTTGTGTTGACCAGGGGGGTAGCAGTTGGAGGATCAAGGTACCAGATGGGAATCCCAAGGGTCGGGTTAGGAAGAGAGAGGGTGGCCATGATAGGTGCTATGTACACTCCTGGGGGAGGAGCTAGGAACGGTATCTAACCATAGGGGTAATAGCCAGGCGGGACAACTCCTAAATAGTTAAGGCCTGGAGGAACCATTCCAGGAGGGTAAAGAGGCTCAAGGATACCAGTTGAAGGGACAGGAGAAGGAGGTCTAGAAGGCTAAATCGAAGGGCTAGGAGTAGGCTGCGGAGGGCGAGGAGGCAGCTGACTAGCCGAGGCGGCCCGCTTGAGGGCAGCCCAAGATGATTGCATCATGCAAACATTCGATGAGCTAGGATCAGAGACAGGAGGAGAAAGACCAGGGAATGTAAAAAGCAATGAGGAATATTTGTAGACTATGGGTGAGACACTGGTCAAAGGATCGACGGTTTGCTTATTGGCCATCGAAGAGATGGTGGACTCAAGGGTTTGAGACTTCGGTTCGTAATATGTCAACTGGTCAATGGTGAAAATATTTTCATTATGAGGGAAGGACATCTTACGGTGAATTGCAGATAGGACAACAGACATCTCATAGGTGTAGCTACGACCCAATAGAATGTTGTAATCTAAGGGGGCATCTATGAATTCTACGTCAACGCAAACAGTCTTGCCCACAAGAGTAATAGGACAATTTCGGAATAAGCCAATGGGCTGGGAGGCATGGCCATCCCATGCTCGGAGATTGATCGTGGAAGGATCCAACTCAATTGATCCGAGTTTCTTCCAAACCAAAGTAGACATCACACAGGTGGATCCCCCCTCATCAATGATGCACCGAGAAACATTAGCATTCTGGATCTTGACTGGGATTTGGAAAGCGAAAAAAGTAGGGAGAGGAGGATGTTCTGATTGGTCAACATCAAAGACAATCAATCGATCATCGGAAGGATATATAGCACCCATGGCAGATAGTAGAGCTTTTCATTGTGGAGGGCACGACTGGAGGAGTTCCAGTGTTGAAATGGCAGCAGGAGATTACGCCAAATCATCTACTATGTTATACGAATGGGTAGCTTTCCCAAAAGCAACATTTCGACGTAGTGGTCCCTTAGGGATCTTGGTATGAACGTCTGCCTTAGGTTGAGGGATCTGCAGGGGACCATTAGGTGTCGAAAGAGGCTCTGTAGAGACTGAAGGAGGTGGCTCAGGGACAGACGTAGTGGGAGGCTTGTTGTACTGACGGGACCAAGTTTGAAGACTGATGTCTATGATTAGAGGTTGATCAAAGTTCATCATGAGAATCTGGTAATCGGAGGTAGCAGATGGAAGAGGTTGAGTGGCTGCCTGACCTTCAGGTGGTTGGGTAGCCACAAATCCTTGTTGAGGGAAAGGATTAGTAATCACAGGTGGATGACTAGGCGCAACACTGGGAGGGACAGAAGGGGAGGATTGTTGTCCTCGCAATGTTGCTTGAGACTCCCACATCTGTCACATCTATGGAAAAAGAGGAAAATCATGTGTGTAATGACCGAAAACACCACAAAAAGAATAATGCTTGTTCATGCGAATGGGCCTGTCTTGCTTGGGCTGAGTGCCCTGTTGCTGGTTCGTAGTGTTAATAGCATTGCCTTGATTAGGTCCAATATTACTAGGGGCAGATTGATTTTGAGTGCCTTTCCTCTTTTTGGAAGAAGGAGGATTAGTTGCGCCTTGCTGTGTGTACACTTTCTCTTGAGGGGGCGATGGCTGCTATTGCAGGGGTTGAGAAGGCAAGGGAGGCAGAGGTGCTAATGCTGGAGGAGCTGGAGCACCAGGCTATGGATATGGATAATAAGGAGGTTGGGTAACAGTGTGGTAAACAAGAGGTTGGGAAAAAATATGAGGCATGTTGTATCCTAGATACGTGCTACCAGGAGGGGAAAAAGTGTAGGAGGTGCTGGCCCACACCCGAGGAAAAAAATGGGATCTCTATCGCTCACAATAACCCTTGGGCTTCCATGTAGCTTTTGAATTCTATCCATAAATGTAGTAGCAACTGTACTTGCTTTAAATGGATGACATAATGCACAAAAGTGTGCGTCCTTGGTAAGTCTATCAACTACCACCATGATGACACTCTTTCCTTCAGACTTAGGTAAACCTGTGATAAAATCCATTGAAATCTCCTCCCAACGTTGACTTGGAATGGATAAAGGTTGTAGAAGTCCGGGGGTCTTAATTGTTTCCACCTTATTCTGCTGGCAAACCAAACATTCCGCCACAAAATTTTGAATATCAGATTTAAGGCCATCCCAAAAAAATTCTTTCTTCACCGTGTGGTAAGTTTTTAAAAATCCTGAGTGTCCTCCTAAAGGAGAAGTGTGCAATTCCAGAAGAATCTTTTGTTTTAGTTGGGAATTCTTACAAAGATATAAGCGATCTTTGTACCATAAGGAATCATTTTTCCAACTAAATGTATCGATGTACTAGGATCTTGCTGCAACTTTTGAATGAGTATCCATACATCTTTGTCCTTCTTCCATTCATCTCTGGCTTCAGTTATCCAATCTGGTTGGATAATAGAAATGGCACAAAGCAATGCTTCCACCTCTTCATTCTTTCTTGAGAGTGCATCTGCAACAACATTAAGCTTTCCTTTTTTGTAGATTATTTCAAAGTCATAACCCAACATCTTTGTGACCCATTTTGCTGCTCTTCTGAAGATAGTCTTTGTTCCAAAAAGTGTTTAAGACTATCATGATCAGTTTTTACCTTGAAGTGTCTTCCCATTAGGTAAGTTCGCCATTTCTTTAGTGCATTTAGTATTGCTAACATTTCCTTCTCATAAATAGGTTTCTGTAAATACTTTCCTTTGATTGGACGACTTTCAAAAGCAATGGGTCTTCCTTCCTGCATTAAAACCGCACCAATTCCATTTCTTGAGGCATCACATTCCACAATAAATGTTTTTGTGAAGTCTGGCGTAGCTAAGACCAGTGCTAGGCACATTGCCTCTTTAAGATGTTCAAAGGCCTTAGTTGCTTCATGAGTCCATGAAAATGCATCTTTCTTCAATAATGTTGTTAGAGGTGCTGCTATTCTCCCATAATTCTTAACAAACTTGCGATAATACCCTGTTAACCCGAGAAATCCTCGCAACTTTTTTATGGTTGTGGGGACTTTCCATTCCTTAATGGCTTTAATTTTGTTAGGGTCTACTTTAACACCCTCGTGAGATACAATATGACCTAGATATTCCACCTCTTGTACTCCAAAGAAAAATTTGGATTTTTTTTCATATAATTGTTTCTCCTGCAATAGTTTGAGCACCCTGTCAACATGTTCAACATGATCCTTCCAAGACCTGCTGTAGATTAGTATATCATCAAAAAATACTAGCACAATTTTCTAAGGAAGGGTTTGAAAATGGAATTCATCAACCCTTGAAATGTAGAAGGTGCATTGGTAAGGCCAAAAGGCATGACCAAAAATTCATAATGACCCTCATGAGTTCGAAATGTTGTTTTTGGAATATTTTCAGTCTTCATTCTAATTTGATGATATCCTGAACGAAGATCCAACTTGGTAAAATAAATTGCTCCATGTAATTCATCCAATAATTCATCAATCACAGGAATGGGAAATTTGTATTTAATGGTGAGCTTATTAAGCTCCCTATAGTCCGGACACATTTGCTATGATCCATCCTTCTTGTATACCAATACTCTAGGAGCAGAGAAAGAACTTTGACTAGGTTGAATTATACCCGCCTCTAACATTTCTGCAATCATACGTTCAATTTCGCTCTTTTGGAAGTAAGGATATCTATAAGGCCTGATGTTTGGAGGAACACTTCCCGGAATCAAATGAATAGCATGATCATGATCATGAATAGGTGGGAGTCCTTTGGGAGTTTCAAACACCTTGGAATGATTGTCCAAGACTTGTTGGAGATCTGCAGAAATAGATGATTTTGATGTCGGAACTTCTAGTGAGCATAATTGTGCAATTACGCTTCGTTGTTCTTTCTTTAGAAGCTTTGTCATGACATTAGAGCTTATTATCCTTCCCGGCTTCCCTTTAACACCCCGTAATTCGACTTCCTTTCCATCTGAAAAAAATTTCAAGAAAAGTTCTTGAAAATTAAAAGCTACCATCCCCAAAGATTGTAACCATTGTACTCCTAGTACAACATCAGCACCTCCCATAGGAATGGAAAGCATTGGACTAGTCAATACATATTCCCCCATGGTTAGCTTGATATTATGGCATTTCCAGAGAAATTTATAGTTCCTCCATTTGCAACCATCACTTGACATTCTGGTGCTGGGTATAGGAAACAATTTAATTCCTTGGCTACCTTACAATGAATAAAATTATGGGTGTTACCTGAATCAATCAACACTATTACCTTTCTCTTCTTGATTTGTCCTTTTATCTTGAGAGTTTGAGGAGTGGTAATTCCTGCCAGTGCATTACACGATATGGTTTGATTCATTTCTTCCTCTTCTGGGGCTGGTTCCTGGTGTATATCCTCTTCTTGTTCATTTTCTTCTTCCTCTTCACAATCTATGTAAAATAATTTCTTCTCAGCACACTTATGACCTTTAGTGTATTTGCTATCACAACTGTAGCAAATCCCTTTTTCTCTTTTTTCTTCCAATTGTTGTGGTGTCAACTTTGTAGGTTGTGGAAATCTAGGCGTAGCAACACTTCCTTCTTTATAGAATTGAGTGGTAGGCTTCCTTGTCGCCATAATTTTACATTCAACTTTTCTTGCCAACCTGAATGCCTTTTCTAATGAATCAGGTTCCAGAACGCGAACTTCATGTTGTATGTTATCCCTTAAAGTGCCTATGAAGAGATCAATCCTGTGTTCCTCTGGAATATCAATTACCCTTATATTCAATTTTTGGAATTCCTCAATGTGTTGCCCCACTAAACCCTTTTGTTTGAGATTTATCAATTGGCTAAAGAAGGTGTTGCTCTTTGTATCCTCATAATGTGCTATCATTTCTTCCGTAAAAATTGACCAAGTGACAATTGTTTTACGGGAGCAAAGCCATCGATACCATACAAATGTATTTTGTTCTAAATGTAAAGTTGCAATGCGTACCTTTTGTGTGTTTTTCACATTATGGAGATCAAAATATTGCTCCATCTGTAGTATCCATGTTACAGGATCCTTTCCATCAAAATTCCTCATATCCATTTTTGGAATATGGTGGTTCTTCCTGCCAACATTAGAGTTTATCAAATCACAATTAACATTGATTTTGTTCTCATCATGAGGTTCTTCTACTATCTTTTCACCATTAGGAAACCGTTCTTGTATCAACTTTGTCAAACCTTCGATGTCTGTTTTTAGATCATTCTTCATTTTTTCCATCTTAGCTTCCATGCCATCCATCTTCTCTTCCACACCTTTCTTCAAAACTTCCATTTCATTTTTTGTTGCTCTTTGCGAGAGTGAAATTTGTTGCACTTGCTCTTGTAATTTTGATAGATCATGTTGCAATTCCTCATCTTCATGAGTCATAGTAGACCCTTCTGAAGGCTTAATGGGTGTTGAATTATTTTTACGAGGCATATTTTAGAACCCAATACTGATATTCCCTTGGAATCAATTCAAATTGATTCTTCAAACAAGACTTATGCAATTCGGAAAAAAAAATACACACCTTTTTCTTGCTTTTGAGGAGCTCGATATTGAAATTGGATTATCTCTGTAATTGAAAATATTCGATATCTAAAATTCAGCCCTGTAGTATCCCTCTGAAGTTTCTTTCAAATGCCACAGGTCTGACCTGATTTGGATTCTCGAAGGCAAAGTTGTGTCCAATCTCCCACAATGACCTAATTCTGGACTGGTTCAGTAGAGCGAACTTGTACGACTTGCCACGTGTCACTGTTTTGTCATTTGTATCTGAAATTGATAGCCAAGAAACTACAGGTTGTGTACTTGCAACCAATTTTTACGGCACTCCAATCCAATCCCCAAAGAGAGAGTTATTGAACTTTTTCCACGATCACCTCTTTGAGATGAAATTCAGGAGCCTGAAAAAGCACTACCTTCCACAGATCATATCTCCAAAGATATTGCGAACCAAGCTCTAAATTTTTTTGACGAATTTCATTAGGATTTCAGCTTCACACCATATGAATTTTAGATTCTGAACCTTCACAGAAAAAAAATTTATAGCGCAAATGCCACGATGACCTGTTTAGGTGCCTGAAAAAATACCTGACTTCCACAGATCATATCTCCGAAAATATTGTGAACCAAACTCTAAAACTTTTATTCAAGCGTCCTCAAGATTTTGGCTTCGCACCCTAAAAATTTCAGCTTCTGAAACTTCGCAGAAAACAAGTTATAGCGAAAATTCCACGATGACCTGTTTGGAGCAGCGAAACCCTAGAATCCAAAGCTCTGATACCAAATGTTGTGTAACCAGCTCTAAAATTAGAATAAAAGAGATATGAACGCCTTATAAATAAGCCACTTCGAGGGGGAAACCTCCAATACATTACATAAATGAACAATTCTTGGATGATACAATTTACAAAACCTCCTTTCTATATATAGGAGTCCATGGGGCCATAATGTAATCCTAGTGGGCCACAATGTAATCCTAGCCCACCTAACAATAATAATTTAAGGGCACAATAATAACAAAATGGGGGTTACAAGGGTACAATAATAACAATAAGGGGGTTACACTAACAATAATAAGGGACTATACTAGTGATATAGGGACCTAACAGAGGTTGAACATATAGATTAGAGAGAGCTCCAGTGATACCATCGATGGCGTGAGATGCCCCCAGTGCATTGGCACCACCAAGTCTACGAAGATCAGGTAGAACGGTATAAAAATAACCCGACTGAGCGTATATTAGGTCATATTTTAATGAAATTTGGAGAGCGGCTTCTTCTGTTTGAGGAAAGTGTAATGCGACATATTTCTTGATAGGTGGCAAGAGAGATCTAAGGAACCAGTCCATGTAGAAATGGTCTTCAGAGGTAGGGGCTCGACTTAGGCTCTTTCTTCTCCACCATTCCTAGACATGGTCAGATAGGCGGGTCACAAAAGATTGACAGAAAGAAGTCAAGAGTTCGGTACCAATGTCATAACGAAGGGGAAGCTAGAAGTAAGACATAAAAGCCCGAGCAAGAGTTACAAAGGTCATATGAGAGGAAGGTGCCTGATCAACATAACACTTAGAAGCTTCACCAGTAAGCGTACGTTGGAACAACCGAAGATGGATAGAATCATCAGTAATAGAGTTATATGAACACCACATGTGGAAAGATCGAACATGATTTGTAGGATCCTCTCTAGCAAGGCCTTCAAACTTAGGGATATCGGAAGGGAACTTGGTCAGCATAGCAGGCCAAATAGCATCATGGTGTATAGGATCATTTTCCAACTGGTCAAAATCGAGAAGGCTGAGGCCTACCATGAAGGGGAGCAACGGCGCAGCCGGGGTAGTGTCCATTGCGGTCCCACTAGTGGTATTCCCAGCATGAGGTCCGGGGTTACCACCAGCATTAGGTCCTGCAACAGACATGGTGAAGGTGACAGGGGGAGAACCGAAGGCGGAACGAGAAGGAGAACCCAATGAACTAGAAGAAGAGTCGGAGTGCGGACTCGATGGAGGACTAACTTGAATCCTATGTGGAGATGTAAGTCTTCCTACCAGAAACTAATGATGAAGGCCAAGAAGTCTCTGGGATAAATGCCTTGGTGGCGCAATGATGATGAAAAAAACACAACACAAAGTAAAAAGAGAGTGACAAGGGTAGGGATGTGCAGGATCAACTGATTACAATGTCGAAACAAGGGTAGAGAGGTGTAGGATCAATATATTTCAATGTTTTTAGAATCTTTGCTTGGCAGTGTTAACCAAGCCATTTTTCTCTTAGGGTGTGTGTGTGAAGTGTGTAAATTTTAATTTTTAAACCCAAAATTTTGTAGAGAAAAAGAAAAAGTGTGTTGTGTAACTGTAAATAAACCTGCACATAAACAGTATATGAAACTAAAATAACAGTAAATAAATAGTTAATAATGCAGTAATCTAAACCCAAGGAGGTGGGCCTCTCAACAAGTAGTCTGTAGGTGGGAAAAAAATAGTCAAAACACACCAAAATAGCCAATATATCTAAGGTCGGGAGGGACAGGGATCTAAAAGTCAATATCTGCTGGAAAGTGGTGCAGAAAACAACAACAAATCAGAGGAAAAATTTATGTATATGAGGTGGCGAAAGGCTATCCCCTGGAGGGAAAGAGAGTGAACCCTAGAGGAAAACCAAAACAAAGCCAAATGAGGTGATTTGGATGGATAACAAGTCAATTTGAAGTGGATCTGAAGATGAGGTATCAGATCTGAAAAAGGGCTGAACTCTCTAAAAATTTCAGACAACCTGCAGCAGCTAAAACTCTTCCACAAAGTGTGGAGGGTACTGAAGCCCTAGGGGGATAGGGTCCCAATTAGTTGAGTAAAATATAACAATTACATGTCCAAAATGGGCAGAGACAAAGGCCAGACAACCCTGAACAGAGGCCCAGACAAACCCAGAAAACTTTCAGAAAAACCATCGTAAAAAATCCAGGTTGCAGTTTCCAACCTGTTTTCAGTAGAGGTTGCAGTTTTTGGGTTGAAAAGTGCGTCTTGAAGCTCCAGGTCACAGGTTTAGGGCCAAAAAGTGTGACTTGTACTTCCGACACTCTCGGCGGTAGATTTTAGTAAAAAGTGTCATCTCAGCTGTGGGTGATGTCTGTCACCTTCGCAATAGGTTCGAAAACACATAGAAGTTAGAATTTTTATGGTTTTATGGTTTTATAGGTTAAAAACAACATCAAGAAAATAAAAACAAGAGGTTGAAGAGAAATCCTATGGTTTGAAGCAGCTGGATATAAAAGGATCAAAAAAATGACAACGATCATAATCGTAAACCCATGTGGAGTCCTGAGTTGTTAGTATGAATCTTAATTCCAAGCGTACGAAAAAAGACCACTTTAGCTGTGCATAAAAAACAGCCCTAACAACAAAGATGGCTGCCAATATCCTCAGATCTGCAGTTAGGTGAGCAAGATAAATGATGTAAAAATCTAGATCTATGCATCAAAAGACATTAAGCAGTAGAAAAACAACATTTACTCCATGCATCCAATAGACAAGACAACAATATGTTGAATGAATTTTGTATTAATGGCACCTGGGAGGAAAAAAAGAAGGGTGTTACCAGTTCTCCTCAATGGGATGGATTCTTATAAGTCCTCAGCACTTCAGATCTAAAATTCCTCTTTCTTGATGGTGTGGAAAACCCAGACAAAAATGGTAGCAAAATATGACTATGATGGTGGATCAAAGTCAGACCAAAAGTATAGATCTAGCATAATCTTTAGGTAACAAAAGGTGATGAATGAATGGAAAAACCCTTCTATTTATAACAAAATATTGAGTTAGTCTAGATATTGGTGCATAATTAAAATATTATTAACCAAATCAAGATCCAAATTTTATGGAATATTTTATTATATTTGTTGGAGGGAAAAGGGATTTGACCCAAGTCAAATCCCTTTATTTGTAAATAATACATAATAAATGATTTATTTATCATTTTAAGGATGTGGTTGAGTAATAATCAAATAATTAATGATTTATTTAATTATTTATGGGTGATTTAGTCATATTTAACAAAGAATATTATTTAAATAAGGCTGAAATAATTATTCTTTAGAAAATAATAAGATAAATAATGATTTATCTAATTAATTTCCTTGTTTTGGGTTAAATATAACTAGGAATATTAATTAAAATGCTATTTAACTAATTATTCCTTGAGGAAAATCAAACAAATATAGATTTATTTAATATTTCCTCATGGGGTTTCCTGTTTAGACCATAAACAACTTAATAAAGGTGGTTTAATAAGTTATTTTCATAGTGAAAGAAATTTTACTTAGGGTAAAACTGGCCTTACATGGTGTACTTAGGTCCATCTAATAGTAACACGTTAGATGACAAAAAAATTGTGTCACAAAATTCACATTCAATGATATAATTTAAGGAATAACATGGCTTCTCTAATTATTTTCTTGTCTACTCTCTGTTGTTTTATGCTCTTAGCTATTTTCCATAGTTCCTCTTTAGTGTTCACAACACTCCCAAAACTCTCTCAAAGAGGATTTTTAATACAACTACTTTCTGCATCCTCCCTTGGAACATTTTGGTGACTTTTCCATGTCAGAGAGAGCTCCTAGGATTTATCTCTCTTGGTGAATTTTCCATGGCACAAAAATCTCCTCTAAGTTTATTCCTCTACAAATGCTCCTTCGAGCATATATAAATCTTCTTGCACTGAAACATTCTTGGAGTTAAACTTGGAAATGGGCACCATTTAAAATTGCATGCATCCACGTTTAAGCTTTGAGAATATTTAGTACATGTGGTGGGGTTGATACATGCTCTCAATCATACTCCCCATATTTAAAAAAAATTGGACTCTAGGTTAGATTCATTTTTCTTTGATTTCTCTTCCTACCAGATTATGACACTCTCTATAATGTTCCATTTATGCACTCTTAACATCCACATCCATATTTACTCTTTCCATAGCTTTTTTATATCCATCGTAAAATATTTAGTGAACCCAATCCATTTGGAATAATATTTTAGGCACATGAACTTCCATCACATTTCCCTCTACAATCTTTACCTCCAAAATTATTCTCACATTGCAACCAAACCCATTTCTATGAAAGTTAAATCTAGAATCCAAAATTTTGTTCACTTCATGAATTGAACACTTGTATTTGATGTTGAATCTTAGCATAGCTAGGGAGAGTTTCACTTATGTTTCTATGGAAATCTTCTCCATTATGATCATCCTTGCATAAACTTACATAAAATTTATTCATATGAAATGAAGAGGTGACTCTTGCATAAATTTTATTCAATATAAAATTACATCAAAGAAATATTTATGCATACATTGAAAAAAAAACTCTACAAATACAACTTCATTACCAACACTCAATGTCAAATTTCAAGTAACCGTGGTATATAAAGCTTTTTTGAGTTACCATATAGCATAGCTTCTCAACCTTCATTCATCTCATTCTTATTTGCATTTATTTTCTTTAAGCACTTGTTTGCACTACTTTTATTTGATGACATATTCATCTCTTGTGATTTGTTTGAAAATAATTTCAAATATATGCATAATCAAAATTAATTTTAGCACAATGGCATCATCATATCACATTTGTATGAGACGATTTCATAAGATGATAACATAACCCCTTCGTTAACATACACAAAATTTAATCATATGAAATGAAGAGGGTACCCTTGCATCCTCTTTAAAGAATCAAAAGGTTATTGTAGGTTTCAATTTTTTGCATATATACATGAGGGAAAAAGAAAATTCATAGAATCCAATAGTAGAAACTTGAAGCAACAATAATATCCATAAAATGGTGTTATAAAAATAAAATTACAATTTTATAACTTGAGTAATCAAACTGAATAATATTTCATTCCAAGACATTTCAAAATAACAAACCTTGTAAAATTCAATATCACATTACTTAATAAACACGTAGGAGAAAGAAAACAAAATGAAAATTAAATACTTGAACCATGGCTGATTTCGTGTGCATATACACAAATCATGATCTCTCATGCCAAGATACTTTAAAATAACAAATCATATAAAATTCAATATCCTATTACTTGGTTAGATCAAGGTAGTACCAGAAGAAATAAAAAAAAGTACTAGAAACCTCTCCCTTCATAAACCACTTCCTTAATTTATGCTGCACTAAAGTTCGAGATTGATTGAGTTTCTCTACCGATCCACCGAAAAATATTGATTATGCTCCCATGCTCCTGCCAATAGTTATGAGCACTACTACTTATTCCCTTATACATTCTATATCGGCTGGATCAAGAAAAGTAGATCGATTCATCTACTTTCATACTTCTATTGGTCCTGGTCTTATTCTTGGCTAGCTCTATGAAGGGTTATCAAATGGTGGTACTCCTTGGCGATTTTATAGGAGAATGAGGAAGTTTGATAAGAGATATATTATGGTATTCAAAGCTAGAGAGGAAGGTATGGAAATAAACAACCACAAAAAAAAATCTCAGTGAAAACACTCACGAAAATTTGTTCCCAAGTTTACTCAGGCGTGATGAAATCATTAAATTCATTAGACGATTCCATCATAGTTTCAAACACAACATGGTTATTCTAACTTGGCTCACCAGAGACGAATCAACAGAACTAGTACATCCTTAGGTTGAAGGAGTAATGACACTGTTCACTGACACCTATTTTATTTCATTAATCATCCTTTTGGATTTATCATAACCATAGAGCGGATTGCAATGGTATAAATTAATTGTATTTAATTAAATTTTTATGGGTTTTCAACTTTGCATACCTACCATGTGAAGAGTATGGATTTCTTTGAATCAATCCAACTATGTTATGGTAGTATGATAATGAAAATAATTTAAAATTTTAAAATTTTATGGATGTGACATTATCAGATAATGAAATTTAAGACAGAATAAAGTAAGTAGCATCAAATCATACTCAATTCACTTGTCTCTTATGGTGCTTTGGGTTGCTCGGTTGCTTTTAACTCCTCAAATTGGAATTGTTGGCTGGTTAAAATTAACAACTTTCTCTTCTAAGGACTTGAGCAACTGTGGGCACCTATTTTCTTGTGTTCTCAGGTTTTCCAGACACCTCCTCTCTTCTTAAATCTGAAGTGTTCAACCATGGTATCAGTGCATACTTCTTTCTAACCTTTGCAATAATGTAATCCAAGACCATTTGGAGCTGAGCAGGAGAAATATTGAAAGAATCCTCCTCTTAAAGCCAAAATTATCTCCCATGTTTCTCATGTTCCAATGGTAAACGAGAGGTGCAATTTTTTTTTAATAAGACAATATATTAAAGTTTAAAGTTAATTTTTGGTCGTACGCCCAAATTTGTGGAGTGTTTTTCCATGTGGTTCAGTGGAGTTGTAATTTAAAACAAGGATATAATAGTATCTATATTAAACATAACAAATTAACAAAAATATATTAAACAACATATATAAAATTACATAAATGAGTGTCTTATTTTTTTTGCATTCCCTAGAATAAATAAATATCTATGTGATATAGATATATTACCAACGAATAATGCCATAACATTTAATAGAAAAAATGTTAAAAAGGATATAACTGCAAGTGAACCTAACTCGATTGTAATCAATGACAACAATTATAAACTAACATCAATCAATTCACGTATATAGTGATGTCTTATGTGAGGATTTTTTAATTTGATTTACTTTTTTTTTTTTTTAATATTGTTGAATGAGGTAAAATTGGCAAAATTTAAACCATATATTAATATTAAAAAAATTAAGAATAAAATTTTAAAATTTTCAAAAGTGTTTATAGTTATATATAATAATATTGATATTCAACATTTAATACATGCATGTATTAAGGTTTAAGTTGATCAAATCATCAAAGAAGAATTTATTTTGAATTTATTTTTTAAAATAATATAAAAAATAGAATTAGAGGACACTCCATTGCAATAAAGGACAATTATAGAAATTTATTGCATGTACTCCACATGGTTGTGGCTATCATGAAAGGTCATATGTTATGAAATGAGCTCCCAAAATACAAGAAAAGAGAGATCAACGCCTTATAAATTAGCCAGTTCGAGGGGAAACCTTCTTTACATTACATAAATGAACAATTCTTGGATGATACAAATGAAAAAAATTCCTTTCTATATATAGTGTCCATGGGTCACAATATAATCCTAACTGACCTAACAATAGTAATGTGAGGGCACAAACATAATAATAAGGGTGTTACATTAAAAATAGTAAGGCACTACACTATTAATATAGGAACCTAACACTCCTATCCTTCAAAAAAGTGTTGTCGTTAACACTTGAGTAGTTATGGATGATTCTCTATAAAATTCTCATCCTTTGATGTGAAATCTTCAGTGGGTGAGTTCTTCCACTTTATGAGATACTCTGAAATTGATCAATTTCATAGTTGTTGAGTTCTTGCTTCTACAACTGCTTCAGGTTCCAATATGATTTTTTCTTCCTAATCAAGTTCTAGCAATATTGTTTGAAATCGAATTTTTTCACCTATAACCTTCTTTAAGCATGAAACATGGAAAACTAGGTGCATTCGAGAAGAAGTAGGAAGCTCCAATTTGTATGCCATAGTACAAATAGTTTGCAACACCTTCTAAGGACCATAATACTTTGGCGATAATTTATAATCCTTCTTAGCTTGCTTGAAGGACATTTTTTTGTATGTTTGTAGTGGTAAAAATACCCTTTCTCCTACATCAAAAATTCTCTCACTGCGATGCTGATCTGCCTTTTGTTTCATTTGATTTTATGCCAAAATTTGGTTATCCTTTAAGACTTGGAGAACTTCTTTTTTATTCTCGATGTGATCTTCCACTACTTGAACCTTAAAATTTTCTCTTAAAGATGATGTGGAGGATGGAGGATGATATCCATGAAGTGCCATAAATGGGGTCATTTTTGCTGTAGTATGGAAGGAATTGTTATACCAAAATTCAGCGAGAGGTAACCACTTGACCCTTTTTATTTGTTTATCGGATACAAAACAATGAAGATATCCTCCAAATTTTGATGGTGAAAAGGAGGAGGATGTAGAAGCTTGGCTTCTAAACATGGTTAAATACTTCCAGGTATATGAATACTGAAGTAATTTGAAAGCCAGATTGGAAATTTACCAACTGTAGGGTAAAGCCACACTTTAGTGGGAAGAAACAAAAATGGTACATGTGCTGGACGAAAAAAATATTACCTCGGAAGACTTTCAAGGAAAATTCAAGTCTAGGTACCTCAATGAGAGGTATTATGCTGATAAAGCTAAAGAATTTCATGAACTGATATTGGGACATGTCATAATTGATGAGTTTGTCACCAAATTCATGAACTTTCTTCACTATGTGCCTTATATCAGAGAAGAAAAGGCTAAAGAACATCGATTTTTAAACTGCCTACCTACTACTTATAAAGATAAAAATGAAAATAATCCAAAACAATGGATGAAGCTATTCGTTAAGCAAGCCTATGTTATCAATAGCTTTAAGGCAGAAATGATCAGCTATATAATTGGCAAAATAAAGATAAAGGGAAGGGTGACTCAAATGTAAAAAGAGTAAAACCATCATATCTGAATTTTTTTGGAAAAAACCATCAAAGGTATGATTTCTGAACAACAGGTTTATGTTTTGATAGATCCAGGAGAAAATTTAAGTTATGTTAGTCCATAAATAGAGGAAAAATGTAACATAAAGCCAGGAAAATTTCAGCAAGCATGGTTAGTGCAGTTAGCTACAGGAAAAAAAATGAAAAGTTACCCATAAAATTCCCAAACTACTGTAAATTTAAATGGATATGAACTAAAATTCATTTAAATATTTTTCCTCTAGGATCTTACGATCTGTTAGTAGGAATGGACTGGTTAGAGAAACATAAAGAAATAGTAAATTTCTTAGAAAAAAGAGTACATTAGAGAGATGATGAAGGAAAATCTGTGATAATGAAAGGAAAAACAAAACCAATATCTATCAGATAAATTTATACATTGCACCTAAAAAAAAAAAGGACAACAAAAAACAGGCTGTCAAGTGTATGTCGTACAAGTGGAAGAATTGAGACAAAAAACAGGAAAAAAGATATAGAAAAATTACCAGTAATCAGAGAGTTTAAGGAAGTGTTTCCAGAAGAAATCCCTCATCTACCCCCTAAAAGAGAAATTTATTTTTGAATTTAACTAGTACCAAGAGCTACACTTGTTTCTAGAGCACCTTATAGAATGAGTACTCCTGAAATACTAGAACTGAAACTTAAGTTGCAAGAATTTTTATACAAAGGGTACATCTGACCAAGTGTGTCTCCTTAGGGAGCACCGGTTTTTCTTGTTAAAAAGAAATATGGAACATTTAAAATGTGTATATATTACAAACAACTAAATGAATTAAATATTAAGAATAGATATCCTTTGCCAAGGATAGGTGACTTATTTGACCAAGTGAGAGGAGCTACTATCTTCTCTAAAATTGATTTAAGAATAGGATATTATCAACTCAGAATTAAATATGAGGACATCAAACAAAAAACATTCAGAATTAGATATGGACACTATGAATTTTTAGTCCTATCCTTTGGACTTAAGGATGAACTTGCTACATTCATGTCTTTAATGAAGAGTGTACTGCATAAATATCTAGACAAGTTCGTACTAATGTTCATTGATGACATTTTAGGGTACTCCAAAAATGAAGAAGAAAAAGGAGAACATTTCAAAATAGTCCTACAAACACTTAGAGAACATCAATTATATGAAAGACTCAGCAAATGTGAATTTTACAATGATAAAATTCAGTATTTGGGTCATGTGATTTCAAAGGATGGATTAAGAGTAAATCCAAAGAAAATTCAAGCAATAATGAATTAGCCTGTACCCACAGATGTACCAGCCATACGATCCTTTATGGGTATACTACTACAGGTTTGTTGAAGTATTTTCAGCACTAGCCTATCCTATTACTTCATTACAAAAAAAATGAGTAAAGTTCGAATGTACAACAAAGTGTCAAATCAGTTTTGAGCAATGAAAACTAAAATTAACTACTACCCCCATCTTGAAATTTGCTAACCCAAATAAAAAATTTGTAGTGTGTGTAAATGCATGTGTATAAGGTTTAGGAGGATTATTAATACAATATAACTCCATAATAGAATATGAGTTAAGAAAATTGAGGAAGTGTTAGTTCCAGTCTTCGCAGCCTGTCACCAGAGATCAACATGAGCTCTTACTATGTCTTGTTTTGTTAGATGTTTTGCAAATGATGTTTAGCACAAAACATGTCACAAGTGTGTCCATCAGAAGAAGCTCAGAAAAATATTTCCAACGGTATATCACACTCCCGTAACTGGCTCCTGGATTAGAAGATATGATCGAAATGAATGAGTGATTCTTGGTTATGCATGTTTTGAGGTCAGTTGCTGCACACAATGACAAGTTTAGTAAAAAATACGTTTGTGAAATAATGGTAAGGAATTTTTCAAAAGTGAAAGAGGTTTTTGTTCATAACATCCCAAATAACAAAAACCTCCTTCATTTTATGCACAGGTGCTACTATTTGGGAGATATATAGTGATATTTGGAGCCTACATTAAAACAAAGCAGATTTTTCATATTTTTTACTGTTTTAGTAATTTTAGTGCGGGGCAATTTTACAACATATGGAAAGTAATTTTGAAAAAAAAAAGTATTTTTTTGTTAAAAAAAATCCATATAACAAAAAACTCTTTCATTTTATTCACAGGTGTCATGAATTGGGATATGTGACTAGATCTTTACAACTCATTTTCAGAAATTTAAATTTTTAATGATTTTCTGTTTTAGAGATGATTTTTTGGAACATATTTCGAGCAACTGGAAACGAATTTCCCAAATTTGAGAGAGGTTTTTCTCCCTCATGACCGTATATACAAAAAACTCTTTCAGTTTTGTAACATGTGCTATGGTTTAGGAGATACGAGTTCATCTTCAATACCTATTTTCAGAAATTAGGCCCAAGTTTAATGTAACTGATTCTATTTTGAAGAAAATGGTTGAGCTCAATTCCCTTAGTAAAAGGATGAGAAAATGTATATATTTTATGAATTTCATAGTGTAGGGGTTTTAATTCGGTATAAGGTTGTATTTTTGTGAAATATTAGAGCTTATTGTATACACATTTCAGCAGTTTGGCTAAGGAATAGACCAGTGGTTTGCAACACTTTATGGGATTCATGTGGCATCTTGCTTTGGTATTGTGTTTTATTCTGTAATTTTAAGTCTACATATGTTTTATGTATGCCATATCTCTCTTTATTTCATCTTAAATAAATCAAACAAAGATAAAGGTAGAATCCATTGAAAGTGCAGTGCTCTACCTTGGGTTTGTTTAGTTATCTATGTTTTTAGCTATTTGAAGAGGATCCTTGAGAATTTATTTCCCTCTTCAACTCCTCATATGTCTAAAACCTCTCCATATCACTCAATTTGAAGTACCAAATCACTTTCCTACCTTGCCCCATAGAGATCTCTGCAAAAATGAGCCTCATTCCCCAGGCCCATATCTGCCTTTCACATTTGAGCCAACAAAACATCATCAAATTCAATAAAAATCCTCTGTACACATACCTATCCTAAAATCAGTCATCACATAAGTCATATCAAGCTTTCATTTTCCATATTCTATGAGATTGACAAGGAGAGAGCCCTCTCCCGACCTAGTAGGGCTAGCTACCAGGTTAAGCGTGGTATGATGTTATCCTAGATCCTACCTTTCTCAGCTTGAGGTAGATTTAGGCCCTAACATAGTGGCGACCATACTAGGGAAGAAAAGCTTATTTTTTTATTAGTGTTCTTTGTTTTATAAACTACAGACGGAGCCTGAAGTTAGCTAGGTAGCCTTCGAACTGCACATTGCTTTGCGAGTCCATAAGTAGATAAACGCTGCTTCAGTCAATCTCCGGTCTAGTCTTATAAACTGAACATATGACTTGCAAATTGCCCCATTACATTAAACTGGGGAAGAGGTGACAGATCTTCTCCGGGAAAGATTATTCAAGTTGCAGATCTGATTGCTGATGGTGGACAACAGTCAGACACATATGAAGGCTAAAACATTCACCTGGCGACTCCAACTCAATCCAGAGATTCCTGTGCTCATTGATCCATTCATGCACTAAAATAAAATGGTAGGGTATGTGGCAAACCCTGTGCTTTGTGAATTTTTAAAAGAAGTTAGAGATCAGTTAGTGGATATTGAAATTGATGAAGTATTTTTCATTGCCGTGCTTCAATTTTTGAGATCTCCGAAGTTTCCTCCTAAATCTAAAACTGGTTTCTTTGAGTTAGTTGTTGAAAAATTTGAGAAGGAGATTTAGTATTTAAATGATCAGATCCAATCATATGAATTTCGAGATCCCAAATTTTTTTTGGAAACTCTCCCTCCTTCAAAACAAGAAACAATAGAGCTGCCCGTGGATATTTGCATTGATAGTTTGCAGCTGGAAGCATGTATTGAGGAGTTGGGGCAGCAAACAAAGTCTGGTTTTTTCGATCCTATTGAAATGTACATGGAAATTTTTTTCAGTTTGAATGATAGATCAAATTGTCTTTTACATAACCAGACTCGTTATGTGCATGTATGGCTGTCAGCATTTACACTTGTGTCCTGGTTGAAGCACTTTCAAGCAGCATCCTTGTCACAGTTACTTGATTGGTTTATCTCGAATTACAAAGTTACTTGATCTATTGGTTTTGCAGCAAAGTAGGGTAGATTTTTAAATAAATAAGCTGCCAAAGAAAACATTTCAGTTTCCGGTATTTTTTTATGTACAGGTTGCAGTATGTATATGTTTTTGGATTGGTATGAGTTGTTTTGGGCTTGTAGTTGTTTGACCATTCATGCCCAATGCATGAGGCACTTGGTCTACGGTGTTCTTGACACCTCCAAGGAGCTTCCATCCCCAATGGAGCCGATGTTAGTTCCAGTCTTCGCAGCCTGTCACCAGGGATCAACATGAGCTCTTACTATGTCTGGTTTTGTTAGATGTTTTGCACATGATGTTCAGCACAAAACATGTCACAAGTGTGTCCATCAGAAGAATCTCAGAAAAATATTTCCAATAGTATATCACACTCTCGTAACCGGCTCCCAGATTAGAAGATATGATCGAAATGAATGAGTGATTCTTGGTTATGCATGTTTTGAGGTTAGTTGCTGCACATAATGACAAGTTTAGTACAAAATCCGTTTGTGAAATAATGGTAAGGAATTTTTCAAAAGTGAAAGTTGTTTTTGTTCATCACATACCAAATAACAAAAACCTCCTTCATTTTATGCACAGGTGCTACTATGTGGGATATATATAGTGATATTTGGAGCCTACATTAAAATAAAGCAAAATTGTCATATTTGTTTACTCTTTTAGTCATTTTAGTGTGGGGCCATTTTACAACAGATGGAAAGTAATTTTGCAAAACCCAAGGAATTTGGTGTTAAACACAAGCCATATAACAAAAACCTCTTTCATTTTATTCACAGGTGTCATGAATTGGGATATGTGACTAGATCTTTATAGCTCATTTTCAGAAATTTAAATTTTTAATGATTTTCTGTTTTAGAGATGATTTTGTGGAATAGATTGCAAGAAACTGGAAACGAATTTCCCAAATTTGAGAGAGGTTTTTCTCAAAAATGACCTTATCTACAAAAACCTCTTTCAGTGTTGTAACAAGTTCTATGTTTTAGGAGATACGAGTTCATATTAAACACCTATTTTTTCAGAAATTAGGCCCAAGTTTAATGTAACTGATTCTATTTTGAAGAAAATGGTTGAGCTCAATTACCTTAGTACAAGGATGAGAAAATGTATATATTTTATGAATTTCATAGTGTAGGGGTTGGAATTTGGCATAAGGTTTGATTTTTGTGAAATCTTAGAGCTTATTGTATACAGATTTCAACAGTTTGGTTAAGGAATAGACCAGTGGTTTGCAACACTTTATGGGATTCATGTGGCATCTTGCTTTGGTATTGTGTTTTATTTTGTAATTGTAAGTCTACATATTTTTTATGTATGCCATATCTCTCTTTATTTCATATTAACTAAATCAAACAAAGATAAAGGTAGAATCCATTGAAAGTGCAGTGCTCTACCTTGGGTTTGTTTAGTTATCTATGTTTTCAGCTGTTTGAAGAGGATCCTTGAGAATTTATTGCCCTCTTCAACTCCTCATCTATCTAAAACCTCTCCATATCACTCAATTTGAAGTACCAAATCACTTTCCTACTTGCCCCATAGAGATCTATGTAAAACTGAACCTCATTCCCCAGACCCATATCTGCCTTTGACATTTGAGCCAACAAAACATCATAAAATTCAATCAAGCTCCTCTGTACACATACCTAGCCTAAAATCAGTCATCACATTAGTCATCTCAAGCTTTCATTGGTCATATTTTATGAGATTGACAAGGAGAGAGCCCTCTCCCGACCTGGTAGGGCTAGCTACCAGGTTAAGCGTGGTATGATGTTATCCTAGATCCTACCTTTCTCAGCCTGAGGTAGATTTAGGCCCTAACAGGAAGCATGAAAAAAATTATGATGTGTATGATTTATACCTAGTTGTTGTTATACATGCATTAAAGATGTGGATACACTATCTGTTGGGAAAGAAGTTCATATTAATGACAGATCACATAAGCCTGAAATATTTCTTTACTCAATCAGAGTTAAATGCTAGACAAGCTAGATGGTTAGCTTTCCTTAGTGAGTTTGATATGGAAATCAAACACATTAAATGAAAGGAAAATAAATTTTTCGATGCTTTGAGTATGAATTCTCATAAAATTTTGACACATGCAGGGTGTAGTGTGAAATTTTAGATAGAAGAACAGATTCAAGAAGTGTTGATGCAAGAACAACAGTATGAAAAATTGCAAGAAAAATTGCGGAAAACTAAAGTTGTGGTATATACAAAAAACTAGAAAGGAATGATTTATTATAAACAAATATTTTATATTCCTAATGTGACATCTTTAAAACATGAAATTTTAGATGAGTATCATAAAATACCTTATGCAGGTCATCCTGGTTATAAAAAATTGATTTCAGCATTAAGGAAGAACATGTTTTTTCCAGGTATGAAAATGTATGTGGCTGATTTTCTAGTAAGGTGTTTATAATGTTAGCAAGTAAAAGTGGATCATCAACATCCTGCAGGACTACTTAATCCTTTACCTATTCTAGAATGGAAATGGGAATTAGTTTCTATAGATTTGACTATTGGATTTCCTAGAACCAAGTATCAACATGAATCTATAATGGTGCTTGTAGACACTTTAACTAAGGCAACTCAATTTTACCAGTACAATCTACTTTTGGCACAACTCAAGTAGCCAATGTTTTCATGAAAGAAATTGTAAAATTATATGGAATTAAAAAAATGATTATATCTGACAGAGATGAAGAGTTTACTTCAGCCTTTTGGAAAACTATGTTTGGAGGAATGGTTACCAAATTCAACTTTATTACCGCTTATCATCTTCAAAAAGATGGGCATATTGAAAGAACAAATCATATTTTAGACGACATGATGTGATTGTATGTGATGGAGAGACCCACAAGGTGGAAATATTTTGTGCATTTCACATAATTTTCATGTAATAAAAATTATCAAGCTTCTACTAAGATGTGTCCTTTTGAACTGGCCTTGTATGGCAGGAAATGCCATACTCGGCTCAATTGGAGTCAACGAGAGGATAATTTGATTCTTGGAAAAGATGCACTATAGGAAATGGAAAGAACTATGAAGAAGATTGAACAAAATATTAAAATAGCTCAAGATCGACAAAAGAGCTATGTGAACAAGAAAAGAATTCATAGAGACTTCAAAGTGGGAGACCATATTTATTTGAGGATTAAGCCTCACAAAAGTACATTATATATTGGTAGTTGTGCTAAGTTAGCACCACGCTATTGTGGACCATTTAAAGTTTTAGAAAGAGTGGAGCTAGTAGCTTACAGATTGGATTTACCTAGTCATATTAAGGTTCATAATGTTTTTCATGTTTCCTTATTGAAAAGGTATGTAAATGACCCTACTCAGGTAATTTATTGGACTGCGATACACGTGGAAACAAAAGGGGAATTTTTTCCATAGCCCCTTTGGACATTGGAAGGGGAAGAAATCAAGCTCTAGAATATAATCGTAACTGGGGTGAAAGTGCAGTGGAGGCACTTTACACCTGAGGAAGCTACTTGGGAGCGAGAGTATGAGATGAAAGAGAAATATCCATCACTATTTGAAAAGTGAACTGATATATTTTCGACATCTAGGACGGTGTTTTGTTTTAGAGGGGGAATATGTAATATCCCTATTTTTCTGCTTTATTTAGACAATTGAAATTCCTAAAGGTTAAGTGGACCTAAATTAAAACTATATGTGGACATATTATTTTTAAATTTAATAAATGTGGAATTTAATTATTGTGCAAAGACTAGAGTAAATTGGAGACCAGGATTTCAAGTCCATGGGGATGGAATAAAATCAAAAGACTTTCCCAAAATCTCCAAACCTCCTTGGAGAAAACAAAATAATAAAAATATTATATGGGAGATAAGAATCTAATATATACCTTAGTAAAGTGGAAAGTTATTCAGAAGAGGTGAAATAAAACTAGAAAGAAGAAAAAGCTAGTTTTAAAGAGCTTGTGTGGAAAAAACAAAAGTAAAGCCTAGGCTAAAGGAAAACAACATCCTAATTTAACTGACCCTAATTATGGAAAAATGCTGAGGGAAAGCAAGATTAAATAAGCCATTCCTAGGTAGACAAGAGGTTGTCTACACTTTGGAGGAATTGGTATCTTCTCGGGGGGAGCTATGGATGAAAGCTCAAGGTTTGGTGGAAAATAGCCTTTACTATAATTAGTATGCACAGTTATTAAGTTATGTATTATGATTATGTTATTATGATGATGATTGATTAAAATTTAATTTGGTTTAGTTATGAGTTTAGATGAAAACTCTGTATCTTGAATTATAAATATGTGTGATAAGCTATTTTATTCTTTGGGGAATAATTTTTCATATGTATTTAACATAAAAATAACTATAATAGGTATACTTAATTTATCTGTATAGTTACACAGACTAGAAAAATTAGTTTACCAACACACGAAATCTGTAAACCCAAAGAGAAGTGTTTAGATCTACGGTTTGGTCTATGTTACTTCTGTTCTTACAAATATAAATTACATTGTTGGAATTAAATGCAATTCTAACAATACTCAAAGAAAAATTGAAAGTAATATTAGAAATACATAGTTATAAATGTAAAAAAATATTGAAACAAATAGATATACAATTGAATGATATACTACAATTCAATTAGGAAAGTATAAATCTGTACAAGTAACATACTTCAGATTTATACTGTACAAATTCCTAAGTAAGAAACATGGATACATATAGAGGCAATATGTGTATGAGAAAGGAACCACAAAATATTCATACATATAAATGAAACATGTATATAAAAAAGGGAAGCATAATTTAACAATATCACTATGCAGAGGGTGTGAAATTCCTCTGATAGAGGTATACAGAAAAATATAATAAACCTTAAGTAAAATATCAATTACAACTATCCAAGTAATATTGATTGAAAGTCATCTTTTAATTAATTAATTTCAGAATGTCCAGATACAGTAATAAATAACATTAACGTACGATGGTTGAAATCTATACATGGTAATTACTGACCTGGAATCAGGAAAAACTTGTCGTCATATTTTTTGGAAATAAAGCGAAAGAACCATGAGGAAATTCTGTGAACATAATTTACCTGTAAGAACAAATGAAGTGATGTTAGAACAACATAAAATATGATAAAATATTTATAAAATGTTATTTTTAGAGTAAGCAAATAAATTAAAACTATACCTAGTAAAGTACCAAAAGGATCTTCCTGTGCAAGAAAATAGTACAATATTATTTCATAAAAACACATGACATAGAATCATTGCGATATCTGAAATAGTTAAGGCTCATAAGAAGAAATGAATGAAATTATATATCTATGTTTTGATGAAAATTCAAGTTGTATGTGCATTTTCAGATTATGTAATAGGAATAGGAAAAGAGGGAAAAGGTATATATAATGTAATATTCCCAATTAGCCATGAGCTAGTTGGAATATTAATTTTTGCTTTTTCTTCTTAATTTTCCGAATAAGAGGGTATAGAGACCCATAAATCTCCTTATTAGGAATAAAATCACTGCTAATGTGAAATGATATCACTTTAGTGGCTTGATAAAGCACCCTTATGTGTGAAAAGGGGATGGAGCATGTAGACTAGGTCAACTTTGACCAAATCAACAACGTTGTCATCGAGGAGTGGCATTCATTATGGGACAACGCAGTTTTGGAGGGAGAATCCATGCATGGAAGTAATGTATTTAATGAGTGAGGCCAAGGGCGAGGAAGCTCATCACTTATATAAGGAAGGGGATGGTAGCCATAAAGGATATGTTGTAGATTATTATTTTGATATGGTCTGTTAAGACTTGTTTTATCTGTTCAGCTATTTAGCGAAGATTGCAGTGTTTTTTAGCATAGGGTGTTCTCGAGTGGGAATCCCACCTTCATAATTGGGGGACTTCGAGTGCCTAGTCAGGAGAATTTATTGCACTTCATTCCACATTCAGGCATCAGGCCAAAGCTTCAGTCTTATGGTACAACACATTTTCTAATGAGGTTGTGTTGTGTTGCATGGAAGAAGTTGTGGAGAGTTGATTTGGGTGATTCTGAGCTATTTTTCAGTGGAGGAAGATTTAATTCTACTAGGAGGCTAGTGAGGAAGGCGCTTGAGCCTTATTGCATAATTTGGCATCAAGCCACATAATCATTTTCCCCTACAACGCAGTTTTTGTCTTGGACAACTTTATTTTAGGGAGGAGTTGCAACGGTGGTTTCAGTACACCATATGGGGAGGAGGTTTTCTAGTGAATGGATCAGCCTTTCATCTAGGAATTCTATTGGAAGAGGCTATATTCTATGCCATATTATATCGGCCACATATTTCTAGTTGTATTATTGCAGTGAATCTTCAGGCCTAGGGCTTTGGTTCATTTCTTGTATATTGGTGTATTTCTGAAAACCCTCTTGGTTTCTTTGTTGGAGGTTGTATAGAGCCTTGATATTAATTTTATATTATCTTTGAGGCATATATCATCCATTTAATATTTTGTATGTTCATTTGCTGTAGCAGTGCTCCTATGACCGTGCTGTAGCAGTCTTCTGGCATTTTGATATAGTAGCAGCACCTCATTCTTGATGGATTTCCTTATTGGAGGCTTGTTGAATCATGTTATATGGTTTGTGGCGCATTATATTATACATTTTTGTTGCTATTATGATTAATAGAAAGGCTCCATATTGGTCTCCATTATTTATGTGATGTTGTTTGTTGCTTTTCCCATTTGGGAATATGACAGTGGTATTAGAGCATAATATTGGCTCAAACTATGCATCTTAAGCAAATATGAAATAAGAATAAGGAGATCCTCTCACAGATAGAGAGAGGATGTATCTCAGAGGAAACCGGAAGTATGACTATACATATGATAAAGAAGACAAGGGTAAAACCCCTTTATCAAGAGAAGAGGATGACAAGGAGTTTCCTAAGCTTCTTCTTCGAACTATGTAAGGCATTTATAGAGAAATAAAGGTGATGAGGATGGATAGACACAAGGAATCCTCTAAAGGGTTTCTACATGGTGAAGGCTCTAGAATTTCTCATCACTGGAGTGATAAGCCAGTGAAGCATCAAGTTTCCCAATGCTCCACAATGCCTACATTCTTAGCAGTGGGTAATGGAGGGTTTCAAGAACAAGAAAATGTTGAAGAATATATCATGGAGTATGAGTCTCAATCTTAGATATTCAAGGATCATTTGAGTTTTCAATAATTTTTTCAGATCAAGGACAATAGGAGACCCCGACATCACAATAGAGGTGGAGGATTCATACAGAATCATGATCTACACCAGACTATGGGTAGGTTTTTCTTACCCAAATTTGATGGGTCGTCTAAATACACTACCAAATCATGGGTAGAGAAGCTAGAAATCTACTTCCAGCTGACCCAGGTACCAGAGATGGAGGCCATCAGGATAGCAGCACTGCACCTTGAGGGTGAGGCACATGATTGTTGGTTTCATGTTCTTTCTACATTGGGTCATGAAAATATGACTGTATATTCAGAGTTCACAAGGAGGTTGGTGGAGAGGTTTGATCAAAGAGATACAGAGGCACCTATCATGGGGCTAGCAAAGCTCAAACAATCAGGTAATCCATAAACTTATATTTCTGAATTTCTAAAACTTTTTGTTATGGTTCCTGATTTATCTAAAACAAGGAGGGTCTATATGTTTATTGATGGGATAACACAACCTCTTCATGGGTTGGTTAAATCTACCAAACCCACTACCCTTCAATATGCCATTGAGAGGGCTATATATCTATAAGATGCCTTTCCAAAAGCAAAGGAAAAATTTCAGCAAAAGCCCACTTTTCCATCCAAGGGAAAATATGAGAAGGCTCCTCTTTCAAAGGAGAGACAAAACAAAGTACCTCTTACTGATGATGTTTGAAGATATTTGAGGAGAAGGAAAATTTACTTCACATGCCAAGAATCATGGGCACCCGAACATAGATGTGCAACAGGAAAGGCACACTATATAGAGATATTTTCAAATTATGAAGAGGAAGAAGAAGAAGGACCAGAAGGGGTTCACAACACTGGGATAACAGGAGATGATCCACTAGCACCAGGAGGTGAGAAGGGAGCAATTTCTCCAATTGGAGGGAGTCTTACATCATTGAGAATAGTATCTGTTAGCACCTGAATTGGACCCCAGGCTCCAAAAGGAAAATCAGGGTAACAACTAAACCACACTCAGCCTTGTAGCTAGCCCTACAAGGATAGGAGAGGGCTCTCTCCATAAAGAATATTCAAAGGAATACAATAAATGGACTGATATTAGGCTAGATAAAATGATGGGAAAAAGGTTTAATAAAATGAATGAATTTTTCAGGGACGTGTGGGATAAAAAGGGACAATTGAAACTGGGAATTAAATCAGGACATAGGGTATTTCATGGGGAAATATAGGCGGGAAAATTAGCAATTAAAAATTTAATGAGGATGGGATGGAAAGACTGGTGCAGAGCTGAAAAGAGATGTTAGCACCTAAATTGGACCCCAGGCTGCAAAAGGAAAATCAGGGTAACAACTAAACCACGCTCAGCCTTGTAGCTAGCCCTACAAGGACAGGAGAGGGCTCTCTCCGTAAAGAATATTCAAAGGAATACAATAAATGGACTGATATTAGGCTAGATAAAATGATGGGAAAAAGGTTTAATAAAATGAACGAATTTTTCAGGGACGTGTGGGATAAAAAGGGACAGTTGAAACCGGGAATTAAATCAGGACATAGGGTATTTCATGGGGCAAGATAGGTAGGAAAATTAGCAATTAAAAATTTAATGAGGATGGGATGGAAAGACTGTCACAGAGCTAAAAAGGGCACAATAAATGGATACTTTTCAAATAGAAGAAAAAAAACACAGAGCATGAATGATTTCCCAAGGCAGAGCATATAAAATGGATTCTACCTTTCTATCTTGAAAGCATTCAAAAGGAAATGTTTATGGATGAATGGAACACATAAACAATTCACATATGAAACAAAGGAGAAAAACAAATGCTAACTCTCATACCACATGGATCCCACAAATCAGAGCTGCATCTCTTATTAATTCCTGTCAAACTGTACAATGTAGCGCAGAGATGTTCTTCCACACTATTCCCCTACTTTATGAGTTACAGATTCTTAGACTCTCAGACTCTTTACAAATGATTTACAATTACATTAAATAGGCTGAAATGTGGGAACATAGATCCACAGAAAAGGGAGCTGTTCTAACAGCTGAAGAACTGAAATACAATCATAGAAAGAAACACAACAATCTGCCTCTAAAAATAAGGGACAGTGTTGCATTTGACTACTTAGAGATTTTGCTGTTAGGCTGTATGAAAGAAAATAGGTAATCCGATGAAAAGATCTCCCATTTTGCTGCTTGCTGTAACAATATTTGTTTTAAATAAGCTCTCGGCCCTTTGACTGTCGCTTTGCTTTCCACTATCTTTTTGGAGAGAACTGACTCTTTTAATAAACTGCCGTTGAAATAAAACAGAATGAAATTATCTACTTTCGTGAAGGGAAAATTTAATATTAAATGGAAAAAAGGGAAGAGAAGGAGGCGGATATCATATGAAAATCACAATCGAAATTGGAGCGGGGCGGAGAGATATAATATAATAAACATAGTGTAATCGCAACCAGAATGGACGGGCGGAGGGACACAACATATTAAAACATGTTGTAATACAATAAAACATATTAATATGATAAAACATATTATAATATGTTCATCGCAATCGGCGATCGGGGAGTACCTTTATGTAATGAAATTAACCAAAGTTCGGATTAAAGGGGAAAAACTCTTTTATATATGAATGGGCGGAAGGACTGTATGGTGGGTCCAGGGATTAATTGCAATCAGAATATCGGAGCGGAGTGCAACACATATGGGGAATGCCGATTGTGATGGCCCGATTAGCTATGGGCCATCCGATCGGCGGGGAAAATCGACGGTGGGGAGATCAATCGGTGGTAGTCGCGATCGGAGGAGCAGATCGGGTGATCGGAGGGAGTGATGTGATCGGGTAATCGGAGGGAGTGATGCGATCGGGAGATCGGAAGGAAATACTTGCGATTGATCGGAGGATGATGCGATGGATCAATCGGAGTTTGTTGCGATTGGCGGGTCAGAACATACACTTTGCGATTTTCGATTGAAAAGCGGCGGGTTTTATAAGATATAAAACTTTATAATAAAGTTTTATTACAAAGCATGGTGGGGAAGTGGTTGGGAATGATAGAACTTATAATAAACTTTGATATTTGTTTATTATAAATTTCTACAAGGTATGGTTGGGGAAGTGGTTATGCAATAAATCACACATGTATTTAAAGATTTATAATGTGATTTTATAATCGGAAAGGGGGAAAAGGGATTTATTAAAGAAATATAAAACTTTAATAAAACAAAGTTTAAGGAAAAATGGGGAAATAGGGGGTATATGAGGATATAAGGGCTTTTACTTCACTTAAGCATAAATTTCAATCCAGAAGTCAGTTTTGAAAGTGTAGTATACCGTTGGAAAGCTCGTTCCGGGCTCTTTCTGATGGATTTTCTTGGAAGATGATTTGGCATTGAACATGCTGTGAAAAACTCTCTGAAGGCAGGGACATCACTTTGTGGAGATAACAACTTCTGAATTGTGACTTATTACACATGATAATATAGAATTACATAATGAATAATAATAAAAATGAAATATCATTTTTTCACCTCAAAACATGGTTTTGAGGCGAAAATTACATCAAAATGAATAAAATGTCTCTCTGATTCTTCCAGGTGCTGTGACTTTGAGCTTATTGGCTTCCCCATGACCTTGCTGATATCATTTTGAGAATAAAAGTGACTAATGGCTAAAGACCATAGAAAGGAAAATCAACAAGTACCTTATGAGGGACAACTGATGAAGAATTAATACCATCAATGAATCCATGACCTAGCGGAATGGTGAAATTTATTTAGTATGAGACACCTAATATGCAAATGAAAAATATCAGTTTTGATCATTAATGGAAGTATGATTAGACTGACACTAACAGTATCCAAATATCAGAAAAATCCCACACAAAAAACAGAGTTGGATTTGCATAGTGGAAGCAAGGACCTAACAATCCCATCTATTATGAATATGAGATTGGCCCATGAGACATTTATTTTTTGTGGAAAAACACTTGGGAGGGCACCTGATCAGGAATTTGTGAGGAATGTCTCACAATGTGTTGCACCAGTCATAGATCTAGGAGGAGTGGGAACATTTGGAGGTCATGGTACAGCGCAAAGAGTCTTGGGTAGACTCGAGGAGGAGGGATAAATTATCCCAACATCATCATTTCCCACTCTCACACCACATCTTGCACTGAGAGAGGATGATACAGGGATGGAGGATGACACTATCATGGTGCAAGGAGACTATTCCTTGACTTTTGAGGCTCAGAAGTTGTTCTCACTTGGGGAAAAATATTCCACACGTGGTAGAGGATGGTGGCCACTCATGCATGCTTTGGCCAAACTCAATAAGTTTTGGATAGGTGATATATTCTCATGGATGCCTAACCTCCAGAAGCTTCAACCTTTACTTAAGCATGAGCAGCTACGGGAGGATCAAAAGAGGAAGGATAGCAACATCTTGGTATGCGATTTTGGCATAGGAGATGTCAAAAAGGAGGAAAACCACATGACATATGTTTTACATGACAGATCATCATCGTTGTCACTATGGAGGATAGATCCTTATTGGAAATCCTAGCTGTTGGTGGATGAGTCCAAGGATATTTTTACATGCAGGATACTTGATGACCAACTACTAGAGGAGGGATATTCAGTAAGAGATGGGGTCATCTACTATCATGGTAGAATCATATTATATAGATAATCCAAGCTCAAGGAGAAGTTACTACATGCATCACATGAAGATTTTCTCTTCAGCCACACTTATTCCATGAGAGCATACCATACCATCATGGAGGGATACGCTTGGGAAGACTTTGAAGAGGAGATATACCAACATTTCAGGAGATGCATGGATCATGTGGAGATGGAGGAGATACATAAATCTTTGTGGGGATTATCACAACCACCTATTTCCTCTTTGGGAATGAGAGGAGATCTATCTATGAGCCACTTCATTTGTGTGAGCAAAGCATATGGTAAGGATCATGTTTTTATGCACAATTATTTACTTAATGAGTATTTTCATTCCTTTACCAATAATGCACAGGCCATCATTCCAAGGGGGAGCATTCACCCTTATAAAATTAATGGTCAAATTTGGGCCATAAATAGTGTTGAGCATGGCCACTCCCTAGGAGGATATAGGGAGATGATTTCTCATTTAGGGTGTGCTCCAAAGGTACCCAACATTACTCACCCTCTCATAGGATGTGAGGAGACTATGGCAGGAACTAAGTGGCGGGGAAACTACTTACCATATCATTATATGATGCAATTAGGAGATATACTACACTGGTTCCACATGTGGGACTATGATCCACCTCCATTACTACACATGGCAGCTTATGTGTCCTTGGTTTTGATCCCATACACTAATGATGTTCTTATTCTTATTATGGGAATGAATGGAGGAAGGAAGGGAGGAGTGAACATGCCCTTTGGGAGGGAGATTATCCATGTTTCTTATGCTTCATGTTTCAGGGATGACATTAAGAAAACCATGATTGCTTCATTGGGTCTTTTTCTTCCTTGTGGGATGAGTCAATTTCATCGCATGAGAACTTGAGAGGAGCACTTCATGGAGGGATTGATTGGGAGACACTTGGTATATGAGGAGATATTATAACATGGAGGTGTCACCAAGGAAGGAGGAGAAGATTTGTAACACTCACCTTTACAGTTGATTGAGGACAAGCAACATTTGGGAGGGGAGGACTGTAATATTACTAATTAGCCATGAGCTAGTTGTAATATTAATTTTTGCTTTTGATTCTTAATTTTCCGAATAAGAGGGTATGGAGACCCATAAATCTCCTTAGTAGGAATAAAATCACTGCTAATGTGAAAGGAGATCACTTTAGTGGCTTCATAAAGCACCCTTAAGTGTGAAAAGGGGTTGGATCATGTAGACTGGGTCAAATTTTACCAAATCAACAACGCTGTCATGGAGGAGTGGCATTCATTATGGGATAACGCAGATTTGGAGGGAGACTCCATGCATGGAAGTAGTGGCTTTAATGAGTGGGGCCAAGGGTGAGGAATCTCACCAGTTATATAAGGAAGGGTATGGAAGCCACAAATGATATGTTGTAGATTATTATTTTGATATGGTCTATTAAGACTTGTTTGCTCTCTTAAGCTATTTAGCTAAAATTGTAGTGTTGTTTAGCACAGGGTGTTCTCAAGTGGGAATCTCTCCTTCATCCTCAGGGGACTTCGAGTGCCTACTCAAGTGAAGTGATTACACTTCATTCCACATTCAGGCATCATTCTAAAGCCTTAGTCTTATGGTACAACACATTTCCTATTGAGGTTGTGTTGTGTTGCAGGGTAGAAGTTGTGGAGAGTTGATTTGGGTGATTTCTGAGTTGTTTGTCAGTGGAGGAAGGTTTCCTTCTTTTGGGAGGCTAGAGAGGAAGGCCCTTGAGCCTTATTTTAGCATTTGGCATCATGCCACACTATTATTTTCCACCACAACACAATTTTTGTCTTGGACTGTGTTAGTTTAGGGAGGAGTTGCAAGCGTGGCTTCAATACACCATATGGGGAGGAGGTTTTCTAGTGAAGGGATAAATATTTCATCTAGGAAGTATATTGGAGGAGGCTATATTCTATGCCATGTCAGATCAGCCACATATTTCCAGTTGTATTGTTGCACTGAATCTTCAGCCCTAGGGCTTTAGTTCATTTCTTGTATATTGGTGTATTTCTGAAAACCCTCTTGGGTTCGTTGTTGGAGGTTGTATAGAGCCTTGATCTTCATTGTACATTATCTTTGAGGCATATATCAACCATTTTATCTTTTTCATGTTCATTTGTTGTACCAGTGATCCTATGACTGCACTGTAGCAGTCTTCCGGCATTTTGATATAGTAGCAACACCTCATTCTTGAGGTATTTGTTTATTGGAGGCTTGTTGATTCATGTTGTATGGTTTGTGGCCCATTATATTATACATGTTTGCTGCTGTTATGATTACTAGAAAGGCTCATCAAGAATTTTGTTTTATATTCCCACTTTTCCCATTTGGGAATATTAGATAGAATGCATGCATATTTAACACCTCATTTAATTGAATATCTTATTGTGAAAAGGGAAAATTCTAAAACTATGTTAAAATTACAGAGAGTGGAAAGGATTATCAAAAAAATGGAAATAGATAATGAAAACCCAAAGAAAAGAAATTTTCCAAAACCAGAAATACAATGTTGTGAATGGAAAGGATAAATTCATTAATAATGAGGTCAACTACCTCATCTCTGGTATTATGATTACAAGTCAAAGTTTTACACATAGTATCAAAATTTCTATTTACTTCAGTACAAAGGTACTAAAAGTATAAAGGGTAGTTGTATGAATTACAATGATTCTGTTTACAAACATGTGTGCCGAGAAGTAAGAACATAGCTCTAGTTCGCCTCACGATTTTTTTTTTTTAAATTAACCCATTCAGATCAGTAGAGAAATCATTGGTGAAATTCCCAATAGGCATAAGAGGAATGGAATGGAGAAATGGATGTCATGAAGATGAAAAGCAATGACAGTGGAAAATATAATCAAACATAAAGGAACAATGTGAAGAAATCATCTGGTAATTACCCAAGAGGATTCGATGGCACAGTGGGAGTGTGTATCAAATCTATGGTGTAAGGTGAATTCGATAATAGTACAACCATTAAAATACATTACAATTAAACCTCAATAAAATTCATTTATACTGTACCGAACAAAAATGGTATTTACCAATTCGTATATAAGAGTGGATATCTTAAATATGTGATCAAACACAGACATACGAACTAGCTAATTCACAATAAATCAATTTCGGGAGGAAAGTGGAATATCAAGGAGAAATTTCTCCAAGAAATCTATATCAAAACTTATACAAATTAATATTAAAACGAATTGATATATTAGTGAAATTGAAACCGGATTTGGGGAAAATCCAGACTACATTCTAACTGGAAACATATATAATTATGAAAAAAAATATTCATTCTCGCAAAGAGATGTAGAAGTAAAATCATGGTAAAACCCTTCATTGAATAATAAAATGAAAGTCTCAGCTATAAGATTTAATAACTTACCAACATTTGGAGATGGTAGAAAACATCTGTTGTTGGAAGAAGACATTGTAGGAGGGATTACGAATTGTATCCCCACAACAAAAAAATCGAATGATGATGCAGATTTAAAATGAGAAACATAAAATTTAAATAACCTTCTAAGGGTAATAGAACTCCATATATAAATTCTACGTTGCAGTACTAATACTCATAGGATAAACACACGCAGAGGTAAAAAAACTTACCAACAGTGGTGGGTTGAAGGCATGCCACAAGGAAGTCGGCTCTGAGAGGTCTCACCACACAAAACTCGAGCCAAGGAACTAAAAATAAAAGAGAATCCCTCTACTATCGTTGAAAAAAATGAAAAACAAAGAAATAGCATTGAAAACCCTAACCTAAATCCTTCTGACAGAGAGGTGAAATACCATTGAAATCCACATCATCAAATGAAAATCCAAATCGACCTTACTATAATATCCCTATTTGTACTCCTTTTATTAGACAGTTGAAAATCCTAAAGGTTGAGTGGACCTAAAGGAAAACAATATTTGTGGACATAATATATTTTTAAATTTTATAAATTTGGAATTTTAATTATTGTGAAAAGAATAGTGTATATTGGAGACTAGGATTTCAAATCCATGAGGATGGAATTAAATCCAAAGACTTTCCCAAATTCTCCAAAAAACCTTGCATAAAATAAAATAAATTTAAAATATTAGATTGGAGATAAAAATCTAAAAGATAACTCATTAAAGTGGAAAGTTACTGAGAAGAGGTGAAATAAAACTAGAAAGAAGAAAAAGCTAGTTTTAAAGTACTTTTGTGAAAAAAAAAAAGTAAAGCCTAGGAAAAAAGGAAAAAAACATCCTGATTTAACTGGATGCAATTATGGAAACATGATGAAGGGAAATAAATCTTAAATAAGCCATTACTTGGTAGGCAAGAGGTTGTATACACTTTGGAGGAATTGGTCTCTGCTCAAGAGGAGCTGTGGAGAGAAAACTCAAGGTTGGGTGGCAAATAGTCTTACCAAAATTGGTATGCATAAGTAATTTAATTATTTCTTATGAAATTGTTGTGATGATAAAAGTTAGAGTAATGAGGATTTATGTAGAAGAGTTGGAATTCATCTTTCTGTACTAAATTATGATTCAGTTAGAAGAGGTGGAAAATTAGTTGTTCTAAATTATTAATTTCTATAGAAATTTGATTTATATAGTCTGATGTATTTAACAGAACATACTATATTAGATATAGTTAGCTCTGTATAGTTACGTAGGCAATTGAAATTAGTAAACCAACACACAAAATGTCTAAATATATGTAGTAGGATTTAAATCTGTTGTTAGGTTGTAAACATCTAAATTTTATGCACATAAATGATATAAATTCATGTGGAAAGGAGGAAAAATAATGTATTTAACAATTATGTAATAAACCATTGAACATAAATATATGTACATAAAGAGATAATTGTCTATATCCTAGAAAGTATGATTATACAAATTAATTTTAAACACTCTGCTGTGTAGTAACCATAGGGTTACATATATTCATTCATTCTTTTATTGAATAAGAAATTAAATATACAATACATAATAAAGTACTGGAGTATAGTACAAGAACAAAATAGTGCAATGAAGTAGAATAATACATTTCCAATGATTTATAAAAATGAATGATTATTATTATAAACATAACATAACCATTATATTATCGATGAAAAATTTCATTACAATCACAAAATTCTTGACAAAGTCCATGGTCCTATATAAATAATTACAAAAATTATAAATCGAGACATAGCTCTAAATTCATGAGACTGAATTCTATAGATGATATGGACCAACCTGCACATAGAAGAAAGACAATTACACTGTCAAGGAATGACAAAATTGTGTGCTCAAAATTTAGGAATGATAAAAGAAGTGAAGAGAAATACTTGCATAAAAATATCATACACAAAGTTTAGTATATGTGGATAAAATAAACAAAATATTTTCCATCAATTTAATAAGGTAATTGGAATGACATTATTACCTTGTTATCCCATTATAAATACTGGAATCATCCCTGTACACATAGATATAATTGAATGAGTTCATGCATGTAAATGAACAAGAAAATAATGTGGAAGATGTATGAGAATATGAAAGGGAAATCACTTGTAATCGGATAGAGAAGGTATTTACTGGGATTCTGTAAAAATATTGTTGGGAGAAAAAAGTTTTTGTACAATGTAATTATTTTATTCATTTGATGAAATTAATTAAATAATCATTTCTAATTAAGAGAAGAATGAAAACTCTCTTATAAATCAACTTACTGAACAAGTAAACGGAAATATAATTAATTAAAAATAACAATATAATTCTGTAGAATAATAGAAATATATTCTGATTATATATCTCTGGATATATAAACAAAAATAATTGATTCAAACTGTAAAGAGAATTAAAACCCAATTCTAAAATCTGATCTAAACAACTGAATTCATACCTGACCGAATTAGAGTATGAATAAAATGAAAGAGACTGTACTAACAGAAGTGTGAGTCTGTATTGTTAAGAAATATGATAAATTTTATACTAAATTTCAATTCGTTTCATACAGTAGGGTTACAGTGACCAGTATCCATTAAAATATCATTGAGGAAAAACGATGCAAGGCTTCGTTCGAATTCAAAACTAATATAGAACATGATTGTTCTACTATCCAACGAAGGATTGCAGTTAGGAGAAATTTATTCATAGTGGGGGAAAAATAATTATAATTGAATAAATCAACCCCGGTATTATCAATATATGTTCTTTGTCAATTTCTTAGAAAACCGAAATTAGCACACATTTATACGAGGTGAAGGGGATTGCCTATCTAAGAAAAAACCCAACAGAGAAAAAGAATTCATTCATCACAAAATACCTTAAAACGAATCTATGTGGTAGAACATAAATTGATTGGGGAAATTCAATTTCATAAAACCAATGATAAACGATTAAAATCAAAATCCTATCACTGCAAAAATGATGGCATTGAATAATCGAATTGAAACAAATTTTTTTCCCTGAATCAACTGTGTCGAGACACAGATAGAGAGGCATTTCAAAGAACAGAGGTATTAGAATGATAGGTTGTCTCTATTCTAAATGAAAATTAACTTCAAGAATTCCTCATAGAATTATTAGAACGAAATGAAAAATGACTTGAATGTCATATTGACAAAATAAACATGGGTAAAATCTATTCTTCATAAAATGAGGGCTTCAAAATTTTATTACCGAGAATTTTAAAATGAAATTTCCTTAGAAGGATGAGGAAAGAAGTTACCTCTGCAATCAAAAAACAAAAAATGGAATTAGTCAACAGAAGATAATTAAAATCTAGAAATAGAAAATGTAGAACAGTGGTAGGAGGAAAAATAAACACCGAGTAAAATATTACGAGAGGGAGTTAGTTTCGTAAGCTAGGAATGAAGAGCTGTAAAATAGCATAAAGGTTTAGATGGAAGGAAAGATCTGAGACCTTCGGCTACAGAACGAACGAAATGAAACTGGAACCCTAACCTCGCTTCGCAAAACCAAACACATAGGTGGAGGGAAAGTATACAGATAAATCCTTAACGTAAACCTGTCAACAATCCATCCCATAATAGATTGAAAATATCATAGAGGCCATGTGATTGAGTTGATTCACGAAGTGCTGCCATTAATAAGTGAAGTTCTCGAACAAAGAAATGTCATAAATAATATGTCCTGAAGTTATCAATACGATATAATCAAATCCTAATGACGATTGAAGAAATTAAATATGTTTAATTGTGGGTTAATATATTAATATTTAAAGGCTAACATTTTAATATGTGTATCAACGTAATATCCTAGCAAAGGTATCGAAATAAATGTGACAAATCGAAGGTATTAATTAGGATCAATGTCCTAAGTAGATATAGGGTAACAGATGATATATATGATGAGAATTTCCTATATGATAATGATTTGAACTAAGAATTTTGAATTAAGTGGAATGATATTATGTGTATACAGATAACGTCCTTTGAACTTAGGCTAAGTGGGAAAGCAAAGATGGAATTCGAAAAATCCTCTAAAAAGGAGTTAGTAGTATATGGGAAGGTCATATGATATCTATAATCGACCTTATGTATATTTCATTATATTAATTATGTGATATAATTAAAGGTTGAATCCAATACTATAAGTCCATGTATCGATGAGTAGATTTAGTATTAATTCTCATTATTTTCAAAAGGGTTAAACAATGGGTTATAAGAGGAATAAGTAGATATGAGTATATATAAATTTGTTAGAGGGGTTGAGGACAACTAGAATATTAGAATATAGGTAAATATTGTAAGATAAAAATGAAATTTTTTATTTTAACAACAATGCTATAATATGCATAAGATTATGGGGAAATAAATTAATGATAAAATAAAATTACTATTATAACATTATTAAGCACTTGAATAACTGTCGTCAAGGACAGTTGATGCTAAAAGTGAATAGGAAATCGTTTAAAATAGTCACAGGATCATCAATCACAAAATTGTTTTCTGTTAATCAAACAAGAAGTTGTTAAAGAAAATTTAACAACAGAAAGTACAATTAAATGGAAACATCGCAATATGACGAAAGGTAGTAAAGTCAATGACGATAAAGTCTCATTAATGATATAAATAATTTTTTTTTGGGTAAGTGGAGTTGTTACAAATGGTATCAGAGCTGATGTTGAAAACAATGGGCCTATGTGTCCTCACACATAAAAAATAAAAACCCAAATTATGTTGTTGTAAATTAATTACAAATTTGAAAAATATGTTGCACTAATTTATATTTTGTGCACAGTGATTTAGTGCAGAAAGGTATAAATATTATTATGGGTGAAAAAGGAGGGTTGTACGTGGATATGGGTGGTGAGGGAAATCCACCAGATCAAAGTGCTCAGTTGTTGGATATGGTCAGGGATATGCCACAAGAATTTATTTAGCTTAGAACCAACAATGAATGACCGTTGCAAGCCAATGAAGAGAAAGAGAGGTTGATCAAGGAATTAACCTCAAGGTCTAGTCAGGAAATTGAAGACCATGGAAGAAAGAGGAAATAAGCTGAAACCAACTCAGAAGGATCTAAGGATGGCGAAGCATCCACACAAAATTCCAAAAAGAAAAACGAATTGCAAGGAAAATTCTGAAAAATAAAACCTCCCACTTATGATGGTGAAAAGGAGGAGGGTGTAGAAGCCTGGCTTCTAAATATGGTAAAACAATTTCAAGTTTATGAATATGGAAGTAACTTGAAAGCCATATTGGCCATTTACCAAATACAAGGTAAAGCAACCCTGTGGTGGGAAGAAACCAAAATGGTACATGTGCTGGATGAGAAAACTATTACCGGGGAAGACTTTCAAATAAAATTCAAGTCTAGATATCTGAATGAGAGATATTATGATGAGAAAGCCAAAGAATTTCATGAGATGATATTGGGACAACTCACTATTGATGAGTTTGTACCAAATTCACTAACTTCCTTTGCTATGTGCCTTATATCAGAGAGGAAAAGGCCAAAGTACAACGATTTTTAAATTTCCTACCTACTGTCTATAAAGAGAGAATGAAATTGACAATCCCAAGATAATGGATGAAGCTATGCCTAAAGCAAGACTGTGTTATCAATATTTCAAAGGAAGAAATGATCAGAAGAAAAATTGTCAAAAAAAGAAAAAGGGAAAGATGAATCTAATGTAAAAAGAGTAGAAACAACATGAAAAACTTTGGGAAAAACCATCAAAGGAAGAAGTTTAACAAAACTAGAGAAAAACAACCAGCACAATCACAGATTGGGTCTAAGAAAATGGAGGAAAGCATAAAAAAGGAAGGGACTGTAAAAATGAAAGAACCATTAACGTTATGGGGTTGTGGAGAACCTCACCTGTTACATGATTTTCCTCATAGAACAGTTCAAAATATTCAAGTATTACGAGAGGCGACTACTATAAATGACATTGTTAGAAACATTCCAAGGATCAATGCTGCACTTGAGGATCGCCAAGATGAACACCAATCAACTGTGATAGAAATCGAAGGTATGATTTCTGAACAACCTGTTTCTATTTTGATAAATCTAGGAGAAAATTTAAGCTATATAAGTCCTCAGATGATGGAAAATTGAAAATTAAAATCGGAAATTTTTCATACAGCATGGTTAGTTTAGTTAGCTATGGGAACAAAAAGAATAGTTACCCATAAACTTCCAAAAACTGTTGTAAATTTAAATGGGTATGAAATTGAACTGATTTTAAATATTTTTCCTCTAGGTTCATATGATGTGTTAGTGGGAAGGGACTGGTTAGAGAATCATAAAGAAATATTTGATTTCTTGGATAAAACAGTTCGCTGTATAGATGGTGAGGGAAAACCTGTGATAGTGAAAGGAAAACCAAGATCCATATCAATTAGGCAGATTTCTGCAATACAATTAAAAATGACATCAAGAAAAGGTTGTCAAGTGTGTGTTGTACAAGTGGAGGAATTGGGACTTTAAACTGAAAAAGAAGCTATAGAGAATTTACCAGTAATTAGAGACCTTAAAGATGTATTTATAGAAGAAATCCCCCATCTACCCCCTAAAAGTGAATTTTACTTCTCAATTGAATTGGTACCATGAGCTACACCTGTTTCTAGAGCAGCATACAAAATGACTATTCCTGAATTGTTAGAACTAAAACTTCAACTATAAGAGTTATTAGACAGAGGATACATCAGACCAGGTGTGTCTCCTTGGGGATCACTGATACTGTTTGTTAAAAGAAAGATGGCACATTCAGGATGTGCATAGACTACAAACAACTGAATAAATTGGCCATAAAGAACAAATATTCTTTGCCTAGAATAGATGACTTAGTTTATCAAGTGAGAGGAGCCACTATCTTCTGAAAGATTAATCTAATAACAGGATATCATCAACTCAAGATCAAAGACGAGGACATCAATAAGACAACATTTAGGACTAGATATGGACACTCTGAATTTGTAGTTCTACCTTATGGACTAACTAATGCACCTGTTACATTCATGTGTTTAATGAATAGTGTGTTACACAAGTATCTAGACAAATTAATTCTAGTGTTCATTGATGACATTCTGGTATATACCAAAAACCATGAAGAACACAAATAAAATATCATAATTGTCCTACAAAAACTTAGATAACATAAGTTGTATGCCAAATTCAGCAAGTGTGAATTTTACAAAGACAAAATTCAGTATTTGGGTCATGCAATTTCAAAGGATGGATTAGCAGTAGACCCAGAGAAAATACAAGCAATCATGTATTGGCCTATACCTACTAATGTCCCAACCATAAGATCATTCATGGGTATTGTTGGATACTATCAGAGGTTTGTAGAAGGATTTTCAGCCTTAGCCTATCCTATTACTTCTGTACAGAAAAATAGAGTAAATTTTGAGTGGACAACAAAGTGTCAACATAGTTTTGAACAACTAAAACTTAAATTAACAACTGCCCCATATTGAATATTGTTGATCCAAACAAAGAATTTGTAGTATGTACAGATTCATGTGTAGAAGGATTAGGAGGAGTATTGCTACAAAAAAATTCAATTATAGCATATGAGTCAATAAAATTAAAGAAACATGAACAAAATTATATTGTATATGACTTAGAATTAGCTATTGTGATACATGCAATGGGGATGTGAAGACATTATCTGTTAGGAAAGAAGTTCATACTGATGACAAATCATATAATTTTGAAATACTTCTTCACAAAACCTGATTTCAATACTAGAAAATCTAGATGGTTGTCTTTCCTTAGTGAGTTTGATATGGAAATCAAACACACTAAGGGGAAGGAAAATAAGGTTTAAAATGATATGAGTAGGAATGCTAATCAAGTTTTAAATAATGCTGCGAGTAGTGTGAAATTTTAGAAACTACAAGAAAAAATGTAGAACACTGAAATATTGGGATATACTCGAAATCATAAGGGGTTGATTTATTATAAAACAAATTTTGTAGTCCAAATGTGACATCATTAAAATGGGAAATTTTATATGAGTATCATAAAATACCTTATGAAAGCCATCGTGGTTATTAAAAAATTATTTTAGCATTTAGAAAGAACATGTTTTGGCCACGTATGAAGAAAGATGTAGTTGATTATCTAGCTATATGTCTAGAATGTCAGCAGGTAAGGCTGGAACATCAACATCCAACAAGTTTGTTGAACCCTTTACCTATTCCAAAATGGAAATGGGAAGTGGTTTCCATATACATCATCACTGGATTTCCTAGAGCTAAATATCAACATGACTCTATAATGGTGGTTGTATACACATTGACTAAAGCTGCACACTTTTTATAGTGCAGTATACTTTTGGTACAACTCATGTAGCTAATGCATTTATGAAATAAATTGTGAAGCTACATGGTATTCCTAAAATGATTATATCAGACAAAGATGCAAAGTTTAATTTAACCTTTTTGAAGACTCTATTTGGAGGAATGGGTACCAAATTGAACCTTAGTAACACATACCATCCTCAAACAGATGTAAACAATGAAAGAACTAACCAGATTTTAGAAGTTATGTTATGGATGTATGTTATGGACAAACCTACAACATGGGAATATTTTCTGCATCTAGCAGAATTTGCATATAATAATACTTATCAAGCTTCAATAAATATGAGTTCTTTTGAAGAATTTTATGGAAAAAAGTGCCACACTCCGCTCAGTTTGAGTCAGCTAGAAGATAAGTTAATTATTTTACATGATGCATTGCAAGAGATGGAAAGAACTGTGAAGAAAATTCAACAAAATATTAAAACAACTCAAGACAGACAAAAGAGCTATGTAGACAAAAAGAGAATTCATAGAGAATCAAAAGTGGGAGACCATGTTTGTTTGAGGATTAAGCCTAAAAAGAGTACCTTTTATACGGGTATTTATGCTAAATTAGCACCATGCTACTATGGACCATTTGAATTTCTAGAAAGAGTGGTGCCAGTAGCTTATAAATTGGCTCTACCTAGTCACATTAAGGTTCACAATATTTTTCATGTTTCCTTATTGAAAAAGTATGTACATGATCTACTCATGTAATTGATTAGACTGTGATATAGGTCGAAACATAAGGGGAATTTCTTCCAAAGCCCCTTCGTATACTGGCACTGGAAGAAATTGAGCTACGGAATGGGATGGTAGCTAGGGTGAAATTTTAGTGGAGGCACTTTACACCTAAAGAAGCTACTTGGGAGCGAGAAGAGGAAATGAAAGATAAATATCCATCACTGTTTGAAAAGTGAACTAATATTTTGCAACATCGAGGACGTTGTTTTGTTTTAGAGGGAGAATATGTAATATCCCTATTTTTACTTATTTTATTAGAGAGTTGAAAATCCTACAGGTTGAGTGGGCCTACAGGAAAAAAATATTTGTAAACATATTATATTTTTAAATTTTATAAATGTGGAATTGTAATTATTGTGCAAAGAATAGAGTATACTGGAGACCAAGATTCCAAAGACTTTCCTAAATTCTCCAAAAATCGTTGGAGAAAATAAAATAAATTTGAAATATTAGATCAGAGATAGATATCTAAAAGATACCTCTGTAAAGTGGAAAATTACTGAGAAGAGGTGAAATAAAACTAGAAAGAGGAAAAGGCTAGTTTTAAAGTACTTTTGTGGAAAAAACAAAAGTAAGGCATAGGAAAAAAGGAAAACAACATCCTAATTTAACTGGACGCAGTTATGGAAACATGCTAAAAGGAAGGCAAGCTTAAATAAGCCATTCCTTGGTAGACAAGAGGTTTTCTACACTTTGGAGGAATTGGTCTCTGCTCAGGGGGAGCTGAGGAGAGAAAACTCAAGGTTGGGTGGCAAATAGTCTTATCAAAATTGGTATGCACAAGTAATTTAATTCTTTCTTATGAAATTTTTGTGATGATGAAAGTTAGAGTAATCATGATTTATGTAGAAGCGTTGGAATTTATCTTTTTGTATTAAATTATGATTCAATTAGAAGAGGTGGAAAGATAATAGTTATGAATTATTAATTTCTATAGAAATTCGATTTATATAGTCTCATGTATTTAACTGAACATACTATATTGTATATATATTTAGCTCTATATAGTTACATGGAAAATTGAAATTAGTAAACCAACACACACAATGTCTAAATCCAAGTAGTAGGGTTTAAATTACCCGTTAGGTTGTAAAAATATAAATTTCATGCACATAAATTATATAAATACATGCGGAAAGGAGGAAAAATAACGTTTTTAAAAATTGTATAATAAACCATTGAACATAAATATATGTACATAAAGGGATAATTGTCCATCTCCTAGAAAGTATGATTATACAAATTAATTTTAAACACTCTGTTGTGTAGTAACCAGAGGGTGACATACAATCATTCATTATTTTATTGACTAAGAAATTAAATATGCAATACATAATAAAGTACTAGAGGATAGTACAAGAACAAAATAGTGCAATGAAGTAGACTATTACATTTACAAGGATTTATAAAAATGAATGATTATTATTATAAATGTAACATAAACATTATATTATCCATGATAGAAATTTCATTACAATCTATCACAAAATTATCGACAAATTCCATGGTCCTATATAAATAATTAAAAAAATTATAAATCGAGACATACCTTTGAATTCAGGAGAGTGAATTCTATAGATGATATGTGTTAAGCAGGTAAATCCTCTTTGCAGATAGAGACGATCCCTCTAGCCCTAGAGTGAGTCTAGAAACAAAGGGACATGCTAAAGTGTTTCTTCCTAATTATTGAATGAACAAGGGACACGGTAGATCGACCTACTTGGAATCCAACTCTATCCTTGTTGCTATAGAAGTGGTGGCCTCTCGCTCCTGCCTCGGCAAGTCACAATCCTTTCACCATTACGCTTGGATACCTGCACATAGAACAAGAAACAAGAACAATATACAAGATAACAACATTTCATTCATAACTATTAGCCAGTCAAAGAGGGCTAAATATATTTCGTCAAACAAACGTCGTAACACAAAAGTGGAACCAAACATTAGTCATGTATATAAATGAATAGAAGGAGGAGTTACAACCAATGCTTTGACGTCGCAATCTCCTCTAGCGGGGTTCAGCTGAAGCGCATCTCAGATGATCGTCAGCGAATTTGGATGGGATGAAGGCATGGACTCAAGCTCTCTCACAAGTCATGGACTCAAGCTTCCTCAATGTAATTCCTTTTTATTCTATCTTCTCTAGTAATTCAACTATAACATGTCTAATTCTCCGAGTTCATTTAACTTGTTCTAAGAGAGATAGCTTCTTTTATAGAGGAAAAGGAGGAGGTTAGGATCCCTACAAAGGTGAGAGGGAGGCCTATCCTTTAGGGAGTTCCCATAAGAGGTGGAAACCATAAACCTAAAGGAGGTAGTCCATGGTTTATTAGTTCAACCACTCCCAATGACTCATCCTCGAGGTGGTTGGAGTGGAATATATGCCTCTATTTAAAAAAAAAATTCCATAAACAGCTTGACATGGGTGGAAAACTGGGACAGAGCGCTAGCTGGCGTGGGGCATAGTGTTAATATTCCTCTTCGGTGTGAGGGCATAACTGATTACTTGTGCCAAGGCAAAAACAAGGGGTTTTGAGTCTCTGCTCAGGGAATTATCAACAGAAGAAATATTACTCTCATGTAAAGCGACATAATGATGGTCTTTTCAAGGCATGACACTGCTTATTGATCATGGAAATGACCCTCTAATGGGCGATATGGGGATTGCAGGGACAGTGACAAAATGTTGTGTAGTAGATGCCCCCTAAAGCATGAGGTCCGAGGGAGAGGGAGGGGCGAAATGCTTTATGAGAACGTGTTCGAACCAAACACCAATGTTGGAAAACCTACAATTATGAATACAATAGATATCTCTGATACATGAACATGTGGTATGGGCGCAACCATCCATAATAGAGTATATATAAAAACTGAGATCCGAGGTATGGACGTAGCCATCCATCAGTAAGGATCAAAAAATAGACTCTGGTATGGTCGTAGCAATCTAATCAAAAGAGTCATGTAATAAGTCATGATAATCAACCAAAATCTATAGCCTGGATTATATAAAAAAAAATCCAGGGTCTTGCGCTCCATCTCAACCTGAACAAGTACAAATTCAAGCATGCGAATATATGAGCTAAAGTCGAACATGCAAGAAATCACCTGATTACCAGCCAATGATGAAATCTATTAACAGGCACGAGAGAAACCACCCATAATGACAATGGATCTTAAGGTACAACTGGTACAATCCACGAAATGTGAACAGTGATCTAGCTTTGAACATCTGCAGAATCACCCGATCGAAGGCCAATGATGTGGACCTTGCATCCAATGCGAAAAACCTTCCATTAAGGCATGAAGGCTCCAAGGTACCATAATAGAGTCTCTAGATCAAATTCCTAGATAATGAGTTGAAGTCAATAGGAAGTGACCTTATCGAAGGTGGGCCATAATTTTTCCCACATCATCGATATGAGATAGAGGAATATGATGATGAACAAGACCAACAGATAATTAAAGGGAGGTTGAAAAATGCAGAGGAGAACTTCTCTTGAACATATCAGCAGCATGACACTGGATTTGGCAGTATTTGACATCAAAGGATCTAAGGTCATGATGATGTGGCAAAGAGTAGATGAGAGGTAAAAATAGATTACCCAAACCCATGGAGGCAAAGATGACGAAATGAGATGTCCCCAACCCGACACGAATGCAGACAAGTGCCATGTTCAAGAGCGACATATTGCCAACATAACTAAAACTTGGTTCCATTTTCCCCCACCATTTTTGGCGAGTACCCCAATTATTTTTAAAACAAGCTTGGAGAGGATAGCATATTCTTGTGCTGTAAGTTTGTCCTTCGAACAAATCCAACCGAGTACATTTTACGAGCCCTAGGAAGGAGGAACTCGAGTAACATCATGGCGAAGAAATCCAATGTCATCAGGGTTTAACGAGTCTGACAAAGGGAGAACCTGGCATATTTTCATGTTTAGAGAGTCTAAAAAGAATAAAGAAAAGAAAAATCCATCATCACCCTTTTCTTAAATAGTCTCTCAGATCCGAAAAGGTAGAAAACAATATCTGAAAAAACCTCTTAGTCGTGATAGGCTAAGGTATTCTTTTTTAGTAAATAATCTATCCCAGCCCGAAAAAGGGGTAAACGTATACTGGGTAGATATTTCTTCGCAGCCATTTAACGAGTTCGAAATGACAAGAGTCTCGAAGATATTTTAAATTTTAGAGAATTAGAAAAGAGCTGAAAGATGACTCTAGCAGTGAATTTTTTCGTGTTTTTACCAAGTCTGAAAAAGTATAAAATTAACTTGTTACTCCATCACTATGTCTTGAAAACCTGTTGCTGCACAAGACATACATGTAAAACCCATTTTTCAAAAATAATATAATAAAATAATCAAAAACATGTCTTAAAACCTAATTAGGGTTGTAAAAAGTTATAAAATGCCAAAAATGGTAAAAATACTTACTTTTTAGTTTTTACCTCTTGTGGAGAAAATAGTTACCCATTTTACTGTGTGGTTTTGTGGCAATGATAGTAGACAATCCAGCAGACCAATCCAAAATCCGTCAGTTCCACATAAGAGCCGAGATCTCTCCCTTCATTTTGAGTCATTTCGTACTACCTGCAATTTCTGATTTTGAATTCTGGGGGAGGAAATATGAAAATTAGGGCACGATAGTTGGCGCGGGTTTCGGGCATGGAGTCGCACCAACTGTCAAATTTTTTACACTAGTGCATGCCCATTGGCGCGATTGTTTGGGAAATAGTCGCACCAATAGAGAAAACCATTTTTTGTGAAAAATGAAAGTCACAAACCCCAATAATTCATAAATTCAAGCTTTAAAAATGGATAATACTATCATATGAATGTGTGTTACAGGTATAAAGTGGAAAAATGGTGATCGAATGGAAAGAACGGGTGTTGGAAATGTTGTCATTGATGGCAAAGGAAGTAGCAAAGAAGGAGCATCTGAACAGCAACAAGGAAAACAGAGAGATAACAGAGGCAGCAAAGAGCCCAGCAGAAAGAGCGAAGAAGAAGAGAAAAAGCAAGGTAGATAAGGAACTAAGGTAGCAGACAACGCAAAGACAGTGAATAGAAGTAGAATGCATAATTGAAGCATAATTTTCCAAGACAGAGTAGGAGAAACATGCCATCGAATAGAAAAGAATAAGTGAATGGAAATCTGTGATAAGTAAGAAATCCATTGAAGGAATTAATGGTTGATGTAGCGAAGATTATAATTGCGATGGACCATAGTACAGTGATCAGCTTGCGGAATCAAGAACTTGAATGTGCAGTTAGAAGCGGAACTGTGACAGGATAGAACTCTAAACTTAGCAATGTAACTGTAATAAAAGGAAAAACCTTAAAGCGCAACTTAATTATAATAATATATTGAAAGGGCGACAGAACCCTGCGTGGAAGAGCGGAACCATGACCAAGTGAACAGTGAAGGCGGTTTACGGTTTTCATCGCACCACCTATGCGGAGTGAGCAGTATTTGAGGAGTTGGGAGCGATTCCATAAATCACTCGACACGTGGCAAGGAGACCCACCGAAAACCGCTTGTCACTATGCGCCATCGCGCGTTATAGTTCGACCCAGGATGCCCAGCGATATCGTTGAGTGCCATTGATTTGGGAAGGGGTCATCGGATGGTCATCATTTGTTGAAGGTGCGCGAAGATTAACACAGGTACGGAGGACCATCGCACGTTAACGTTCGACATCGGAGGTCGAGCGATATGCATATACGCCGTTGATCTAGAAGCTTGCTAATCTAACGGTGATCGGACGCTGGACTTGCGCGAAATTTACTTATGGTACCATGCACGTATTTGATTGGCTATTGACTATATTTGTGGGCCCGGGGTCAAAGGTTTATCATATTGTTTGAAAGCGTTAAAATGTGAAAGGTTAACCTTAATCCTAAAGTTAAGTTCAAAAGTATTAAATTAATTATTTAATTACCAGGATCAATAGAATAGTGTGAGTTATGGAGACCCCGTTGGATTATCTATTTTGACCCCGTCCACGAATACCATTAGCAATTGAATGGTTTTGACCCAAGGTTTTAATAAAGGCAAAAACTATATTAGGTGATGAGAATAATGAAGAACGATGTGCATGCGAAAGGGTTGATAATAAACAAATCTCTTTTAGAGATATCTGTATGAATAAGCTCTGATATATCTGAATCTATGGTGCACCTGTGAATATGATGATTGATCAAGATCTCTAAATCAGATGATGATTAATTCCTGGTTTAATCGACTGACGAAATCATGAAGAACGTATGCACGAGTAAGGGTTGTGAATGAATACTTCACTCTGAAGTATATCTGTATGGAATGGGTAACAGATTGTTGAGAGATCTGAATTAAGGATGCACCTCTAAAGAAAATAAATATATCTGGTGGCCTGCAAGGTATGTTGTGTGGAAGTGGATGAAACATGGACTGCAGTAGTACTGAGGGTCGAAGTCTTTAGTGAGGGGGTTGAAGCTCCCTTCCAGTGGTAACTGGTAAACGAGAGCAGGGGGTTGTAGCTCCCTTCCAGGAGAGCCTGGTAAACGAGAGAAGGTTGTAGCCTTCTACAGGTGGGTACCTGCATGCTGATATAAGTCTGCGCCAACAAAAAATTGTAAGAAGTTTTCTTTATAATAAACATTGAAGACTGAGATAACAACAACGGTGGTTTTCTCCCGAATTGGGTTTCCACCTTAAATCCTGGTGTTCATATGTGTTTCTTATGTTTGATGGTTTGTTCTTTTATTTCTGTTCATACTGCTTATCTGATGAATAAATTATGTAATGATCTAAGTAAAGACATAATAAAATCTCTGGACATACAAGTTGGATGCAGTAATGTAACATATGGTTTTAAGAGAAAGGAAAAAAAAAAATTTCAGTCAGCTCTAAATACTGATTCACCCCCCCCTCAGTATTTTTCCCAACAATTGGTATCGGAGCAGGTCCTTCTGAAAAAGTTTAGCCGCTAGAAGGAAGATCAAGAAATATGAGGAATCAAGATGGAACAGCATCTATCAGGCCTCCGCTCTTTAACGGAAACAATTTAATCTTATGGAAAACAAGGAGGAGATCCTATCTTCAGTCTCTGGGAGCAGATGTATGGGCAATTGTTGAACAAGGATATCAATATCCAGCTGCAGTACCAACATATTTGACAGAAAGAAAGAATTATGAAACAAATGCAAAGGTGGTCAATGCTCTATTAGGAAGTCTAACTGAATCAGAATTTGTCAAAGTCATGCAGCTGAATACAGCAAAGGCCATATGGGACAAAATCATTCTGATCTATGAAGGTGATGCAAAGGTAAAAAGTGCTAAACTCCAAACCCTCAGAATTCAATATGAGAATCTAAAAATGGATAATGAGGAGAGCATTGCCAATTTCTTTTTACGTCTTGATGATATTGTAAATCGTGTGAGAAATATGGGAGAAACAATAACCGAATCTACTTTGGTTGAGAAATTTTTAAGATCACTAACGACAAAATTTTAGTCAAAAGTTTCTGCTCTTGAAGAAAAGCAGGATCTTCAAAATCTTACTGTGGTGAAACTTCATGGCATACTAACTGCATATGAAATGAGAAGAGGAGGACCATCTGAAGTCAAAGAAGCAGTCTTTAGAACTTCTACAAAAGGGAAGGAAGTACAAAAACCAGAAGGATTAGGATATATCTCAGAAGAAGATGAGATAAACTTTGTAAAGAGACTTCAACTTGGCACAGGACGGTTCAGAGGTAAGCTTCCTTTCAAATGTTTTGATTGTGGAAGAGTTGGTCATTATGCTACTAAGTGTCCTTATAAAGAAACACATAAAAAGGGGAAGGAAGTAGCAAGAAGGAATAAGAATCGTTTTAGCATTAGAAAGAGTTACTATACTCATGAAGACAGTGATGGGTTATTTGATAGTGAGGAAGAATGTGAACAAGATCTTAGACTTCTCATGTCATTTGAAAAAGAATCTAGAGAAGAAAAGGATACTTTTGTGGATGCTCTAGAAGACAATGATTTTCTTGATGAAAATAATAAACTCAAAATTTGCTTAGAAGAGAGTAAAATAACCATAGAAACTCTGAAAAATCAGCTTGAAGAAAAAGAGAAACACAATGAGAAATTAGAGTGTGAAGTAGTAAGTATAAGAAAATAACTTGAGAAAGTAAAGACTCTGAATCTTAGATTTGCTAAAGGATCCGAAACCTTAGATGAGATTATCAAGGTACAACGTTATCCTCTTATAAAGAAAGGTCTTGGATATATCGGAGAATCTTCTCAGGCTTCAGCACCAAATTATCTAAAAGCAGTTACAGCTGGTTTACAACATGCTGCCACTCAGCAAGGGAATAAAGAATATTTACAGGTAAAGCATGATCATCTCAATTCAAAGAACACTAATAGGAATGTTTTTCAAAGAAACACCAATCAACAGGTAAATTCAAGTAGAAGATTTTATGATCGCATAAATTTCTTCTTCAATGGACAATGTTTCTCATGTCACAATTTTGGTTATAAAGCTGTTCAATGTGTTGCATATAAAACCATCATGACAAGAGAAGCAAGAAAGAAAAGGTTTGATATTTAAACAAAGAAGAATACTTATAACAAATTTTATCCTCTTCTAAATGAAGTTGAATGTGCTTATTGCAATAACTTTGGCCATGAAGAATCTGAATGCAGGAGCAAAGTTCAACCAAAAGAACAAGTTCCTTCAAGCTCCAAAGTATGGAAGAAGAAGGAATTACAGGTTGAAAATTTTGGCATAGCGTTATTTGCAGAATATGAAGAAAAATAATGGTACATTGATAGTGGATGCTCAAGACACATGACAGGTGACAAAAACAAACTTCTTGCATATAGTGCTCTAGAAAGGAAAAGAATGTTACATTTGGAAATGATACTCCTACGGTCATTAAGGGAAAAGGGTCTATGTTTCTAAAAGAAAAGGTGAAAGCTAATGAAGTCATGTATGTGGATGGATTTAAGCATAACTTGTTAAGTGTAAGTCAAATGTGTGATCAAGGAAATGAAGTTGTCTTTAGTTCAAAAGAATGTGTGGTACGTGATCTTGATACAGGTAAAACAATTATAAAAGGAAAAATAACTCCAAGCAACCTGTATGTATTAAATAACTGCAAAGAACAATGTTACTTGAGTAAATCTTCAGAAAACTGGCTATGGCATAGAAGGTTGGGGCATCTGAGCTTCTCTCAAATCAAAAAATCAAGCAGACTTAAAGTTGTTCGTGATCTTCCCAATATTACTCTACCAGAAAATATCATGTGCAAATCTTGCCAATTCGGTAAGCAAACCAGAGTACAATTTAATGCCAAGGAAGGATCATCAAGTAAGCCTCTTGAACTCATTCATACTGACATATGTGGACCTATGAGGAAAAAGTCACCACGTGCTGAAGAATACTATATCTTATTCATTGATGATTTCTCTAGAATGTGTTGGATTGGGCTGCTTAAACACAAAGATGAAGCATTTGAGAAATTTCAGATATTCAAAGCACTAGTTGAGAATGAATTAGATCTAAAAATTAAGTGCCTCAAATCTGATCAAGGAGGAGAATATACATCAGATGAATTCCTTGAATTTTGTGAACAACATGGCATAAAAAGACAGTTCTCTGTAGCTGGCACTCCACAACAAAATGGTGTTGCAGAAAGAATGAATAGAACAGTTCAACAAATGGCTAGAGCTATGCTTGATGATTCTGGAACACCTGACACATTTTGGGGAGAAGCATCACATGCAGCAGTAAATATTCTTAACAAGGCACATGTTCGTGTAAATAGTGATAAAAATCCATATGAACTCTGGTATGGTAATCCTCCTACTATAAAGCATTTTAGAATTTTTGGAAGCAAATGCTTTATAAAAAATAATGATGAAAAACTTGGCAAGTTTGAACCCAGAGCAGATGAAGGAGTATTTCTTGGTTACTCCTCTAGGAGTAAAGCATATAAATGTTACAATAAAAGACTTCGAAAGATTTTTGAATGCATTGATGTTGTTATTGATGAGTCTCCTACAGCTCCAAAAGAAGAAAATAAAACAACAAATGAAGATGATGATGATGATGACATATATCCTTCTACATCAAATAGTAATGATACAAATAGTGAACCCAGTGAAGAACCCAAAGATTATTTGTCTGAAAAGGCTCCATCCAGATATGTTCAAAAGAATCATCCATAATCTCAAATTTTGGGAGAAAAGGGATTAGGTGTACAAACAAGAAGGACTCTTGTGGGATCTTCCAGCAATCTGGCATTTCTGTCCACTATTGAACCTCATAATGTCAGTCAAGCTAGCAAAGATGAATGTTGGATTCAAGCCATGAATGAAGAGCTTGATCAAATTGAAAAGAATCACACTTGGGAACTAGTACCAAGACCTCATGACAAAAATTTCATTGGAACTAAATGGATATTCAAAAACAAGTTAAATGAGAATGGGGATGTTATAAGAAATAAAGCTAGACTTGTTTGCATGGAGTATGCTCAACAAGAAGGTATAGAATTTGAAGAAACTTTTTCTCCTGTAGCCAGAATTGAAGCCATAAGAATGTTTCTTGCTTTTTCAAGCTTCCAACAAATCAAAGTTTATCAAATGGATGTTAAATCTTCCTTTCTCAATGGTGATCTAGAAGAAGAAGTTTATATAGAACAACTAGAAGGATTCATTTTGGGAAATGATGAAAAAATTGTTTGTAGACTTAAAAAGGCTCTATATGGTCTCAAACAAGCTCCAAGGGCATGGTACTATCGTCTTGAAAAATATCTTCATCAACAAGGATTTTCAAAAGGGTCTGCTGATAGCAACTTATACACAAAAACTGAAAATGAAAAACTATTTATTGTGGTTGTATATGTTGATGATATCATTTTTGGAAGTAATGAAGAGTCTATGAGTCAGAATTTTGCCTTTGATATGCAGCAAAAATTTGAAATGTCTTTACTTGGGGAACTAACATTCTTTCTTGGCTTGCAAGTGCAACAAGCAAAAAATGGCATATTCTTATCACAAGCAAAATACCTCAAGAAAATCCTGAAGAAGTATGGCATGGAAGATTAAAAACCTGTAAGTACACCAATGATAAATGGATGTAATCTCAGTTCTAATGATGATTCCCCCACAGTGAATCAACCAAAATATAGATCTATGATAGGAAGTCTACTTTATCTCACTGGGACAAGACCAGAATGCAAAATTGAAGCAGAATTGTCCAAGAAAGAGTAGGAGAAATAGGCCATCGAATAGAAAAGAATAAGTGAATGGAAATATGTGATAAGTAAGAAATCTATTGAAGGAATTAATGGTTGATGTAGCGAAGATTATAATTGCGATGGACCATAGTACAGTGATCAGCTTGCGGAATCAAGAAATTTAATGTGTAGTTAGAAGCGGAACTGTGACAGGATAGAACTCTAAACTTAGAAATGGAACTGTAATAAAAGGAAAAACCTTAAAGCACAACTTAATTATAATAATACATTGAAAGGGCGATGAAACCCTGCGTGGAAGAGCAGAACCATGACCAAGTGAACAGTGAAGGCGGTTTACGGTTTTCATCGCACCACCTATGCGGAGTGAGCGGTATTTGAGGAGTTGGGAGCGATTCCATAAATCACTCGACACGTGGAAAGGAGACCCACTGAAAACCGCTTGTCACTATGCACCATCGCGCATTATAATTCGACCCAGGATGCCCAGCGATATCGTTGAGCGCCGTTGATCTAGGAAGGGGTCATCGGACGGTCATCATTTGTTGAAGGTGCGTGAAGATTAACACAGGTACGACGGACCATCGCACGTTAACGTTCGACATCATAGGTCGAGCGATATGCATATACGCCGTTGATCTGGAAGCTTGCTAATCTAACGGTGATCGGACGCTGGACTTGCACGAAATTTAATTATGGTATCGTGCGCGTATTTGATTGGCTATTGACTATATTTGTGGGCCTGGGGTCAAAGGTTTATCATATTGTTTGAAAGCGTTAAAATGCGAAAGGTTAACCTTAATCCTAAAGTTAAGTTCAAAAGTATTAAATTAATTATTTAATTACCAAGATCAATAGAATAGTGTGAGTTATGGAGACCCCGTTGGATTATCTATTTTGACCCCATCCACGAATACCATTAGCAATTGAATGGTTTTGACCCAAGGTTTTAATAAAGGCAAAAACTATATTAGGTGATGAGAATCATGAAGAACGGTGTGCATGCGAAAGGGTTGATAATAAACGAATCTCTTTTAGAGATATATGTATGAATAAACTCTGATATATCTAAATCTATGGTGCACCTGTGAATATGATGATTGATCAAGATCTCTAAATCAGATGATGATTAATTCCTGGTTTAATCGACTGGAAAAATCATGAAGAACGTATGCACGAGTAAGGGTTGTGAATGAATACTTCACTCTGAAGTATATCTGTATGGAATGGGTAACAGATTGTTGAGAGATCTGAATTAAGGATGCACCTCTGAAGAAAATAAATATATCTGGTGGCCTGCAAGGTATGTTGTGTGGAAGTGGATGAAACATGGACTGCATTAGTACTGAGGGTCGAAGTCTTCAGTGAGGGGGTTGAAGCTCTCTTCCAGTGGTAACTGGTAAACAAGAGCAGGGGGTTGTAGCTCCCTTCCAGGAGAGCCTGGTAAACGAGAGAAGGTTGTAGCCTTCTGCAGGTGGGTACCTGCATGCTGGTATAAGTCTGCGCCAACATAAAATTGTAAGAAGTTTTCTTTATAATAAACATTGAAGACTGAGATAACAACATCGGTGGTTTTCTCCCGAATTGGGTTTCCACCTTAAATCCTGGTGTTCATATGTGTTGCTTATGTTTGATGGTTTGTTCTTTTATTTCTGTTCATACTGCTTATCTGATGAATAAATGATGTAATCATCTAAGTAAAGACATAATAAAATCTCTGGACATACAATTTGGATGCAGTAATGTAACATATGGTTTTAAGAGAAAGGAAAACAAAAAATTTTCAGTCAGCTCTAAATACTGATTCACCCCCCCCTCTTAGTATTTTTCCCAACAATGGGTACACAATGAAGAGGACGAGCTTGCCATGGAAAATGAGAGATGCATGGAAGCTCTCCGATATTTTGGATTGAAGAAGTTCTTCTTGACACCGTGTCTCCATGTTCAACCAGAGCTACTACAATATTTGATCAATATATGGGATGAGGACCAAGAAAATTTCATCCTTCGAGATTAGGAACTTGAGATTGATGTTTCTGACATCTACTTTATCACAGGATTGTCGTGGAGGGGAGAAACACCGATCCTAACTGGTACCCGACCTTGCATGGAGAGTGTGTCCATGGTGATGGAAAAATTATGTTGAGGGGCATGGAAGGGAACATGAAGTGGGAAAGTTGATATCCAAACTATCCTAGAATTAGCACTAAAAGTAGTGCTATATACCATTGCACGAGCTGCGGGATTGTAAGCACCGCACGAAGAAAAAAAAACACAGTTGCTTCTTGCTATAGACTGTTTGACATCGATCATCTACAACTGGGCAGAGGCTGTGACAATAAACATGAAACGCGAGCTAACAAAATGCAAGAAGGGCCAATTGAAGAAATTTGGTTATGGGTCTATCCTGGTATCGTTCTTCCTGGAACGATTACCAATTTTTTAGCGTCAGGAGGTCATAGTACCAACACCTCCAGTGAGAGAACCACAAATGGTCTGATGGGCGGATTTGATGCCAAGTGCAGGGGGCAGCCAACAGATGTCCTGAAGACCAGAGTTCTTTGATTGGCTCCGTCGACTGTTGATCATCGTGGATGACTGGCCCTACTCTGGTACAGATTTTACTGGTGATTTGAATCTCCCACTCCTGGAGGGAGAGGATTGGGATGAATATTTGGGTAAGACTCATTTTTAATTTTCATGAGTGTTATGAATTTTTTTTTAACTATGTATGTTTTGACATTAAATCCATGTATTTGTAGATGTCGGCCCAAAGAGACTCGCAGGCATGTCTTCGATAGTGAGGCAAATTCCTCGTGATTTTGATCCTCATGGTGAGGGAAGCGAGGAAGAGGAGCTCGTGCACAACATAGAGGGGATTACACGTGGAGTCTCGGATTATGCACGATTTGACAATGTTCCTTGCGCCTACCAGTACATACCGTCAGGGTGCCAAGCCGTATTCACCGCTTGATGAGGTGGCTTGTATGGGAAGTGACATGCTATCATGAGAATGATGCCGATTAGACACCTAGGCTTTATATCTGCATTTTTTGAGAGACATGATGTCTCAGGATGTAATAGAAACACACATATTTTTTGAATGTATGATGCACATTGATGCAAACACGCTATATATATATATATATATATATATATATATATATATACATATGTTTTCCTATATGGATCCTTTTCACATGATGATGCTTTTACAAATCACACAAATGTCTATCTAATACAATGTTAGCCACTATATTAGTTAATGCATTCATTCATCTAGGAATATGTTGATATGTGATAAAATAAAAATGTATTTTCAACAAACGAATACGTAAATACAATCTCAAAATGTGTGGGTTTCTCATTGAATAATGACCATTGAGTTGCAGAAAAACAAGATGTGAATCTATATTTACAAGCAATGCACATATGCCGAGATTGATTTCCTAAGTTAATAGTTCAAGGACAACACTATATTCAGCGAAATTTTTTGTAGTTCATCCTAGAAAAATACCTTGCAGTTCTATCAACTCACCAGAAAGATCATAGATTACCCAGGCTACTAAAGACAAATTCTTGGTACTGCAGGAAGCACCATTCGCGAAACTGACATAAGGGATAATAGACATCTACACAAATAGGAAATACCCAAATAAGTGTGAAAATTCTCACAAAGCACACCAATCAAAATATGTACAAAAGTGAAAAAAACACCTATGTACACAAATCATGCATGAATGACTCACGCATAATACTTTTTGAGATACAACCCATTTCTAGGTTGTTCTAAAGGATGACCTTCGTAATCAATGAGCTCATAGGCCCCATTCTGCAATACACGTTTAAAAATGTAAGGCCCATGCCACATAGGTTGAAATTTACCTGCCCCCAGCTTATCATGAGCTTGGTCATACAGGAGGACAAGATCTCCTTCAACGAAAGAAAAAGGGAAAAATAATTGGTCAAAATGAGCTTTGACTCACTTTTTTTGTGCTTCAATAATAAGAGCAGCAAAGTAATGGGTTTCATCTAACATTTCGAGATAAAGGAGACACTCTTATTTTGGTGAAGTTTTCAACAGTAATTCAACAACCAACTTGAGCGAAGGTATTTCAAATTCAATCAGAAGAGTAGCTTCCAGACCATAAATTAACTGAAAAGGGGTGAATCTGGTGGCACTCTTAACTGAGGTTCGGTATGCCCAAAGAGCTGAAAATAACATGAGATGCCAATTGGATTTATGGATCCCAATCATACGCTGAAGCATGGTAACAAGAAATTTGTTCATGGCTTCAACCTGACCATTGGCCCGAGGATAGTATGGCGTTGAGCTGTCATGACGCAGACCCAACTTGGAAGTCAACTTAGCCACCATGTAATGCCACAAAATGGGAACCATGATCGGTAATGATGGCTTGAGGGACACCAAACCTAGTAATGATGTGATTGAATATGAATTGAGCAGCTGTCTTACCATCAGCAACAAGTGTAGGCATTACTTCGGCCCATTTGGTGAAGTAGTCCACGGCTACGATAATATAAGCATGCTCCCTGGCTGAGTCAGGGTTACATCTCATAAAATCGATGCCCCACTTCGCAAAGGGACCAATAGTAATGATAGGATGAAGTTGTATAGGTAGCGAACGCATATTGTGTTTCATAAACCTGGCAATCATGACATTTACGAACTGCGAAAATGCAGTCTTTGAAGATAGAAGGCCAAAAATAACTAGCACAAAGATGTTTTTGTGCAGTGGCATAACCAAAAATGTGACCACCACAGGCGCCACTATGACAATCATTGAGGACTTTCTCATCTTCCTCAAGGGTCAAACATCAACAGAGAATCAAATCCACTCCGACATGATTAGAGGGTATCTCCGATGATACGATAAGGTTGCGAATGATGACAGATGCGTCGGCGGGCATCGTTCGTCAACTCAGATATGAAAATAGAAGTTTGGAGATAAACGATGATATCGTCGTACCATGGATCGAGGGTGCTAATCAAGAAAAGTGTATCGTCTGGAATGTAATCCTTAGAACGAGACAGAGGAGAGTCTGAAGGGAGGGAACAAATCAAATCAACAAAGACTAGCGACTTCTTCGACTTGGCAGTAGTAAATTCCAAATCAAACTCTTGGAGGATGGCAATCCACTTTGAGTATTTCCCCCCTAGAAATTGTTGAGACAATATATAGGTCATGGGGTTGCAATCAGAAATCATAGTCACTGTATGCAAAAGAATATAATGACGAAAACACTGAACGGCTTGAACGGTAGCTAACGCTAACTTCTCGATGTGTGCATAGTGCGTATCAGGGTCGAGAAGGTTACAAGACAAGTAATAAATAACATGCTCATTACCACCATCATCGTCTTGTACCAGAACCATGGCAATTGTATTGAAAGTGACAGCTAAATAAAGGGAAAAATCACGATGATAGTTAGGAGGATGCAACATAGAAGCGTTGACAAGTAATTTCTTCAAGGCCTCAAAAGATTTTTGAGCAATCTCATCCCAACATAATGAGATGCCTTTCTTTAATAATCGCATGTATCCTCTAGCCACCTCTACATAGTTAGGTATAAAAAAACGTAGAAAATTAGCCTTTCCTTGCAAACTCTGCAACTAATGTAATGAGGAGGGAGATGGGAGATTGATAATAGCCTCAACCTTAAGAGGATCGAGGTGAATTTTGTCTTTGGATACGATAAACCCTAGGAGTCTATCGGAATCAACGTAGAAGATGCACTTCTACGGATTAAGAAAAATATTATAAATTCAACAACGAAGAAAAATATGACGAAGATGGTCAGGATGGTCCATGTGCTTAGCTGAATAAGTAGGAACATCATCCAGATAAGATTGAACAATGTGTTGAATATCGTGAAAATTATATGACATCGATCGCTGAAACATAGCCCCAACATTATTCAAGCCAAAAAGGAGCCTTTTATATGTGAAAGTACCCCAAGGATAGATAAAGGCAGTCTTATGTTGACCAGTCAGGAGAATGTTAATTTTATTATAACCAAAAAAACTGTGCATTAGGGAAAATATCTCACTCCCGGCACAATCATCAATGATTTTATCGATAAAGGGAGTAGGATAATTATCCTTGGGACAAGCTCGATTAATATCACGATAATAAAAAAAGACACGAATAGTTCTCTATTTCTTATCTACAAGAACAATATTAGAGACCTATTCTGTCAAAGGAATCAGATAAATAAAACCAACTTGAAGAAGTTTTTCAACTTCAGCTTTAATGGCAGCAGCTTTTCTAGGGTGCACCGGACGAAGACGCTGGCGAATAAGTTTCGAACCAGGATAAGTAGGAATTTCATGCACCACTATACTAGGATTAGTGCCATGCATTTCTTCATAGGACCATGCAAAGACATCATGGAACTCGTGAAAAAGTCTAGTATAAACTTGGACTTCATCAGAAGAACAAGTAACCCCAATATGGATGTTCTCGACGGTTCCCAGTTTAACGGAAATGTCAATAGGCATCATATGTGTAATGTTACTCAAGTTACCTTCTGTAAAGACATCATGTGTCAAAAAAGGAAATTTAAGTGGAGGAGAAGGAACCTGAGATGCAAAATGCTCGAGACAAGTAGACATGGCCCCGAGGCCAAGCATAAATGAGGAACGATGAAGACCATCATTCCATGGCAGAACCGTAAGAGACATGGTTTCCTTGATGGCCTCATCGAAAGGAGACACTTCTTTCAATGGATCAGGTGAATCTGAATCACCAAACCAGGGGGATTGAGAATAAATATCAAGAGACATGCTCAAATGAGCACAATCAGAGGATGGAGGTTCATAAGAAACAATGATTTCACAATAATCAATCTCAATCGGACTTAAAAGCATTGAATCTTTGAAGGAATTAATCTGTTCAGGTGAAGAAATAAGCCATGGGTCATCAGATCGAGAAATCATATGAATCTAAACAATATTCAGAGGAGGAAGAGGAAAAATACCCATGAAGGCAAGATCTTTAAAAAGGCCTGGCCCTACGCTCTCGTACGAAGTAGGAATTTGATCCACATATGGAACCTTGTTCTCGGAAGAAGAGGTGAAGAAAGACAATTGATCAACAGTAACAATCTTTCCTTCATGTGGAAATTTCAAAACACGAAAGAGAGTGGACGGAACACACAACATGGAGTGAGTCCAACTGCGACCAAGGAGAAGATTATAATTGAGCTTAGCGTCAACGACTTTGACCTCGAAATTGACTGTCTTCCATTTCAAAGTAATTGGTAAACTAGCGAGAAGACATAAAGGTTTTTATTCTCTTCCATCAAATTCTTCTAGGGAATTTGGTGATGAATTCAGGGCTGGAGAACCAATAGCTTTCTAACATGAAGATGACATGACACAGGTTGATGCACCTTCATCCACAACCACTCGATGGATGTTGAGACCATTAATAACAACTTGAATAATGAGCACAATATGATGCGGTAGTTATGCAACAAAATTCTCTAGATCGAAAGCAAGAAGGCTAGTATCAGCAGGATCAATTCCACCAATCGAAGATAACAAATATCTTCGCTGCGACGGACAACTCTGAATTACTTCTAATGTGGATATCACAGACGTCACCTGAGCCAAATCCTCAACAATATTGTAATGGTGAGCTGCACGGGCGTTGGGATTATAAGAAGCCTTACAGAGGACACTTTTGGAAGGCGGTTGCACAATGGATTTAGCATTGGGACTTTCAATTTCAAGAGGACCAGTAACAAGCAGAGGAGGAGGACCACCAGTGATCTCCTTCCTCGTGGCCTGACGAGATCCAACATAATATTTCGACTGAGTAGCAATAGAAATAGTGTTATAACCATTAATCATGAACACCTAAGAGCCAAATGGGGCAGAGGAATGAGGTTGCTCTACCATCTGAGTCTGCTGAGATGGGAAAGGTTCTTTAAGAATGGCCGGAATTCCCTAGGTGCCTTTGAGAAATCGGCTCACTTCAGACTATCGAGGACAGTCCTTGGTGAAGTTCTCTTCATCACAAATCAAACAAGGGTACTTCAGTTTGCGTTGAGAACCATCGCCAGCACGAGGTTTCTGATAATTCTGTTTTGGGGTATCAGCTTTGGCCTTACCTTTACCCTTATTCTTACCTTTAGAAGCATTATCCATAGGATTGGCCTAAACAACATTAAATTTTGTGGGTTTACCAGAATTCGAAGTAGACTGAGAAGAAACATTATTGGAAGAAGCGGACTCTAGCTTCCCAGAGTTTGAAGATGAAGACTTTTGAGAAGTTTGAGACAAAAAACCAATAATACCATCGACAGATGGAGTCACTGGTGGTTTAGAAGTTCCAGGTCAGGGAGCATCAGGCAAGATATCATATAATGCGCCAGACAAAGAGTACACAAGATCAAGGTAATGGGTGTAAGAAATGGCTTCTTCCTTGGTTACACATGCCCCCATAGCGATGTCTTTTGGCAATTTGATTGAAAAAGGAGGTGGTGAACCAATGAGTTAGAAGTTGATCAGGAATTTCAAATTCGATCATGCGACAACGACGTCGCCACTCATGAATATGATCTGAGATATGAGTAGCTTGGTCCTATTTCAATGAAGTGAGGAGGTGTGTCCCAGTCTCATAACGGACTGGTAACTAGAAGTGCGTAAGGAATTCCATGGCTAAAGAATTGAAATCTTGGAAGACGCCACGAGATAGCTCAATGTACCACTTTGTAGCGGCACTAGTAAGATTTCACTGGAAAATATGGAGTCAAATATATTCGTCAACCCAAGAGTTAGAGGAACACCACAAATGGTAAGTCATAACATGCGCTTGGGGGTCTTCACTAGACTTGCCCTCAAATTTAGGACAATCACCAGGAATCTTGGTTGGAACCAGAGGCCAATACGAGTTAGGAAGAATGTGATCGTTTTTCAACTTTGACACTTCAGGTAATTCCAAAGTAGCAAGAAATGGTAATTGAGTGTTAAACATCATCGGAGGTCTTTGATAAGGGCTTGCATGTACATTCCACCCAGTTCGAGCAGGATTCTGTCCCCATACATTCTATCCCGGAGGATTCAGATCATAGGGATTAGAAGCAGGATAAGTTGGTTGATACTGGGGTTGAGTACCAGGATATTGAGTCAGAGTAGACCACGGAGGTCCTTGTTGAGCAAATTATGGAGTTTGTTATGGAATGTAAGCATGGATTTGAGGTTGATGATATACAGGTTGATTTTGAGGGTAAGGAACCTGAGTCACAGTATATACTGGTTGATATGAACCTTGAGGGTAGTAAGCACCTTGCGGTTGAGCAGGCGGACCCAGCTGATCAGATTGAGCAGGCTGCTAAGCAGGTAAACCTGACTGACTATAAACAGGTAGAACGAGCTACTGAAATGATGGAACCGGCTAAGTATCAGGTTGAATTGGTTGCTGAGCGGGTTGAACCGAATACTGAAGGCCATCGGGTTGGCCTTGTGGGAAAGGTTGGCCCAATGGTTGTGATGGACCAGGTTTTCCCTAATAACTAGGTTGACCTGGACAAGGATTGTAGGGTTGTCCTCGTTGCATAAAATTCGAGCCATACTGAGCATGTGGCTGTTGTTGCGGTGCAACAGGTTGTCCTTGTGGTGGGTAGATTTTCCCCCGAGGAGCATAAGATAGTCCTGATGGATTCAGAAGTTGACCCAAAAGACCTGAGGGTTGTCCATGTTGGACCAAAGTTTTTCCTTGTAAAGGTTGGCCTTGTGGACCATATGGTTGTCCCTGCGAACCAAAGGCAGGGCCCTGCTGAGCTAAAGGTTCTCCCACAAAGGGTTGTCCTTGCAAGCCAGAGGGTTGCACAGGAAAGGTAGGCCTAAAACGAGAAACTGTCTGATAAGGATTAGTAGGAGGCAAATAGACCGAATTACCATGTTCATCATAATGAATCGGATATGAATAAACAGGGTTACCAACAACATCATAATGATGAAAAAGAGGATTACCAGGAGGCTGAGCTGCTGAGAACCTTGAGAGCTCTGTTGCTGAACAACCAACAGATACTCTTCAAAAGTAAGACTTACAGGAATCACAGGGGTAGTGGAAATTACACTAGAAGTAGGCATGGCCTCCATCGAGGGAGCATAACATTGGTGAATATCCAACATTTTCTCTTCAAACACATTGGTAGAAACCATAGGCGTGGTGGAGGTAGACGAGGTTTCCATGGCACGGGTTTGTGAGCTACCTGGGCGGGGATTAACAAGCCACGTAGGATTGAGAAAAATAGACCCGCAGGTGTGAAAAGATCCCGATGAATGATGGGTAACAACAAGTGTGGATGAAGCCACACAAACCGTCGGTCGGACTGGAACAGATGTAACAGTAACCAACGAACCAAGCGTCGAAGGTGATAGTCCTAATGAAGGTAAGACCGAAATATAAGGAGGAGTTATTGTACTTGATTGCACAATGGAGACAACACCAGACATAATCTGACTCAAGGACTGATAGCCAAGTGGAAGTGACACCGATGGTGGAGAAGACTGAGTAAAAACATGAGGGACATCTTCCGGAAAATGCTAATATTCTCCTGTAGAAATAGGCATTCCTTCACTACCAACAGGACTAGACGAGTCCATGTCTGACTCTGCCGTAAGATCTTCGAAAATACTATGGGGACTAGGAGGCACAGTAGCAGCAAAAAATGGCGAGCCCGATGTAAGAGGAGGAAAATCTCCTTCTTCCCCAAAACCAGACCAAGTACCAGAAGGAGGCCAATGGAACTCAACTGGCTCTTCAAGAGGATATCGAGTAGCAAGAGGTAGGAAAGATGAGAGAATAGGTTGCGAGATCTTGGCAGACCTATTGGACTGATGATTTCAAAAGAAACGTCTGGGAAAAAACTACCAGTAGGAGGTAGTGAGGACGACGAAATTGGTGGTTCCGCCACTGTGACCATATATCAAAATAGAAAGGAAAAAAGAGAACCAATCAAAGACCCCAAGACCAAAACCAAGGAAAAACAACAGGCCAGGTAATAAAAATTTAACGGGTGTGTGACCGTAGGTGATTAATTTTATGACACTGAAACCATATTTTGCTGTTTCATTTTTAAAGAGTCGAGAAACAGGCCAAAGATGACTCTAGTCGCTTTCAATTTTAAACGAGCGTGAAAGGAAAAGTGATCAACGATCTCTTCTCCTTTTAAAGAGTCATGAAAAGATCAAAATGAATACTATGGAATACTAAGCAAGAGGGTATACCAGGTTTCCGTGAACTTCCATATACACCTTGGTGATCAAATGAAACAAAAATGACCAAGGACTTGATGTACATGCAGGTATTCTCCTCAAATGTTGTGTTCGGTGTATCAAGGTTACAAGGCAGTAGACTAGGCTTCCTATGGATAAAAGGATTGCAACCTAGAGGGGTCTCCCTTTATATACTCGAAGGTACGTGGAGCATAAGTCCGTACTAGCATTGTCAAAAGCCAGATGGCGAACGAAAGCTACTAGTTTTTAAGACGTCGGAACACGTCTCTAGCCTAGACCACTAAAAATGTTTCGTTAGGTTTCAATGATTTTTTATGTTAATTAAATAAATTTTAAAGTTGATCTTGGATTATGTTTCAATTTTAAGGTCCTATCGATTTTGGATCTCAAAATTACTAAATGCAAGCTATATGAAAATGAACATCATTTCTGATTCAATGAATGCTAATTATGAGAAGGATATAGATCTTTCAAAAAAATGTAAACAATGATACTATGCGAAGAAATCCACTAATGCATCTAAAAAAATCTAACAAAAATGAAACTCTTTCCTAGATAATCAGATGCTAGTCATGCAAAAGGGTATTTCACTTTCAATGCAAAGAAAGAATGCAAAATATGTTTTTATTTTTATTTTTTCAATGAAAAGAAGTACATGATGCACTAATTACATGAAAAACTAAAACAAACACTAGCTCAAGTGTTGTGTAGGAATCAAAATTGAATGACCCAATGAAACACAAAACAAACACAAGAAATCACTCAAACTAATGTCTCAATATTTCAAACCAAGAGAAAGTTTTCAAAATGATGCAAAATAAGAAATGTAATCTATTATTGGAGCAATAAAGAGGAAAAATCAATCGAAAAGCGAAATGATCATTCAACCAAAGAAATAACTCAAAGGAATCAAGAAAACTAAGTGCAATAAATCCACGAATGAGACTGACAACAATCAAATCGACTTGATTTTCGAACAGAAGGCTCAATGCACTAGGACACCTAGAAACCCCAAGGCCTCAATTGAAATTGATAAGAAGATGGACAAATGACTTAGAAAAGTAAGTTGACGGTAATCAAAACAATCCCAAAGGCATAATTACATATAAAAATTAACCCAGAAGCAAGCACAATTGACCAAAAGACTCATCAAGGAGGTCAAACCAATTCCTACAGAGGTTGGTGCGATTGTAAGGCTGTAGTCCGTGCCCTACAAGGGTTTGCGCGATTGAAAAATGAGAAACTTGTGCCAATTTGCATGACTGTTTAGAGAAAAACCATGCCAAGCCAGATAACCATGGGAAAAAGAGGAAAAACCAAAAATTAATGAGCAAAGGTCAATCTTGACACTTTGGAGCTGAACAGAGGATGGAAACCAAGAAAGAAAACTAGAGAAGGCAGATAACTAAATCAATAATTGAAACTGACCCAACACGATGAAATGAAAAACTCGTAATCTCACCAGCAGAGTCGCCAATTTTTTAAGCAGGTAAATCCTCTATACGGATAGAGATGATCCCTCTAGCCCTAGAGTGGGTCTAGAAAAAAAGGGACATGCTAAAGTGTTACTTCCTAATTATTGAATGAAAAAGGGACACGGTAGATCGACCTACCTGGAATCCAACACTATCGTTATTACTGTAGAAGTGGTGGCCTCTCACTCCTGCCTCGACAAGTCACAATCCTTTCGCCATTACGCTTGGATACCTGCACATAGAAGAAGAAACAAGAATAGCATACAAGATAACAACATTTCATTCATAACTATTAGCTAGTCAAAGAGGGCTAAACATATTGCATCACACAAACATCGTAACAAAAAAGTGGAGCTAAACAATAGTCATGTATATAAATGAATAGAAGGAAGAGTTACAACAAATGATTTGATGTCACAGTCTCCTCCAGCGGGGTTCAGCCGAAGTGCGTCTCAGATGATCATCATGGAATTCGAATGGGATGAAGGCATGGACTCAAGCTCTCTCAGAAGTGATGGACTCAAGCTTCCTTAACGTAATTCCTTCTTATTCTATCTTCTCTAGTAATTCCACTATAATATGTCTAATTCTCCGAGTTTAGCTAGCTTTTTCTAGGAGAGATAGTTTCTTTTATAGAGGAAAAGGAGGAGGTTAGGATCCCTAAAAAGGTGGGAGGGAGGCCTATTTTTTAGGGAGTTCCCATAAGAGGTGGAAACCATAAACCTAAAGGAGGTAGTTCATGTTTTATCAGTTCAACCACTCCCAATGACTCATCCTCGAGGTGGCTGGAGAGGAATCTCCCCTTTCTATTTTTAAAAAACATTCCATAAATAGCTTGGTGCGGGTGGCAAATTGGGACAGAGCACCAGCTGATGTGGGGCCCAGTGTTAATCTTCCTCTTCGGCGCGAGGGCATAACTGATTACCCGCGCCAGGGAAAAACAAGGGTTTTTGAGTCTCTGCTTAGGGAATTTTCAACGGAAGGAATAATACTCTCATGTAAAGGGACACAATGATGGTCTTTGCAAGGCATGACACTGCTTATTGATCATGGGAATGACCCTCCAATGTGTGAGATGGGGATTGTAGGGACAGTGAAAAAATGTTGTGTAACAATATGGACCAACCTGTTCATAGAAGAAAAACAATTAAACTATCAAGGAAAAACAAAATTGTTTGTTCAAAATATAGGAATGATAAAAGAAGTGAAGAGAAATACCTGCATAAAAATAACATACAAAAAGTTTAGTATATGTGGATAAAATAAATGAAATAATTTCCATCAATTTACTAAGGTAATTGGAATGAAATTATTACCTTGTTATCCCATTATAAATAAAATCATCCCTGTACACAGATAGAATTGAATGATTTTGTGCATGTAAATGAACAAGAAAATAATGTGGAAGTTGTATGAGAACATAAAAAAGAAATTACCTGTAATCGAATAGACAATGTATTTCCTAGGATTCTGTAAGAATATTTTTGGAAGAACAGAGTTCCTGTACAATGTAATTATTTTATTAATTTGAATAAATTAATGAAATAATCATTTCTAATTAAGAGAAGAATGACAACTCTCTTATAAATCAACTTAATGAGCAAGTAAATAGAAATATAACTAATTAAAAATAAAAATATAATTCTCTAGAATAATATAGATTTATTATAATTATATATCTATGGATATATAAATGAAAATAATTGTTTCAGATTGTAAAGAGAATTAAAACCAAATTCTAAAATCTGAGCTAAAAAACTGAATTCATACCTGACTGAATTAGAGTATGACGAAAATGAAAGAGATTGTACTAACGGAAGTACAAGTCTGTATTGAAAATAAATATGATAAATTTTATACTAAATTGCAATTCATTTCATACAGTAGGGTTACAGTGTTTAGTATCCATTCAAATATTGTTAAGGAAAAATGATGCAAGGCTTCGTTAGAATGAAAAAATAATATAGAAAACAATTGTTCTACTATCCAACGAAGGATTGAAATTAGGATAAATTTATTCATAGTTCAGAAAAAAGAATTATAATTGAATAAATCAACTCTTGTATTACCAATATAGGTTCTTTGTCAGTTTGTCAGAAAACTGAAATTAACACACATATATACGAGGTGAAGGGGATTTCCTATCTAAGAAAAAACCCAATAGAGAAATAAAATCCATTCATCATAAAATACCTTGAAATGAATCTTTGTGGTAGAACATAAATATATTTGGGGCAAATCAATTTCATAAAACCAATGATAAACGATTGAAATCAAAACCCTATCATTACAAAAATGATGGGATTGAATAATAGAATTGAATCAAAATTTGTGCACTGAATTAATTGTGTTGAGACACAGAGAGAGAGAGAGATGTTTCAAAGAAAGGAGGTATTAGAATGATAGAATTTCTCTGTTCTAAATGAAAATTAACTTCAAGAATTCCTCATAGAATTATTAGAATGAAATGAAAAATTACTTGAATGCCATATTGACAAAATCCATAGAGGTAAAATTTGTTCTTCATAAAACGAGGGCTTCAAAATTTTATTACCTAGAATTTTTAAAATGACATTTCCTTAGAAGGGAAAGGAAAGAAGTTACCTCTGCAATCACAAAACAAAAAAAAAAAATCATTCAACATAAGATAATTAAAATATGGAAATCGAAAACGTAGAACAGTGGCATGAGGAAAATTAAACACAGAGTAAAATCTTACTAGAGGGATCTAGTTTTCGTAAGCCAGGAAAGTGGAGCTGAAAAAAGGTATAAAGGTTTGGATGGAGATCCAGAGCCAAGACCTCCAGTGGAAGACCGAACGAAAATGAAACCAGAACCCTAACCTGCCTTCGCAAAACCAAACGCATAGGTGAAGGAAAAGTATATGGATCAATCCTCACTGTAAACATGTCATAATCCATTCCACCACAGATCGAAAATATCACAGAGGTCATGTGATTGAGTTAATTCATGAAGTACCGACTTTAATAAGTGAAGTTATCGAATAAATAAATTTCATAAATAATCTGTACTCAAGTTATAAATACGATATAATCGAATCCAAATAAATATTGAAGAAATTCAATACGTTTAACCATGGGTTAATATATTAATTATTAAAGGCTGACATTTTAATATGTGTATCAACGTAATATTCAAGAAAAGGTATCTAAATAAATGTGACAAGTTGAAGGTATTAATTAGGATCAATGTCCTAAGTAATTATATAGTAACTGATGATATATATGACGAGAACTTCATATACGATTATGAGTACAACTAAGAATTTCCAATTAAGTGGAACGTTATTACGTGTATACAGATAATGTCCTTCAAACTTAGGCTAAGTGGGAAATCAAAGATGGAATTAGAAAAATACTCTAAAGTGGAGTTAGTAGGATATGGGAAGGTCGTATGATATCTATAATCAACCTTATGTATATTTCATTATATTAATTATGTGATATAATTAAAGGTTGAATCCAATACTATAAGTCCATGTATCGATAAGTAGATTTAGTATTAACTCTCATTATTTTCAAAAGGGTTAAACAATGTGTTATAAGTGGAATAATTATATTAGAGTATATATAAATTTGTTAGAGGGGTTGAGGACAAGTATAATCTTAGAATATAGGTAAATATTGTAAGATAAAAATCAAAGTTGTTATTTTAAAAACAATGCTATAATATGCATAAGATTATGAGGAAATAAATTAATGATAAAATAAAATTACTATTATAACAAAATTAAGCACTTGAAGAACTGTCATTAAGGATAGTCAATGCTGAAAGTGAAATGGGAAATCATTTAACATGGTCACAGGATCATCAATCAAAAATTTTTATTCTGTTCATCAAACAAGATGCTGTTAAAGAAAATTGACCAACACAAAGTATAATTAAATGGAAACATCGCAATATGACAAAAGGTAGTAAAGTCACTGACGACAAAGTAGCATTAATGATATAAATGGAATTTTTTTTTTCGGTAAGTGGAGTTGTTACACTTATAACTCTATCGAAGAATTGAACATGCCCATGTGGATAACTGTGGCCATACGTACTCGAATTAAATAAGTTATCGAATCGAAAGAAGAAATAATATAATCGTGTTACGGTGAAGATCTACCGCCACTTAAATGCGTGGAGATCTTATCCAAATACACAGTAGGTAAATATAAAATAATAAAACTAAAATAGTGTTTTACTCAAAATCCCATATAATAATATTTTCCATGTAGCTGCTTGTCACCATTGGGTTCACGTGAAGGCTGTAGACTAGACAAAATGCAATTATGTAGTTCCTTATAAGTCCAATGGCAACGTTGGAATATGAATTACCATAATATATAAACGAAGTAATTCAGACCATAGTAATGCATCTTACTATGTAAAAATATATGTAACAGGTTGATGGAAAATGTACCGAGGAACGAAACATCCATTAATGTATTTTTTACATATAATTCGAACACTTACAAAAGTATATAGAAAATGATTTGTTTATATGTTATCTAATATACATTATGTTAATGATAATTAACATAATCATGGTGTATGGATATATTTATCATTAGGGAGAAACTTTAATATTAGTTAAAGTTAAAAAAGTTATATTTTATATATAGAGTTGTGGGGAACTCTAGATATAAAATACATAGTTCAATTATTTTATTAGGATGTGAAATTATTAAAAATGCATACATTAATATACGTTGCACTAAATGTAAGCATGCCATATAGGTAAGGAAAATTCCTTCATAAACTAAGGGAACACATATCTTCAAAGGTATTCATAGGTACGAATACAAATATTGTATAATAAAAATACAAAGTACAGAAGTAAAATCCTTCAATGATAATCTCTAAAAGGATGTATTGTGATGAAAATAAACTAAGTAAAGGACATAAAAGAAGTTTAGTGATATAAATATAATTTTTTTTTGGGTAAGTAGAGTTGTTAGACACATTATTATTTGTTACCTTCCTATCTAACAACTAGAAGATGCTCGTTCAGGGTTGTCTTCAATTACCTTTCAAATTTTTAAATCTAATCCAGTAAGAATAACTACTAGATGCTACTTTGGGGTTGTCTTCCTTTACCTTTCTGAATTTTTTTATCTAATCCCAATAAGAAGAACTACAACCTTCTTTTTTTCTTTCTTATCGAGCTACAAAAAACATCGACAAGGACTTGTTTCTCAACAATAGACCTTGTTTTTTTTTAATACCTAGAATAAATCAATGTCTATATGATATAGAGATATCACCAATGAATCACGGCATAACATTTAATAGACAACGTGTTAAAAATGATATAACTGCAAGAGAACCTAAGTCGATTGTAATCAATGAAAACAATTATAAACTGACATCAACCAATTTATGTATATAGTGATGTCTTATTGTTTTTAAGTTTATTTCCTTTTTTTTTAATATTTTTTGAATGAGATAAAATTGGTAAAATTTAAACCATATATCAATATTAAAAAATTTAAGAATAAAATTTTAAATTTTAAATTTTTTAAATTTCAAAACTATATATATATATATATATATATATATATATATATATATATATATATATATATTCAACATTTAATGCGTGTATGTATTAAGGTTTAAGTCAATCAAATCATCAAAGAAGAATTAATTCTGAATTAAGTTTTTAAAATAATATAAAATAATAGAATTAGAGGACACTACATAGGAATAAAGGAAAATTCTAAAAATTTATTGGATGCACTCCACATGGTTGTGGATATCATGAGAGGTCGCAAGTAATTCTAAATTTGTCTCTCCAAAGAACAAAAAATTTGAATTTAGTTTAGGCTCTCTCGCTTGGATGTAATTCTAGATCCAACATTAGATGTTAATATCATACTAAATCAATCCTAGGAGGCTCATAGGTGGCCATGGGGCTGACCAAAGCTAGTCTATTTTCCCATCCCTTTCTGCATGGAAAGATAGTACCAAAACAAACACATTTTATCCTCATTCTATAGCCAAGACATAAATTCTCTCATATGTACTTCTCCAACATAATTCTCTCCATTCTACATTGTCGAAATTGGATAAAATTGTAAGATGCATTGCATGTGGGTGCAGAGAGGAAAAATTACACCAGAGCATAACTTAGTGATATTTTAACCAATTGGAGTGCAGAAAGAGCCCATCTAGGGTTTTTTTTACTATTATGGAGCCATTGGAGACATTATTGCTGCATTATTAGTATTACAAATCTATGTAAACACATATTTTGAGCACATAATGAAAGAGGCCCAACATTGGAATTTGGACTAGGAGATGTAGTCCAAGATAGGTGAAATCCTTTGTCATTTTTCTGTCTTGTGTTTATGTTATGGTATTATGGTATCTGTTTATTTCTGTAAAACTAAGTTGAATGATTAATTTATGAGCTATTCCAACTTGTTTAACTGCATAAAAAGACAAAACATTTTACTTGTAAATTTCCATGAGACCTTCAAGTTTTCTAATACAGGTCATGAAAATACATGTAAAAACATGCTATAGGTTGGTATGAAACATCTAGAATTATGTTATAGTGTTAGAGAAGGTATAAACCTCCAAATTTAAATGTCTTTCCCCTATCTTTCATGAATGTTTTCTAGGGATGATAAGAGAATGATGTTTTGTCCCTCGAGAAAAAAATTTCTTACTCATAAGATGAACCATAAAATAAGAGCATAGATTCATATTAAGTAAATTTATTCAAGTGTAAACTTCTTTAGGGTGAAAAATACAATGTGTTATTTTTCCTTGTTTAAACTGTATTTTTGAATACTATATATAGTATATATAGGACCAAATAAATTTTTTAACTACAAAAACTTAATTTTTTGATGATATATAAGTAATTTTAAAAAAATGATATTATTATTATTATCATTATCCAATTTTAAGGTCACGGCCAAGCCAAACACCAAATTGGTGTATGAGACCCCCTTGTTTGTGGGACAAGGGACCCACCTCCACGCAACGATTTGACTGCTAACTCTATGAAGGAATCTAAAAGAGAGTGAGTGATAGATAGATATATTAGAGAAAGAGAGTGTATGTTTTGGGGTTGATATAGAGAGACAAAGGGAGATAGATATATACATGGAAGGTAAAGAGAAGGAAGATAGAGATAGAGATAGGGAGGGAGGGACACAAATATTTATATATATGGAGGGAGAGAGTGTGTCTGTTTGGGGGGTGAGATAAAGAGACAAAGAAGGAGAGATTCATGGATATATCGATATAGATGGAGGGGATAGAAAGGGAAGAATATTTATTTCATTAGATGCATTGATTTCAGTGTAGATGGCGATTTCCAATCCTATTTTATTTCTTCCATTAGATGCATTGATTTTAGTGTATATGTTTATTTCTAATTATATTTGATTACTTTCACTAGATGCATTGATTTAAATGTAGATGATTTCTAATCGTAGTTTATTTATTTCACTAAATGCATTGATTTCATTGTAGATGGTGATTTCTAATCCTTTTTTATTGCTTTCACTAGATGCATTAATTTCAATGTAGATGTTGATTTCAAATTATATTTGACTGCTTGCACTAGATGCATTGATTTCAATGTATATGGTTTCTAATCATATTTGATTTCTTGCACTAAATGCATTGATTTTAGTGTAGATGGTTATTTCTAATCCTATTTGATTGCTTGCATTAGATGCATTGATTTTAGGGTAGATGTTGGTTTCTAATCCTATTTTCTTACTTGCACTAGATGCATTGATTTGAGTATATGCATTGATTTCTAATCCTATTTGATTACCTGCATTAGATGCATCCATTGAGTTTAGATGTTGTTTTCTAATCTTATTTGATTTCTTGCATTAGATACATTGATTTTAGTGCATATGTTGATTTATGATTTTATGTAATTGGATGTATGATGGTACGTTAATTTCAAAGTCATTGGATTAATAGTGTGCATTGATTTCAATGTGAGCACGAAAAATTATTGACAACGTAAATTTATTTTTGTCTTATAGTAATTAAGCCTATTAATATTAGAGATCAAGAGAGAAAAGGTATGCTATTTACTACAACAACTCACGCTAAATATTTAAATAGTTAAAGATTTCATCTATCCTTTTCATATAATCTATATGAAAAGATGAAAAAACTAACAAGGAGGAAAATAATAATAGTAGAAGATAATAGTTTAAGATTGATCACAATGAAGAATATTTGTAATCGACTACATTATTATTATTCACAATATCTATCATTCAACATTATTGTATTGTCACTTTGCATTCAAAATTATTATTTCATCAGTTTTCATGATTACAATTATTTTACAATATTCAACATCTCAAGAAACTGAGGTAACTAAGAAAATTTAAAATTAAAATGATTAGATAAATATAAGATATATTTATCATATCTAAAATAGTTATATTAATAATATATGTATTTACATTTCATTGATCAAATTAATAGTTTGTTCGATAGTTTTTTGTTGGCCGCCCATGAATGAAACCAACCTAGATCCTTATTCATTCTCGATCTATCAAGTGCTAAGAGGGGTCAAATCTCTCGAGGAGAAAACTTTTAATCAAGTTTTAAACTCAAAAAAGAGGTTTGTACCTCGATATGTTTGATCCCTCTCGGCGCTTGATAGACCCAGAGTTGAGATGGATCTAGGCTGGTTTATTAAATTTAGTTTGTATTATTTATTATTTATTTTAGAAGCCTTTAATTAGGAAAGTCATATTCCGTCTTCTTATTCTCCCCCACTCCAAAAACTTATGTGATCCCCCTCTAGTTAGATACTCACAGATAGTAGATAGGATAAAGGTGCAAATAATATAATTATACAACACATTTCATTAGATTTAAAAATTTTGAGCCACATTACCATATATCTCATTCAACTATACATGTGCCTATAGGAAATCTATATGATATCAATATATTATATAAATATCCTCTTATATTTCATGCTTCATTTTGCTAAAACATATAGTAAGCTTATATCTACTATATTGAACCTATGCTTTATTGTGTCTCTATTGTCTTTGTATTTATACTTATTTAATAGGAAAATAAATGCATCATAAAATTTATTTTAACTATTTAAAAGTATGGGTGGAACTACAATTGTAATGAAACACCATAAAAATTATAGTTACCCTAAGAAACCAAGTATGTGAAACCCCAACAAGAATATTAACTTGTATACCTTTCTTTTTAAAAAAGTGTGAGCAAAAGGAAAAATTACAGAGATCATTATATATTTTAGAGTTATGAGACACTCTATTTTGTTATAATATCCCACAATTTTTTTTTTCTCCTTTGCTTTGTTGTCTCCCTACTCTTCTTCGTGATTTCTTTTCCATGCAACATTGAATTGCTATAAAGGATATGAACCATTGTTCCTTGTTTTTACTGAAGTATTAACACCCCTTCTTCATCATAAGGTTTAGATTTTTTCTATTCTCTAATTATTCTATCACATTATAGTGCATTTTCATATACGACTAACTCCACTTAGGTGAATTACAGTGAGTTGATCTGATTTCTAATTGAGCCTACGAGATATAATTATTATTATTTTTAATATTGAAGGGATATCAATTTCCGATACTAAAAATTCCTTTTGAGGAAAACACTTATTAGGATAAAAAACGTTTCCTTGCATACAATTCAAGATCTCCCTATATTCAATGACTCAATCTAGTAACAAACAAAAAGACTTGTAAATATTTCCCCGTGTCATTTCTATTGAATCATAAGCAGGAGTAATGGAGTATGAAATCCATATCTTTTAAACAAAATTCTTGATGAAGATCCTTTCCATGGTTTGATGCAGTTTGCCAATGTTGAAAATATATACCTAAAAATACACTAAAAAACAAAATATCTAAGGCACATTATATATAAATGATTGAATACAACCTATACTATTGATCAAGGAGACCAATACCTAATGTAATAAACAATGGACAATGAAAGTAAACATCCAATATATTAGATCCAATGGAAAATATAGTGAGAAATAAATACTCTTTTGTATTATTATTCAATGAAAAGGAGGGATGAAACCTAGCCTCGATGTTGAAAAATATCCTTCCAGTAGTCTCTAATCCTCCCTTAAATGACAAGATTCTGGCCACAAATCGACATCATAAGTTTACATCGAAATTAAACCCCTTCCACTTTGGTCTCTGTTGAATTTATACGCCAATAAGAGAGGGTTAGAGATCATGTTTCTAAGAATCAGATCCACAAAGAAGGGGATTAAGGTTCCAAAATTAGAGGGAATATATTCATGAACCATGGGATGAGGCTCATATAGGTAGAGGTTCGAGTCATTCTTATTGTTATAATATTCCCCAACAAGACTTATAAAATTTTATTTTTATTTTTACCTAAGTTAAAATGTTTTTTAATTTTATAATGGAAAACATGGCATATGATTGCACATGCTATAATGGTAATTATTGCGTTTGTGCAGGTAATGGCTAGAAAAAGTGAGATCGTGCTTGAAAATAGTTTTTTAAGCAATGTATTCCAGGATTATTAATATTTCCATAATGTTTTTTCTTCCATTATTGTAGGTTTTTTCTTGTAAGAGTTCATTGGATAATGAGAAATCCATATTTGTTGTCATTTTTCTAATGGTCACAAAATGACGTGTAATTGATTTTCGCCTAAAGTGAAAAGTAGAAAAAGGTGTTTGAGGATTGAGGCATTTTACCATGAAAAAATTTGGATTAGAGACCAATTAGTTGGAGAACTAAAGAAAAAAATCAAGGATTATCATACAATACCTTGATATAATCATCACTGAGGTAGGCATTCCCATACTCAGAGTACGGGTGTCTTAAAGAACAAGTATGGAAACGTATAAAGATCCATGTCAATAATAGACTCAGTATGGATGTAGCCATCAAATATGGATCTAAATTTACAATCATGATTATTTAAAACTCCACACAGCCTGGATGGATGAAACTAGATCCAGGGCCTTGGTATTCATCTCTATCGATCCATAGTATGAATCTAACCATGTGAATGAATGTCTCGAAGTTGAATATGATTGAAATCACCTAATTATCAGCCAATGATGTGAACCATTAATAGGTGAGAGAGAAACCACCAATAATAACAAAGGTTCTCAACGTACTTCAGTAAAATCTATGAAGTGTGAATAGATGTCTTGAAGTTGCACAACCATAAAATGGTTTGATCAAAGTCCAATAATGAAAACCTATTGTCGAAAGAAAGAAACCTTACATTGAGGCATGTAGGCTCCCAAGTATTAAGGGATGTTTCTATATCAACATCCTAGATAGTAAGATGAAGTAGATAGGAAGAAATATGTCACAAGAGGGCCCACGACATGAAACTTATGTCAAGTTTTGAAGAAAATATTTGGAGTGATTCAAGGCTGACTCAGGGATATTTGGCATGATTGAAGGCTATGATTTGCAAGATAAATATGAATAAGGTTGTACATCTCTTGAACATATTGGAAACATGAAATTTAGAATTGGAAACATTTGAATCAAAGAACCATTCTCAAGACTTTCATTGAGGCATGCTCAACTCACAGGGAAATGGATTTCCCAACCAAGACACAAAAGTGACAAAATGCCATGTTCAAGAGAAACATATTTCCTTTTCACAATACACAAATAAACAGTTATTTCACATTTCCCCCCACCATTACTCATAATTACCTATTTAATTTTATGCAACCTTGAGGAGGATAACATATGTTAGTCCTATAAGCTCATCCTTTGGATGAGTTTTTTAACGAACCTTAGGAAGGAGTGGTTTCGTCTCATCATGATTGACGATTTCTATATTGTTTAATTTATGAGTCCAATATAGTGATAACTTGACTCTTGCTCATATTTTAAAAGTTTGAGAAGAGGAAAAAATAAAACTCATGCAATTCTTTCAATGTAAGTTTTAACGAGCCTAATTAAAGTCAAGCTTAGTTATTTTCACATTTAGGGAGTCAGTAGCAAAACTTTAGTAAACTCCAAAAGGTCCTTTTTTGTAAATTTAGTATCTCAAGCCTGGAAAAGAATAGAATAATGTAGGAGATAACTCTTTTAGCCATGATCGACTAAAGTATGCCTTCTTCATAACTAGTGTGCTTGGTCCATAAAAGGGGTATAATTATATCAAGTAGATGTTCTTCCATTTAATTTTACAAGTTGGAAAGAAACAAGTGTACTCAAAAATATTTTCATGTTTCGAAAGTCAAGAATTTTTTTTAAAGATAACTCCAAAATTTCACTTTTTTGTAATTTTAAAGAAACCGAAAAAAAGATAAAAGTATACTCGTCACCAAAGTGACCTATTTTCAAAAAATAATCCTGTAATTTGTACACCTAGTCTCCAAATCATAATAACCGATCAAGATAGTGAATAACACTTAAAATATTTTAAATTTTAAGGCTATAGGAAAAAATTGTTATTTTAATAGGCCTAAATTGCTCATAAAAAGTCAAAAAGTAAATAAATTTTCACCATTTTGTTTTTCACCATTTCAGAGCACACAAGTGTGCATTTTCTCCCAAATCTTTAGGAGAATATTGTGATTGATCTAACGGACCATTATGAGTATTATCTGGTCCAGGTAAGATATCTTTCCATGTTATTGTCATTAATGGTTTTTTATTTTTCATTTGGATGTTTTTTTTTAGTTTTTTGAGTGTTTTTTAATGTTTCGAGTGCGCTCATGGATTATCCCACCTCTCCTGTATTAGGATTTGGACAAGCTCGAATCTCCCAATATTGGATGATTGTGACTTATGCACTTTGTCTTAGCTTATTAAGTCTCTCTCTCACACACACACACATTTGATTACATTTTGTAATATTTTTCTTAGTGAGAAAGGTGTAAGAAGTTTGTCATGACTTGAAGCCTAACATGGATTAATTTCACAAAAGAAATCTATTTTTGAGTTTAATTCCATGTATTAGCATAGCTTATACACGAAGGAGAAAATATAGGAAAGTTTTACACCTTTTTAGATTCCAAAATCAACCCAAAATCACCTAAGATCCTAATCAAACAGTTCGAAGTCACATGCATCCTAGCAAGTGAATGTTTAGAGGGAGCTAAGCTCCACACCTCTCAAAGATCAAGGAGACAAATTCCTTATTTTTAGGGAGTTTTTGAAAGTCTCCCATTAGTATAAATAATCATGAGAGAGAGCTCATTAGGATTGGATTTTTATAGGTAGTTAGATATCTCTTGACTCTGGATTAAAGATATGTTTTACTATCATTTTCATGTAAGAGACTTGTTATGAAATGAGAATGACAAGTTGGTTTGCCTCTCACTCATTTTATTTTAGAGGACTGAAGCTTATGAGATAGGGCCCAATCCATGGGATACATTATATATAGTGTATATTTATGCTTCCTTTATTCTTAATTATTTTAGTTGATTTCATTGTATTCTAGTAGCATCAAAAGACCATTAAAACTATGTTGGTAGTCTCCTTCTCTCTCACCTCTTCCATTGGAGCTTGAGGAGAAAGGTATCCAACCATAGTCCAAAAATATTTATTTTAAGCTTTCTTGTAAATGATAAAGTAGTGTCCATTATGTTTCTCATGGACTTGTTGTAGATTAGAGCTTTTATTTATGTTTTAGGTGATTGTTAGCTTAATTTAAATAGAATTTGGTTCAACTAATATTTTCCACTCTTTCACATGATAGTTTTTTAATGGTAAATGCATGAGTGTATGTAGTAGATGTAGGAAGGGGTATAGCTTCAGATAAGTACCCCTTCCATCGTTGTCATCCGTGGCTTCGAGCCTCCTACATTTTCCCTTCCATTCTTCTACCCACAACCTTGTTTTGAAAACCATATTCATGGCCACCATGAGCAGCCTTATGTTGGAAATATTTTCATTGATGGAAAATGAGCAGAAAGGAGAAGCACCAGAATTATCATTAAGGACAAAGGTGCAGATAAATATTAGCTAGAGTATAAAGGAGAAATAAGGAAAATAAGGAAAAAGTATAGTGGAGGAGCAGAAAAGAGGCAAAGGAGAAACATTATGCAGAAAGGAGCAACAATGTGCATCAATGTGAAACAAAGAGGAAAAGGATCAAGAAAATGAGTAATATTAGAATCATTATCTAAGGCAAAGGAGAAGAAAGGAGCAAAAAAGAGGCAAGGAGCAACATCATAATGATCAGATAAGAAAAAGGAGCAAGTCGGGCTAAAATGCATTCAGAATAGTGAAAGTTGGGTCAAGTTGTGTATTTTCATGTTCAAAATAGTGTGTGTGTATTTCAGCGGGTCGAGTCGGGTAATGTGTGAAAAAAAATGTTTGGCATCTTAATCACATATCACAATCACAAGTGGAAGGATGATTGCAAAACCACTGAAACAAAAATCATGGAAATTGTGATGTGCGATATGGTGACGTGGCTAGATGACGTGGTTGTGATGTAGGTAGTGATGTGGCAAGCTAACATGGTAGATGATGTGGCCCCGAACCCATAGATCACAACAAAATTTTGATGTGGTGGTAAGCGGACATGGCAGTGACGTGGCACTCCCAGTGGGACCCGAACCCTTTATCGCATATCACAAGTAGAAAATCTTAGAAGGAATAGTGCTTATGTACAAGGTTGAAATGCCGATATGCGAAATGTGAGATGGGCTTGGACACGATACCTCTCAAAGTTTAATACTAAATATTTTAAAGTCCGGCGGGATAAGAATTTCCTTAAGAAATCGCATCGGGAGGATGGCTGAAAAATAAATAAACAAATAACAAAGGAAGTTTCTGAAATGTGATAAGAGCCCAGATGCAATACCTCTCAGAGGTTGTAGATATAGAAAAAGTATATTTCCCTTATCCTGATTGCTCATTTTTTATGGCATTATCCAGATTAGATAGGTGCTCAAAATCTCTTCCTTTTTCTTTAAGAACAACATAAACAAAAAATTGAATCCTTAGTTAAACTGAGAGGGGGGGGGGGGGGGGGGGTTGAATCATTTTAACACATACAGAGGCTTTTTAAACTTTTCATTAGGCTAATTTACAGCTTAAGTTTATAACCAACTTTAATATGTGAACAGTCTTAATATGTTGCAGCAAGTATTAAATTTAATGTGACACCAATCTTATTATGAGAGCAACAAACATTAAGCATATTGGGTAGATCCTATCAACACATAGGCAACACACACATAGAAAACAGATATAAGTGGAAACCCATAAACGGAGAAAACCACATCTTATTATTGTTGTGATGCAAAGGCAAGCTCCAACTCCCTCTCACCACTAATTTTTTGCAGGCACCAACCTACAGGAGGCTCCAACCTCAGTCAGCTACAACTGACATCTATCAAGCTTCAAATTGATAGGGAAGCTCCAACTTCTTCATTCAATCAAAAGAAAAATATTTGCTGATTTACCTCAGACATCAGCTCTGTTCTGTAGCATCTCTTTCTGCTCCTCTCTTACTTATCTTCTCTGCCTCAATTCTTCATTTTCTTCATTCTCTAACCTCACTCTCTAACCTCTCTATGCATATCAAGGTGATATCATTTATAGAGATTTCCTTATGACTGTTTGTATTCCTCAGGAAATTTGAAATGGATAGCCATACCTGTTAGCCCTTTGCCTTCTCATTTCTTTTCTAGCTCACTCAGAAAAATATAACTGTATGTAGTAATTTTAATATTATAGTGGGAATTTGTTTTTCTTCCGGAGACATGCCAATGCATCAAAAACAATATAAACCAATAAAAAATGTATAAATTGAGTTACAATGAGGATTAAAAATCAACTTATTCAGTTTTGGATCACTGTGTTTGTCTTTTCTGTGACTGTGTTCGTCCTTTTCGGCTCTGTCTAATCACCTGTTCACTGTCGCAGTGTAACTACCATATATATGTAACTGCGCTTTTTATATAATGCAATTCAACTCTCAACATGATAATGAAGTGTTTTTAACATATAAACTGCCCCTTTATGTAACACAAATCAACTCACAGAGAACTAAATATATATTTTTTAATACATAAAATGCCCTTTCGGGCCCACTCGTCGAGCTTGCTTTATTCTCTGATGTGATAAGTCACCTCCTGAATTCTTCTGATTGTGATTAATCGCAATCACAACTTCTAGTTGTGTGTTCTGATGCTCCGATGTTCCAATGTTTTGTTCTCCTCTGATGCAATCAATCACTATTCACTTCACTGCGCCGATGCGATGAATCGCTCCAATGTGATGAATCGCTCTGATGCGATGGTTCACTTTGATGCCGGAACTCAAACATATATGAATCATGGTTTATAAACTCATCTGGTCCGCATCTCAATCGGAAATTTTGTCAACACATTCCGCTGCTAACTTTTCTCTGATGCGATTGGTGAGGGTCCCACAAAATTAATTAACTCTTCATATATAGAGCTCTGCACACACTGTCAATCCTTACATCTAAGGTTTTCGGTAATTAGTCTCCATATAAAGAATAAATTTTGTTCAATATAAGACTATATAGATATACATAGGTACCTATTAATCCAAAGTCTCCATTATTCATTAATTTCATATTAGAACTATGATCGTTCAACATACTCTCAGCTGGGCCCCAACACCTTCTCCACTCGTATTACCATATTAATGCTCACATTTTCATTTCCAAAGAGGTATTACGGTTTCGCCGGCATAAAATATTTCACCCAACACTTAACACTTCATATTTGAACATTATTCATATGCACTTATTAACACATAGTCGGTCACATCATCTTCTATACTTTGGTTAAACCATCGCACTAATATATATAGTAGCAGTGGCTTTTTGGGCCCAAAAACTCATTCAAGGTTTAACTTTGGTTTATGCTCCAATATTCGGTATATCATAGCATAAAAGCTGGACTATACAACACAGCCCGATATGTTATCCCTCGGCCATATCATTATAAGATATACACATTATATAGATTACCGTAGGTCCACACCCTTTGTTTCATTTCATTCGAATTATCAATCAACTTATAACTAAACCCAACGCAAAATTTTAATACACATACATTCCATGGAGCCCACATTACATATGGCCCCACTAGTTAATGCACCTCTTCAATCGACGGTTAATAACATATCACGCTCCCCTCTGACAAATCAACGGTGGTCGCGTAGTTGAATCACACAAGGTTTAGTCCTCCGAACTTACACAAGGAACTGGGGCCTAGTGGTTAAAATACACCTTGCATCCGACAGTTGTGAGCTCATCGCTCCTTTGACCTCAATCCAACAGTCCTTAACGATTATTTCATTTTTTATTGGTACAAGGTTTAACACTTCAAATTTTAGCGAAAAAATTTGTTTTACAAAACCGCCTGAGGACACGTGTTGTTTAAAGACATAGATCGCATTCAAACTGAGAAATCCACTTACCATTTTTGACACCGCACGATACTGCTAGTTTACTTACCTCTGGTTTTACTGTTCACACTTAGGGTTCTACTTACATTCATGGTTTCGCTTCAATAAAAAACTTTGCGCCTTTTTTATATACATATACATATAAAATCTGTTCAAAGGTTTTATTTCTTATTTCTTCCGCGCTTTAATATATGAACCTTGTTCATTGTTATGTTAATTCAACGTTAACATAAGGTTTAATACCCGACTTCATTAGGTTTTAACACCTGCCTTGCTAAACACTTGGTTCCATTACCCTCAAGGTTCCGTCTTGATCTTTTCGATGTTTATGTTGCACTCTTGGCGCTTCCACATGCTAAACCAACAGTTCTATGCTTATTGTGTCTATGCTGAATAACATTGCGCTGTAGCCCTGAATATTCCCCTAACAATCTGTGCTTCTTTCTCTTCTGCATGTGATTTCTTCTTCTACCCTGTCTCACTCTGGATTTTTCACTCTCTGTCTATTTTGCTGCCCTGTCTCTGTATTCTCGGTATATATCCTGTCACTGTATTTCCTACTGCTATGCCAAATGTAAACTCCTATCACTGTATTCTCTGTATGTATAGTCTGCTACCATTTATTCTCTCATTCTGTCTCTATAAGTTCTCTACAAGCCTTATATCTACTACTGTTGTGTAAATAAATTCCCTGTCTACATATCCTATCACTGTATTCACCTTAGCCTCTGCTGTTGTCCTTTGCCATCAATGACAACACTTATAACAGTCTCCCCCTTTGGCATTGATGGAAATAACATTGCCCTGTCTGTTTTAACATATTCTCTATCTATAGCTTTTCCTCCCCCTTTGACATCAATGGCAAAGGGCTGATATTCTGATCTTGAGGACCTGTTCCATGCTCTTTGTGGCATTCCTTGTTAACTGATCTCAATCTGGAATGATGTTTTGTCTTCGATTCTCCCCCTGAAATGATGCTTTCTTTTTATATCATAGAGTAGCATCTACAGAAACTACCCCTAGTCTATCTCTCAGATATTCAAATGGTACTCTAGCAAGAGGTTTTGTAAATATATCTGCTGTCTGTTCTTTTTTTGGCACATATTCCAACTTTACTACCTTCTGAGCAACTTGTTCTCTGAGAAAATGATACTTGATTGGGATATGTTTAGTTTTTGAATGAAGCACAGGATTTTTTGATATGCTTATAGCACTTGTATTATCACATTTGATAGAGATAGGTTCATCAATGCTTACCTTCATGTCTTGTAGGGTTTTCTTCATCCACATGACTTGTGTGCAGCATGTTGCTGCTGCTATGTATTCTGCTTCTGCTGTACATAGAGAAATAGATGTTTTTTTCTTACTTAGCCATGCTACCAAAATTTCTCCTAGATAGAATGCACCTCCACTTGTGATTTTCCTGTCATCCACAAAGCTGGCCCAATATGCATCTATGTATGCTGTCAAAGTGAAGCTTTTGCCTTTTGGATACCAAAGTCCATGTTGTGCAGTTCCTTGTAGATATCTGAATATTATTTTGCTTGCTAGAAGGTGATTTTGTTTAGGTGCTGCTTGATAACTAGCCACCAGTCCTACTGCCAACATAAAGTCTGGTCTTGTGTAATATTCCTAATTAGCGACAGCTAATTGGAATATTCTATTTTGTTTAGTTTTCCCTCTATAGTTTGTAAATAAATAAAAAGTGAGTGAAGAGGGTCTAACTCACTTAAGTGAAATAAGACATCCACCTAGTAGCACAACGTTGTGACTTAAGTGGGAGTCAAGGGGGGGCCAACACCACGTGGAGGAGGGGGCCTATGTACACTCTAGAAGTTTCTGCAAGATTCTGCGCAGATAAGGATGAGGATGTGGAGGAGAGAGAGAGGCTACATTGGGTTTTGGAGGGAAACCAAAGTTATAAGAGATGGAGGAGCCTCCTCATTTGATTCATGCTTGAGTTATTGATTGTTGAGGGAGACATTTGTCTTCTTTAGCACGCTGGCTGTTTAGCCTGTCTGCAGCACTGATTAGTGCAACCGAGTGTCTCCATGTGAAGATCTCACCCTTAGCCCTGGGGGACTTCAAGTGTCTGCTCAGGCAAGGTTAGTTTTTTAGCATCATCCTCCAGGACAACGTTATTTCTACAACAGCATAATACTGTGTTGTAGGGTGTTGCCATGGTGACTTTACGACACCACTTCCTTCTCTTGTTTTTCAGAGGGAGAGTTCTTCTTCTCTTTGGAGGATCAGATTGGAGGACATTGGAGTTGATTTGCAGAACTTGGCACTTGGCCAAAGTATTTTATTCCACTACTACGTAATCCCTCTTAGTTACTGCGTTATTTCTATGGTGTATCTGGAGTGAGGGTTTGCAGATTGATTTCGGGAAGAGATCTCAAGTGTAAGGATCAACCTTCCACTTTGGAGATCCATTGGAGGAGGTATACCTCATATTTTTCATCATCTACAGCCTTTTATACTTAGTTCCAAATTTGAGTTGTAGTTGCTGCCCAACAACTCTGGCATTTCTGCCATTTTGTGTATTTCAGCCAATCCCTTGGAGGATTGATCTATTACTATTTCTAAGGGTTAGAGCCTTGCTCCCCTATTGTATTTGGGACATATATTGTCATATCCATGTATTGACATCCTTCTGGAGTAGTTTTCTATCATATACTGCATTTTCATAGTTTGGGTTTATGCAGAAATAACAACGTTCTTTCATTGCCATGTACATGTATTATTGAGGCTTACATTTCTTCTCTTGAGAGGTTGTTTCCTCAAGGCTTGTACAATTTATTGCTGCTATACATTATTATTGGCTATATATTCATCGTCTTGTCTCACAGATTCTAGAGAAAATGCTAAAGGGTTTCTGGATCATTCTCTTGTCTTGCGGCACCTCATTCTTGAGGGTTTTCTATACAAAACTATTGTTTAGCCTTACTTAATTCCCATGCCATATTCCTAAAATAATTCTATGATTATTTATAGTGTTTTAAATCTTATTCCTTCAGAAAATATGCTTCCCTTTCTTTATTAAATTTCTGCATACTCAAAGTCATGGGAAATCAGGGTTTTTCTTGACTAGTCGGGAAGGAGGAACTGTTTAACTTAGAAAAACGACTTTTTTTGAGCTTAAATTCGACATGGAAGTCCCTAATTACCTGATATAACATATTATAGAACGTTAACCCGTAATTTTATGCTTATTTTATTATACACGCATTTTAGGGCCAAAATCCTCACTTTTCCCCACCTTTTTGCCCTAAAAAGCTGAGTAAAGGTTTCTGCAGTATTTTGAGTTGGTTTTTAGTGTTTTTAAACAATTGATATGATACATTAAGCCCAAATTCCTGAATAATGTGTTTTTCTGACATGATCTACTGAAAAATCCATTTTTGGGATATTACCGTCTGCTGCATTATCATTGTTTGAGCTCTCTAGTTCTATACTGCTTGGTGTGTTTGGTGTGTTTATATTTTTCTCCTAGAAAGAGTCTAGAAAGGTCTAGATAGCATCTATATATTGTCCTCTTCTAGAGGCGACATATCCGGTAAATGCCCTCCCAGTTAATCTCTGGTTGGAGATTGCCGTGTTTTAGAGATATCCCCGAAACAGGATATTACAGTGGTATCAGAGCATAGTTCTAGCTCAACCTGTGGAGCTATTTATCTATGAAAAATATGAGGATCTCACATCAGCATGATCATATACCCTTTGGAGATTATTTCCGAGAATGGCAGTCCAAGGGGTAAGACTTCAAAGCAGCTTTACCCTTTAGAGATTACTGTCAGCTCAGGCAGGATGAAGGAGGAAGGAACAGTAGGGTTTCTAGCATGCAAAGTTTAGAGTTGCAGCGTACCACTGGAAGATCACCTCTTCCCATGTATGAGGGATCCACTGATCCCTATGAGTCTAAGCCCAAGAAGAAGATGAGTTTATTCTCATCTATTTTCAGATCCATGGGAAATGCATCCACCTTTGAGGAGGTCAAGAAGATTGAAGAAAAAAGAGAGGAAGTACCATGCGCTTCCTATTCTCATCAAGAAGAGATCACATCACCTCTTGAGGAGGCTTGTGATAATGCTGTCCCACTCATGGAGGAGCAACCCCATGCATCAACAGTTGGGGCAGCCAACACTTTGGAGGAAGGGACTCTTGTAGCCCTACAAGAAGTTCCAAATGCACATCAAGAGTAGCTTGGTTGCACTATGTTGTGCAACATGGAAACACTCAAGAAGGAATCAAACTATCATTCTCATGAGCCATTGGAGGTTGGGGTTTGAAGATTTGAAGATTGATGGTAGACATCTTGGAGTACAAAACCTTTTCTCCCTTCAAGATGACACTTTCTCAATGAGCTCCTCTCAGCTCAAAGAAGAAATTCTACTTTCAGATCCAAGACCTCATTGGTTTTGGAAGACTATGGATGGAAGGGAGGTCTCAAGGAGAGATCTTATTGGAGATACACTTCAACACACCATGGAATGCAATGCTTTTCTTCCCTTCTGACAAGAGCAGATAGAATATGGAGGACATCTTAGGATGGATAACATCTCTCATGCTTGTGTTGGACATCCCTTGAGCCATACACATCATGATGGGAGGGTTTTTCCTACCACCTATTTGATTCTTGATAGGGTCTCATTGATCCTTGAGAAGCTTGCATTTCAAAACCCCATGAAGTGCAAAGATAGGAATTTGATTTGGGAGGATGGTAGCCCTCATGGGAGGAGTACCAGGATGAAGAGAATTAGGAGGCATCCACAAGTGATTGAGTGGATGTGGATGATGAGCAAGGAGCTAGGGAGCTACCTGTAGATCTATGATACTGGGCAGTAGGAGGTTTGGCTGCACTGGTTACTCTTGAAGGATTTTGGCCATTACTTGTTCTTACAGATCTATGATACTGGGCTCCAGGAGGCTTGGCTGCGCTAGTTACTCTTGAAAGAGTTTGGCCATCACTTGGCATACACTCTTCCTAAGAGTAGGAGGACGGGAAAAATATGGCTGGATACTTGCATCATTGAGCAACATAGAGTATGGATGCATGGTGTTGATATGATACTCATATCATTCATTGTGTCTTCATCACATGATTGGTATGATGGAGGTATGGGGAGACAACACAATGTCTTGTTTCTTTGTTTGTTTCTGGGAGAGCAAGGGAAGATTTTATCTCACACTTTGTATGATGTTGCAGGAAGAGGGGATGGCACTATCTCCTTGGTCTTTGATGATGATTGGGAAGAACTTCCATCTTGGGAAGTATTCCACATTTGTTGTAGCATTATTAGAGGAGTCTTTGACAAGGAGCATGTCAAAGAACAAAGCTTTGTATTGACAGGGGCTTGTTTGCATGAGCTCACAACACTGTCACTTTGGAGCAGAACCTTATGGATGAAGTGTGCCCAGCAGAGATATGGTGGATCTATAACCCATAGGTCCTAGGATCACTTCATATTTGTTACAATTGATGAACAAAGTGGAGGTAATGATGACAAAGACATCTATGGCATGTTCTTCTTGACTTGGGTTTCCAAGCATAAGGAGGATTATCTTCTTGCAGCACATGGTTCATTCTTCTTCATAGTGGGCCAAAACACTATGGAGGACTCGTGTATGGACCCATGTAATATCTTACTTCCAGCATATGGTGAGGGGTTTGTTTATACATTCATCGATTTTCACACTCTTAACATTCTTATGCAGTGCATTGCTTCACAAGGGGGCAAGCTTGTCACAATGCTCCATGAGTTATATTGGGCCAATTTACATGATGGAGACAGCCATCTCTTTTGTGGCCTTGGGAAAATGTTTTATCACTACATGTATGTTCATTTGCTGCACTATATCATGTATCATATAAAGACATGCATGATTAACCATGTAAAAAGAAACATTTTTCCATGTACTCTTATCAAGCAGCAACTTGTAAAACTGCTTTGTACTTGTTTGGGAGGCTGTTGGTACCTTCTTGCACCACATGATACCTTCAACATTATCTTCATATTATTTCTGATCATGTCTTCATTTACTGATATAGATCAGATTTGTATGGGAGGCTTGATTATGAGAGAGACACATGAGCTGGATGTGTCCGTGAGTGGGAAAAATTCTCACAATTTTTGCACTACATGTTCTAATGGGAGCATGAGAGGAGATATGGCCACCATAGTCAAATGTTTGTTCTCTTTTGAGGTGGGCCATAAGATTGATATTCATCCATTTTACAGCCATGGGAAAGTGCTTGATCATGTATTATTGTTGCTACATTCAGCCATTTACTATCCTCTAGTAGATGTGATGAATCATGGACCTTGTTTGCCATATAATTTTCTGAAGTTGCAGTGGATGAGACTGTGTTGTATCCTTGTGAGAAATTGTTTGCATCATGTATCATCATGTAAAACCTTTAGAAAACCTCTCATTAGGATTTTCCATGATGACCATGTCCTATTCTTCATGGATGGATTGTTTTGGGCCAGCTTGTTCTTCATTGTTGGAGGAGCCTTATTTGGAGGATTGTACTTCACTTTGCCATTGGAGGGAAATAATTTTGCAGCCCAGGATAAGAATACACTCTACACTTGTCATGAGTTGAGAGAAGGATAGCATGGGGTAAGCTATGATGCTTGCCAAGTTCATATTTTCAGCCCACCTTCATTACCGGAGCTTGAGGTGGAAGGATATTTTCAGGAGTTGCCTTGTTGGGAGGTGGCTCATTTTGTTTGGATGATTGCTTAGAGATGGAGGATCCACATGAGGGAGATGTTACTCATCATATTCTGGACTCCATGCCTTGAGTGGATAGAGGTGATGAGTTGGTACATAGTCGATGGGACAGCTTACACTGTGACAGATACAGCACATCAGGTGTCATGGTCTTCGCCTCTTAGAGCAACAGTCATAGCCAGAGGCAGTGCGCAGTCCGAGCTATGGGACTTGGGCTACTATTGGCCATGGGATCCGGAAGGATTGTTGGTTGGCTGGTACCGGGAGAGATCAGTTTGGGATCCTAGAATTGAGATATCCCTTCATATCAGGGTGATGCAGAGGACAGGGAAGATTCAGTGGCGCATGTGGGACCCAGGCACATTTTGCAGAAAGGAGACTTGTTCAGGTAGTTGCTTGAGGGCAAGCAACATTTTTCCAAGGGGGACTGTAATATTCCTAATTAGCGACAACTAATTGGAATATTCTATTTTTTTTAGTTTACCATCTATAGTTTGTAAATAAATAAAAAGTGAGTGAAGAGGGTCTAACTCACTTAAGTGAAATAAGACATCCACCTAGTAGCACAACGTTGTGACTTAAGTAGGAGTCAAGGGGGGGGCCAACCACCATGTGGAGGAGGGGGCCTATGTACACTCTAGAATTTTCTGCAAGATTCTGCACAGATAAGGATGAGGATGTGGAGGAGAGAGAGAGGCTACATTTGGTTTTAGAGGGAAACCAACGTTATAAAAGATGGAGGAGCCTCCTCATTTGATTCATGCTTGAGATATTGACTGTTGAGTGAGACATTTGTATTCTTTAGCATGTTGGTTTTTTAGCCTGTCTGCAGCACTGTTTAGTGCAACCGAGTGTCTCCATGCAGAGATCTCACCCTTAGCCCCGGGGGACTTCAAGTGCCTGCTCAGGAAAGGTTAGTTTTTCAGCATCATCCTCCAGGACAACGTTATTACTGCAGCAACATAATACTGTGTTGTAGGGTGTTGCCGTGGTGACTTTACGACACCACTTCCTTCTCTTGTTTTTCAGAGGGAGATTTCTTCTTCTCTTTGGAGGATCAGATTGGAGTACATTGGAGCTTATTTTCAGAACTTGGCACTTAGCCAAAGTATTTTATTCCACTACTGCGCAGTCCCTCTTAGTTACTACGTTATTTCTATGGTGTATTTGTAGTGAGGGTTTGCGGATTGATTTAGGGAAGAGATCTCAAGTGTAAGGATCAGCCTTCCAATTTGGAGATCCATTGGAGGAGGTCTACTTCAGATTTTTCATCATCTACAACCTTCTCTACTTAGTTCTAGATTTGAGTTGTAGCTGCTGCCTAGCAACTCCGACATTTCTGCCATTTTGTGTATTTCAGCCAATCCCTTGGAGGATTGATCTATAACTATTTATAAGGGTTAGAGCCTTGTTCCCCAATTGTATTTGGGCCATATATTGTCATATCCATGTATTTACATCCTTCTGGAGCAGTGTTCTGTCATAGACTACGTTTTTCATAGTCTGGGTTTATGCAGAAATAGCGGTGTTCTTTCATTGCCATGTACATGTATTATTGAGGCTTGCATTTCTTCTCTTGAGAGGTTGTTTCCTCAAGGCTTGTAAAATTTCTTGCTGCTATAAATTATTATTGGATATATATTCATATTCTTGTCTCACAGCTTCTAGAGAAAACATTGAAGGGTTTCTGGATCATTCTCTTGTCTTGCGGCACCTCATTCTTGAGGGGTTTTCTATACAAAACTGTTGTTTAGCCTTGCTTAATGCCCATTCCATATTCCTAAACTCATTATATAATTAATTATAGTGTTTTAAATCTTATTCCTTCAGAAAATACGCTGCCCTTGCTTCAGTAAATTTCTGCATACTCAAAGTCATGGGAAATCAAGGTTTTTCTTGACTAGGTGGGAAGGAGGAACAGTTTAACTTAGAAAAACGCCCTTTTTTGAGCTTAAATTCGACATGGAAGTCCATATTGAACTGATATAACATATTCTATAACCTTGACTCGTAATTTTACGCATATTTTCTTATACACTCATTTTAGGGCCAAAATTCTCACTTTTCCCCACCTTTTTGCCCTAAAAATCTGAGTGAAGGTTGCTGCAGTATTTGGAGTTGGTTTCTGAGTGTTTTTAAACAATTTATATGATATCAGAATCCAACATTCCTGAAGAATGCATTTTTCTGTCATGATCTGCTAAAAAATCCATTTTTGGGATATTACCGTCTGCTGCATTATCATTGTTTGAGCGCTCTAGTTCTATACCGCTTGGTGTGTTTATATTTTTCTCCTAGATAGAGTATGGAAAGGGCTAGATAGCCTCTGGATCTTGTCCTCTTCTAGAGGTGACATACCCGGTAAATGCCCTCCCAGTCAATCTCTGGTTGGAGATTGCCGTGTTTTAGAGATATCCCCGAAACGGGATATTACAGTGGTATCAGAGCATAGTTATAGCTCAGCTATGGAGCTATTTATCTATGAAAAATATGAGGATATCAAATTAGCATGATCATATACCCTTTGGAGATTATTTCCGAGAATGGCAGTCCAAGGGGGAAGACTTCAAAGCAGCTTTGCCCTTCAGAGATTACTGTCAGCTCAGGCAGGATGAAGGAGGAAGGAACAATAGGGTTTCTAGCATGCAGAGTTTAGAGTTTCAGCTTACCACTAGAAGATCACCTCTTCCCATGTATGAGGGATCCACTGATCCCTATGAGTCTATGCCCAAGAAGAAGATGAGTTTATTCTCATCTATTTTCAGATCCAGGGGAAATGCATCCACCTTTGAGGAGGTCAAGAATATTGAAGAAAAATAAGAGGAAGTACCATGTGCTTCCTATTCTCATCAAGAAGAGATCACATCACCTCTTGAGGAGGCTTGTGCTAACGCTGTCCCACTCATGGAGGAGAAACCACATGCATCAACAGTTGGGGCAGCCAACACTTTGGAGGAAGGGACTCTTGTAGCCCTACAAGAAGTTCCAGATGCACATGAAGAGTAGCTTGGTTGCACTATGCTGTGAAACATGGAAACACTCAAGAAGGAATAAAACCGTCATTCTCATGAGCCATTGTTGGATGGTACATCACATTGGAGGTTGGGGTTTGAAGATTTGAAGATTGATGGTAGACATCTTGGAGTAAGAAACCTTTTTTCCCTTCAAGATGACACTTTCTCAATGAGCTCCTCTCAGCTCAAAGAGGAACTTCTACTTTCAGATCCAAGACCTCATTGGTTTTGGAAGACTATGGATGGAAGGGAGGTCTCAAGGAGAGATCTCATTGGAGATGCACTTCGACACACCATGGAATGCAATGATTTTATTCCCTTATCACAAGAGCAGATAGAATATGGAGGACATCTTAGGATGGATAACATCTCTCATGCTTGTGTTGGACATCCCTTGAGCCATACACATCATGATGGGAGGGTTTTTCCTACCACCTGTTTGATTCTTGATAGGGTCTCATTGATCCTTGCAAAGCTTGCATTTCAAAACCCCATGAAGTGCAAAGACATGAATTTGATTTGGGAGGATGGCAGCCCTCATGGGAGGAGTACCAGGATGAGGAGAAGTAGGAGGCATCCACAAGTGATTGAGTGGATGTGGATGACGAGCAAGGAGCTAGGGAGCTACCTGCAGATCTATGATATCAGGCAGCAGGAGGCTTGGCTGCGCTGGTTACTCTTGAAGGAGTTTGGCCATCACTTGTACTTACAGATCTATGATACTTGGCAGCAGGAGGCTTGGCTGTGCTGGTTACTCTTGAAATAGTTTGGCCATCACTTGGCATACACTCTTCCTAAGAGTAGGAGGATGGGGAAAATATGGCTGGATACTTGCATCATTGAGCAACATAGAGTATTGATGCATGGCATTGATATGATACTCATATCATTCATTGTGTCTTCATCACATGATTGGTATGATGGAGGTATGGGGAGACAACACAATGTCTTGTTGCTTTGTTTGTTTCTGGGAGAGTAAGGGAAGATTTTCTCTCACACTCTGTATGATGTTGTAGGAAGAGGGGATGGCACTATCTCCTTGGTCTTTGATGATGATTGGGAAGCACTTCCAGCTTGGGAAGTATTCGACATTTGTTGCAGCATTATTAGAGGAGTATTTGACAAGGAGCATGTCAAAGAAAAGAGCTTTGTATTGACAGGGGCTTATTTGCATGAGCTCACAGCGCTGTCACTTTGGAGTAGAACCTTATGGATGAAGTGTGCCCAACAGAGATATGGTGGATCTATAACCCATAGGTCCCAGGATCACTTCATATTTGTTGCACTTGATGAAAAAAGTGGAGGTAATGATGACAGAGACATCTATGGCATGTTCTTCTTGACTTGGGTTTCCAAGCATAAGGAGGATTATCTTCTTGCAGCACATGGTTCATTCTTCTTCATAGCGGGCCAAAACACTATGGAGGACTCGTGTATGGACCCATATACCATCTTACTTCCAGCATATGGTGAGGGGTTTGTTTATACATTCATCGATTTGCACACTCTTACCATTCTTATGCAGTGCATTGCTTCACAAGGGGGCAAGCTTGTCACAATGCTCCATGAGTTATATTGGGCCAATTTACATGATGAAGGCAGCCATCTCTTTTGTGGCCTTGGGAAAATGTTTTATCACTACATGTATGTTCATTTTCTACACTATAGCATGTATCATATAAAGACATGCATGATTAACCATGTAAAAAGAAACATTTTTCCATGTACTCTTATCAAGCAGCAACTTGTAAAACTGCATTGTACTTGTTTGGGAGGCTGTTGGTACCTTCTTGCACCACATGAGACCTTCAGCATTCTCTTCATATTATTGCTGATCACGTATTCATTTGCTGATATAGATCAGATTTGTATGGGAGGCTTGATTATGAGAGAGACACATGAGCTGGATGTGTCCGTGAGTGGGAAAAATTCTCACAATTTCTGCACTACATGTTCTAATGGGAGCATGAGAGGATATATGGCCACCATAGCCAAATGTTTGTTCTCTTTTGAGGTGGGCCATAAGATTTATATTCATCCATTTTATAGCCATGGGCAAGTGCTTGATCATGTATTATTGTTGCTACATTCAACCATTTACTATCCTCTAGTAGATGTGATGAATCATGGACCTTGCTTGCCATGTAATTTTCTAAAGTTGCAGTGGATGAGACTGCGCTGTATCCTTGTGAGAAATTTTTTGCATCATGTATCATCATGTAAAACCTTCAGAAAACCTCTCATTAGGATGTTCCATGATGATCATGTCCTATTCTTCATGGATGGATTGTTTTGGGCCAGCTTGTTCTTCATTGTTGGAGGAGCCTTATTTGGAGGATTGTACTTCACTTTGCGAGTGGAGGGCAATAATTTTGCACCCCATGATCAGCATACACTCTACAATTGTCATGAGTTGAGAGAAGGACAGCATGGGTTAAGCTATGATTCTTGCCAAGTTCAGATTTTTAGCCCACCTTCATTACTAGAGCTTGAGGTGGAAGGAGATTTTCAGGAGTTGCCTTGTTGGGAGGTGGCTCATTTTGTTTGGATGATTGCTTGGAGATGGAGGATCCACATGAGGGAGATGTTCCTCATCATATTTCGGACTCCATGCCTTGAGTGGAGAGAGGTGATGAGTTGGTACACAATTGATGGGACAACTTACACCGTGACAGATATAGCACAGCAGGAGTCATGGTATTCGCCTCTTAGAGCAACAGTAATAGCTAGAGGCAATGTGCAGTCTGAGCTGTGGGACTTGGGATACTATTGGCCATGCTGGCCATGGGATCCGGAAGGATTTTTGGTTGGATGGTACTATGAGAGATCAGTTTAGGATCCTGGCATTGAGAGATCCCTTCATATCAGGGTGATATAGAGGACAAGGAAGATTCAGTGGCACATCTGGGACCCAGGCAAATTTTGCAGAAAGGAGACTTGTTCAGGCAGTTTCTTGAGGGAAAGAAACATTTTTCTGAGGGGGACTGTAATATTCCTAATTAGCGATAGCTAATTGGAATATTCTATTTTGTTTCATTTTCTGTCTATAGTTTGTAAATAAATAAAAAGTGAGTGAAGAGGGTCTAACTCACTTAAGTGAAATAAGACATCCACCTAGTAGCACAACGTTGTGACTTAAGTGGGAGTCAAGGGGGGGGCCCAACACCACATGGAGGAGGGGGCCTATGTACACTATAGAATTTTCTACAAGCTTCTGCGTAGATAAGTATGAGGATGTAGATAAGGATGAGGATGTGGAGGAGAGAGAGAGGCTACATTGGGTTTTGGAGGGAAACCAATGTTATAAAAGATGGAGGAGCCTCCTCATTTGATTCATGCTTGATTTATTGATTGTTGAGTGAGACATTTGTCTTCTTTAGCACGCTGGCTGTTTAGCTTGTCTGCAACATTGTTTATTGCAACCGAGTGTCTCCGTGTGAATATCTCACCCTTAGCCCTGGGGGAATTTGAGTGCCTACTCAGGCAAGGTTATTTTTTCAGCATCATCCTCCAGGACATCGTTATTGCCACAACAACATAATACTGTGTTGTAGGGTGTTGTCATGGTGACTTTACGACACCACTTCCTTCTCTTGTTTTTTAGAGGGAGAGTTCTTCTTCTCTTTGGAGGATCAGATTGGAGGAAATTGGAGCTGATTTGCAGAACTTGGCACTTGGCCAAAGTATTTTACTCCACTACTACGCATTCCCTCTTAGTTACTGCGTTATTTCTATGGTGTATCTGCAGTGAGGGTTTGCGGATTGATTTGGGGAAGAGATCTCAAGTGTAAGGATCAGCCTTCCACTTTGGAGATCCATTGGAGGAGGTCTACTTCAGATTTTTCATCATCTACAACCTTCTATACTTAGTTCCAGATTTGAGTTGCAGGTGCTGCCCAGCAACTCCAACATTTCTGCCATTTTGTGTATTTCAGCCAATCCCTTGGAGAATTGATCTATTACTATTTCTAAGGGTCAGATCCTTTCTCCCCTATTGTATTTTGGCCATATATTGTCATATCCATGTATTTAAATCCTTCTGGAGCAGTGTTCTATCATAGAATTCATTTTTCATAGTCTGGGTTTATGCAGAAATAGCAGTGTTCTTTCATTGCCATGTACATGTATTATTGAGGCTTGCATTTCTTCTCTTGAGAGGTTGTTTCCTCAAGGCTTGTACAATTTATTGCTTCTATACATTATTATTGGCTATATATTCATCTTCTTGTCTCACATCTTCTGGAGAAAATGCTGAAGGGTTTCTGGATCATTCTCTTGTCTTACGACACCTCATTCTTGAGCGGTTTTCTATACAAAACTACTGTTTAGCATTTCTTAATGCCGCCCATGCCATATTCATAAACTAATTATTTGATTATTTATATTTTTTTACATCTTATTCCTTCAGAAAATATGCTTCCCTTGCTTCAGTAAATTTCTGCATACTCAAAGTCATGGGAAATCAGAGTTTTTCCTGACTAGTCGGGAAGGAGGAACTGTTTAACTTAGTAAAACGACTTTTTTTGAGCTTAAATTCGACATGGAAGTCTATATTGAACTGATATAGCATATTATAGAACCTTGACCCGTAATTTTACGCATATTTTCTTATACACTCATTTTAGGGCCAAAATTCTCACTTTTCCCCACCTTTTTGCCCTAAAAATCTGAGTGAAGGCTGCTGAAGTATTTGGAGTTGGTTTCTGAGTGTTTTTAAACAATTTATATGATATCAGAAGTCCACATTCCTGAATAATTCATTTTTCTGTCATGATCTGTTGAAAAATCCATTTTTGGGATATTACCGTCTGCTGCATTATCATTGTTTGAGTGCTCTATTTCTATACCGCTTGGTGTGTTTATATTTTTCTCCTAGATAGAGTATGGAAAGGGCCAGATAGCCTCTGGATCTTGTCCTCTTCTAGAGGTGACATACCCGGTAAATGCCCTCCCAGTCAATCTCTGGTTGGAGATTGCCGTGTTTTAGAGATTTCCCCCAAACAGGATATTAAATATTGATGCTGTTAGGTACAAAAAAATTCCTATCATGTATCTATAAAGTCTTTGATCTATATCAGAAGATTCATCATTAGCACATAGCTTGCATCCAGTGATCATGGGAGTTGACACAGGTTTGCAGTCTTCCATTTTGAACTTTTTCAACATCTCTTTTAAGTATTTTTCCTGTGAGATGAATGTACCTGTGTTCTTTTGCTGAATTTGAAGTCCTAAGTAGAAACTGAGCTCTCCAATCATAGACATCTCAAACTTTGATTTCATCTCTTCAACAAATCCTTTTGCTAGCTCATCTTTGTTGCTTCCAAACATAATGTCATCAACATATACTACAACAATCAGGATTTGATTTTCATGGGCTTTTATGTATAGATTGCTATCTACTCCTCCTCTTTTAAAGCCTTGTTTTTGCAGGTACTTATCCAACCTTGAGTACCAAGCACGGGGAGCTTGTTTCAGTCCATATAGAGCCTTCTTTAGTCTGCACACATAGTCTTCTTTGTCTATTAATGAGAAACCTTCTGGTTGTTCCATGTAGAATTCTTCTTCTAGATCTCCATTCAAAAATGCAGATTTCACATCCATTTAATATACCTTGAAGTCTTGGTAGCATGCAAAGGCTATAAAAATTCTGATAGCTTCCATTCTGGCCACAGGGGAAAATGTTTCATAATAATCCAGACCTTCGATTTGTGAATATCCCTTGCATACAAGTAAGGCTTTATTCCTGATTACCTGTCCTTGTTCATTCATTTTATTCTTGAATACCCATTTTGAGTCTATGACATTTTTCTCAGTGGGTCTAGGAACTAATTCGCAGGTATTGTTATTCTCAATTTGGTCCAGTTCTTCATTCATGGCATTCACCCAATACTTGTCTTTGCTGGCTTCTACAAACTTCTTGGGCTCTATTTGTGATAACATAGCTATGTATACCTCTTCTGTCTGTTCATTTAGCTGCCTTCTTGTCTAGACCCCTACACTCTTGTCTCCAATGATCTGATCTTCTGGATGGTTCTTTTGAGTGTATCTTGAGGGGGTTTTTGAGCTCAGTTCAACATCTTCTGTTATCTTGCTTGTTTCATCATCATCTTGGTTTTATTCTTCATGATTGTCTAAAGGACTGCTGCAGTCTGTACTTCTTGTCTTGTTTGGAAGTTCTTCATCAAATCTTACGTCAATGCTTTCTAAAATTTTTTGAAGAGCCTTGTTGTAGCACCTGTACCCTTTACTTTTGGATGCATATCCTAGAAATATCCCTTCATCTACTCTTGCATCAAATTTCCCCAGATTTTCATCATTATTCTTTATGTAACACTTGCTTCCAAAGACTCTAAAGTGCTTGATTGAAGCCGGTTTACCATGCCATGTTTCATAGGGAGTCTTGTCACTGCTTGGCCTTAAATGAGATTTATTTAGGATATGCACGACTGTGTGTACTGCTTTTTCCCAGAAGGTTTGAGGAATATTACTCTCTTGCATCATGGCTCTGGAAATTTGTTGTATAGACCTGTTTTGTCTCTCTGCTACGCCATTCCGTTGAGGTGTCCCTGCAATAGAAAATCGTTGCTTTATCCCATGTTCACTGCATAGGTATGCAAATTCATAATCTGTGAATTCACCTCCTCTGTCTAATTTGATGAATTTTAGCTTGCATCATGTTTGATTTTATACTAATGCTTTGAATATCTTTAATTTCTCTAGTGCTTTCGATTTATTCTTGAGAAATGAAACCCATGTCATTCTGGAGAAATCATCTATTATTAGCATGAAGTAGGATTCTCCACTTGGTGTTTTAGTTCTTGCAGGTCCACACAGATCCATGTGCACAAGCTGGAGTGGTATTCTTGTTGATAGCTCTTCTTTGGTCTTAAAGGATGTGCGGGTTTGTTTTCCCAATTGGAAATATTTGCATATGATATTTGAAGGCCTTTTTATTTCTGGCATATCTCTGACAACTTTCCTTTTGCTCAGTTTGATGATATGGTTGAAGATGAGATGTCCCAATCTCTTATGCCATAACCATGACTCCTCAAGTTTGCTAAGATGGCATGCTTCATCCTCCTCTTTCACTATGTAAACATTACTCTCTGTTCGAACACCTTTGAGCAGAGTCTTTCCTGTGGTGCTTGATCTGACTTCATAGTCTTTTGCTCTAAAAATAACTTCACAACCTTTATCACACATTTGACTGACACTCAGCAAATTTTCTTTTAGCCCATCTACAAATAGTACATCTTGGGCCTTTCCTCTGCCATTGTCTAGGCTGACTAAGCCTTTTCCTTTGATTTTTCCTGATTTATCATTGCCAAAAGTAACATTACCAGATTTATTTTCATCAAAAGTCATAAACTTGCTTCTATCTCCAGTCATATGTTTTGAGCAGCCACTTTCCAAATACCATTGTCTTTTCAGGTCTTGAGCAGTTAGAGCCAGGTCACATTTATTCACCTTCTTTTTCCACTAGAAGCATCCTTTTATTTGGAATATTTTGTGAGATGATGAACCACATCCTCTCAGAGGAAATTTGGAAGGCATATGTCCAATTTTATTGCATACACAACATTTGATCATAATTTTCGCAGAATTGTGAGTATGAGAAAAATTTCTTTGATTCATAAACCTCCTTGAGGTGTTGAACATCAATATTTGTCCATATTTTCTGCACTCATTGATTTTATGGCCAAATGCCTTACAATAAATACAGTAACCATAGAAACAATTTGCATACCTGATGTGAGGTTGTCTTCTCCATTTGTTTGCTTGAGACAGTCTCTTCACTATTTGCATCTTGTATAGACCAATCTAGGGTTCTAGATTAGGCTCAATTTATTTTCAACCAAGGTATGTAATCTTAGAGGCACGTGTCTAATGTTTATAGACCTAAAAGGATTTGTTCTATTTGCCTAGATAAATGTTTATTGTGATAGGCTCCAACACTCTTTTACAAGAGATTGGAATGTGGTTCCTTTCACAATTTAAACACTTATGTAACTAAATTTGATCTACTATTCTAAAAAACAGAGTGCTACTAGTCTGAGTTTTCAATCCTCTTACAAGGTTATAGTTCACAAAAAATCTTTCAAAGTAACACACTAAAGCATACTAAAAATCGAATTCATTAAAACAGATATCACAAAAATGATTTGAGATTCAATACTCAATTAAACCTCTTACAAGGATTGTTCATTAATTTTGCAATCGAATTCCCAAATTACTACTGTGAATTATGAAATGTCGATGATGAATAAAATCACAAGCACTTCAAAATTGATGAACTCAAAAGCATGAAAATGAAATCAAATACTAATAAGATCTGAATACTAAATCTAATGGAAATGTAAAGAAAGTGTACCAACTTCACATGGGGGCCCTTCCACGCTTTGAAGGCACACTTGGAAAACTTTAATTGATGAGAACGCTAACTAAAAAACACCATAAATGATGAAATTATGTCTCTGATTAAGATCTGGGAATGAGTTACATTAAAAATAGAGTTCTGAAGCACAGATACAGTCTTAAGTCTTCTCTTACATTCAATATTATCACTAGCATCATTAGTCTATTACATGCTTCCATTCTCTTATTTATCAAAATTACAATCAAAAGAGGCTATTTTAGTTCTTCCTAATCCTAACTGATCTCCAAAACAGATTGAATTAGTTTAGAGTTCCTAATCATAGGCAAAATATCAAGCTCATTCATTATGACTTCAGATTTTTCTGCTAAATTGGCCGGGTTTGACCAGCATTGACCGGCTATTCAAGAGCTTCAAATATGATGCTCGATAGATTTTTCATCATGTGTGTACATCCTAGATCATGTCCTTGTCCTTTTTTTTGATATACCTGCTATGCCACATGTCAGAACATAAACCATTTACAGGAAGTTATCACATCCTGTAATTTTCTTGAAAAATTTCAATTTTTAACACAAAAATTCCATAAATTAAATTTAATGTAAAATAACAATTATAATGCTACATTAATCAATTTCAATAAACTATAAGGGATTTATGGAAGAAAATGGTGAATAAATGATGGAATTTTAGGAGAAAAAGATAGCCATAAAATAATACCAACATTTCCCCCAAACTCAATGATTTAGCATGTCCTCATGCTAACCTGATGTGTTCCCTTTATGTTCTACTTCTACTTCTGCTTCTTCTTCTTGTAGAAATACATCTAAATTCTTCTGGACTTGAAACTCATGCTTCATGTTCTTATATTTTTCTTTGAGAGCCTTTTTCTGTGTGTACCATTTTGTTGCCCATTTGCATATTTCAATTTGATCAGTTTTAAGTTCTTTGACTTTCCTCTTCAATTTCTCATTTTTCTATTGAATTTTCTTGCTCTCGGCTCTTAACATTTCATTTTATTTATTTATGACTTTCTCTAACATATTTGCTTCCATAATTTCCTCTTTTAGTTCTTCAATTTGTTTTTCCAGCTTTATCTATTTCTTGTTTGTAGGTACTGGCTCTTTGCTTTCTCCCTTGTTACTTTTAGTCTCCATTTATGGTTCTTGTTCTAGCTGTGAATTAGCACTTCTTTCAATTTTTATTGGTGTATTTACATTTTTCTCTGGTTGATGATATTGTATTTTATTTCTTTTTATTCTCCTTGATCTTCTTCTGTAAGTAGTGAAAGTTTTGTCTTTTGCAATTTTCTGGGCATCTTCTTGCCTCATTCTCCTTGTTTTCACACTACTATTGGGTTGAGAAACAGTGCTTGACTTAAATTCAGGGGTTTCCATATCAACATCAACCATAAACTATGCGCTTCCTTGTTTCTCTTGTTCATATTCTTTGGTTTTGATTTGATTGGCAATTAAAAATCCTTCCCATGTTATCCCTCTCTTCTGAAATTCAAATTCAATTAGAATTTTGATCAAACCAAAATGATACAAGCTTCTATCTTCATTACCCTTTTGTTTCTGAATGGTATTTGACATTTTAGTCAAAATCTGTAAAATAAAATAGGGTAGACTGATAGTGCATTGACCCTTTAAGTGCAGCAAGATTTTTATGTGATATAGGTATACTATGCTGTAACGCCCTTCACATGTGACAATTTTTTGAAGAATGTATACCATTTCATCCCATGGGTGAATTAAAAAACTTCTCGGAACACCCTTTTTCCAATTAACAGAAGAAACCCTTGACCTAGACATAAGATGAGTCCATGATTTTTCTCTAAATTGCTTGGTTTTGAAATAATTTTCCCCTTCTAGACTGATGTCTAATGACTGAGCTATTTTATCCTCTGAGATTCTGAAAGAGAAATTTCCTATCAAAGATTTTTCTCCATTAAATGAAAATGCGAACTATTTTGTAACTCCTTCATTGTTTCCATTGAATTTCTCTAGAAAGTACAACCAGTGTTTTTCCCTCAAAATATTAACACAGTCTTCATGGTATTTTGAACTATCAAATTTATCAGGCTCTGCTCTATTTGTCATTTTAAAAATATCTGTTCTATCCCCTTTTTTATGCTCTGTAAAACAAAAATTTAACCAGGGTTTTTCAACTTGTTACCTCTCTTCTCACGTTCCACTGAGCTAACCTAGCTAACTTCCTCAATTTTCCGAACTTACTTCTTCAAATGTCTAAGCTGCTCTTCAAATTCTGGGCAGAAGTCAAGATTCTGGATAACCCCGACTACTATATCTTCTCCCTTTTCAATACCTATTATCTCGGACTTCTTATTTTTAAAAACTCAGGATCCAAACATTAACTAGCTTTATGAACTTAGAGTTTTATAAAATAAAAACTCAACAGCCGACCTTAATTTTGCTTGATGTCACAAAATGAAATCGCTATGATGATGGTGTAGAGAATAGAGTTTTACTGTCAGAGGCCGTGAGCTTGTTTGCAGAGTCGGAAGGTGTGTCCCAAAGGGTTCAAATCATAGATACAGAGGAACAATAATGATTTGCAGAAGGATAATAATGGTAGCATAGTATGCAAATCGTGTTGATAATGAAATCATGGCGGATACATTCATAAGCAGATTTGGGTCGGAAGATCATTTTTGTACTTTTGGCAGTCGAAATGAACAAAATCAATTGAGGACAGGTGTTTTAACTGATGTCTTCCCATTGGGCGGGTCTTTACATTGGGCGTCTAATAAGGCCGCTACTTGTTGGTACTTTGTTGGCAGAGGTCAATTTGAAAAAATGATGAGTTTATGAAAAGGTTTTAAGGGTGTAGGTAGAAATAGGCTAAGGTTTATAATTATGTTATGTGTGATATGGAAATAGAAATGAACATATAGAAGTAGACAGAGTGGTAATGAAGTGAGCATATAGGAATATTACGAAGAATATGGGTATAAGGGTTATAAAAAGGATTTTTGAAATTGATAATAAGCAATCATAATTATTATTTTTAACACTAAAATAATCTAGGAATTTTAAATGCTAAAAACAAAACTTTTTCAATACATTACACTTGTTGGTTGATAAAATTCTGATTTTTCTTGTACATGTGTGACTGATCTGCTTGTACAGGTATGACTGATCTGCTTGTCTGATCCTTATCTTCTAAAATAGGTCCCTTTGAAATTGAATATAACAGGTCCCTTAAGATTTGAAGAGCCATGTTTGTGAAGCTTCTTTTATCTTTGGTGTTGATGTAGCCTTGATGATGTAGCCTTAATTGGAATTCTGATAGGCAACCTTTGAAAAATTGTTAAAGTAGCCTTGTGTACCTTTGATGCAGTCTTTGAACAGGTCCCTCTGGTATTGGTAGTATTGACATAGCCTTTGAACATGTCCCTCTGTATAATCATGTTGAAACAGGTCCCACTACATATTTTGTTGCTTGAACATGTTCCTTTACTGATTAGAAAAAAGCATCTCTTTTATTGAAATATTGAATTACTGAAACAAATTGAGGAGATCAGATAGGGAAAAACCACTTTTTCTTCTCCCCCACTAAGTCTTTGACTTGTCCTCAAGTCATTATTGAATTTGTGAAAAGCAGGAAAGAAATAGAACAATGAATTCTTACCAGCCAAATGATTGGTTTTCCAGTAAGAATTCCGGTTTAGAGTGTGCCAGAGTCTGGTTTTCACATCTAAACCATTATTTTTTATTTTATTTTTTATATTTTTTATATTTTTGTATTTTTTGTTTTTAGGAAATTGAAATGACTAAGGTAGAGATATCACAACTGAAGGCTGTGATATCTCAACCTCTTTTTGCTGAGATATAGTTCGAATAAAATCTTCTTTGCTGATGGGCTTATGATAGAGTTTCAACCTATGTCCATTGACAATAAAGGTGTTTCCTTCTCCATCAATTTTAGTGAGTTTAACTGATCCATTTTAATATACTTGAACTATTTCATATGGGCCCATCCAATGTGTTGTGAACTTGGCTTTATGATCTCTGAATTTGGAGTCAAAGAGTAAAGCCCAGTCTCCTTCTTTAAACTCTTTCTTCTTTATGTGTGAATCACGCCATTTCTTCCTTTGTTTCTGCATCAGGATTTTTCTCTCCTCTACTTGCTACCTCATTTCATCTAACTTGTTCAATTGCATAATTCTCTCCTTTTGTGCTTCATTGATATCAATGCCTAAATATGCAACCATTTTATAAGTATGTATCTGAAATTAAATAGGAAGCATTACCTCTTTTCCATACACCAGCTGATATGGTGTAAATCATGTAGTGTCTTTCCACGTGATTCTGTAAGCCCAGAGTGGATCCTTGAGATTTTCCTCCCAATTATTTCTGTTCATTGCTACTGTTTTAGTGATAATTCCTTCCAAAGTTTTATTTGTAGATTCCACCTGGCCATTGGCGTATGGATGGTAAGGTGTACTTTTCCTGTGCTTGATTTTATATTTTTCTGTGATATCTTGAACCAGCCTTGAAGTAAATTGAGTACCTTGATCTGTTACTATCTCTCTGGGTACTCCATACCTTACAAAAAATTCTTCAAAAAGGAAGTTTACCACTGTTTTTTCAGTTGCCCGGACAAGTGCTTTTGCTTCATCCCATTTTTTCACGTAGTCAGTACATACTAAGATGTACTTTTTTCCCTTTGAAGGTGGATTGATGGGTCCTACAAAATCTAGAGCCCATTTTTCAAATGGCTCTAAATGTACTTGGGGCTGAAGTGGCATTTTATCTAAAGTTGTTGGTCTACCCATTATTTGACAACTGTCACAAATTTTCACATACTTCTTGGAATCCTTAAAAATTGATGGCCAATAGTAGCCAAGACTGAGGATCTTGAATGCTGTCCTTTTTGCTGCAAAATTCCCACCACAAGGTTCGTCATGAAAAGATTTTAAAATATCAATTATTTCATCATTTCTTACACATATTCTAATAATCATATCATAACCAGTGTAAAATAAATCTCCATTAACCCATGAATATCTAGCACTTTGTTTGATGAGTCTCTTCTTCTCCATTGTAGTAAAATATGAAGGTGTCTTTCCTGTGGACAAATAATTAGCTAAGTCAGCATACCATGGATCCACAAATGAAATTGAAAATAAATTTTCATCTGGAAAATAATCTTCAAGTGGAACAACCTCACCTGAATTCTGGAGTCTAGAAAGAAAATCTGCCACCTGGTTCTCTTTACCTGGTCTATCTAACACTGTAATATTAAATTCCTGTAGTAATAACAACCATCTGGTAACTCTACCATTAGTGATTTGTTTTTTCATTAGATACTTAATGGCAGAGTGGTCAGTATGCACAAAAACCTCATAACTAGTTATATAATGTCAGAATTTATTCACAGCATGTATGATTGCAAGCATTTCCTTTTCAGTGACTGTGTAGTTTAATTCTGCATGTGTTATATTTTTACTAATAAAATAGATGGCATAATTCAAAGACTCTTCTTTTTGGCCTAATGAGGCACCTATTGCAGTATCAGATGCATCTGTAAAGATGTGAAAGGGTAGGGTCCAATTAGGTCCTTTTAAGACTGGTGTGGTTGATAAATTTTCTTTGAGTGTTTCAAAAGATTTATGACAATTTTCATTCCAGTTGAAAGGTGTATCTTTTTCTAGAAGCTTAAAGAGAGGTAAAGATATTTTACTAAAATGTTCAATAAACCTTCTATAATAGCTTGCATACCCAAGAAAGCTTCTTACCTCTTTTTGAGTCTTTGGAATTGGGAAATTGACAATGATTTGGATTTTTGATGGATCTACTTTAATGCCTTCAGAAGAAATATAATGACCCAATACTACCCCTTCATTTAGCATCATAAAACAATTTTCATTTCTTAGGGATATATTAGCTTCAATACATCTCTTCAAAACTTTCTCAAGATTTTCTAATGAATGCTCAAATGAATTACCATACACTGAAAAATCATCCATATAAACTTCAACACACTCATGAACTAAATCAACAAAAATAGCTAATACAGATCTCTAGAATGTAGCTGGAGCATTACAAAGTCCAAATGGTAAAACATTATAGGCATAAGTGCCCCAGGGACAAGTAAAAGTGGTTTTGTCCTGGTCCTCTAAGGCTATCCTAATCTGGTTATAGCCACTAAAACCATCAAGAAAAGAAAATGATGATTTCCCAGCTAATGTGTCCAAAACTTGGTCAATAAATGGTAGTGGGAAATAATCTTTGAGGGTTGCTCTGTTCAATTGTCTGTAGTCAACACAAATCCTCCACTTACCATTTTTCTTAGGCACTAATACCAATGGAGATACCCACTGACTATCAGAGATGGGATAAATAAAATTGACTTTCAATAGTTTTTGTAATTCATCTCTAACAATATCCTGAAGGATGGGATTCATTTGTCTCTATGGTTGCCTCACTAGTTTTATATTACTTTCTGTGTAAATATGGTGAGTGCATGTTTTAGGATGAATTCCGTGCATATCGGTGTAGTCCCAAGCAAATTATTTCTTATATTTTCTCAATAATTGAATCAATTTTTCTTCCTGAGATAAGTCTAGGTGAGTGCTAATATTCAATGTTTTTCCTGGACTAATCTCTATGGTCTTACTCTGTGTGTTTGTGATAGATTGAATGGGAAAAATGTTTTCAAATAATGTTTGCAAAGAATGAATGGTACATGTTTCTTGAAAAATTTGTGCTAAAATTTGATCTATAGCATTGTATTGTTCATTTCTTAATTCTTCAGAAATATCAGGTTGAGAAAGGAAAAATTCTACCAAATCATCATTATTATGTTCTTGAAAATCATAGATTTGATTGATGCTGAAAACAGATTGAAATTATTCTTTATCATTGTATTTGTCATCGAGCCATAAGTTTTTTGCTACTGCTGGTGATTGTGTTGATGGGTACAGAGTGAGTTTTTTCCTTTCAGTTCCTCGTAAAATAATCATATTACCTGATCTACACCCTATGAATGCATCAGCAGTTGCTAACCATGGTCTACCAAGGATGATAGGGTCTCCTCCTAAATTAGATTTTGGCTGAAGAACTAAAAAGTCAACTGGATACTCCCAAGAGTCTAGTGAAATGGTTATGTCCTCCAAAATCCCTTCAGGAATCACTTTAGACCTATGAGCTAGTTCTAAGACAATTGGTGTGTATTGCAAGTTTGTGAGTTGCAGTGTTTTCATTGTTTCAAGGGTCATCACATTTATTGCATCCCCAAGGTCAATTAAAGTGTTTGGAATAGGTATGTTTTTAATGATTGTAGTGACTCTGGGAATACCAGGATCAACATACTTTTCCATTGAAATGGTGTTTTTCATAAGGCCAGCTAGATGTCCAATAACATGAATAGTTTGTGGGTCAAGTCTTTTCTTTGTAGTCTTCTTCAGACATAATTATTTGATTGCTTTAGTATATATCAGAATGTATTTTATGGCTTGAAGTAGTGGAATTTTTATATAGACATTATTTAGCTCATCTAAAACATCAAACTATGGTAAAGACATGGGAAGTTTTTCTTGGATCAATCTTTCTGGAAAAGGTGGTGGAGGCATTGGTTGCATTTGTTTATTTTGGATGTCATCATTTTGTTTATTTTGAATTGGATTTTCATCTTCATTATCTTTGTTTTCTTTTTGTTTTTCAGCTACTGGAGGTTCTTTTTGAAGTATCTTACCAGACCTAAGCTCAATATTTTGTAAAGGTAGAGTGGAATATGATGGTCCCTCATCTACACTGTAAGCTGGTCTATCTGCTCTATTATTTGGATTGGGTACAGGTTGAGCAGGAATCTGAGTAGGTCTAGGAGGTTGGTTAGATGGAAGTTGTAATTGAGGTGGATTTATTGGTGGAGGAGTAGACAATTTTTGTTGAGTGTTTTGAGGTTGATGGACAACTTGCTGCTGAGGATATTGTTGATATGTTTGAGGATATTGCTGATATGGATGAGGATACTATTGATATGGCTGAGGATATTGTTGGTATGGTTGAGGATATGGTTGGTATGGTTGAGAGTATTGCTGAAATGGTTTCCATTGTTACTGTGGGTAAGTTTGGTGTTGCCATGGCATGGGAAAATTCCAAGAATTCTGAACATACATCTGATCTTGTGCAGGAAATTGCAAATTTTTGTTTGGAAACATACCTGGAGGTGGAGGTCTTGGTTTCCATGGTCTCTTAGCGCCCATGAAATATACATTCTCCATATATGCGTTGGCTTCCAAATTACAATTCTGCAAAATTTTGATTTTAGAGCAATGAAATATATCATGATTTTAGTGCAAAAGGCATAGACTTGAACATTTTGAACATTTTCTAAAGGGCAGTCTTTCAAAGCATGTTTCTTCCAGCATTTTTGGAAAAAGACAACCATTAATTGGTCTTAGTCTTCCTGTCTTTTCTTTGCTTTCAAAGTGTCAATTTGATTTCCTAAGGTACTTAATAGGTTTGTTTTGAATTCTTCTAATAAATTTCCTATTTCAGCCCTTGTGACACTAGCTGAAGCAGATTTTCTGGCTTTGGATGATATGGTTCTTTTTCCGTTTCTAGCTTTGCTCCTAGAATATTTTTCACATAGGTGGAAATATCACCTTTTCCCATGAAATTAATATCATATAAGTATTCCTCTCTAATGCCCTTCAAAAACATTGTTTGGATCATATCAGGAGACATGGTTCTGTGTTTTGATTTTTGTAGATTGTAAACAAATCGTTCCAAATATTCCTCTAAGCTCTTATCCTCTTGTTGATTCATTCTAAATATATCATCTTTAGAATCTCTTGATCTAAAATAAGGTTGGTATTTGTTTAAGAATATTTTTCTCATGCCATCCCAATCAGTTATTGCATGTTCACCAAGTCCCATGAACCACCTTAATGCCGATTATTTTAGTGTTGCTGGGAAGAGTCTAAGCCTATGGGCATCATATGTGTAACCATATGTTCGGCATACTATGTCAAATTCAAACAAGAATGAATCTGGATCTTCTGAAGCCATGCCATAAAATTTTGGTAGCACATATGGAGGTATGTTTTTCATTTTTATTTCCTCATCATTGTTTTCTCCTGGTTCTTGAATAGGAAATTTAAAGGTTGACTCTTCCTCTTCTCTTTGATCTTGATCTTGCCTTTGTTTCAGTTCAACCTCTCTTTGTCTTCTTCTTTCCTCTTGCTATCTCTCATATTCTCTAAGTTGTTCAGGAGTGGGTCCTCTTGCTGATCCTCCTCCTTCCTCAGTCATTTTGATAGGTTCTTCTGTTGATTTAATTTCTTGTTCAGTGTCACTTGTTTCAAAGAAAGGTTGTTCTGGTGATTTTTATCCTTCTTGGGATTTTTCAAAATCAGTAGGTTCGAGGAGAGATTGTTGGGTTGTTTTGCTACTTTCTTTTGTTATAGAGGATTCAGGGAGATGTTTCTTCTTTGTTTCGTAGGCCAATAAAATTTGTCTCTCTATGAGTGTGAGTCTCTGCCCTGTTTGTCCTCTAATTCTTGTACAATGAATTTCCCGGCTGGAGTTGTGTGTTCAATCCTCTCTAAAGGGTCTGCTACTAGTGGTGGATTAGTTCTTGGATGGGGGTTTTTTATGAATCTATATTTATCATCTCTAGGTCTAGACATAAGTAACCATGACTTCTAAAACGTTGAATTAAAATTAAATCTGTGTTTTTGCTTGTTTTTGTTTGTTTTTATTGTTTTTGTTTCTAAAAATCCTCTAGTTGCGCCTCCCCGACAACGACGCCAAAACGTATAGACCAATCTAGGGTTCTAGATTAGGTTCAATTTATTTTCAACCAAGGTAGGTAATCTTAGAGGCACGTGTCTAATGTTTATAGAACTAAAAGGATCTGTTCTATTTTCCTAGATAATTGTTTATTGTGATAGGCTCCAACACTATTTTGCAAGAGATTGGAATGTGGTTCCTTTCACACTTTAAACACTTATGTAACTAAATCTGATCTACTATTCTAAAAAACAGAGTGCTACTAGTTTGAGTTTTCAATCATTTTACAATGTTATAGTTCACAAAAACTCTTTCAAAGTAACACACTAAAGCATACTAAAAATCAAATTCATTAAAACAGAGATCACATAAATGATTTGAGATTCAATACTCAATTAAACCTCTTACAAGGACTGTTCATTAATTTTTCAATCGAATTCCAAAATTACTACTATGAATCATGAAATATCAATGATGAATAAAATCACAAGCACTTCAAAATCAATGAACTCAAAAGCATGAAAATGAAATCAAATACTAATAAGATCTGAATACTAAATCTAATGGAAATGTAAAGAAAGTGTACCAACTTCACATGGGGGCCCTTCCATGCTTTGAAGGCACACTTGGAAAACTTTAATTGATGATAATGCTAACTCAAAAACACCATAAATGATGAAATTTTTTCTCTGATTAAGATCTGGGAATGAGTTACATTTAAAACAGAGTTCCAAAGCACAGATACAGTCTTAAGTATTCTCTTAAATTCAATATTATCAATAGAATCATTAGTATATTTGTAATATCCAACTCAAAATCTTTGATACCACTGTAATATCCTGTTTCAGGGATATCTCTAAAGCACGGAAAAACTTCAACCAGAGATAGACTGGGAGGGCATTTACCGGATATTTCGCCTCTGAAAGAGGAAGAGATCCGGAGGCTTCCTGAACCTTTCTATACTCTATATAATAGTGAGATATAAACACACCAAATGGTATAGAACTAGAACACTCAAACAATAATAGTGCAACAGACTGTAATATCCCAAAAATGGATTTTTCAGTAGATCATGCCAGAAAAACGAATTATTTAGGAATGTGGGCTTAATATATCATAAAAAGGGTTTAAAAACACTCAGAAACCAACTAAAAATACTGAAGAAACCTTTACTCAGATTTTATGGGAAAAAAGTTGGGGAAAAGTGAGGATTTTGGCCCTAAAATGAGTGTATAAGAAAATATGTGTAAAATTACGGGTCAAGGTTCTGTAATATGTTATATTACGTCGATAGGGACTTAAATGTGGAATTTAAGCTCAAAAAAATGCTTTTTGATAAGTTAAACAGTTCCTCCTTCCCGACTAGTCAAGAAAAACCCTGATTTCCCATGACTTTGAGTATGCAGAAATTTACTGAAGAAAGGGAAGCATATTTTATGAAGGTATAAGATGTAAAAAACTATTAAAAACCAGAGAATTAGTTTAGGAACATGGCCTAGGCATTCAGCAAGGTTAAAAAACAGCTTTAGATAGGAAACCCCTCAAGAATGAGGTGCCGCAAGACAAGAGAATGATCCAGAAAACCCTTCAGCATTTTCTCCAGAATCTGTGAGATAAGAAGATGAATATATAGCCAATAATAATGTATATCAGAAATATAGAGTACAATTCTTGAGGAAACAACCTCTCAAGAGAAGAAATGCAAGCCTCAATAATACATGTACATGGCAATGAAAGAACAATACTATTTCTGCATAAACCCAGACTATGAAAAATGTATTCTATGGCAAAAAAATGCTCTAGAATGATGTATATACATGGATATGACAATATATGGCCCAAATACAATAGGGGAGCAAGGCTCTCACCCTTAGAAACAGAAATAGATCAATCCTCCAAGGGATTGGCTGAAATACACAAAATGGAAAAAATGCCGGAGTTGCTGGGCAGCAGCTGCAAGTAAAATCTGGAACTAAGTAGAGAAGGTTGTAGATGATGAAAAATCTGAAGTAGACATCCTACAATGGATCTCCAAAGTGGAAGGCTAATCCTTACACTTGAGATCTTTCCCCTCAAATCAACCTGCAAACCCTCACAACAGCTACACCATAAAAATAACGCAGACACTAAGAGGGATTGCGTAGTAGGGACAAAATAAGTGTTGGCCTAATGCCAAGATCTGAAAATAAGCTCCAATGTCTTCCAATCTGATCCTCCAAAGGAAAGAAAGACTCTCCCTCTGAAAAACAAGAGTAGAAAGTGGTGTTGTGGAATCTCCATGACAACACCCTACAACACAGTATTATGCTGCTGCAGTAATAACGTTATCCTGGAGGATGATGCTGAAAAACTAACCTTGCCCGAGTAGGCACTTGAATTCCCCTGAGGCTAAGGGTGAGATCTCTGCACGGAGACACTTGGTCGCACTAAACAGTTCTATAGACAGGCTAAACAACCAGCGTGCTAAAGAAGACAAATGTCTCACTCAACAATCCATAACTCAAGCATGAATGAAATGAGGAGGCTCCTCCATATTTTATAACGTTGGTTTCCCTCCAAAACCTAATGTAGCCTCTCTCTCTCCTCCACATCCTCATCCTTATCCACATTCTGATCCTTATCTGTGCAGAAGCTTGCAGAAGCTTCTAGAGTGTACATAGGCCCTCTCCTCCACGTGGTGTTGGGTCCCCCCTTGAATCCCACGTAAGTCACAACGTTGTGCTACTAGGTGGATGTATTATTTCACTTAAGTGAGTTAGACCCTCTTCACTCACTTTTTATTTATTTACAAACTATAGTCAGAAAACTAAAAAAAATAGAATATTCCAATTAGCTATCGCTAATGAGGAATATTACAGTCCCCCCCGGTAAAATTTTGCTTTCCCTCAAGCAACTGCCTGAACAAGTCGCCTTTGTGCCTGGGTCCCAGATGCACCACTGAATCTTCCCTGTCCTCTACATCACCCTGATATGAATGGATCTCTCAATGCTAGGATCCCAAACTGATCTCTCATGGTACCAGCCAACCAACAATCCTTCCGGATCCCATGCAATCATCCAAACAAAATGAGCCACCTCCCAACAAGGCAACTCCTGAAAATCTCCTTCCACCTCAAGCTCCGGTAATGAAGGTGGGCTGAAAATCTGGACTTGGCAAGCATCATAGATTACCCCATGCTGTCCTTCTCTCCACTCATGACAAGTGTAGAGTGTATGCTGATCCTGGGCTGCAAAATCATTGCCCTCCAATGGCAAAGTGAAGAATAATCCTCCAAAGAAGGTTCCTCCAACAATGAAGAACAAGCTGGCCCAAAACAATCCATCCATGAAGAATAGGACATGGTCATCATGGAACATCCTAATGAGAGGTTTGTTGAAGGTTTTGCATGATGATACATGATGCAAACAATTTCTCACAAGGATACAACGTAGTCTCATCCACTGCAACTTCAAAAAATTACATGGCAAGCAATGCCCATGATTCATCACATCTACTAAAGGATAGTAAATGGCTGAATGTAGTAGCAATAATACATGATCAAGCACTTTCCCATGGCTGTACAATGTATGAATAGAAATCTTATGGCCCACCTCAAAAGAGAACAAACATTTGGCTGTGGTGGCCATATCTCCCCTCATGCTCCCATTAGAACATGTAGTGCAGAAATTGTGAGAATTCTTCCCACTCATGGACACATCTAGCTCATGTGTCTCTCTCATAATCAATCCTCCCATTAAAATCTGATCTATATCAGCAAATGAAGACATGATCAGAAATGATATGAAGAGAATGCTGAAGGTCTCATGTGGTGCAAGAAGGTACCAACAGCTTCCCAAACAAGTACAACGCAGTTTTACAAGTTGCTGCTTGATGAAAGTACAAGGAAAAATGTTTCTTCTTACATGGTTAATCATGCATGTCTCCATATGATACATGTTAGAGTGTATAAAATTAACATACAAGTGATGATAAAACATTTTCCCAAGGCCACAAAAGAGATGGCTGCCTTCATCATGTAGATTGGCCCAATATAACTCATGGAGCATTGTGACAAGCTTGTCCCCTTGTGAAGCAATGCACTGCATAAGAATGGTAAGAGTGTGCAAATCAATGAATGTATAAACAAGCTTCTCCCCATATGCCAGAATTAATATGGTACATGGGTCCATACATGAGCCCTTCATAGTGTTTTGGCCTGCTATGAAGAAGAATGAACCATGTGCTGCAAGAAGATAATCCTCCTTATGGTTGGAAACCCAAGTTAAGTAGAATATGCCATAGATGTCTCTATCATCATTACCTCCTCTTTGTGAAAAAAATATGAAGTGATCCTGGGACCTATGGGTTATAGATCCACCATATATCTGATGGGCACACTTCATCCATAAGTCTCTACTCCAAAGTGACAGCGCTGTGAGCTCATGCAAATAAGCTCTTGTCAATACAAAGCTCTGTTCTTTGACATGCTCCTTGTCAAAGAATCCTCTAATAATGCTGCAACATATATGGAATACTTCCCAATCATCATCAAAGACCAAGGATATAGTGCCATCCCCTCTTCTTGCAACATCATACAGGGTGGGAGAGAAAATTTTCCCTTGCTCTCCCAGAAACAAACAAAGCAACAAGACATTGTGTTGCCTCCCCATACCTCCATCATACCAATGATGTGATGAAGACACAATGAATTATATGAGTATCATATCAAAACCATGCATCCATACTCTATGCTGCTCAATGATGCAAGTATCTAGCCATCTTTTGCCCATCCTCCTACTCTTAGGAAGAGTGTTTGCCAAGTGATGGCCAAACTCTTTCAAGAGTAACCAGCGCAACCAAGCCTCCTGCTGCATGGTATCATAGATCTGCAGGTAGCTCCCTATCTCCTTGCTCATCATCCACATCCACTCAATCACCTGTGGATTCCTCCTTCTTCTCCTCATCTTGGTACTCCTCCCAGAGGGCTACCATCCTCCCAAATCAAATTCCTATTTTTGCACTTCATGGGATTTTGAAATGTAAACTTCTCAAGGATCAATGAGACCCTATCAAGAGTCAAATAGGTGGTAGGAAAAAACCTCCCATCATGATGTGTATGGCTCAAGGGATGTCCAACACAAGCATGAGAGATGTTATCCATCCTAAGATGTCCTCCATCTTCTATCTGCTCTTGTGAGAAGGGAAGAAAAGTATTGCATTCCATGGTGTGTCGAAGTGCATCTCCAATGAGATCTTTCCTTGAGACCTCCCTTTCATCCATAGTCTTCCAAAACCAATGAGGTCTTGGATCTAAAAGTAGAAGTTCCTCTTTGACCTGAGAGGAGCTCATTGAGAAAGTGTCATCTTGAAGGGAGAAAGGGTTTCTCACTGCAAGATGTCTACCATCAATCTTCAAGGCTTCAAACCCAAACCTCCATGTGATGTACAATCCAAAAATGGCTCATGAGAATGATGGTTTGATTCCTTCTTGAGTGTTTCCATGTTGCACAGCGCAGTGCAACCAAGATGCTCCATAGTAGCAATGAGATTTGACCCTTGGTCATGCAAAAGTAAATCTCCACATTGATCAAAAGAATTTGCTGCAACAATGGAATGTGGAAATCTCTTCATACCTTGATGTGAATTTGGAACTTCTTGTAGGGCTACAAGAGTCCCTTCCTCAAAAGTGTTGGCTGCCCCAACTGTTGATGCATGTGGCTGCTCTTCCAAGAGGGTGACAGTGTTATCACAAGCCTCCTCAAGAGGTGATGTGATCTCTTCTTGATGAGAATAGGAAGCACATGGTACTTCCTCTTCTTTTTCTTCAACCTTCTTGACCTCCTCAAGGGTGGATGCAGTTCCTCTGGATCTGAAAAGAGATGAGAATAAAATCATCTTCTTCTTGGGCTTAGACTCACAGGGATTAGTGGATCCCTCATACATGGGAAGAGGTGATCTCCCAGTGGTACACTGCAAATCTGAACTCCGCATGCTAGAGATCACATTGTTCCTTCCTCCTTCATATTGCCTAATCTGACAGTAATCTCTGAAGGGCAAAGCTGCTTTGAAGTCTTCCCCCTTGGACTGCCATTCTCAGAAATAATCTCCAAAGGGTATATGATCATGCTGATGTGAGATCCTAATATTTGTCATAGATAACTAGCTCCACAGGCTGAGCCAGAACTATGCTCTGATACCACTATGATATCCCAGTCAAAAGCTCTGATACCACTGTAATATCCTGTTTCGGGGATATCTCTAAAGCACAACAAAACTCCAACCAAAGATAGACTAGGAGGGCATTTGCCAGATATTTCACCTATAAAAGAGGATGAGATCCAAAGGATTCCTGGCCCTTTCCATAATCTGTCTAAGATTTATAGATAAACACACCAAGTGGTAGAGAACTAGAACACTCAAACAATAATAGTGCAACTGACTGTAATATCCCAAAAATGGATTTTCCAGCAGATCATGCCTGAAAAGCGAATTATTCAGGAATGTGGGCTTCAGATATCATAAAAATTGTTTAAAAACACTCATCAACCAACTCCAAATACTTCAGAAACCTTTACTCAGCTTTTAGGGGCAAAAAGGTGGGGAAAAGTGAGGATTTTGGCCCTAAAATGAGTGTATAAGAAAATCCGCGTAAAATTACAGGTCAAGGTTTTGGAATATGTTATATTAGGTCAAGAGGGACTTCCATGTCGAATTTAATCTCAAAAAATGCGTTTTTCTAAGTTAAACAGTTCCTCCTTCCCGATTAGTCAAGAAAAACCCTGATTTCCCATGACTTTGAGTATGCAGAAATTTACTGAAGCAAGGGTAGCGTATTTTATGAAGGTATAAGATTTAAAAAAATATTAAAATCCATATAATTGGTTTAGGAACATGGCCTAGGCATTCAGAAAGGTTAAACAATAGTTTTAGATAGGAAACCCCTCAAGAATGAGGTGCCACAAGACAAGAGAATGATCCAGAAAACCCTTCAGCATTTTCTCCAGAAGCTGTGAGACAAAAAGATGAATATATAGCCAATAATAATGTATATCAGCAAGAGAGAGTACAAGTCTTGACGAAACAACCTCTCAAGAGAAGAAATGCAAGCCTCAATAATACATGTACATGGCAACGAAAGAACACTGCTATTTCTCCATAAACCCAGACTATGAAAAACATAGTCTATGACAGAAAAATGCTCTAGAATGATGTATATACATGGATATGACAATATATTTCCCAAATACAATAGGGGAGAAAGTCTCTAACCATTAGAAATAGAAATAGATCAATCCTCCAAGAGATTGGCTGAAATACACAAAATGGAAAAAATGCCGGAGTTGCTGGGTAGCAGCTGCAACTCAAATCTGGAACTAAGTAGAGAAGGCTATAGATGATGAAAAATCTGAAGTAGACCTCCTCCAATGGATCTCAAAAGTGGAAGGCTGATCCTTACACATGAGATCTTCCCCCTCAAATCAACCTGCAAACCCTCACAGCAGCTACACCATAAAAATAACGCAGACACTAAGAGGGACTGCGCAGTAGGGGCAGAATAAGTGTTGGCCTGATTCCAAGATCTGAAAATAAGCTCCAATGTCTTCCAATATGATCCTCCAAAGGAAATAAAGACTCTCCCTCTGAAAAACAAGAGTAGGAAGTGGTGTTGTGGAATCTCCACGGCAACACCCTACAACACAGTATTATGCTGCTGTAGCAATAACGCTGTCCTGGAGGATGATGCTGAAAAACTAACCTTGCCCGAGCAGGCACTCGAAGTCTCCCAGGTCTAAGGGTGAGATCTCCGCATGGAGACACTCGGTCACACTAAACAGTGCTGCCGATAGGCTAAACAACCAGTGTGCTAAAGAAGACAAATGTCTCACTCAACAATCCATAACTCAAGCATGAATGAAATGAGGAGGCTCCTCCATCTTTTATAACGTTGGTTTGCCTCCAAAACCCAATGTAGCCTCTCTCTCTCCTCCACATCCTCATCCTTATCTGCGCAAAAGCTTGCAGAAGCTTCTAGAGTGTACATAGGCACTCTCCTCCACGTGGTGTTGGGTCCCCCCTTGACTCCCACTTAAGTCACAACGTTGTGCTACTAGGTGGATGTCTTATTTCACTTAAGTGAGTTAGACCCTCTTCACTCACTTTTTATTTATTTACAAACTATAGTCGGCAAACTAAACAAAATAGAATATTCCAATTATCTATCACTAATTAGGAATATTACACTATTACATGCTTCCATTCTCTTATTTATCAAAATTACAATCAAAAGAGGCTATTTTCGTTCCTCCTAATCCTAACTGATATCCAAAATAGATCGAATTAGTTTAGATTTCCTAATCATAGGCAAAATATCAAGATCATTCATTATGACTTCAGATTTTTCTGCTAAATTGGCTGGGTTTGACCAGCATTGACCGGCTATTTAGGAGCTTCAAATCTGATGCTGGATAGATTTTTCTTCATGTGTGTATATCCTAGATCACATCCTTCTCCTTCGTTTTGATCTACCTACTATGCCACATGTCAGAACATAAACCATTTACAGGAAATTATCACATTCTGTAATTTTCTTGAAAATTTTCAATTTTTAACACAAAAATTCCATAAATTAAATTTAATGTAAAATAACAATTATAATGCTACATTAATCAATTTCAATAAACTATAAGGGATTTATGGAAGAAAATGGTGGATAAATGGTGGAATTTTAGGAGAAAAAGATAGCCATAAAATAATACCAACACATCTTTTGCTGGTTTGAATTACTCCTCCTTGTATGACAGTATGCAGCAATGTGTCCTAGCTTGTGGCAGGCATAATAGGTGGCATTTTTCATAGGAGGGAAGAATATCCTTTGATGGCTTCCAAATTGGACATACTCATGGGTATATTATCCTTTTTATGTTGTCTGAGTATTTATTTCATTCTTTGTTATTAGAGGTTTCTTCTGGTTTCTGTCTCCTTCATTACATGTTTCTTTTTTGTAGGAATTATTTGAGCTGCTTCATCAACCTTCTTTGCTTTTACAAAAATAACATTTTTGTTTTCTTTTTCTTTGCTTTTACTTGATTCTCCTTCATAGCCTATTCCATTTTTTATCAGAGGATATCTTTGAGCATCCAGAATTTCGTTCAACTTACCAGAGCTTGTTGTTTGAGAAGAATTTATAGACACTTTCCTTTGAGAATTTTCTAATTTCTTCCTCAGACATAATACTTATTCTTCCAACTTCTCTTGTTCTTGAGTTTTATCCTGGATTTTCTTAAGTAAAATGTCTTCTATTTTCTTGGCTTCTTCAAGGTCTACCTTCAGCTGCATGAGGACTTCTGAATTTTGCTCTTCTCTTACATACTTGAGGAGAATTTCCTTTTGTTTTCTGCACTTCAGTTTGAGTCTGCCAATCTCCTCCAGGGCACTTCTTAGCTCCCCCTCAAGGTCAAATTCACCTTCTTCTTCATCTTCTAGAAGGAGTCCTTCAAGTTCTTCTATGGCCATCAATAAAAATTCAGAGGTTCCTTCTTCACTTGAGGGTTCATCTGAGTCTTCAAATGCACTGCTGTCTTGTTGAACATAGTAAGATTTTATGTTGAATTTCTTTCCTTTCTGCCAGTTATTTGATGTAGTTTTCTCTGATTCATGAGCCTGATTCCTTGCTTTCTTATGAGGAAACTTAGCAGCATAGTGTCCAACTCTTCCACAGTTAAATAATTTGAATGGAATTTTACCTTTATATTTACCTGAGCCTCTGTCAAATTTCTTGACATACTTGGCCTCTTATTCATCAAAGAAAGAAAATATATCTTCCTTTTCTTCTTTCTTATTTTCTGTTTTAAAAGCTGCCTCCCTCACACTTGGCTTCTTCTGTGGGAGTCTCATCTCATAGGCTGTTAGATTTCCAAGTAACTAGTTCATGGTCAAGGTTTCCCAATCAGCTGTTTCTTCTATTGTAGAAATTTTGGGGTTAAAACTGGGTGGAAGAGATCTTAGAATATTTTGTACAATTACACTTTCTGGTATGGTTTCTCCAAGAGCTTTCATATTGTTAACAATTTCTGCCACTCTTAAGAAGAAGCTACCAACATCTTCATCATCATTCATTTTAAATTTTCAAGCTGAGCTCTATATACTTGAATTTTTGCTGTCTTTACCTTTTTATTTCCCTCATGGATGTTTTCAAGAGTATCCCACATATCTTTGGCATTATTGCTATGCATTAATTTGATAAATTCAACCTCACATATTCCATTTAAGATTTCATTCATGGCCTTTGAATTTGCTACAAATTCTTGTTTAGCTTCTCTCTCTGGGTCAGTTGCCTTTGGGGCGTATCTAAATTCCACAGTAGCCCAAACCTCTATTCCTAGAGACATTATGTATGCTCTCATTCTTATTTTCTAGAAGGCATAATTAGCACCGGTGAAAAAAGGGGCTTTATTGGTTGAGCTTCCTTCTTGACTAGCCATCCTAGGGACCTAGAATCTCCTTTCAGTGGTTAAACTGGTACAAAAGGAACTGGATCTGATACCAATTGTTGAATCCTTAGTTAAACTGAGAGGGGGGCGGGGTGAATCAGTTTAACACATATAGAGGCTTTTTAAACATTTCATTAGGTTAATTTACAGCTTAATTTTATAACCAACTTTAATATGTGAACAATCTTAATATGTTGCAACAAGTATTAAATTTAATGTGACACCAAACTTATTATGAGAGCAGCAAACATTAATCAGATTGGGTAGATCATATCAAAAAATAGGCAACACACACAGAGACAACAGATATAAGTGGAAACCCATAAAGGGAGAAAAACATATCTTATTATTGTTGTGATGCAAAGGCAAGCTCCAAATCCCTCTCACCACTGATTTTCTGCAGGCACCAACCTACAGGAGGCTCTAACCTCAGTCAAATACAACTGAAATCTATCAAGCTTCAACTTGATAGGGAAGCTAAAAATTCCTCATTCAATCAAAAGAAAAATATTTGCTAATTTACCTCAGATATCAGCTCTATTCTGTAGCATCTTTTTCTTCTCCTCTCTTACTTATCTTCTATGCCTCAATTCTTCATTTTCTTCACTCTCTAACCTCACTCTCTAACCTCTCTATGCATATCAAGGTGATATAATTTATAGAGATTTCCTTATGACTTTTTGTATTCCTCAAGGAATTTGAAATGGATAGCCATACCTGTTAGCCCTCTGCCTTCTCATTTCTTTTCCAGCTCACTTAGAAAAATATAGATGTATGTACTAATTTTAATATTACAGTGGGAATTTTGTTTTCTTTCGGAGAATTGCCAATGCATCACAAAAAATATAAACCAATAAAAAACGTATACATTCAGTTACAATGAGGATTACAAATCAACTTCTTCAGTTTTGGATCACTGTGTTTTTCTTTTCTGTGACTGTGTTTGTCCTTTTCGGCTCTGTCTAATCACCCGTTCACTGTTGCAGTGTAATCCCCATATATATGTAACTGCACTTTTTATATAACACAATTCAACTCTCAACATGATAATGAAGTGTTTTTAACATATAAACTGCCCCTTTATGTAATGCAAATCAACTCATGGAGAACTAAATAAAAAAAAATTTAATACATAAAATGCCCTTTCGGGCCCACTCGCTGAGCTTGCTTTATTCTCCGATGCGATGAGTCACCTCTTGAATTCTTCTGATTTCGATTAATCGCAATCACAACTTCTAGTTGTGTGTTATGCTGCTCTGATGTTCCAATGTTCTGTTCTCCTATGATGCGATCAATCACTGTTCACTTCACTACGCCGATGAGATGAATCGCTCCGATGCGATGGTTCACTTTGATGCCGGAACTCAAACATATATGAATCATGTTTCATAAACTGATCGGGTCCGCATCTCAATCGGAACTTTTTTCAACACGTTCCGCTGCGATTGGTGAGGGTCCCACAAAGCTAATTAAATCTTCATATATAGAGCTCCGAACACACTATAAATCCTTACATCTAAGGTTTTCGGTCATTAGTCTCCATATAAAGAATTCATTTTGTTCAATATAAGACTATATAGATATACATGGGAACCTATTAATCCAAAGTCTCCATTCTTAGTTCATTTCATATTAGAACTCTGATCATTCAACATACTCTCAGCTGGGCCCCAATGCCTTCTCCACTCGTATTACCATATTAACGCTCACATTTTCATTTCCAAAGAGGTATTACGGTTTCTCCGGCATAAAATATTTCACCCAACACTTAACACTTCATATTTGAACAATATTCATATGCACTTATTAACACATAGTCGGTCACATCATCTTCTATACTTTGGTTAAAACATCGCACTAATATATATAGTAGCAGTGGATTTTTGGGCCCACAACCTCATTCAAGGTTTAACTTTGGTTTATGCTCCAATCGTTGGTATATCATAGCATAAAATCTGGACTATACAACACAGCCCGATATGTTATCCCTCAGCCATATCATTTTAACATATCCACATTATATAAATTACCATAGGTCCGCACCCTTTGTATCATTTCATTCGAATCATCAATCAACTTATAACTAAACCCAACGCGAAATTTTAATACACATACATTCCTTGGAGCCCACATTACATATGGCCCCACTATTTAATGCACCTCTTCAATCAACGGTTAATAACATAACGCGCTCCCCTCTGACAAATCAACGGTGGTTGCATAGTTGAATCACACAAGGTTTAGTCCTTTGAACTTACACAATGAACTCGGGCCCAGTGGTTAAACTACCCCTTGCATCCGATGGTTGTGAGCTCATCGCTCCTCTGACCTCAATCCAACGTTCCTTAACGATTTTTGCGTTTTTTATTGGTACGAGGTTTAACACTTTAAATTTGCACGAAAAAAGTTGTTTTACAAAACCACCCGAGGACATGTGTTGTTTGAAGACATAGATCGTGTTCAAACTGAGAAATACACTTAGCATTTTTGACACCACGTGATACTGTTAGTTTACTTACCTCTGGTTTTACTGTTCACACTTAGGGTTCCACTTACATTCATGGTTTTGCTTCAATAAAAAACTTCGCGCCTTCGTTATATACATATACATATAAACTATGTTCAAAGGTTTCATTTCTTATTTCTTCAGCGCTTTAATATATGAACCCCATTTCATTGTTATGTTAATTCAATGCTACCATAAGGTTTAATACCCGAATTCATTAGCTTTTAACACCCTCCTTGCTAAACGCTTGGCTCCATTACCCTCAGGGTTCTGTCTTGATCTTTTCAACGTTTCTGTTGCACTCTTGGCGCTTCCACATGCTAAAACAATAGTTCTATGCTTACTGTGTCTATGCTGAATAAAATTTTGCTGTAGCCCTAAATATTCCCCTAACAATCTGTGCTTCTTTCTCTTCTACATGCGAGTTATTCTTCTGCCCTGTCTCACTTTGGATTTTTCACTCTCTGTCTATTCTGCTGCCCTGTCTCTGTATTCTCGGTATATATCCTGTCACTGTATTTCCTGCTGCTCTGCCAAATGTAAACTCCTGTCAATGTATTCTCTGTATGTATAGTCTTCTACCCTGTATTCTCTCATTCTGTCTCTACAAGTTCTCTACAAGCCTTATATCTGCTGTTGTAGTGTAAATAACTTCTCTATCTACATATCCTGTCACTGTATTCACCTTAGCCTCTGCTGCTATCCTTTTCCATCAATGACAACACTTCTAACACAAAATGCCATAAATGCCATGGCTTGTTTTGTATTAAGTGTAGAGTTCCTTGACACACAAACATGTATTGTAAAGACTATTCTCTTCAGTTGGGTGATGTAAATGCAGAGTTAAATTTGCTGGCAAAGAACAACAAGTGGAAGCGGTGTCCCAACTACAAACATATGACTGAACGCATCGAAGGTTACCTGCACATACTTTGCAGGTACCTGATTTTTGAACCCTTTTTATGTTTTTTTGTTTTTTTGTTTTTTAGATTTTATTTTCTAATACTAAACTTGTATTTTTAGGTGTGGTTATGAATTTTTTTATAAATGCGTACGTACATGGGACGATAGATGTCATTGTGATGTGGAAGAAGAAAATAATATTGAAAGAGAAGAGAATTATGATGTGGAAGAAGAAAATAAAATTGAAGGAGAAGAAAATAATGACGACAACAGTGATGATAAACATAGCCATAACCCAGCATAAATAGGGGCATTTTTATGAATTATGGGACAATTTTTTGTGTATATTATTTATGGAGCTTGTGGACTATGGTAATCTCTTATCAAGATTAAGAATATTTAAAAGTTTTGGATATTGTTCTTTACATCATCACATTAATTTGGTTAGGTTCACTTCAAATTTGGTTAGGTTCACTTCAAATGCTAAATGCACAATTATAAGAATTTATATATATTTGTTTTCATCCAAAATTTTTAAATTATTTTCAAAATGTTAAACATTGTCTTTGTAAGATTTACTGGAAAATAGTATATCATAAAAAATATTAATATAAATTGAGGAAAGGATTTAGAATATAATTCATTAAGAGTTGAAATGTAGAAAGTGGATTAGTAAGGCTAAATTATATCACCAAAAATTCATAATGACCTTTGGAGGGACTCTTGCATCATTGAGAGTAGTATCCAAATATCAGGAAAATCCCACATAGAAAACAAAGTTGGATTTGCGCAGTGGAAGAAAGGATATAACAATTCAATGTATTATGCATATGAGATTAGCCCATGAGTCATTACCATTTTGTGGCAAACCACCTGGGAGGCCACTTGATCAGGAATTGGTGAGGAGTATCTCACAACATGTTGCACCACCCATAGATCTAGGAGGAGTGGGAACATTTGGAGGTCATGGTACAGTGCAAAGAGTCTTGGGTAGATGCAAGGAGGAGGGAGAAATTCTCCCAAAATCATCATTTCCCACTCTCACACCACATCTTGCATTGAGAGAGGATGCTATAGGGATGGAGGATGGAACTATCATGGTGCAAGGAGACTATTCCTTGATTTTGGAGGCTTAGAAGATGTTCTCACTTGGGGAGAAATATTCCACACGTGGTAGAGGATGATGGCCACTCATGCATGCTTTGGCCAAACTTAGTAAGTTTTGGATAGGTGATATATTCCCATGGAAGCCTAACCTCCAAAAAGCTTCAACCTTTACTTGAGCATGAGAAGCTACAGGAGGAGCAACAGAGCAAGGATAACAACATCTCGATATGTGACTTTGGCATAGAATATGTCAAAAAGGAGGAAATCCACATGACATATGTTTTACATGATAGATCATCATCGCTATCACTATGGAGGATATATCCCTATTGGAAATCCCAACTGTTGGTGGATTATTCCAAGGATATTTTTACTTGCATGATACTTGATGACCAACTACTAGAAGAGGGATATTCAGTAAGAGATGGGGTAATATACTATCATGGTAGAATCTTAATATATAGAGCATACAAGCTCAAGGAGAAGTTACTACATGCATCACATGAATATTTTCTCTTCAGCCACACTTATTCCATGAGAGCATACCATATGATCATGGAGGGATACACTTGGGAAGGCTGTGAAGAGGAGATATATCAACATTTGAGGATATGCATGGATCATGTGGAGATGGAGGAGATACATAACTCTTTGTGGGAGATATCACAACCACCTCTTTCCTCTTTGGGAATGAGAGAAGATCTATCTATGAGCCACTCCATTTGTGTGAGCAAAGCATATGGTAAGGATCATGTTTTTATACACAATTATTTACTTAATGAGTATTTTCATTCTTTTATCATACATACACAGGCCATCGTTCCAAGGGGGAGCATTCGCCCTTATAAAATTCATGGTAAAATTTGGGCCATAAACAATGTTGAGCATAGCCACTCCCTAGGAGGATATAGGGCAATGATTTCTCATTTAGGGTGTGCTCCAAAGGCACCCAACATTACATGCCTTCTCATAGGATGTGGGGAGACTATGGCAACAATTAAGTGGTGGGGATACCACTTACCATATCATTATATGAGGTATTAAGGAGATATACTACATCGTTTCCACATGTGTGACTATGATCCACCTCGATTACTACACATGGCAGCTTATGTGTCCTTGGTTTTGATCCCATACATTGATGATGTTCTTATTATTTTTATGGGAATGAATGGAGGAAGGAAGGGAGGAGTGAACATGCCCTTTGGTAGAGAGATTCTCCATGCTTCTTATGCTTCATTTTTTAGGGATGACATTAGGAAAACCATGATTGAATCATTGGGTATTTTTATTCCTTGTGGGATGAGTCAATTTCATCTCATGAGAACTTGGGAGGAGCACTTCATGGAGGGATTTATTGGGAGAAACTTTGTATATGAGGAGATATTATCACATGGAGGCATCACCAAGGAAGGAGGAGAATATTTTCAACACTCACCTTTACAGTTGATTGAGGAAAAGAAACATTTGGGAGGAGAGGACTGTAATATTCCTAATTAGCCATGAGCTAGTTGGAATATTATTTTTTTCTTTTTATTCTTAATTTTCTAAATAAGAGGGTATGGAGACCCATAAATCTCCTTAGTAGGAAAAAAATCACCACTAATGTGAAAGGAGATCACTTTAGTGGCTTGATAAAGCACCCTTATGTGTGAAAAGGGGCTGGAGCATGTAGAATGGGTCAACTTTGACCAAATCAACAACGTTGTCATGGAGGAGTGGCATTCATTATGGGACAACGCAGTTTTGGAGGGAGACTCCATGCATGGAAGTAGTGGCTTTAATGAGTGGGGACAAGGGTGAGGAATCTCACCACTTATATAAGGAAGGGGATGGAAACCACAAAGGATATGTTGTAGATTATTATTTTAATATGGTCTGTTATGACTTGTTTTCTCCCTTCATCTATTTAGCTAAGATTGTAGTGCTATTTAGCACAAGATGTTCTCTAGTGGGAATCCCACCTTCATCCTCAGGGGACTTCGAGTGCCTACTGAGGAATATTACATAGAATGCATGAATATTTAACATCTCATTTAATTGAATATCTTATTGTGAAAAGGGAAAATTCTTAAACTATGTTAAAATTATAGAGAGTGGAAAGGATTATCGAAAAATTGAAAATATATAATCAAAACCCAAAGAAAATAAAGATTCCAAAATGAGAAATAAAATTTTGTGGATGGAAAGGATAAATTCATTAATAATGAGGTCAATTACCTCTTCTTTAGTATTATGAGTACAAGTCAAATTTTTACACATAGTATCAAAATTTCTATTTAGTTCAGTACGAAGGTACTAAATGTATAAAGGGTAGTTGTATGAATTACAATGATTTTGTTTACAAAAATGTGTGCCGAGAAGTAAGAACATAACTCTAGTTCGCCTCACGGAAAAATTTGTTAAATTAACCCATTTAGATTAGTAGAGAAATCATTAGTGAAATTCATAATAGGCATAAGAGGAATGCAATGGTGAAATGAATGCTGTGAAGATGAAAAGAAATGACGGTGGAAAATAACAGTACAACCATTAAAATATGTTACAATTAAACCTCAATCAAATTCATTCAGAATGTACTAAACAAAAATGGTATTTACCAATTCGTATATAAGAGTGGATATCTTAAATCGATGATCAAACACAGACTTATGAACTAGCTAAATCACAGTAATTCAATTTTAGGAGGAAAGTGGAATATCAAGTTGAAATTTCTGCAAGAAATCTATATCAAAATTTATACAAATTAATATTAAAACGAATTTATATATCAGTGAAATTGAAACTAGATTTGGGGAAAATCCAGACTACATTCTAACTTGAAACATATATAATTATGAATAAAAATCTTCAGTCTCACAAAGAGAAGTAGAAGTAAAATCATGGTAAAACCCTTCACTGAATAATAAAATTAAAGTCCCAGCTATAAGATTTAATAACTTACCAACATCTAGAGATAGTAGAAAATGTCTGTTGTTGGAAGAAGACATCGTAGGAGGGATTACGAATAGTATCACTGCAACAAAAAAATTGAATGATGATGGATATTGAAAATGAGAAAGATAAAATTTAAAAAACCTTCTAAGGGTAATAGAAATCAATATATAAATTCTACGTTGCAATACTAATACTCATAGGATAAATGCACGCAGAGGTAAAAAAAAATTACCAATGGTGGTGGGTTGAAGGCATGCCACAAGGAAGTCAGCTCTAAGAGGTGTCACCACACAGAACTCAAGCCAAGGAACTAAAAATAAGAGAGAATCCCTCTATTATTGTTCAAAAAAATGACAAACATAGAAATAGCATTGATAACCCTAACCTAAATCCTTCTTACAGAGAGGTGAAATACTGTTGCAATCCACATCATCAAATGAAAAGCCAAATCGAACTTACTGTAATATCCCTATTTTTACTCCTTTTATTAGACATTTGAAAATCCTAAAGGTTGAGTGGACCTAAAGGAAAACAATATTTGCAGACATAATATATTTTTAAAATTTATAAATGTGGAATTTTAATTATTGTGCAAAGAATAGTGTATATTGGAGACTACGATTTCATGTCCATGAGGATGGAATTAAATCCAAAGACTTTCCCAAATATATAACATGATTTTTCTACTATCCAACAAAGGATTGCAATTAGGAAAAATTTATTCATAGTGGAGGAAAAAGAATTATAATTGAATAAATCAACTCCGGTATTATCAATATATGATCTCTGTCAATTTCTCAGAAAAATGAAATTAGCACACATTTATACGAGGTGAAGGGGATTTCCTATCTAAGAAAAAACCCAACAGAGAAAAAGAATTCATTCATCATAAAATACCTTAAAACAAATATCTGTGGTAGAACATAAACCGATTTGGGGAAAATCAACTTCATAAACCCAATGATAAATGATTGAAATCAAAACCCTATCACTGCAAAAACGATGGGATTGAATAATCGAATTGAAACAAAATTTGTGCCCTGAATTAACTGTGTCAAGACATAGAGAGAGAGGTGTTTCAAAGAATAGAGGTATTAGAATGATAGTTTGTCTCCATTCTAAATGAAAATTAACTTCAAGAATTCCTCACAGAATTATTAGAATGAAATGAAAAATGACTTGAATGTCGTATTGACAAAATCCACAGAGGTAAAATTTGTTCTTCATAAAACGAGGGCTTCAAAATTTTATTACCTGGAATTTTTAAAATGACATTTCCTTAGAAGGGTGAGGAAAGAAGTTACCTCTTCAATCAAAAAACAAAAAATGGAATTATTCAACAGAATATAATTAAAATCTGGAAATAAAAAACGTAGAACAGTGGCAGGAGGAAAACTAAACATCGAGTAAAATCTTACGAGAGGGAGTCAGTTTTGTAAGGTAGGAAAGAACAACGGTAAAACAACATAACGGTCTAGATGGAAGGCCAGATCTGAGACCTCTAGCGGGAGACCGAACAAAATGAAACTGAAACCCTAACCTCCCTCCGCAAAACCAAACACATATGTGGAGGGAAAGTATATAGATAAATCGTCACCGTAAACCTATCAACAATCCATTCCACAATAGATCGAAAATATCATAGAGGCCATGTGATTGAGTTGATTCAAGAAGTGCTTCCATTAATAAGTGAATTTTTCGAACAAAGAAATGTCATAAATAATATGTCCTCAAGTTATGAATACGATATAATCGAATCCTAATAATGATCGAAGAAATTAAATACGTTTAACTATGGGTTAATATATTAATTATTAAAGGCTATCATTTTAATATGTGTATCAATTTAATATCCAAGCAAAGGTATCGAAATAAATGTGACAAGTCGAAGGTACTAATTAGGATCAATGTCCTAAGTAGATTTAGGCTAACATATGATATATATAATGAGAATTTCCTATATGATAATGAGTTGAACTAAGAATTTAGAATTAAGTGGAATGCTATTATGTGTATACAGATAACGTCCTTTGAACTTAGGCTAAGTGGGAAAGCAAAGATGGAATTCGAAAAATACTCTAAAGTGGAGTTAGTAGGATATGGGAAGGTCATATGATATCTATAATCAACCTTATGTATATTACATTATATTATTTATGTCATATAATTAAAGGTTGAATCCAATACTATAAGTCCATGTATCGATAAGTAGATTTAGTATTAATTCTCATTATTTTCAAAAGGGTTAAACAATGGGTTATAAGTGGAATAAGTAGATATGAGTATATATAAATTTGGTAGAGGGGTTGAGGACAAGTAGAATATTACAATATAGGTAAATATTGTAATATAAAAATGAAATTTTTTATTTTAACAACAATGCTAGAATATGCATAAGGTTACAAGGAAATAAATTAATGATAAAATAAAATTACTATTATAACATAATTAAGCACTTGAAGAACTGTCATCAAGGAGAGTCAATGGTAAAAGTGAAATAGGAGATTGTTTAACATGGTCACAGGATCATCAAACACAAAATTGTATTCTGTTAATCAAACAAGAAGTTGTTAAAGAAAATTTAACAACAGAAAGTACAATTAAATGGAAACATCGCAATATGACGAAAGGTAGTGAAGTCAATGATGATAAAGTATCATTAATGATATAAATAATTTTCTTTTGGTAAGTGGAGTTTTTACAAATGGTATAAGAGTTGATGTTGAAAACATTGGGCCTATGTGTCCTCACACATAAAGAATAAAAACCCAAATTATGTTGTTGTAATTAGTTACAAATTTGAAAAATTTGTTGCACTAATTTATATTTTGTGCACAGTGATTTAGTGCAGAAAGGTACAAATATTATTATGGGTGACAAAGGAGGGTTGTACGTGGATATGGGTGGTGAGGGAAATCCACCAGATCAAAGTGCTCAGTTGTTCGATATGGTCAAGGATATGCCATAAGAATTGATTTAGCTTAGAACCAGCAATGAACGACTGTTGCATGCCAATGAAGAGCAAGAGAGGTTGATCAAGGAATTGACCTCAAGGTCTAGTCACAAAATTGAAGACCATGGAAGAAAGAAGAAATAAGCTAAAACCAACTCAGAAGGATTTGAGGATAATGAAGCATCCAGACAACAGTCCAGAAAGAAGAAGGAATTGCAAGGAAAATTCTGAAAAATCAAACCTCCCACTTATGATGGTGAAAAGGAGGAGGATGTAGAAGCTTGGCTTCTAAATATGGTAAAATAATTTCATGTTTATGAATATGGAAGTAACTTGAAAGCTATATTGGCCATTTACCAACTATAGGGTAAAGAAACCCTGTGGTGGGAAGAAACCAAAATGGTACATGTGCTGGATGAGAAAACTATTACCTGGGAAGACTTTCAAATAAAATTCAAGTCTAGTATTTGAATGAGATATATTATGATGACAAAGCCAAAGAATTTCATGAGATGATATTGAGACAACTCACTATTGATGAGTTGTTACCAAATTCACTAAATTGCTTCACTATGTGCCTTATATCAGAGAGGAAAAGGCCAAAGTACAACAATTTTTAAACTTCCTACCTACTATCTATAAGAAAAGAATGGAATTGAAAATCCCAAGACAATGGACGAAGCTATGCGCAAAGCAAGACTATGTTATCAACAGTTCAAAGGCAGAAACAATCAGAAGATAAATTATCAAGAAAATAAAAAGGGAAAGGTGAATCTAATGTAAAAAGAGTAAAAACAACATACTTGAAAAACTTTGGGAAAAACCATCAAAGGAAGAAGTTTAACAAAACTAGAGAAAAAAAACCAGCATAATCACAGAATGGGTCTAAGAAAATGGATGCAAGCATAAAAAAGGAAGGGACTGTAAAAATGAAGGTACCATTAAAGTTATGGGGTTGTGGAGAACCTCACCTATTACGTGATTTTCCTCATAAAATAGTTCAAAATATTCAAGTATGACGAGAGGCGACTACTATAAATGACATTGCTAGTAACATTCCAAGGATCGATGCTGCACTTGAGGATCGCCAAGATGAACACCAATCAAATGTGATAGAAATCGAAGGTACGATTTATGAACAACCTATTTCTATTTTGATAAATCCAGGAGCAAATTTAAGCTATACAAGTCCTCATATGGTGGAAAAGTGAAAATTAAAATCGGGAAAATTTTAGCAAGTATGGTTAGTTCAGTTAGCTATGGGAACAAAAAGAATACTTACCCATAAAATTCCAAAAACTATTGTAAATTTAAATGGGTGTGAAACTGAACTGAGTTTAAATATTTTTCCTCTAGGCTCTTATGATGTGTTAGTGGGAAGGGACTGGTTAGAGAATCATAAAGAAATAGTTAATTTCTTGGATAAAACAGTTCATTGTATAGATGGTGAGGGAAAACCTGTGATAGTGAAAGGAAAACCAAGACCCATATCAATCAGGCATATTTCTGCAATACAATTAAAAATGACATCAAGAAAAGGCTGTTAAGTGTGTGATGTACAAGTGGAGGAATTGGGACTTTAAACTGAAAAATAATCTATAGAGAATTTACCAGTAATTATAAAGTTTAAATATGTATTTCTAGATTAAATCCCCCATCTACCCCCAAAAGTGAATTTGAATTCTCAATTGAACTAGTACCATGAGCTACACCTGTTTCTAGAGGACCATACAAAATGAATATTCCTAAATTGTTAGAACTAAAACTTCAACTACAAGAGTTATTAGACAGAGGATACATTATACCAAGTGTGTCTCCTTTGGGAGAACCGATACTATTTGTTAAAAATAAAGATTTCAAACTTAGGATGTGCATAGACTACAAACAACTGAATAAATTGACCATAAAGAACAAATATGCTTTGCCTAGAATAGATGAATTATTTGATCAAGTGAGAGGAGACACTATCTTCTCAAAGATTAATCTAATAACAAGACATCATCAACTCAGGATCAAAGATGAGGAAATCAATAAGAAAACATTCAGGACTAGATATGGACACTATGAACTAACTAATGCACCTGCTACATTCATGTGTTTAATGAATAGTGTGTTACAAAAGTATCTAGAAAAATTAGTTCTAGTGTTCATTGATGACATTCTGGTATATTACAAAAACGATGAAGAACACAAAGAAAATCTTAGTATTGTCCTACAAACACTTAGATAACATAAGTTATATGCCAAACTCAGCAAGTATGAACTTTACAAAGACAAAATTAAGTATTTGGGTCATGTAATTTCAGAGGATGGATTAGTAGTAGACCTAGAGAAAATACAAGCAATCATGGATTAGCCTTTACTTACTAAGGTCCTAGCCATAAGATCATTCATGGGTATTTTTGGATACTACCAGAGGTTTGTAGAAGTATTTTAAGCCTGAGCCTATCCTATTACTTCTTTACAAAAAAAGGGAGTAAATTTTGAGTGGACAGAAAAGTGTCAATATAGTTTTGAACAACTAAAACTTAAATTAACAACTGCCCCATATTGAAGATTGTTGATCCGAACAAAGAATTTTTAGTGTGTACAGATGCATGTGTAGAAGTATTTGGAAGGGTATTGCTACAAAAAAATTCAATCATAGCATATGAGTCAATAAAATTAAAGAAACATGAACAAAACTATAATGTATATGACTTAGAAGTAGCTGTTGTGATACATGCAATGAGGATGTGGAGACATTATCTATTAGGAAAGAAATTCATACTAATGAAAAATCATATAATTTTGAAATACTTCTTCACACAACCTGATTTAAATGCTAGACAATCTAGATGGTTGTCTTTCCTTAGTGAGTTTGATATGGGAATCAAACATATTAAGGGGAAAGAAAAAAATATTGAAGATGCTATGAGTGGGAATGCTCATCAAATTTTAAATAATGCTCGAAGTAGTGTGAAATTTGAGAAACTACAAGAAAAATTGTAGAAAACTAAAATATTGGGATATAATCAAAATCATAAGGGGTTGATTTATTATAAAAACAGATTTTATATTCCAAATGTGACATCATTAAAATGAGAAATTTTATACGAGTATCATAACATACCTTATGCAAGCCATCCTAGTCTTTAAAAACTTATTTTAGCATTGAGAAAGAACATGTTTTGGCCAGGTATGAAGAAATATGTAGTTTATTATCTAGCTAGATGTCTAGAATGTCAGCAGGTAAGAGGGGAGCATCAACATCTAGCAGGATTGCTGAACCCCTTACCTATTCCAAAAAGGAAATTGGAAGTGGTATCCATATACTTCATCACCGGATTTCCAAGAGCTAAATATCAACATGACTCTATAATGGTGTTTGTAGACACACTGACTAAAGCTGCACACTTTTTTCTAGTGAAATATACTTTTGGTACAACGTAAGTAGCTAATGTATTTATGAAATAAATTGTGAAGCTACATGGCATTCCTAAAATGATTATATCATATAGAGATGCAAAGTTTACTTTAACCTTTTGGAAGACTCATTTTGGAGGAATGGGTACCAAATTGAACCTTAGTACCGCATACCATCCTCAAAAACATGGAAAAAATGAAAGAACTAACCAGATTTTAGAAGTCATGTTACGGATGTATGTTATGGAAAAACCTACAAGATGGGAATATTTTCAGCATCTAGCAGAATTTTCATATAATAATAGTTATCAAGATTCAATAAATATGAGTCCTTTTGAAGCATTTGATGGAAAAAAGTGCCACACTATGCTAAATTTGAGTTAGCCAGAAGATAATTTAATCATTTGATGTGATGCATTGCAAGAGATGGAAAGAACTATGAATAAAATTCAACAAAATATTAAAACAACTCAAGACAGACAAAAAAAGCTATGTACACAAAAAGAGAATTCATAGAGAATCAAAAGTGGGAGACCATGTTTATTTGAGGATTAAGCCTAAAAAGAGTACCTTATATATGGGTAGTTGTGCTAAGTTAGCACCATGCTACTGTGAACCATTTGAAGTTCTAGAAAGAGTGGTGTCAGTAGCTTATAAATTGGCTCTACCTAGTCACATTAAGGTTCACAATGTTTTTCATGTTTCCTTATTAAAAAAGCATGGACATGATCTACTCATGTAATTGATTGGATTGTGATGCAGGTCGAAACATAAGGATAATTTCTTCCAGAGCCCCTTCATATACTGGCATTGGAAGAAATTGAGCTACGGAATGGGATGGTAGCTAGGGTGAAAGTTTAGTGGAGGAACTTTACACCTGAAGAAGCTACTTGGGAGTGAGAAGAGGAAATGAAAGAAAAATATCCATCACTATTTGAAAAGTGAACTAATATTTTACAACACCAAGGACGGTGTTTTGTTTTAGAGGGGGAATATGTAATATCCCTATTTTTACTTATTTTATTAGACAGTTGAAAATCCTAAAGGTTGAGTGGACCTAAAGGAAAACAATATTTGTAGACATTATATTTTTAAATTTTATAAATGTGGAATTTTAATTATTGTGCAAAGACTAGGGTGTTAGAAACTTATATATTATAGAGCAATGAAACACATAAAATATGCGGAAAACACAAGCACACAAAACACATAAAACCAGAGATACATAGATATACGTGGTTCACCCAGTTTGGGCTACATGCACCCCGAACAGCCAGTCCTTCCTTTCTATTGTCCAGGAAAATGAAGAGACATAACCTACAACAGATCCACTGCAATATCCTCTGTTCTCTTTCACAGTCTCCCTATCTATTTCTTGCTCTGATAAATACACATACGATACACAGTCACAATACAATACCCTCATAAAAAGAGAGGGGTTGCCATCTAGGGAAAAAACTCTAAAGTAAACATAACTTTTACCTTCAGATCATCCGCCTAATGAACCACCCAGATTGACTAGAGATTACTATACTTTTACAAGGCAATTTTACATCTATTCTTAGCTTCGGGGGCGCTGCCCTTGAAACTCTCCGCTAGGGGGGGCTCCATAAAGTCGCAGCCGCCCACCCTAGACCCCACATGAAGAATTTAATTATAGGAGGTGTTGCTGCCACATTAAGGTACAGGGGTCCAACACTATGATACAAAATAAACAAGATAATTAGGCTCCACACCCAACAATCTCCCACTTGGAGACTGATTGTAGCAACTCTACTGATGCTTCATTTGCTGGACAATGACTCCTCTTTGGACCTAGTTTTTTATCATATTCATCATCATCCTTGAAGACCAATTGAAACTGAGAATAATCTCAATTTCTCCCTGGTTACAACTTTTGTTACCATATCTGCAGGATTCTTGCTAGTGTGTATCTTTTCTAGCTTTAACTGTCCATCTTCCAATACTGACCATATGAAATGGTACTTGAGCTGTATGTGTTTAGTCTGGAATGAAATGCTGAGTTCTTTGCAAGATGATGGCACTTTGGCTATCACTGTATAACGTGCCCATATAATTCTCCTTACCCAATTCATCCATAAACCTTTGTAACCAAATCATTTCTTTACTAGCCTCTGTAGTAGCAACATACCCTGCTTCTGTTGTTGAAAGTGCAATATCACTTTGGATTTTTGAAACCCAACTCACAGCTGTTCCACCTATAATAAATACATATCCTGTAGTGCTCCTCCTGTTATCTCTTTCACCTCCCATATCTACATCAACATATCCCTGTAGAGCAATGCTTGAACCACCAAAGCATAATCCTTGATTTGTGGTACCTCTCAAATATCTGAGAATCCATTTTACTGCCATCTAATGTTATTTTCCTGGATTTTTCATGTACCTGCTTACAACTCCCACTGCATGTGAAATATCAGGCCTTGTGCAGACCATTACATACATTAAGCTTCCAACTACTGATGCATATGGAACTTTAGACATATAGTCCATTTCTTCTTTGTCTTGGGGCACATCTCCTTACTAAGTTTGAAATGGCTAGAAAAAGGTGTACTAACTGGTTTTGCATTATGCATATTAAATATTTTCAACACCTTTTGTATGTACTCATTCTCAGACAGTGTTAATTTGTGATTTTTCCTATCTCTAGTTATTCTCATACCAAGGATTTGTTTTGCAGCTCCCAAATCCTTCATTGCAAATGAATTTGCCAATTTTATTTTGAGCACATTTATTTCTTTCATGTTAGACCCTGCAATAAGCAGGTCATATACATACAATAAAAATATAATATAGCTTCCATAATTTTTCTTTTTCAGATAAACACAATGATCAGAGTGACATCTAGTATAACCTTGTTCAGAAATAAACCTATCAAATTTTAAATACCACTGCCTTGGAGCCTGTTTTAAGCCATACATACTCTTCTTTAACCTGCACACTAATTTTTCCTTCCCTTTGACCTCATATCCTTCTGGTTGCTCCATATATATCTCTTCCTCCAAATATCCATGGAGAAATGTTGTCTTTACATCTAACTGTTCAAGATGTAAATCTTCCACTGCTACAAGACTTAAAGTGTTTCGGATTGAAGTCATCTTAACAACAAGAGAAAATATTTCATAAAAATCAATACCTTTCTTCTGTGCAAACCCCTTCACCACAAGTCTAGCTTTGTACCTCTGTTTTCCTCCATCTTCTTCCTTCAACCTGTAAACCCATTTATTCTGCAATGTAGTTTTACCTGTAGGCAACCTGACTAAGTCCCAAGTTTGGTTATGCATCAAGGAGTCCATCTCTTCTTCCATGGCTAGCTCCCACTTCTTCCTACTTTCAACCTGCATTGCTTCTTTATAACATTCAGGTTCACCAGAATCAGTCAACAATAAATAATATAATGAAGGAGAATATTGTTCAGGGGGTCTACTTATCCTGGTAGATCTTATAATACCATTTTCAGGTGTTTGAGGTGCATGTTACTATTGTGGTGGTTGTTGTTGTTGTGGCTCTTGATTATTATTATTTTCAGGCACCTTTACCTTTTCTGTGATCTCATCAAGGACTATGTATTATTCTTTGTTTTATTTTTCCTGTTTCTTTTCCTGCAACTGATTATTATACAATACCTTTTCATTGAATATTACATCTCTGCTCGTAATGATTTTGTGATTTTCATAATCATATAAGCGTTAACCAAAATCATTAAAACCATATCCAATAAAGGTACATTTCTTTGATTTTTCCTCAAGCTTTGTTCTATTTTCTTTATTAATATGGAAAAAGGCCTCACAACCAAAAGGATTTAAAAAAGATTAGTTTACCTTTTTACCTGTCCATGCTTCCTCTGGAATACCACCATCCAAGGAACTTGAAGGCCTTCTGTTTATTAGATAAACAATAGTATCTACAGCATCTGCCCAAAATTTTAAAGGAAATCTTGCATGCAATATCATGCACCTTGCACATTCCATGATTGTTATGTTCATCCTTTCTGACACACCATTTTCCTGTGGTGTTCTTGGAATTGTCTTCTCTCTGCAAATTCCATGCTCTGAAAAATACATATCAAACTCTTTGATGCAATATTCACCTCCATTTTTTGATCTGAGACACTTCAACTTCTTTCTTGTCTCAATCTCAACCAAAGCTTTCCATTTCTTGAAAGTATCAAATACATCAGATTTATTCTGAATATAATAAATCCAAGTTTTTCTAGTTGCATCATCAATAAAAGTAACATAATAACGAGAGCCAACAAGAGATGATCCCTGAGCAGGTCCCCATACATCTATATGCACAAGCTCTATTTTTTCACTCTTATTTTCTTTCCCAACTCTGAGAAATCCGACTCTCTTCTTTTTTCCATAAATGCAATTCTCACAGAAATCCAAATCAACATTCTTCAAACCCGGCATCAAATTTCTTGCATGAAGAATCTTCATCCCCTTCTCACTCATGTGTCCGAGCCTATGATGCCATAATGCTACATCTGCTCCTTTGGAAGTTAAAGCATTAACAGAGTTAGAAATACCATTTCATAAATACAATGTACCAAACTTTTCTCCTTTTCTATTACCAGGGCTCCTTTGGTGACCTTCCAAGTTTTATCTGTGAAAGTTGTCACACAACCCTCCTCACCTAACTGCCATGTTGAAATAAGATTTTTCTTCAAATCTGGAACATGCCTTACCTTTTTTAATAGCCATTGGTTTCCATTCTGTTTTTTTACAAGAACTTTACCCATTCCAACAATTTTACAGGGTTTATCATGACCCGAATGGACTTGTCCAAAATCTCCTTGAACATAGTCATGAAAATATCTCTTATCGGGTGTGGCATGGAATGAGGCCCCTGAATATACAATCCAAGAATTAGTAAAATTTTCGAAAGAAAGAATTAAATCATCTTGTAACACATCACCTGTCACATTTTCTTCATGATTGTTTTCTTGTTGTGTGTCTCCTTATTTTCCCTTCTGAGATCTACAGTCTTTCTTCATGTGTCCTTTCTTTCTACATTTCTAGCACACTATCCCCTATCTAGACTTGGATCTTCCTTTCCTTGATTTACTACGATATCTTGAGCTCTTTCCTCTTTCCATTTTTCTTCTCCTAGAATTTGCACTCAAAGCACTACCTGATGTCTCATTGGAGCTTTTCCGTCGCATTTCCTTGCTAAGAATAGCACCGAAAACATCATCAAACTTTAAATTACTAGATCCAGAGACAGAGTTACTAATGGCCATAAATAAACCGTTCCAACTTTCTAGAAATGAGCACAGAAATAAAAGAGCCCTAAATTCATCATCAAATTTCACCCCTATAGAACTTAACTGACTGGTAGCTGTATTAAAATCATTTAAATGGTCTGCAACAGATCCACCTTTCGACATCTTCATATTAAATAAACGTTTCATGAGAAATACCTTGTTTGAGGCCGAGGGTTTTTCATATAATTTCGCCAACTCCTTAATCAAACCCTCTGTTATTGTTTCCCTCGAAATATTGAAGGCTACCGACACCGCAAGGCACAACCGTACTATTTTGAGTGCCTTTCTATCAAGAATCTCTCATTCTGCGTCTATCATAGCCATTGGCTTCTTTGTTTTTCTGCTTAATGGTAGGTACAGATCTTTCTGATACAAATAATCTTCCATCTACGTCTTCCACAACGAGAAGTTTTGGCCGTTAAATTTCTCGACCCTAAACTTACCATCTTTCGCCATTGCTCCCACTCGAACCAGGAACCCTTCTTTCCTACAATTTTATCATCCAAATAGACCTTCGGATCTGATACTAGTTGTTAGAAAATTATATATTATAGAGCAATGAAACACATAAAATATGTGGAAAACACAACCACACAAAACACATAAAACCAGAGAGACACAGATATACGTGGTTCACCCAGTTTGGGCTACGTCCACCCCGAACAGCCAATCCTTCCTTTCTATTATCCAGCAAAATGACGAGACATAACCTACAGTAGATCCGTTGTAATATCCTCTCTTCTCTCTCAAAGTCTCCCTATTTTTTTCTCCCTCTTAGAAATACACATACGATACACAGTCATAATACAATACCCTCATACAAAGAGAGGGGTTTCCATCTAGGGAAAAAACCCTAAACTAAACATAACTTCTACCTTTAGATCATCCGCCTAATGAACGACCCAGATTGACTATAAATTAATATAATTTTACAAGGCAATTTTACATCTGTTCTTAGCTTCGGGGGTGCTACCCACAAAACCCCACGCAAGGGGGGGGCTCCATAAAGTCGCAGTCACCCCCCCTGGACTGCCAAGGCAGAGTTAAATTACGAGCGGTGTTGCTACTACATTAAGGTACAACGGTCCAACACTATGATACAAATAAACAAGATAATTAGGCTCCACACCCAATATAGAGTATATTGGAGATCAACATGTCAAGTCCATGAGGATGGAATTAAATCCAAATACTTTCCCAAATTATCCAAAAATCCTTGGAGAAAATGAAATCAATTTAAAATATTAGATTGGAGATAGATATCTAAAAGATACCTTAGTAAAGTGGAAAATTACTAAGAAGAGGTGAAATAAAACTAGAAAGAGGAAAAAGATAGTTTTAAAGTACTTATTTGAAAAAAACAAAAATAAAGCCTAGGAAAAAGGAAAACAACATCCTGATTTAACTGGACACAGTTATGGAAACATGCTGAAAGGAAATAAAGATTAAATAAGCCATTCCTTGGTAGAAAAGAGGTTGTCTACACTTTGGAGGAATTGGTCTCTGCTCGGGGGGAGCTGTGGAGAGAAAACTCAAGGTTGGGTGGCAAATAGTCTTATCAAAATTGGCAAGCACAAGAAATTTAATTCTTTCTTATGAAATTGTTGTGATGATGAAAGTTAGCGTAATGAGGATTTATGTAGAAGAGTTTGAATTTATCTTTTTGTATTAAATTATGATTCAATTAGAAGAGGTGGAAAAATAATTGTTCTCAATTATTAATTTCTATAGAAATTTGATTTATATAGTCTCATGTATTTAAATGAACATACTATATTATATATATTTAACTCTATATAGTTACATGGAAAATTGAAATTAGTAAACCAACACATATAATGTCTAAATCCAAGTACTAGGATTTAAATTAGTTGTTAGGTTGTAAAAATTTAAATATTATGCACATAAATTATATAAATACATGTGTAAAGGAGGAAAAATAATGTATTTAACAATTGTATAATAAGCCTTTGAACATAAATATATGTACGGAAATAGATAATTGTCCATCTCCTAGAAAGTATGATTATACAAATTAATTTTAAATGCTCTGCTGTGTAGTAACCAGAGGGTTACATACAATCATTCATTCTTTTATTGACTAAGAAATTAAATATGCAATACATAATAAAGTACTATAGGATAGTACAAGAACATAATAGTGCAATGAAGTAGACCAGTACATTTCCAAGGATTTATAAAAATGAATTATTATTATTATAAATGTAACATAACCATTATATTATCCATGATAGAAATTTCATTACAATCTGTCACACAATTCTTCACAAAGTCCATGGTCCTATATAAATAATTACAAAAATTATAAATCGAGACATACCTCTGAATTCAGGAGAGTGAATTCTATAGATGATATGGACCAACCTGTTCATAGAAGAAAAACAATTACATTGTCAAGGAATGACAAAATTGTTTGTTCACAATTTAGGAATGATAAAAGCAGTGAAGAGAAATACCTGTATAAAAATAACATGCAAAAAGTTTAGTATATGTGGATAAAATAAACGAAATAATTTCCATTAATTTACTAAGGTAATTGGAATGGAATTATTACCTTGTTATCCCATTATAAATAAAATCATCCTTGTATACATAGACAAAATTGAATGATTTCATGCATGTAAATGAACAAGAAAATAATATGGAAGTTGTATGAGAACATAAAAAAGAAATTACCTATAATCGGATAGATAATGTATTTACTAGGATTTTGTAAGAATATCTTTGGAAGAACAGAGTTCCTGTACAATGTAATTATCTTATTAATTTGATTAAATTAATGAAATAATAATTTCTAATTAAGAGAAGAATGACAACTCGCTTATAAGTCAACTTACTGAAATAAAAATAAAAATATAATTCTCTAGAATAATATATATTTATTATAATTATATATCTGTGGATATATAAATGAAAATAATAGATTCAAATTGTAAAGAGAATTAAAACCAAATCCTAAAATCTGAGCTAAACAACTGAATTCATCCATGACTGAATTAGAGTATGACGAAAATGAAAGAGATTGTACTAACAGAAGTGTGAGTTTGTATTGAAAAGAAATATGATAAATTTTATAATAAATTGCAATTCATTTCATATAGTAGTGTTACAATGATTAGTATCCATCCAAATATTGTTGAGGAAAAACTATGCAAGGCTTCGTTAGAATGCAAAACTAATATATAAAATAATTATTCTACTATCCAACGAAGGATTAAAATTAGGAGAAATTTATTCATAGTTTAGGAAAGAGAATTATAATTGAATAAATCAACTCTGGTATTACCAATATAGGTTCTCTGTCAATTTCTCAAAAAACCGAAATTAGCACACATATATACGAGGTGAAGGGGATTGCCTATCTAAGAAAAAACCCAACAGAGAAATAAAATTAATTCTTCATAAAATACATTAAAATGAATATTTTTGGTAGAACATAAATCTATTTGGGGAAAATTGATTTCATAAACCCAATGATAAACGATTGAAATCAAAACCCTATCACTGCAAAAATGATGGGATTGAAAAATAGAATTGAACAAAATTTGTGCACTGAATTAACTGTGTCGAGACATAGAGAGAGAGACATTTCAAAGAACAGAGGTATTAGAATGATAAAATTTCTTTGTTCTAAATGAAAATTAACTTCAATAATTCCTCACAGAATTATTAGAACGAAATGAAAAACAACTTGAATGTCATATTGAAAAAATCCACAGAGGTAAAATTTGTTCTTCATAAAATGAGGGCTTCATAATTTTATTACCCAAAATTTTTAAAACTGCATTTCCTTTTAAGGGCAAGGAAAGAAGTTACCTCTGCAATCACAAAACAAAAAAGCAAAATTTGTCAACATAAGATAATTAAAATATGGAAATCGAAAACGTAGAACAGTGGCAAGAGGAAAATTAAACACCGAGTAAAATATTACTGGACGGAGTTGGTTTTCATAAGGTAGGAAAGAGGAGCTGCAAAAAGTTATAAAGGTCTTTATGGAGATCTAGAGCCGAGAACTACGACGGAAGACTGAACGAAAATGAAACCGAAACCCCAACCTACCTTCACAAAACGAAATGCATAGGTGGAGGGAAAGTATACGGATCAATCCTCACCGTAAACGTGTCAACAATCTGTTGGGAAAAATACTGAGAGGGGGGGGGGTGAATCAGTATTTAAGGCAAACTAAAAATTTTTACTTTTTCATGCTCCAAAACCAATACGCTACTTTTCTGAAGTAAACTAGCGTATACACACGGCTATCCTTCATAAAACTCGCGTATACCCAGAGATCTAATTATGCCATTAGTTCTTCACTTATATCATTCTATCATTCATTCATTAGATGTTCTACAAACAGTAAACATGTGCAGTAAGAACAGAATAAACCATCACACAAAGAATCACACATAAACACCAGGATTTTTAGGTGGAAACCCAAGTCGGGAGAAAACCACCGCTGCAGTTGCTCAGCCTTCAATATTTTATTATAGAGAAAACATATTACAACATATGTGCTGGCGCAGACTTGACCAGCACGCAGGCACCCACCCGCGCTCGTTTACCAGCCTCTCCTGGAAGGGAGCTCCAACCCCCTGACTCGTTTACCAGCCTCTCCTGGAAGGGAGCTACGACCCCCCGATCTCGTTTACCAGCCTCACCTGGAAGGGAGCTACAACCTCCTGACTGAAGGCTACAACCCTCAGCACCACCTTGGACCACGTTTCATCAATTTTCACACTGGATCCAACAACTTCAATAGAACACAACTTGCAGGCCACATTTCATCATATTTTCAAACTGGACCCTCTCCATACTTTTAAGCACAGTCAACCATGAAACAGATACATATAACTCACTGACAGATATCAGTAAACCAGCAGAACAGATCAGACATTTCTTACCACAGACTTCAGCAAACCCTAGTTTGCATACGCGCTTTCCTTTCACTGATGTCGCGTATATACGTGCTTCCGTTCACATAAACCAGCGTATACCTCTGTACATATTTCATTGCGCATACGCGCTTTCTCTTCAGCGAAGCCGCGTATATACGCGCTTCCTCCGCGGCGAACTAGCGTATAGATCTTCAACCATTATAGAGCAGCATACTTCTTCAGATCAGAGATTCAGTTCAGAATTACCCTTTTACTTCAGACAGATGTTCGCCTCATCTCAGATCTAATCATTCCATCAACAGATCTAGCAGAGACAAGTACATTTCAGATCTAGATCCCCTTCTTCATCACTCCTTCATCGGTGCATCATACATTCAGATCTTTCATTCAAATGTAACCCTTTCCATTCAGATATACTTCAGAGAGAAGTATTCATTCAAGCTCAGACATCTTGCACCCACACTCATGATTTGCACAATGAATTTCTTCTCCTTATATAGGTTTACCCTTTTTCAATACCATGAGCCAAAACCACATTACTTCCGATGGTATTCCCGGACGGGGTCATTTAGACGAATCATTACCCAATACAATGGGTCAATACCATGGTGGTTACCCCTGGTTTTGCACTTTAAGAGCGCTTTTGCCCATACGCGACTTGGCACGTTGATTCCCGCGTGCATACGCGACTTCCCTTAGGCAAATCCGCATATGCCTAGAGACATACTCTTTTCATCAAGATTTAGCACATGCTGAATTCCTTTCTTCATTGCCTTCTGTACACACTGTAGATACATCAGATTTACTTCATCAAGAACATATTCTATCAAGCACAACTTCATCAAGTAAGTTGCCATCATCTTCATCAAGTGGGTTGCCATTCAAGAATAACACTCAGCATCATATGGCTAGCAAACATCATTTCATATCAGATTTACATCATTTACCAAGTCCAACAGGTCAAGAATAAATTCATCAGGTGGTTCGCCATCAAGGACAACACATGTCAATAGTCGCATGTCTTCATCTTCATTGAGTGGGTTGCCATCAAGGACAACGCTCTGCATCATATTGCCAACACAATCCATCCCACCACAGATCGAAAACATCACATAGGCCATGTGCTTGAGTTAATTCACGAAGTACCGACATTAATAAGTGAAGTTCTCGAACAAAGAAATGTCATAAATAATTTGTACTCAAGTTATAAATACGATATAATCAAATACAAATAAATATTGAATAAATTCAATACGTTTAACCTTGGGTTAATATATTAATTATTAAAGGCTGACATTTTAATATGTGTATCAACGTAATATTCCAGCAAAGGTATCAAAATAAATGTGACAAGCTGAAGGTATTAATTAGGATCAATTTCCTAAGTAATTATAGAGTAACTGATGATATATATGATGGGAAATTCATATATGATTATGAGTACAACTAAGAATTTCCAATTAGGTGGAACGTTATTACGTGTATACAGATAATGTCCATCAAACTTAGGCTAAGTGGGAAGGAAAATATGGAATTCGAAAAATACTCTAAAGTGGAGTTAGTAGGATATGAGAAGGTCATATAAAAATCTATAATCAACCTTACGTATATTTCATTATATTAATTATGTGATATAATCAAAGGTTGAACCCAATACTATAAGTCCATCTATGGATAAGTAGATTTAGTATTAAATCTCATTATGTTCAAAAGGGTTAAACAATGGGTTATAAGTGGAATAATTAGATAAGAGTATATATAAATTTGTCAGAGGGGTTGAGGACAAGTATAATCTTAGAATATAGGTAAATATTGTAAGATAAAAATGAAAGATGTTATTTTAACAACAATTCTAGAATATGCATAAGATTATGAGGAAATAAATTAATGATAAAATAAAATTACTATTATAACAAAATTAAGCACTTGAAGAAATGTCATCAAGGAAAATCAATGCTGAAAGTGAAATGGGAAATTTTAACATGGTCAAAGGATCATCAATCACAAAATTTTATTCTGTTCATCAAACAAGAAGTTGTTAAAGAAAATTTAACAACACAAAGTATAATTAAATGGAAACATTGCAATATAACGAAAGGTAGTAAAGTCACTAATGACAAAGTAGAATTAATGATATAAATCAAATTATTATTTTTTGGTTAAGTGGAGTTGTTACACTTACAAATGTACCGAATAATTGAATATTCCCATGTAGATAACTTAGGCCATAAGTACTCGAATTAAATGAGTTATCAAATCGAAAGAAGAAACAATAAATTGTGTTATGGTAAAGATCTGACGCCATTTAAACGCATGGAGATCTTATCCAAATATACATTAGGTAAATATCAAATAATAAAACTAAAATTGTGTTTTACTCGAATTCCCATATAATCATATTTTCCATATAACTGCCTGTCACTATTGGGTTCATGTGAAGGCCGTAGATTGGGTAAATACAATTATATAGTTCGATATAAGTCCAATGGCAACGTTGGAATATCAATTACCATAATATATAAACTAAGTAATTCAAAGCATAGTAATGCATATTACTATGTAAAAATATATGTAACAGGTTGATGGAAAACATACCGAGGAACGAAACATCCATTAATGTATTTTTTTACATATAATTCGAACACTTACAAACGTATATAGAAAACAATTTGTTTATATGTTATCCAATATACATTACCTTAATGATCATTAACATAAGCATGGTGTATGGATATATTTATCATTAGAGAGAAACTTTAATATTAGTTAAAGTTAAAAAAATTATATTTTATATATAGAGCTGTGTGGAACTCTAGATATAAAATACATAGTTCAATTATCTTAATAGGATGTGAAACTATTAAAAATGCATACATTAATACACGTTGAACTAAATGTAAGCATGCCATATAGGTAAGGAGAATTCCTTCATAAACTAAGGGAACACATATCTTCAACGGTATTCATAGGTATGAATACAAATATTGTATAATAAAAATACAAAGTACAGAAGTAAAATCCTTCCATGATAATCTCTAAAAGGATGCATTGTGACAAAAATAAACTAAGTAAAGGAAAAAAAAGAAGTTTAGTGATATAAATATAAAGCTTTTTTGGGTAAGTAGAGTTGTTAGACACACTATTATTTCTTACCTTCCTATATAACAACTAGCAGATGTCCATTCAGGGTTGTCTTCAATTACCTTTAAACATTTTTAATCTAATCCAGTAAGAAGAACTACTAGATGCTACTTTGGAGTTGTCTTCCTTTACCTTTCTGACCATTTTTATCTAATCCCAATAAGAAGAACAACAACCTTCTTTTTCACTTTCTTATCGAGCTACAAAAAACATCGGCAGGGACTTGTTGCTCAACAATAGACCTTGTTTTTTTTTCAATCCCTAGAATAAATCAATGTCTATGTGATATAGAGATATCACCAACAAATAATGGCATAGCATTTAATATACAACATGTTAAAAATGATATAAATGAAAGTGAACCTAAGTCGATTGTAATCAATGAAAACAATTATAAACCGACATCAATCAATTTATGCATATAGTGATGTCTTATTGTTTTTAAGTTTATTTAATTTTTTTTAATATTTCTTGAATGAGATAAAATTGGTAAAATTTAAAGCATATATCAATATTAAAAAATTTAAGAATAAAATTTTAAATTTTTTACATTTAAAATTTCAAAACTATATATATATATATATATATATATATATATATATATATTCAACATTTAATACGTGTATGTATTAAGGTTTAAGTTGATAAAATCATCAAAGAAGAATTAATTATGAATTAATTTTTAAAAATAATATAAAATAATAGAATTAGAGGACACTACATAGGAATAAACGAAAATTGTAAAAATTTATTGGACGCACTCCACATGGTTGTGGCTATCATGAAAGGTCGTAAGTAATTCTAAATTTGTCTCTGCAAACAACAAAAAATTTGAATTTATTTTAGGCTCTCTCACTTGGATGTAATGCTAGATCCAACATTAGATGTTAATATCATACTGAATCAATCCTAGGAGGCTCGTAGGTGGCCATTGGGCTAACTGAAACTAGTTTATTTTCCCATCCCTTTCTGCATGGAAAGCTAGTACCAAATCCAGCACATTTTCTCCTCATTCTGTAGCCAAGACATAAATTATCTCATATGTACTTCTCCAACACAATTATCTCTGTTCTACATTGTTGAAATTGGAGAAAATTGTAGGATGCATTGCATGTGGGTGCAGAGAAGAAAAATTACACCTGATCATAACTTAGTGAGACTTTAACCAATTTGAGTGTAGAAAGAGCCAATCTAGGGTTTTTTTACTATTCTGGAGCCATTAGAGACATTATTGTTGCATTATTAGTATTAAAAATCTATGTAAACACATATTTTGAGCACATAATGAAAGAGGTCCAACATTGGAATTTGGACTAGGAGATGTAGCCCAAGATGGGTGAACTCCTTTGTCATTTTTTTGTCTTGTGTTTATGTTATGGTATTATGTTATCTGTTTATTGCTATAAAAGTGAGTTAAATGATTAATTTATGAGCTATTCCAACTTTTTTAACTGCATAAAAAGACATAAGATTTTACTTGTAAATTTCCATGAGACCTTCAAGTTTTCTTATACAGGTCAAGAAAATACATGTAAAAACATGCTATAGTTTGGTATGAAACATCTACAATTATGTTACAGTGTTAGAGAAGGTATAAACCTCCAAATTTAAATTTCTTTCCCCTATCTCTCATGAATGTTTTCTAGGGATGATAAGGGAGTGATGTTTTGTCCCTTGAGCAAAGATTTTCTTACTGGTAAGATGAACCATAAAGTAAGAGCATAAATCCATATTAAGTAAATTTTTTCAAGTGTAAACTTATTTATAGTGCAAAATACAATGTGTTATTTTTCCTTGTTTAAATTGTATTTTTGAATACCATATATAGTATATATAGGACCAAATAAATGTTTTAACTATAAAAACTTAATTTTTTGATGATATATAAGTAATTTAAAAAAAATGATATTATTATTATTATTGTCCAATTTTAAGGTCACGACCAAGCCAGACACCAAATTGGTGTATGAGACCCCCTTGTTTGTGGGACAAGGGACCCACCTCCATGCATTGATTTGACTGCTAAGTCTATGAAGGAATACATACTCTACCCCCCTACGAAGGCATACACACTCTACTCCCCTTTGGTTTTGAACCTGTGACCTCTTAGGAGGAAACACAAGCTCTTAACCATTAGGCCCACTAAAAATGTATATAATATATACCTAATTTACATAAAAAAAAACTATTTTAACAATTTTACTTTATATATTAATATATATAAAGTTAATATGGACATTAATTAGTTAACATAGATTTTCAAATATTTTGTTTAATAGTTAACAACATATTCAATTTTTTGTACTTGACATAATTTTTCTATTTAGAGCATAGTTTTTATTTTATTTTTAAAGTGCACATGTCAACTTGAATGACGAACAAGTCGAAAAACTTACAACTCCAAGCGGAGAAGCCGAAAAACTTACACCAAAAAGCACATACATCATCTTCGTACTCTGCTATAGAATGAGTTTGTGCTGAATAAAAAGTTGTTTATAAATAATATTGATATCTTAAAGGTTTTCAATAACCACTAGTGTGCTTTAAGGATATATATTTATTTCACTAAAAAAATTCTAAATTTAAGAAAAATTTGTTAATTCCTTAAATTGATGAAATAGAGAGAGGGGGAGAGGAGAACAAGAGGTAAGAGTGATAGAAGCTTATGAAAGGGAGGGAAGTGGGAGAGAGAGGGGGGGGGGGGGTGTGGGGGGAGGAGGAGTGAGTGATAGATAGATCTATTGGAGAAAGAGAGTGTATGTTTTGGGGTTATAGAGATAAAAAGGGAAATAGATATATACATGAAAGGTGAAGAGAAAGAAGATAGAGATAGAGATAGGGATGGAGGGACACAAATATTTATAGATATGGAGGGAGAGAGTGTGTCTGTTGGGGGGGTGATATAAAGAGACAAAGAAGGAGATATGCATGGATATATAGATATAGATGGAGGGGATATAAAGGGAAGAATATTTCTTTCATTAGATGCATTGATTTCAGTGTAGATGGTGATTTCTAATCCTATTTGATTTCTTGCATTATATGCATAGATTTTAGTGTACATGTTTATTTCTAATGATATTTGATTACTTTTACTAGATGCATTGATTTAAATTTAGATGATTTCTAACCCTATTTTATTTCTTTCACTAAATGAATTGATTCTATTGCAGATGGTGATTTCTAATCATTTTTTATTTCTTTCACTAGATGCATTAATTTCAATGTAGATGTTGATTTCAAATTATATTTGTCGGTTTGCACTAAATAGATTGATTTCAATGTATATGATTTCTAATCATATTTGATTGCTTGCACTAAATGCATTGATTTTAGTGTAGATGGTTATTTCTAATCCTATTAGATTTCTTGCATTAGATACATTGATTTTAGTGTAGATGTTGGCTTCTAATCCTATCCCTCCTTTTCATTTCTCACTATATTGTATTATAATTCAATGAAAAGGAGGGATAGAACCTAGCCCCGATGTTGAAAAATATCCTTCCAGTAGTCTCTAATCCTCGCTTAGGTGACAAGATTCTAGCCTCAAATTTACAACATAAGTTTACATAGAAATTAAACCCCTTCCACTTTGTTCTCTGCTGAATTTATAAGCCAATAGGAGAGGGTTAGAGATCCTATTTCTAAGAATCAGATCCACAAAGAAGGGGATTAAGGTTCCAAAATTAGAGGGAATATATTCATGAACCATGGGATGAGGCTCATATAGGTAGAGGCTTGAGTCCTTCTTATTGTTATAATATTCCTCAACAAGACTTATAAAATTTTCTTTTTATTTTTATCTAAGTTAAAAGGTTGTTGAATTTTCTAATGGAAAACATGGCATATGATTTCACATGCTATAATGGTAATTACTGTGTTTGTGCAAGTAATGGCTAGAAAAGGTGATATCGTGCTTGAAATTATCTTTTTAAGCAATGTATTCCAAGATTATTGTTATTCACATAATGTTTTTTCTTCCATTATTGTAGGGTATTGCTTGCAAGAGTTTATTGGATAATGAGAAATCCATATTTGCGGTCACTTTTCTAATGGTCACAAAATGACATGTAACTGATGTTCACCTAAAATGAAAAGTAGAAAAAGGTGTTTGAGGACTCGGGCATTTTACCATGCAAAATTTTGGATTAGAGACCAACTAGTTGGAGACCTAAAGCAAAAAATCAAGGATTAAAATACAATATCTTGATATAATCATCACTGAGGTAGGCATTCCCATAATCGGAGTACGAGTGTCTTAAAGAAAAAGTAGGGAAATGTACAAAGATCCATGTCAATAATAGACTCAGTATGGATGGATTAAACTAGATCCAGGGTCTTGGTATTCATCTCTATCGATCCATAGTATGAATCTAACCATGTCAATGAATGTCTCGAAGTTGAATATGGTTGAAACCACCTGATTACCAGCCAATGACGTGAAACATTAATAGGTGAGAGAGAAACCACCAAAAATAACGAAGGTTCTCAACATACTTCAGTAAAATCTATGAAGTTTGAATAGATGTCTTGAAGTTCCATGGTCTCACACACACACATTTGATTACATTTTGTAATATTTTTCGAAGTGAGAAATGTGTAAGAAGTTTTTCATGACTTGAAGCCTAGCATGGATTAATTGCACAAAATAAATCTATTTTTGAGTCCAATTCCATGTATTGGCACAAAGTAGAGATGAAGGAGAAAATATGGGAAAGTTGTCCACCTTTTTAGATTCCACAATCAACCCAAAATCACCTAAGCTCCTAATCAAATAGTTCAAATTCATAGGCATCTGAGCAAGTGAATGTTAAGATGGAGTTAAGCTCCACACCTCTCCAAGATCAAGGAGAAAATTTCCTTATTTTTAGGGAGTTTTGGTAGTCTTCCATTAGTATAAATAATTATGAGATAGAGCTCATTATGTTAGGTCCCTATATCACTAGTATAGTCCCTTATTATTGTTAGTGTAAACCCCTTATTGTTAGTATTGTACCCTTGTAACCCCCATTTTTTTATTATTGTGCCCTTAAATTATTATTGTTAGGTCGGCCAGGATTACATTGTGGCCCACTAGGATTACATTATGGCCCCATGGACTCCTATATATAGAAAGGAGGTTTTGTGAATTGTATCATCCAAGATTTTTTCATTTATGTAATGTATTGGAGGTTGCCCCCTCGAAGTGGCTCATTTCTAAGGCATTGATATCTCTTTTCTTCTCTTTTTGGAGCTGGTTACACAACATTTGGTATCAGAGCTTTGGATTCTAGGGTTTCGCTGCTCCAAACAAGTCATCGTGGAATTTTCGCTATACATTTTTTTCTACAAAGGTTTAAAAGCTGAAATTTTTAGGGTACGAAGCTGAAATTTTGAGGAAGAGTTTCTAAAAATTTCAGAGCTTGGTTCGCAATATTTTCAGAGATATGATCTGTGGAAGTTAGGTATTTTTTCAGGCTCCTAAACAGGTCATCGTGGCATTTGTACTATAAATTGTTTTCTACTGAGGTTCAGAATCTGAAATTTTTATGGTGCGAAGCTGAAATCCTAAGGAAACTCGTCAAAAAATTTCAGAGCTTGGTTCGCAATTTTTTTGGAGATATGATCTGTGGAAGGTAGTGCTTTGTCAGGCTCCTGAATTTCATCTCAAAAAGGTGATCGTGGGAAAATTTCAATAACTCTCTCTCTGAGCATCGGAATGGAGTGCCGTAAAAAGTGGTCGCAATTACACGAACTGTAGTTTCTTAGCTATCAATTTGAGAGGCAAAGGAAAAAACAGTGACACGTGGAAAGTCGTACAAGTTTTCTATACTGAACCAGTCCATAATTAGGTCATTGTGGGATATTGGACATAAATTTGTCTTGGAGAATCAAAATCAAGTCAGACCTGTGGCATTCAAAAGAGAATTCAGAGGGCTACTTCAATGCTGAATTTTAGATATTGAAGAGCCACAATCAGAGAGATAATACAATTTCAATATCAAGCTCCTCAAAGGCAAGTAAAAGGTGTGTATTTTTTTTCCAAATTGCATAAGTCTTGTTTGAAGAATCTAGTTGAATTGATTGCAAGGGCATATTGTAGAATAGATATCAGCCTTTGGAATAATTCAACACCCATTAAGCCTTTGGAAAGCTCTACTATGACTCATGAAGATGAAGAATTGCAACATAATCTATCCAAATTACAAGAGAAAGTGCAACAAATTTTACTCTCGCAAAGAGCAACAAAAAATGAAATGGAATTTTTGAAGGAGTGGAAGATAAGATGGATGACGTGCAAGCTAAGATGGATGGCATGGAAGCTAAGATGGATGGCATGGAGGCTGGCATGGAATCTAAGATGGATGACATGGAAGCTAATATCGATGAGAAAATGGAAAACATGAAGAATTTTCTAAAAGAAGACATGGAAGGTTTGACAAAGTTGATACAAGAAAGATTTCCTAATGGTGAAAAGATAGTAGAAGAACCTCATGATGAGAACAAAATAAATGTTAATTGTGATTTCATAAACTCTAATGTTGGCGGGAAGAACCACCATATTCCAAAGATGGATATGAGGAAATTTGATGGAAAGGATCCTGTAACATGGATACTACAGATGGAGCAATATTTTGATCTCCATAACGTGCAAAACACACAAAAGGTACGCATTGCAACTTTACATTTAGAACAAAACACATTTGTATGGTATCGATGGCTTTGCTCCCGTAAAAAAATTGTCACTTGGTCAATTTTTACGGAGGAAATGATAGCACATTATGAGGATACAAAGAGAAACACCTTCTTTAGCCAATTGATAAATCTCAAACAAAAGGGCTTGGTGGGGGAGCACATTGAGGACTTCCAAAAATTGAATATAAGGGTAACTGATATTCCAGAGGAACACAGGATTGATCTCTTCATAGGCACTTTAAAGGATAACATCCAACATGAAGTTCGCGTTTTGGAACCTGATTCATTGGAGAAGGCATTCAAGTTGGCAAGAAAAGTTGAATGTAAAATTATGGCGACAAGGAAGCCTACCACTCAATTCTATAAATAAGGAAGTGTTGCTACGCCTAGATTTCCACAACCTACAAGGTTGACACCACAACAATTGGAAGAAAAAAGAGCAAAAGGGCTTTGCTATAGTTGTGATAAAAAATACACTAAAGGTCATAAGTGTGCTGAAAAGAAATTATTTTACATAGATTGTGAAGAAGAAGAAGAAAATGAAAAAGAAGAGGATATACACCAGGAACCAACCATAGAAGAGGAAGAAATGAATCCGACCATATCATGTAATGCACTAGCCGGAATTACCACTCCTCAAACTCTCAAGATAGTAGGACAGATCAAGAAGAAAAGGGTAATAGTGTTGATTGATTCAGGTAGCACCCATAATTTTATTCATTGTAAGGTAGCTAAGGAATTAAATTGTTTCCTATACCCAGCACCAGAATGCCAAGTGATGGTTGCAAATGGAGGAACTATAAATTGCTCTGGGAAATGCCATAATATCAAGCTAACCATGGGGGAATATGTATTGACTATTCTAATGCTTTCCATTCCTATGGGAGGTGTTGATGTTGTACTACGAGTACAATGGTTACAATATTTGGGGACGATAGATTTTAATTTTCAAGAAATTTTCTTGAAAATTTTTTCAGAAGGAAAGGAAGTTGAATTACGAGGTATTGCAGGGAATCTAGGAAGGATAATAAGCTCTAATGTCATGAAAAATATTCTAAATAAAGAACAACGAGGCGTAATTGCACAATTATGCTCACTAGAAGTTCCAACATCAAAATCATCTATTCCTGCAGATCTCCAACAAGTATTGGACAATCATTCCAAGGTGTTTGAAACTCCCAAAGGACTCCCACCTATTCGCGATCATGATCATGCTATTCATTTGATTCCAGGAAGTGTTCCCCCAAACATCAGACCTTATAGATATCCTTACATCCAAAAGAGCGAAATTGAACGTATGATTGCGGAAATGTTAGAGGCGGGTATAATTCAACCTAGTCAAAGTTCTTTCTCTGCTCCTATAGTATTGGTACACAAGAAGGATGGATCATGGCGAATGTGTCCGTATTATAGGGAGCTCAATAAGCTCACCATTAAAGACAAATTTCCCATTCCTGTGATTGATGAATTATTGGATGAATTACATGGAGCAATTTATTTTACCAAGTTGGATCTTCGTTCATGATATCATCAAATTAGAATGAAGACTGAAGATATTCCAAAAACAGCATTTCGAACTCATGAGGGTCATTATGAATTTTTGGTCATGCCTTTTGGCCTTACCAATGCACCTTCTACATTTCAAGGGTGGATGAATTCCATTTTCAAACCCTTCCTTAGAAAATTTGTGCTAGTATTTTTTGATGATATACTAATCTACAGCAGGTCTTGGAAGGATCATGTTGAACATGTTGACAGGGTGCTCAAACTATTGCTGGAGAAACAATTATATGCAAAAAAATCCAAATGTTTCTTTGGAGTACAAGAGGTGGAATATCTGGGTCATATTGTATCTCACGAGGGTGTTAAAGTAGACCCCAACAAAATTAAAGCCATTAAGGAATGGAAAGTCCCCACAACCATAAAGAAGTTGCGAGGATTTCTCGGGTTAACAGGGTATTATCGCAAGTTTGTTAAGAATTATGGGAGAATAGCAGCACCTCTAACAACATTATTGAAGAAAGATGCATTTTCATGGACTCCTCAAGCAACTAAGGCCTTTGAACATCTTAAAGAGGCAATGTGCCTAGCACCGGTCTTAGCTACGCCAGACTTCACAAAAACCTTTATTGTGGAATGTGATGCCTCAGGAAATGGAATTGGTGTTGTTTTAATGCAGGAAGGAAGACCCATTTCTTTTGAAAGTCGTCCAATCAAAGGAAATTATTTACAAAAAGCTATTTATGAGAAGGAAATGTTAGCAATACTGCATGCACTAAAGAAATGGCGAACTTACCTAATGGGAAGACACTTCAAGGTAAAACCTGATCATGATAGTCTTAAACACTTTTTGGAACAAAGACTATCTTCAGAAGAGCAGCAAAAATGGGTCACAAAGATGTTGGGTTATGACTTTGAAATAATCTACAAAAAAGGCAAGCTTAATGTTGTTGCAGATGCACTCTCAAGAAAGAATGAAGAGGTGGAAGCATTGCTTTGTGCCATTTCTATTATCCAACCAGATTGGATAACCGAAGCAAGAGATGAATGGAAGAAGGAAAAAGATGTATGGACACTCATTCAAAAGTTGCAGCAAGATCCTAGTACATTTGATAAATTTAGTTGGAAAAATGATTCCTTATGGTACAAAGATCGCTTATATATTTGTAAGAATTCCCAACTAAAACAAAATATTCTTCTGGAATTGCACACTTCTCCTTTAGGAGGACACTCAGGATTTTTAAAAACTTACCAAAGGGTGAACAAAGAATTTTTTTGGGATGGCCTTAAATATGATATTCAAAATTTTGTGACGGAATGTTTGGTTTGCCAGAAGAATAAATTTGAGACAATTAATACCCCGGGACTTCTACAACCTTTATCCATTCCAAGTCAACGTTGGGAGGAGATTTCAATGGATTTTATCACAGGTTTACCTAAGTCCGAAGGAAAGAATGTCATCATGGTGGTAGTTGATAGACTTACCAAGTATGCACACTTTGTGCATTATCTCATCCATTTAAAGCAAGTACAGTTGCTACTACATTTATGGACAGAATTCAAAAGCTACATGGAAGCCCAAGGGTTATTGTGAGCGACAGAGATCCCATTTTTACTGGAAATTTTTGGACGGAGCTATTTTCTTGTTTGGGTACTCAATTAGCTCATAACTCATCTTATCATCCTCAATCTGATGGTCAAACTGAGATAGTAAATAAATGTTTGGAAGGATATCTTCGTTGTTTTGTATCTGATAAACAAACACAATGGGCCAAGTGGTTACCTCTCGCTGAATGGTGGTATAACACTTCCTTCCATACTGCAACAAAAATGACCCCATTTATGGCACTTTATGGATATCATCCACCATCCATCACATCATATTTAAGAGAAAATTCGAAGGTTCAAGCAGTGGAAGAGCACATCGAGCATCAGCAAGAAGTTCTCCAACTCTTAAAGGATAACCTGACTTTGGCACAAAATCAAATGAAACAACAGGCAGATCAACATCGCAGTGAGAGAAGTTTTGATGTAGGAGATTGGGTATATTTACAGCTACAACCATACAAACAAATGTCCCTCAAGCAAGCTAAGAAGGATAATAAATTATCACCAAAGTACTATGGTCCTTACAAGGTGTTGCAAAATATTGGTACTATGGCATATAAATTGGAGCTTCTTGCTTCTTCGCGAGTACATCCAGTTTTCCATGTTTCATGCTTAAAGAAGGTTATAGGTGAAAATCTTCCGGTTCAAACAATATTGCCAGAACTTGATGAGGAAAGAAAAATCATATTGGAACCTGAAAAAGTCATGGAAACAAGAACTTGACAGCTACGAAATCGATCAATTTCAGAGTATCTCATCAAGTGGAAGAACTTACCCACTGAAGATTCTACATGGGAGGATGAGAATTTTATACAGAAGCACCCGGAGCTACTCAAGCGTTGAGGACAACACTTTTTTTGAAGGAGAGGGGCATGTTAGGTCCCTATATCACTAGTATATTCCCTTATTATTGTTAGTGTAAACCCCTTATTGTTAGTATTGTACCCTTTTAACCCCCATTTTGTTATTATTGTGCCCTTAAATTATTATTGTTAGGTCGGCTAGGATTACATAATGGCCCACTAGGATTACATTATGGCCCCATGGACTCCTATATATAGAAAGGAGGTTTTGTGAATTGTATCATCCAATATTTTTTCATTTATGTAATGTATTGGAGGTTGCCCCCTCGAAGTGGCTCATTTCTAAGGCGTTGATATCTCTTTTCTTCTCTTTTTGGAGCTGGTTACACAACACATTAGGATTGGATTTTTATAGGCAACTAGATATCTCTTGAATCTGGATTAAAGATATGTTTTACTATCATTTCCATGTAAGAGACTTGTTATGAAATGAGAATGAGAAGTTGGTTTGCCTCTCACTCATTTGATTTCAGAGGAATGAAGCTTATGGGATAGGGCCCAATCCATGGGATACATTATATCTAGTGTATCTTTATGCTTCCTTTATTCTTCATTATTTTAGTTGATTTCATTGCATTCTAGTAGCATCAGAAGACCATCAAAACTATGTTGGTAGTCTCCTTCTCTCTCACCTCTTCCATTGGAGATTGAGGAGAAAGGTATCCAACCAAAGTCCAAAAATATTTATTTTATGATTTATTGTAAATGATAAAGTTGTGTCCATTCTGTTTATCATCAAATTATTGTAGATTAGAGGTTGTATTTATGTTTTAGGTGATTGTTAGCTTAATTTAAATAGAATTTGGTTCAACTAATCTTTTCCACTCTTTCACATGATAATTTGTTAATGATAAATTAATGAGTGCATGTACTGGATGTAAGAAGGGATATAGCTTCAGATAAGTACCCATTTCATAGTTGTCATTCATGTATTTGAGCCTCCTACATTTTCCCTTCCATTATTCTACCCACAACCTTGTTTGAAAACCATATTCATGGCCATAGTGAGCAGCCTTATGTTGGAAATATTGTCATTGATGGCAAATGAGCAGAAAGGAGAAACACCAAAATTATCATTAAGGAAAAAGGTGCATATAAATATCAACTGGAGTATAAAGGATAAATAAGGAAAATAAGGCAAAAGTACAATGGAGGAGCAGAAAAGAGATAAATAAGCAACATTATGCAGAAAAGAGCAAAGGAGCAACATTATGCATAAAGGAGCAACAATGTGCATCAATGTGCAACAAAGAGGCAAACGAGAAAGGAGAAGGAGTAGCATTAGAATCATTATTTAAGGCAAAGGAGAAGAAAGGAGCAACAAAGAGGCAAGGAGAAACATCATAATGATAAGATAAGAGAAAGGAGCAAGTCAGGCTGAAATGAATTAAGAACAATGCAAGCTGGGTCAAGTCGTGTATTTTCATGTTCAAAATAGTGTGTTTGTAGTTCAGTGGGTCGAGTGGGGTAATTTCCAGAAGAAATGTGTGGAAAACAGTGTTCGACAGCTTAATCGCATATCACAATCATAAGCGGAAGGATGATCGCAAAAATCATAGAAACATAGAAATCACGGAAATTGCGAAGTGTGATATGGTGACGTGGCTAGATGACGTGGCTTTGACGTAGGCAGTGACGTGGCAAGCTAACATGGTAGATGATGTGGCCTCAAACCTATAGATCATAACAAAATTTTGATGAGGTGGCAAGTTGACATGGTAGTGACGTGGCACTCCCTGTGGGACTCGAACCCTTTATTGCATATCGTGAGTCGCAAAGCTCAGAAGGGATAATGCTTATTTACCACATTGAAATGCTGATATGCGAAATGCAAGATGGGCCCAGATGCGATACCTCTTAGAGTTTAATACTAAATATTTTAAAGTTCAGTGGTATAATAATTTCCTTAAGAAATCACATCGGGAGGATGGATGAGAAATGAATAAACAAATAATAAAGGAAGTTTCTGAAATGTGATAAGAGCCCAAATGCGATACCTTTTAGAGATTAATACTAAATATTTTAAAGTCTGGCATGAAACCCATTCGCATATCGCAAATCGCAAGATCAAAAGGGTGAATATGATAAGAACAAGGTTGAATAGTGAAAATACGAAATGCGATATGAGAAACAGACATGATGGAGTTTCAAAGTTGAATACCAAAAGATTTCAATTCCAAAAGGAATGGCTTTCTGTTAAGCAATCGCATCGGAAGTGAGAAAGGCGAATATAACGAAGAACCACCAATGATCGCTGAAATGCAATGAAGTGACCGGGCACAAATTTTTTCAAAATTTAATAGCAAAATATTTAAGGTCGAGGGTTCATGTAGTTTGCGCCAATTTTATGAAGAAAATCTAGGCGTGGAGTTAAATAGGGTAAGTAAAAGAAAGGTCTACACGCAAGGATTGCGCCTATTAAAAAGAAAAGGTTGATATTGCCCATGTTAAAAAATTATTTATAGAAAATATTGATATCATAAAGATTTTCAATAAACACTAGTGAGATTTAAAGATATATATTTAGTTGGTTTAAAAAAAAATCTAAAGTGAAGAGAAAATTATTAATTCCTCAAATAGATGAAATTCCTAATCATAAAAAGCCAAACAAACAATAATATTGAACATTAAGAAAATCAATGAAATTTAATGAAATTGTGTGTGCATTAAATTTAATTAAAAAAATTTAATTGAAAGAATAAGAAAGCAATAATAATTCGGAAGAAAAACAATAAAAGTTTCCGGATAAAAATGAAGAAAAGAGAAAGTGTGAAAGGTCCCTAAAAACCGTCATGAACATGGTAAGTTGGTCCACATATGATGAACGTAAGAGATTTTTAAGTCGGCCTGAGGGCATGATATACCTATGCTCTACTATAAATATATATTTGATTTTGCTTTCGATTTGTAAATTCAATTTTCTTCAAACAAGTCGTGAAGGAGCAATGCAGAATTTCAACATGGATATAACATTCAGAATAGTAAGCAGTGACCAGCCTAGAACCAATGGTGATGTTAGTGGCAATTCAACCGCTCAGGTATATTCGAGACCTGCTCCTGTGCTAGTTGAGGAGCATGCTCTATAAGCTTCTTATGTTTGAAAATATCATAAAGCACTTTAAACAATGCCCATTGTGTATGAATGGAATTATTTTATATTCTGTGTCTCAGTTCCATAAGTACATTTTATGTTACATGAATAATATCATCAACATGAATGCCCAAAATGAAAAGTACAATAATTTATCACTTGTTTGTATGGATTTTCTTAGCCTCACAATCCTCTCTGTTTCATTATCAATAAGTTCCTTTGTATTCTATTATAGTCGGTTATAACAACCATTCAAATCAATAACATCCCTAAATGTTCTCCTTGAATGTTTCTTGTTAATTTTTCTTATGGTGTCATCATTCTAAATATATTTATTCACACCATGAAATGGGAAAAAGTATATATTGAAAGAGTAGTCCCTTGAAAAAACCATTTTTCAATTATAAATTATGTGCTTGTTGTGGACCAACCTAGACCCATCTTAATTCAATATATATCAAGTATATAGAGAGAATTGAACTTGGGATCATAATGATGTCATATAACCACATAAGCTATATTTAATTGAAAATATTTAAAGTTTAGAGTTAGATTTTAGTCACCTAAACAATTATGAATATCACTATAAGTTGCAACCTACCATTTTTTTATTTGATGTGCTTTTCTGTTGTGGAATAGGGAATATCTAGACTCTCCAATTTCAACAGATGTCGAATACAAATCTTGATCTTCCATTGAGAAAATTATAGTTCTATTGTTCAAAATAAACAAAAGATGGTTCTATTGTTCAAAAAAATGTTTTTCTTTATTTGATAGACAATAGGCTCTTCCTAAAGCATTTGAAATTGATATTAGATCTCATAGAAGTGATATAAAATACACTCATAAATTTTACATTCATAAATATAAAATATTAGTTTTATATGAATACACCAACGGAAAAAATTTATATTAGTGATGTTAAGGTAAAAAGAACTTTAGAACACATATGCAACTTCTAATATTACTGAACATCCTCACAAATACAAGTACATCTATAAGATTATTCAGCTTTTTTTCGGTAATGAAAAACCTTCCTTCATAGAAATAAGCTTGCGGAAAAAAAATTACAGTTCAAAATGTTGTAACCAGATAAGTTTTACTGACACATGGACTTATGAAAAATTTCAGAACAAAAACTAGAAAAAAACAACTAGGAGAATGTAGAAAAAAACCAACAATAATACAATTTTATTTTGCATCAAGCTTGAAATTACATTGTCATAACTTTGTAAATGATACTTTCCACAATAAATAATTGCAAAATAAGATAAATTGAAATAATTATTTTTGGGTTACACAAAAATTGAATGCTAAAAATAAGATAAATGTCCTTAAATTCTTTTAGAGTTCTTCTCCAGACACTCAAATGATTCCTTACAAATGAATTTTTATGGGTTAGTGTAAAAATTAGAGGATGCCTGAGTTAAAATGCTGCTTGAAATTCTAACATAGGATGCCCGAGTTAAAATTTGTATATTTACCAAGCTGCTTTATGCTTCTAATTTTAAACAACTTATTGTTGGTGTAATTCACTTGGGGAAGGATAATGAAATTAAATCACAATGTGAAATTTGATAATACAATGTTTCTATCTCATTTTCCCATGGTCCCGAACATTTCATCTAGGCATGAGAACACCTACAATTCATATTTTAAATAAGAGGCCATTGGAATACATATAAAAAATATGACTTTGAAACATCATTTATAAATAGGAGAGAATAATTAGTTTCCCTTTCTACTCACTTTTTCTCTTCTTAAGGCAATAATTAGGCCAAATAATGGCACATGGATAACTGCCAACATGAAAAAGAAAATCAAGAGTTGGTTAACATTTATTTCATAGATAAGGGCATAATTACCCTTGTAATTAAAATTTCCCTTGCTTGATAAAAAAAACCATATCAACACATGTAGATTATAGCCGAACTATTTATCCTTCTTAATGGGAGGCAAGTTACTCAAGTGTTGTGGATAATCAATGAACACATGCATATTATAGCCCAACTATTTAGCTTTCTTAATGGGAGGCAAGTTACTCAAGTTTTGTGGGAAAGTATTAACCTCACCCCTCTTAAGTATTTTCCTCTCTACTCTTAGTTGTTTTCTGTCGTTCCTATTGAGTGTCCACAATACTCCCAAAACACTCTGGTAGAGAATTTATAGCCAAAATACTTCTTGCCTCCTCCTTTGGAATAATTTTGGTGACTTTTCGATGTCACATAGAGATATGTTGGAAAATCATTTCAAATATGTGCATACTCCAAATTGATTGGAGCACAATGGCATCATCACATTACATCTTTATGAGATAATTTCATAAAATTCTAAAATATTTTCTTCATAAACATACATAAAATTTATTGATATGAAATGAAAAGGTTACTGCTGCATCCTCTTTAAAAAAATAAAAAAGTTTATTTCATGTTTCACTATTTTGCATATATAAATGAGAGGAAAATCAAATTCATAGAATCCAATAATAGCAAATCGAAACACCAATAGTATCCATAAAATGGTGTCATAAAAAAGAATATTACAATTTTATAACTAGAGTAATCAAAGTGTATAATCTCATTCAAAAACATTTAAAAAAAAACTTGTAAAATTCAATATCCCATTACTTAGTAAACACAAAGGAAAAAGAAAACAAAACCAAAATTAAATACTTCAACCATAGCTTATTCCATGGGAAGATATATAAAACATTATTTTTCGTGCCAATACATTTGAAAATAACAAATCGTGTAAAATTCAATATCATATTACTTGGTTACATGAAAGTAAGACCAACAAAAAATAAAAATAAATGACTGCAAACCTTTCCCTTCCTAAACAACTTAATTTATGTTTCACTAGAGATTGAGATTGATTTAGTTCACCCTCTTGATCCATCGAACGATATTTATTATGCTCCCATGCTCCTACCAATAGTTATGAGCTCTACTAATTGTTCCTCTATAAGTTTTCTATCGGTTCAATCAGGAAAAGTGGATCGGTTCATCCTGATACTTCTGTTTGTCATGGTCTTCTTCTTCGCTAAATTTTCGAAAGGGTTATCAAGTAGTGGTAGTCCGTGCCAATTTCATAGGAGAATGAGTAAGTTAGAGAAGAGATATAATTAAGGTATTTGGTATCCAAATCTAGAGAGAAGAAAGGTACACAAATAAACAATCACAAGAAAATAATTCTCACTACAAACACTCGAAAAAATTTGTTCACAAATTTACTCAGGCGTGATGAAATCCTTAAATTCATGAGGTGACTACATCATAGTTTCAAAAACAATGTGATTATTCTAACTCTGCTCATAGGAGAAGAATGAATAGATCTATGAAGTCCTTAGGTTGAAGGAGCTGCGAGGCTTCTTGTTCACACCTATTTTCTTTCATTAATCATCTATTTGGATCTATCATAATTATGTGGATGATTGCAATGGTAGAATTTAATTGTACTTAATTAAATTTGTATAGGTTTCCAAAATTGCATACCTAGCATGAGAAGAATATTGGTTGCCTTAAATCGACACAACTATGTTATGATAGTATATTGGTTGCCTTAAAATTATTTCAACGTGATAATGTAAGATAAAGTAAGTTAAGGCATAATAAAACAAGTAGCATCAAATCATACTCTAGTCACTTGACTGTTGTGGTGTTTTGGGTTGCTCGATTGTCTATAAATCCTCAAATAGGAACTACTGGATTGTTGAAATTAACAGATTTATCTTCTAAGGACTTGAGAAACTCTACCTGCCTCTTTTCTTGTGTTCTCAGTTTTTCAAGGCACCTCTTATCTTCTTAATTTTGAAGTTTTCAACCTTTGTATCAGTTGATGCTTCCTTCTCACCTATGCAATAATGTAATATAAGACCATTTGGAGTTGAGAAGGAGAAATATTGAAATAAGTGTCCTCTTAAACCGATACTTATCTCCCCTATTTCTCATGTTCCCGATGGTAAATGAGAATTTCGCTCTCTCTTTTAAGAAGACTCATATTAAATGAGATGTAAGCCCAAATTTGTGGAGTGTTGTTCCACGTGGTTTAGCTGAGATGTATTTTAAAACAACAATATAATAATATCTATATTAAACATAAAAAAATGAACAAAAATATATAAAATATATATATATATATATATATAACAACACATGTAAAATTATATAAATTAGTGTATTATGAGTTCCCGTTGTCTTACGACATGGGACTATAGTAATCCATTAGTGTCGTTTAGCATTAATAAAACTACATTTTTATTTTTCTTTGATCATTTTTTATTAGTATGTGCTCAAATAAAGCTTGTTTATGTGATATTTTGTGGTTTTCACTTCTTCTTGAGGCAAGGAGGAGGCAAGCATATGTTATATTGATTCGTGTCATTTATTTTTTCTTTGGACTAGTCTAATGCTAGCATTACTATGAGAGTATACAATGCTAGCAATGGCAGACCAAGATATCACTAGGCTGATGTTGTTGTTGTGGGTGAGTTGTGTCCACCATTTCCACCTGTTAGAACTTCTTGCCAACTATGAAAACGTTTCACAACTACCATCTATGTAAACTTGGAAATGTTAGTTAGACAACCTTATTCCTTTCCTTCTCTGTTCAGGATCCACTTGCTTTGTTCTTAGCAAAGGATTTTTTGTTGGCATTAGATTTGCGTGAACACTGATCATGTTACACTCAGTCTCATAGCGATATAAGGACTTGTGATCACCATGTCTTCCAAAACAACAATGGTTTTTTCCATAGTTCTATATCTAACCACCACTTCCGATTCTTCCATTTACTTCTCCCACAGTGCCACAGTGCCATGTTTGTGAGGATACAAAGCACCTCCTTATTGAAGCCCTCCACTATTTCCCGAACTTCCACCAGGTTTCAAGTGCTTAATTCCATGGAGGAATCCTCTCTTCCTACAACCCTGGTGTAGGGAGACAAATGAGAAGCCCCAGCCGAAAAGCCTCCTCCCATAGGACCCAAGCGCAGTACAAAGCTCAAGATCTTGAGACGAGAGTCGTACTAGTATAATGGCATCGGCTCAGTGGTATGAGTTGATTATGATCCTTCATCTCGATACCCTATGATTGTTAGATTTGGCAAAGTAAACTATGCAAATGTATCAACAAGCAAATATGCACTTAATGAAATTTTGGAAGTCCTCCTCTACTTGCATATGATATCAGCTAACATTTTTGTAGCAAAATAGAATTTGTCACTTTTGGTAAAGCTCCAAGAAAGAAAGCAAGAAAACATAAGGTACACAACTTTCACCTTAGATGAAAGCATTTAATCTTTCAACTTTGGTCGAGCTGCATGAAATAAAGAAAGAACACTCCAGATAAACAACTTTGACCCTACAGGAAAAAATTTTAGCTGTCGAGTTTTGTCAAGCTACAAGAAAGAAATCAAGCACCAGATAAACAATAACGCCCCAAGAAATAGTACTAGTGTGTTTCTATGCTTCTGTGTTGTTCTAGGTTTCATAATACCAATTATGTTTTGGGCTTTTATACTTCTCTAACTTTTTTTTCTTTCTTTAAAAAAAAATTAGATTTTACTATTTTGAGTAGTAATGAAAAAATTAGATTGATATACAAAAGGAAATCTTAAAGTTTCATTCTAGCCTAATTAATTGAAATTGCTGGGTGGTTCACAATTCTCACTGCTTCTTCATCATGAAAGGAAAATTCTTCACCTAAATCGAGTGCATAAACCACCTCACAAATAATTCAAGCAATTCATAGGTGTTGTACAAGAATTAATAATGGTCGCGCAAGGTAACCATATTGAATGGAATTGGAAAAATATTAAACAACATCATTTCTTAATGTTTTCATTAATTCACCATACCATGTACACTAAAAAAAATGTCCAATAATGTCTTGCAACTAGCATAACAATATTTTATTCTCCTGGGTATATGTCTTGTAGCTATCATAAACACTTTATTCTCCAGGTGATATGTCTTGCAACTAGCTTAAACACAGACCAAAATTTTCTACCTCGTGTTATTTGCTATTATGGTACAAGAAAACATTCACACATTGAATAGGATTTGAATGAAAAATATAGACACATAATTTTATTTGAGTGTAACACTGATACAAAATTTCTTTAGTTTTATATTCTGTTATGATGCAAAAAAAAATGAAGACATTTCATAGAATTTTAATGAAAAACATGATGAACATAATAGAGCGGGTTAATATAATTTAACCACAAGTGTTGTGGTTGAGCATATATGTCATAGAAATCAGGCATTATTGAACCTGTTGCCAGATTCGGCATAAGATTATTGATAGGCAGTTGGGAATTGAGTGTTATTGAACCTATTGCCAGATTCTACATAAAAATACTCATAAGATAACGATAGTTGGGCCTTTTTTAACCTATTTCCAGATTCGACATAAAAATTTTCATAAGATCATGTGATTTCGGCCTTACTGGACTAATTTCCATATTATTCATAACATTTTTCATTAGTTGATGGGAGATGGGCCTTACTATACCTATTTCAAAATTCTTCATAGCATTATTCATTGACACCATGGCTATCTCTCGCTCAACTGTCAACGAAGTGGGTGATAGTGAACCATATTAGATGATTGGATGCCAATCAATTATTACTGCACTGTGGATGATTAGAAGTGTTGTTTCCCAGCCACAACAGGTGGAGAGAGAAAGCTTTCGATATGCCTCACATTCAATGCTTCCCTATTCATGTTCATGACTATGCCAAGAGTCACGAGGATGGTCCCATAGGCTATGAGGGTTACCAATGTTCCTCCAACGTGATTTCCTTGCACATCAAATAGTTGCAGACAAGAGAAACACCTAGTCAACAAGGATTACATGGATAATACCAACATGAATGCCCAAAATGTGAATTAAAATAATTTATCAATAGTTTTAATGGGTTTTCTTAACCTCACAATACCCTCTATTTCATTATCAACAAGTGCCTTTGTATTTTATTTAAATTTGGTTCTAACAATAATTCAAATCAATAGCATCCCTAAATTTTCTCCTTGAATGTTTATTGTTAATTTTTGTTATGGCATCATCATTCTGAATATCAATATTCACACCATGCAATGGGAAAAATTACACATTAAAAGACCAGTCCCTTCAAAAAACCATTTTTCAAATATAAATTATGTGGGTATTTGTTGTAAACCAACCCAGATCCATATTAACTCCATATCCATCAAGTGTATAGAGGGAATTGAACATGGGATCATAATGATGTCATCTAACCACCTAAGCTATATTTAATTGAAAAAATTTATAGTTTAGAGTTAGTTTTAGTCACCTAAAAAATTGTAAATATCACTATAAGTTGCAACCTACCATTTTTTTATTTTATATGCTTTTATGTTGTGGAATAGAGAATATGTAATTTAAATAGTGAAATCTCTAACTTCAAATAATTTTGAATACAAATCTTGATCTTCCATCGACAAAGTTATAGTTTGATCTTTCTTTTTAAAAGAAATAAAATATGGTTATATAGTTTAAAATAATGTGTTTCTTTATTTGATGGACAATAGGTTATTCCTAAAGTGTTGGAAATTCAACCAGATCTGATCAAAGTGATATAAAATACACTCACCATGTGTACACTAATAAATCTAAGACATTAACAACATATTATATTGAAAGTAGTTAACTTTAGCACCACACATTAAGCCTCTTCCATAAAATAGTTCAACTTGTTAAATTAATATATATTTACCTATTGTATGCATCCATAAATGGTAAAAATTCATATTTGTGATATTAAGGTAAAAAAATCTTCTCAAAGGATATGCACCTTCTAATATTATTGAACATCCTCACAAACACAAGTATATTTATCAGATTATTCATCCTTTTTTCTGGTAATACAAAACATTCCTTCTTTGTTCAAGGATATGCAACTTCTAATATTATTGAACACACTCACAAATAAAAGTGTATTCATAAGGTTATTCATCGTTTTTCTGGTGATAAAAAACCTTTCTTCATGGAAACAGGCTTGCAAATGCATACTCAAACACTCTATGTTGCAGAAACAAATTTGCAGTTCAGAATGTTGTAACCACATAAGTTTTACTTACACATGGACTCATGAAAATTGCAGAACAAAAAATAGCAAAAAAGCACCATGAGAATGTAGAGAAATACAAATAATAATTTTTTTTATTTTTCATCAAGCATGAAATTAGCTTGTCATAACTTTGTAAATAATACTTTCAAGAACCAGTTATTTTAAGACAAATTTCAGAAACAACTTTTTTAATTTATGTCACTCATTACAATTTCATCCACTAGACAATAAGTAATTTCAAAATGAGATAAATTTAAATAAACATATTGATTTATTTTTATTTTGTATAACATTTTGTTAAACAAAATAATGCTAAGGTTTATGTTGGAAAATTTTGATTAAAGTATTTGTCGCTATTAACTTGATTTTTCATAAGAAATTTTACTTCTATTTACAAACATTTCTTGGTACTCCTACGAACTAAAAAATCCAACACTAATCTTACATAGTATTCCCATTAGAAATTTTCTCATGAAAAAAAAAATCAAGTCCATTTATGGTTTTCCTCTTCCAATTATATAGAACACAATAGGATAGTTTTAGAAACATAACTTCCAACCATTATGTCTATTATGGTGTGGTTTAATGGTTTATATAGGGTATCACCATGTCTAGGCGGTTCCAGAAAAATGTGGACTTGGGGTTCATAGTTCATAACAAATAAATAATTGTGTAACTTTTAACATTTACAAATTAATTATTTTCAAGATATTTTGAGAATTATTTTTAGGGCACACAAAAATTTAATGCTAAAAATAGGATATATGTCCCAAAATTCTCTTAGAGTTCTTCTCCATACACTGAAATGATTCCTTACAAATGAATTTTGATAGGTTAGTGTAAAAATTGCAGGATGTTATTAAACCAAAAAGAAAACAAAATTCTACTTGAACTTGGAAACAATTTTCAACGCGAAATGTTCCCTGAAATTCCAACATAGGATGCCCAGTTAAAAGTTGTAGATTTACCGAGATGGTTTGTGTTTTTAAACGAACTTATTGTTGGTCTAATTCACTTAGGGAAGGATAATAAAATTAACTCCCCATGTGAAAGTTGATAATACAATGTTTCTATCTCATTTTCCCATGCTCTCAAACATTTCATCTAGGCATGAGAACACTTACAATTCATATTTTCAATAAGAGGCCATTGTGATATATATACAAAAACTGAGTTTCAAACAAAGTTTATATATAGGAGAGAATAATTAGTTTGCATTTCCACTTATTTTTTCTCTTCCTAAGGTAATAATTAGGCCAAATAATGGCACATGTATAACTGCCAACATAAATTTATTCATTTGAAATGAAGAGGTTAAGCCTGCATCAGTTTTATGTAATATGAATTTACATCAAAGAAAGAAGATGAGATCAACACTATATTATTTCATGCATTGGAAAAATTCTCTACAAATAAAACTTCATTACCAACACTAAAGGTCAAATTTCAAGTAACAGTTACATATAAATCTTGTTTGAATGGGTTTTCTTAACCTCACAATACCTTCTGTTTCATTATCAATAAGTGACTTTGTATTTTATTTAAATTTGGTTCTAACAATAACTCAAATCAATAAGATACCTAAATGTCCTCTTTGAATGTTTCTTCTTAATTTTTCTTATGGCATCATCATTTGAATATCAATATTCACACCATGCAATGGGAAAAAGTACATATTGAAAGACCCGTCCTTTCAAAAAACCATTTTTCAATTACAAATTATGTGGGTATTTGTTGTGGACCAACCTAGATCCATGTTAACTGTAGATCTATCAAGTGTATAAAAAAAATTGAACATGATATCATAATAATGTCATCTAACCACCTAAGCTATATTTAATTAAAAAAATTTAAAGTTTTGAGTTAGAGTTTCAATCACCTAAAAAATTGTGAATATCACTATCACAACCTACCATTTTTTTATTTGATATGCTTTTTTGTTGTGGAATAGCGAATATGTAATTTAAATATTGCACTCTAAAACTTCAAATAATGTTGAATACAAATCTTGATCCTCCATCGAGAAAATTATAGTTTGATATTTCTTTTTAAAAGAAACAAAATATGGTTTTATTGTTCACAAAAATGTGTTTCTTTATCTAACAGAAAATAAGTTATTCCTAAAGCGTTCAAAATTGATACCATATCTGATCGAGGTGAAATAAAATATAGTCATCACGTGTACACTAATAAATTTAAAATATTCACGACATATTTTGTTTAGAATGGTTAACTTTAGGACCACACGTTAAGCCTATTCCATAAAATAGTTCAAGTTGTTAAATTAATATATATTTAACCTCCATATGCATCCATCAACGATAAAAATTCATATTAGTGATGTTAAGGTAGAAAAAATCTTGTCAAAGGATATGCCTATATCCCAGGTGTAATTCCAAACTCATTAAAGATGACTGTGAGAAATTCTTGTCGTCCAAATGGCTTCATATTTTTATAAAAATGTCCGAAGAGGAAAAAATTGCATATATAGACAAAGTATATTGCCCTTAACCTGATTGCTCGTTTTGATGGCTTTAGCCAGATTAGATAGGTGCTCAGAAGGTCTTCCTTTTTCTTTAACAACAACATTAAAAAAATGCCAGCAATGCCACCGCTTGTTTTGTATTGAGTGTAGAGTTCCTTGGCACACAAACATGTCTTGTCAAGACTATGCTCTTCAGTTGGGTGATGTAAATGCAGAGTTGAATTTGCTGGCAAAGAAAAACAAGTGGAAGCAGTGATCTAACTGGAAACATATTATTGAACGCATCGAAGGTTGCGTACACATACTTTGCAGGTACCTGATTTCCGAACCCTGTTTATGTTTTTTGTTTTTTTTGTTTTTAGATTTTATTTTCTAATAATAAACTTGTATTTACAGGTGTGGTTATGAATTTTGTTATAGATGCGCACTTCCATGGGACGTTAGTTGTCATTGTGATGTGGAAGAAGAAAATAATATTAAAGAAGAAGAAAATAATGACGACAACAATGATGATTAACATAGCCATAACGAGCATAAATAGGGACATTTTTATGAAGTATGGGACAATGTTTTGTTTATATTATTTATGGAGCTTGTGGACTATGGTAATATTTTATCAAGCTTAAGAATATTTAAAATTTTTGGATATTGTTCTTTACATCATCACATTAATTTGGTTAGGTTCACTTCAGTTTTACTTTAAATGCTAAATGCACAATTGGAAGAATTTAGATATATTTGTTTTCATTTAATTTTTTTTCAAAATGTTAAACATTGTCTTTGTAAGATTTATTGGAAAATAGTATATCATAAAAAAATATTAACTTAAATTGAGGAAATAATTTAGAATATAATTCATTAAGAGTTGAAATGTAGAAAGTGAAATAGTCTTAATGATATCACCAAAAAGCCTTAATGACCTTTATGTGTTTTAAGTCTTATTTTTTGGATTTTCTCCTGCTTTATTATTATTTTGTTATATTCTAAATGAAGATCTAACTTGCTAATTCAACCAATAATTAATCAATTATAGATAAATCACTTTGATTAAGTTGAATGATGCTAACCTCTAACATTTCTTGAATCATACAATCATTCATCTTTCCAAATATATTTTAGGTAACATTTTTTAGATTTATGTCAATAGAAGGTTTAGATATTTGACATTTTCCACAACTTTTCTACAACATGAGGCACATTTATAAGGCATTATAGATAGAAATTGAATATGTGTGTGCTAGTTGAGGAGCATGTTCTATAAGCTTCTTATGTTCGAAAATATCATAAACCACTTCAAACAATGGCCATTTTGTATGAATGGAATTCTTTTATATCTTGTGTCTCACTTCCATAACTACATTTTATGTTATATGAATAATATCATCAACATGAATTCCCAATATGCGAAGTACAATAATTTATCACTTGTTTGCATGGGTTTTGTTAGCGTCATAATCCTCTGAGAATCCTCTCTATTTCATTTTCAACAAGTTCCTTTGTATTTTATTTAAAGTTGGTTCTAACAACAATTAAAGTCAATAACATCCACAAATTTTCTCCTCCAATGTTTCTTGTTAATTTTTCTTATGGCGTCATCATTCAGAATATCAAAATTCACACCATGAAATGGGAAAAAGTACATATTGAAAAACTAGTCCCTTGAAAAAACTGTTTTTCAATTATAAATTATGTGCAACCTAGATCCATCTTAACTCCAGATATATTAGGTATATAGAGAGACTTGAAATTGAGATCATAATGATGTCATCTAACCACATAAGCTATATTTAATTGAAAAAATTTAAAATTTAGAGTTAAATTTTCAGTCACCTAAACAATTATGAATATCACTATAAGTTGTAACTTACCATTTATTTTTATTTGATGTGCTTTTATGTTGTGGAATAAGGAATATGTAATTTAAAGTGTGGACTCTTGGACTTCAACGGATGTTGAATACAAATCTTAATCTTCCATGGAGAAAATTATAGTTTGATCGTGCTTTTGAAAATAAACAAAAGATGGTTATATTGTTAAAAAAAAATGTTTTTCTTTATTTGATGAACAATAGGCTCTTCCTAAAGCGTTTGAAATTGATATTAGATGTGATCGCAGTGATATAAAATAAACTTATCAATTTTACACCCATAAATATAAAATTTTAATGACATATTCTATTGGAAATAGATAACTTTAACACCACACATTATCCAGGAATCTGATCTAGGGACTCCCTTCTAGTACCTTGGAGCTTGCATGCCTCAATGGTAGGTTCTTTGCATTTGATGCAAGGTTCACATCATTGGCCTTCGATCGAGTAACTCTGGGGGTGTTCGATGTCAGATCATTTTTCACATTCCATGGATTGTACCTTTCGTACCTTGAGGTCCATTTGCATTATTGGTAGTTTCTCTCGCGTCTGTTAACAACTTCCATCATTGGCTGGTAATCAGACGATTTTTTTTCATGTTCGACTTTAGCTCATATATTCGCATGCTTGAATTTGTACTTGTTCGGGTCGAGATGGAGCGCAAGACTCTGGGTTTTGTCTGATGAAATCTAGGTTGCGGATTCTTGTGGATTATCATGACTTATTGCATGACTCTTTTGATTTGATGGCTACAACCATCCCTGAGTCTATTTATTAATCCTTACTGCTAGATGTTTGTGTCCATACCATCCTTACTGTATTTTCTATAAAATAATGTGGTATGAAACCACCAATGGTAAAAATTCATATTAGTGATGTTAAGGTAAAAAAAAACTTCATTTCTAAAAAAATTCATTTCAATAATTTTTTTTATGCTTTATCCAGATTATATAGGTGCTCAGAAGCTCTTCCTTTTTCTTTAACAACAACATCAACAAAATTCCATAAATGCCACCACTTGTTTTGTATTGAGTGTAGAGTTCCTTGGGTGATGTAAATGCAGAGTTGAATTTGCTAGCAAAGAACAACAAGTGGACATGGTGCCCCGACTGCAAATAGATGATTGAACGCATCGAAGGTTGTGTGCACATACTCTGCAGGTACCTGATTTCTGAACCCTGTTTATGTTTTTTATTTTTTTGTTTTTAGTTTTATTTTCTAATACTAAACTTGTATTTTTAGGTGTGGTTATGAATTTTGATATAAATGCGCACATCCATGGACGGTAGTTGTCACTGTGATGTGGAAGAAGAAAATAATATTGAAAGAGAAGAGAATTATGATGTGGAAGAAGAAAATAATATTGAAGGAGAAGAAAATAATGGTGACAGCAGTGATGATGAACAACATAAATAAGGACATTTTTATGAAGTATGGGACAATGTTTTGTGTATATTATTTATGGAGCTTGTGGAATATGATAATATCTTATCAAGGTTAAGAATATTTAAAAGTTTTGGATATTTTTCTTTACATGATCGTATTAATTTGGTTAGGTTCACTTCGAATGCAAAATGCATAATTGGAAAAATTCAGATATATTTGTTTTCATCCAAAATTTTTAATTTTTAATTTTTAAATGTTAAACATTGTCTTTGTAAAATTGATTGGAAAATAGCATATCATAAAAAAGTATTAATATAAATTGAGGAAAGGATTTAAAATATAATTCATTAAGAGTTGAAATGTAGAAAGTGGATTAGTAAGGCTAAATGATATCACCAAAAAATCATAATGACCTTTATGTGTTTTAAGTCTTATTTTTTGGATTTTCTCATGTTTGATTATGATTTTGTTATATCTTGAAGGAAGATCCAACTTTCTAATTCAACCAATAATTCATCAATTATATAGAAATCACTTTGATTAGGTTGAATGATTTTAACCTCTAACATTTCTTGAACCATACAATCATTCATTGTTCCAAATGTCTTTTAGGTAACATTTTTGAGATTCATGTCAACAGAAGGTTTAGATTTTTGACATTTTCCACAACTTTTCTACAAGATGAGCTACATTTATAAGGAATTATAGATAGAAATTGAATATGTGTGTGCTAGTTGAGGATAATGCTCTATAAGCTACATTTATAAGGCATTATAGTTAGAAATTGAATGTGTGTGCTAGTTGAGGAGCATGCTCTATAAGATTCTTATGTTCGAAAATATCATAAAGCACTTCTAAACAATGCCCATTGTGTATGAATGGAATTATTTTATATTCTGTGTCTCACTTTCATAACTACATTTTATGTTACATGAATAATATCATCAACATGAATGCCCAAAATGAAAAGTACAATAATTTATCACTTGTTTGTATGGATTTTCTTAGCCTCACAATCCTCTCTGTTTCATTATCAATAAGTTCCTTTTGTATTCTATTTAAAGTCGGTTCTAACAAAAATTCAAATCAATAACATCCCTAAATGTTCTCCTTGAATGTTTCTTGTTAATTTTTCTTATGGTGTCATCATTATGAATATCAATATTCACACCGCGAAATGGGAAAAAGTATATATTGAAAGAGTAGTCCCTTGCAAAACCATTTTCCAATTATAAATTATGTGCTTGTTGTGGACCAACCTAGATCCATCTTAACTCAATATATATCAAGTATATAGAGAGAATTGAACTTGGGATCATAATGATGTCATCTAACCACATAAGCTATATTTAATTGAAAATATTTAAAGTTTAGAGTTAGATTTTCAGTCACCTAAACAATTATGAATATCACTATAAGTTACAACCTACCATTTTTTTATTTGATGTGCTTTTCTGTTGTGGAATAGGGAATATCTAGACTCTCCAACTTCAACAGATGTCGAATACAAATCTTGATCTTCCATCGAGAAAATTATAGTTCTATTGTTCAAAATAAACAAAATATGGTTCTATTGTTCAAAAAAATGTTTTTCTTTATTTGATAGACAATAGGCTCTTCCTAAAGCATTTGAAATTGATATTAGATCTCATAGAAGTGATATAAAATACACTCATCAATTTTGCACTCATAAATCTAAAATATTAGTGTTATATGAATCCACCAATGACAAAAATTTATATTAGTGATGTTAAGGGAAAAAAATCTTCAGAACACATATGCAACTTCTAATATTACTGAACATCCTCACAGATACAAGTACATTTATAAGATTATTCAGATTTTTTCTCAGTAATGAAAAACCTTCCTTCATAGAAAGAAGCTTGCGGAAAAAAAATTATAGTTCAAAATGTTGTAACCACATAAGTTTTACCGACACATGGACTCATGAAAATTTTTAGAACAAAAACTAGAAAAAAACAACCAGGAGAATGTAGAAAAACATAAACGATAATACAATTTTATTTTGCATCAAGATTGAAATTACAATGTCATAACTTTGTAAATGATACTTTCCACAATAAATAATTGCAAAATAAGATAAATTGAAATAAGTATTTTTGGGTTACACAAAAATTGAATGCTAAAAATAAGATATATGTCCCTAAATTATTTTAGAGTTCTTCTCGAGACATTCAAATGATTCCTTACAAATGATTTTTTATGGGTTAGTGTAAAAATTAGAGGATGCCCGAGTTAAAATGCTACTTGAAACTCTAACATAGGATGCCCGAGTTAAAATTTGTAGATTTACCAAGCTGCTTTATGCTTCTAATTTTAAAAAACTTATTGTTGGTGTAATTCACTTGGGGAAGGATAATAAAATTAAATCACAATGTGAAATTTGATAATACAATGTTTCTATCTCATTTTCCCATGGTCCTGAACATTTCATCTAGGCATGAAAACACTTACAATTCATATTTTAAGTAAGAGGCCATTGGAATACATATAAAAATATGACTTTGAAACATCATTTATAAATAGGAGAGAATAATTAGTTTCCCTTTCTACTTACTTTTTCTCTTCTTAAGGCAATAATTAGGCCAAATAATGGCACATGGATAAATTCCAACATGAAAAAGAAAATCAAGAGCTGGTTAACATTTATTTCAGAGATAAGGGCATAATTACCCTTGTAATTAAAATTTCCCTTGCTTGATAAAAAAAACCATATCAACACATGTAGATTATAGCCCAACTATTTATCATTCTTAATGGGAGGCAAGTTACTCAAGTGTTGTGGATAAGCAATGAACACATGCATATTATAGCCCAACTATCTAGCTTTCTTAATGGGAGGCAAGTTAATCAAGTGTTGTGGGAAAGGAATAACCTCGACCCCTCTTAAGTATTTTCCCCTCTACTCTTAGTTGTTTTCTGTCGTTCCTATTGAGTGTCCACAATACTCCCAAAACACTTTGGTAGAGAATTTATAACCAAAATACTTCTTGCCACCTCCTTTGGAACACTTTTGGTGACTTTTCGATGTCACATAGAGATATGTTGGAAAATCATTTCAAATATGTGCATACTCCAAATTGATTGGAGCACAACGACATCATCAAATTAAATTTTTATGAGATAATTTCATAAAATTCTAACATAATTTCTTCATAAACATACACAAAATTTATTCAGATGAAATGAAAAGGTTACCGCTGCATCCTCTTTAAAAAAATCAAAAGTTTATTTCATGTTTCACTATTTTGCATATATACATGAGAGGAAAATCAAATTCATAGAATCCAATAATAGCAAATTGAAACACCAATAGTATCCATAAAATGGTGTCATAAAAAAGAATATTACAATTTTATAACTAGAGTAATCAAAGTGTATAATCTCATTCAAAAACATTAAAAAAAAAACTTGTAAAATTCAATATCCCATTACTTAGTAAACACAAAGGAAAAGGAAAACAAAACAAAAATTAAATACTTCAACCATAGCTTATTCCATGGGCAGATATATAAAACATTATTTGTCGTGCCAATACATTTGAAAATAACAAATCGTGTAAAGTTCAATATCATATTACTTGGTTACATCAAAGTAAGACCAACAAAAAATAAAAATAAATGACTGCAAACCTTTCCCTTCCTAAAAAACTCAATTTATTTTTCACTAGAATTTGAGATTGATTTAGTTCACCCTCTTCATCCATCGAATGATATTTATTATGCTCCCATGCTCCTACCAATAGTTATGAGCTCTACTAATTGTTCCTCTATAAGTTTTCTATCGGTTCAATCAGGAAAAGTGGATCGATTCATCCTGATACTTCTATTGGTCATGGTCTTCTTCTTTGCTAAATTTTCGAAAGGGTTATCAAGTAGTGGTAGTCCCTGCCAACTTGATAAGAGAATGAGTAATCTTGAGAAGAGATATACTTAAGGTATTTGGTATCCAAATCTAGAGAGAAGAAAGGTACACAAATAAAAAATCACAAGAAAATAATTCTCACCACAATCACTCGAAAACATTTGTTCACAAATTTACTGAGGCGTGATGAAATCCTTGAATTCATTAGGTGACTACATCATAGTTTCAAAAACAATGTGATTATTCTAACTCTACTCACCAGAGAAGAATGAATAGATCTATGAAGTCCTTATGTTGAAGGAGCTGCGAGGCTCCTTGTTGATACCTATTTTATTTCATTAATCATCTATTTGGATCTATAATAATTATGCGGATGATTGCAATGGTAGAAGTTAATTGTACTTAATTAAATTTGTATAGGTTGCCAACATTTCATACCTAGTATGAGAAGAATACTGGTTGCCTTTAATCGACCTGAATATCTCATGATAGTAATAAAATGAAAATATTTTCAACTTTTAAAATTATTTCAACGTGATAATGTAAGATAAAGCAAGTTAAGACATAATAAAATAAGTAGCATCAAATCATACTCTTGTCACTTGACTGTTGTGGTGTTTTGGGTTGCTCGGTTGTTTATAAATCCTCAAATAGGAACTACTGGATTGTTGAAATTAACAGATTTCTCTTCTAAGGACTTGAGAAACTCTACCTACCTCTTTTCTTGTGTTCTCAGGTTTTCAAGGGACCTCTTATGTTCTTAATTTTTAAATTTTCAACCTTCGTATCAGTTGATTCTTCCTTCTCACCTGTGCAATAATGTAATCTAAGACCATTTGGAGTTGAGTAGGAGAAATATTGAAATAAGTGTCCTCTTAAACCGATACTTATCTCCTCTATTTCTCATGTTCCCAATGGTAAATGAGAATTTCCCTCTCTCTTTTAAGAAGACTCATATTAAATGAGATGTAAGCCCAAATTTGTGGAGTGTTGTTCCACGTGGTTTAGCTGAGATGTAGTTTAAAAAAACAATATAATAATATCTATATTAAACATAAAAAAAATGAACAAAAATATATAAAATATATAAATATATATATATATATATATATATATATATATATATATATATATATATATATATATATATAAAACAACATATGTAAAATTATATAAATTAGTGTATTACGAGTTCCCATTGTCTTACGACATGGGACTATAGTAATCGATTAGTGTCTTTTAGCATTAATAAAACTACATTTTTATTTTTCTTTGAGCATTTTTTATCAGTATGTGCTCAAATAAAGCTTGTTTATGTGATATTTTGTGGTTTTCACTTCTTCTCGAGGCAAGGAGGAGGCAAGCATATGTTATATTGATTCGTGTCATTTATTTTTTCTCTGGACTAGTCTAATGCTAGCATTACTATGAGAGTATAAAATGCTAGCAATGGGAGACCAGGATATCACTAGGCTGCTGTTGTTGTTGTGGGTGAGTTGTGTCCACCATTGCCACCTGTGAGAACTTCTTGCCAACTATGAAAACTTTTCAGAACTACCATATATATAAACTTGGAAATGTTAGTTTGACAACCTTATTCCTTTCCTTTTCTATTCAGGATCCACTCGCTTTTATCTTGGCAAAGACTTTTTTGTTGGCATTAGATTTGCGTTAAGATTGATCATGTTACACTCAGTCTCTTACTGAGATAAGGACTTGTGCTCACCATGTCTTCCAAAACAACAATGGTTTTTTCCATAGTTCTATATCTACCCACCACTTCCAATTCTTCCATTTACTTCTCCCACAGTGCCACAGTGACATGTTTGTGAGGATACAAAGCACCTCCTTATTGAAGCCCTCCACTATTTCCCGAACTTCCACTAGGTTTCAGGTGCTTAATTCCACAGAGGAATCCTCTCTTCCTACAACCCTCGTGCAAGGAGAAAAATGAGAAGCCCCAGCCGAAAAGCCTCCTCCCATAGGACCCAAGCGCGGTACAAAGCTCAAGATATTGAGACGAGAGTCATACTAGTATAATGGCATCAGCTCAGTGGTCTGAGTTGATTATGATCCTTCATCTCGATACCTTGTGGTTGTTAGATTTGGCAAAGTAAACTATGCGAATGTATCAATAAGCAAATATGCACTTAATGAAAATTTGGAAGTCCTCCTCCACTTGCATATTATATCAGCTAACATTTTTGTAGCAAAATAGAATTTGTCACTTTTGGTCAAGCTCCAAGAAAGAAAGCAAGAAAACACAAGGTACACAAATTTCACCTTAGATGAAAGCATTTAATCTTTCATCTTTGGTCAAGCTGCATGAAATAAAGCAAGCACACACCAGATATACAAATTTGACCCTACAGGAAAATTTTTTAGCTGTCGAGTTTTGTCAAGCTACAAGAAAGAAATCAAGCACTAGATAAACAGTAACGCCCCAAGAAATAGTACTAGTGTGTTTCTATGCTTATGTGTTGTTCTAGGTTTCATAATACCAATTATGTTTTAGGCTTTTATACTTCTCTAAATTTTTTTCTTTCTTAAAAAAAAAATAATATTTTACTATTTCGAGTAGTAATGAAAAACTTATATTGATATACAAAAGGAAATCTTAATGTTTCATTCTAGCCTAATTAATTGAAATTGCTGGGTGGTTCACAATTCTTACTGCTTCTTCATCATGAAAGGCAGCATCTTCACCTAAATCGAGTGCATAAACCACCTCACAAATCATTCAAGAAATTCATAGGTGTTATACAAGAATTAATAATGGTTGCGCAAGGTAACCATGTTGAATGGAATTGGAAAAATCTTAAACAACATCATTTCTTAATGTTTTCATTAATTCACCATACCATGTACACTAAAAAAATGACCAACAATGTCTTGCAACTAGCATAACAATATTTTATTCTCCTGGGCAGATGTCTTGTAACTATCATAAACACTTTATTCTCCAGGTGATATGTCTTGCAACTAGCATAAACACAGACCAAAATTTTCTACCTCGTGTTATTTGCTATTATGGTACGAGAAAACATTCACACATTGAATAGGATTTGAATGAAAAATATAGACACATAATTTTATTTGAGTGTAACACTGATACAAAATTTCTACAGTTTTATATCCTGTTATGATGCAACAGAAAATGCAGACATTTCATAGAATTTGAATGAAAAACATAACGAACATAATAGAGCGGGTTAATATAATTTAACCACAAGTGTTGTGGTTGAGCATTTATGTCATAGAAATTGGGCATTATTGAACCTGTTGCCAGATTTGACATAAGATTATTGATAGGCGTTGGGAATTGGGTGTTATTGAACCTATTGTTGGATTCGACATAACAATACTCATAATATCACGATAGTTGGGCCTTTTTTAACCTATTTACAGATTTGACATAACGTTGTTCATAAGATCATGTGATTTCAGCCTTATTGGACTAATTTCCGTATTATTCATAACATTTTTCAATAGTTGATGGGAGACAGGCCTTACTATACCTATTTCAAAATTTGTCATAGAATTATTCATTGACACCATGGCTATATCTCGCTCAACTGTCAACGAAGTGGGTGATAGTGAACCATATTAGATGATTGGATGCCAATCGATTATTGCTGCACTGTGGGTGATTGGAAGTGTTGTTGCCTGGCCACAGCTGGTGGAGAGAGCAAGCTTTCGAGATGCCTCACATTTAATGCTTCCCTATTCATGTTCATGACTGTGCCAAGAGTCACGAGGGTGGTCCCATAGGCTATGAGGGTTACCACTGTCCCTCCAACGTGATTTCCTTGCACATCAAATAGTTGTAGACAAGAGGAACGCCTAGTCAACACGGATTACATGGATAATACCAACATGAATGCCCAAAATGTGAATTAAAATAATTTATCAATAGTTTGAATGGGTTTTCTTAACCTCACAATACCCTCTATTTCATTATCAACAAGTGCCTTTGTATTTTATTTAAAACTAGTTCTAATAATAATTCAAATCAATAACATCCCTAAATGTTCTCCTTGAATGGTTATTGTTAATTTTTCTTATGGCATCATCATTCTGAATATCAATATTCACACCATGCAATGGGAAAAAGTACACATTGAAAGACCAGTCCCTTTCAAAAACCATTTTTCAAATATAAATTATGTGGGTATTTGTTGTGGACCAACCCAGATCCATCTTAAATCCAGATCCATCAAGTGTATAGAGGGACTTGAACATGGGATCATAATGATGTCATCTAACCACCTAAGCTATATTTAATTGAAATTTTTTATAGTTTAGAGTTAGTTTTAGTCACCTAAAAAATTGTAAATATCACTATAAGTTGCAACCTACCATTTTTTTATTTTATATGCTTTTGTGTTGTGGTATAGCGAATATGTAATTTAAATAGTGAAATCTCTAACTTCAAATAATGTTGAATACAAATCTTGATCTTCCATTGAGAAAGTTATAGTTTGATATTGCTTTTAAAATAAAATAAAATATGGGTCTATAGTTTAAAATAATGTGTTTCTTTATTTGATGGACAATAGATTATTCCTAAAGCCTTGGAAATTCAACCAGATCTGATCAAAGTGATATAAAATACACTCATCATGTGTACACTAATAAATTTAAGACATTAACAACATATTATATTGAAAGTAGTTAACTTTAGCACCACAAATTAAGCCTCTTCCATAAAATAGTTCAACTTATTAAATTAATATATATTTACCTGTTGTATGCATCCATAAATGGTAAAAAATCATATTAGTGATCTTAAGGTAAAAAAATATTCTCAAAGGATATGCACCTTCTAATATTATTGAACATCCTCACAAACACAAGTATATTTATCAGATTATTCATCCTTTTTTATGGTAATACAAAACATTCCTTCTTTGTTCAAGGATATGAAACTTCTAATATTATTGAACATACTCACAAATACAAGTGCATTCATAATGTCATTCATCATTTTTATGGTGATACAAAACCTTTCTTCATGGAAACAGGCTTGCAGATTCATACTCAAACACTCTATGTTGCAGAAACAAATTTGCAGTTCAGAATGATGTAACCACATAAGTTTTACTTACAAAAGGACTCATGAATATTGCAGAACAAAAAATAGCAAAAAAGCACCGTGAGAATGTAGAGAAACACAAATAATAATTTTTTATTTTTCATCAAGCATGAAATTAGCTTGTCATAACTTTGTAAATAATACTTTCGAGAACCAGTTATTTTAAGACAAATTTCAGAAACAACTTTTTTAATTTATGTCACTCATTACAATTGCATCCACTAGACAATAAGTAATTTCACAATGAGATAAATTGAAATAAACATATTGATTTATTTTTATTTTGTATAACATTTTGTTAAATAAAAAAATGCTAAGGTTTATGTTGGAAAATTTTGATTACAGTATTTGTCACTCTTTAACTTGATTTTTCATAATAAATTTTACTTCTCTTTACAAACATTTCTTGGTACTCCTACGAACTCCAAAATCCAACACTAATCTTACATAGTATTCCCGTTAGAAATTTTCTCATGAAAAAAAAAATCAAGTCTATTTATGGTTTTCCTCTTCCAATTATATAGAACTCAATAGGATAGTTTTAGAAACATAATTTCCAACCATTATGTCTATTATGGTGTGGTTTAATGGTTTATATAGGGTATCACCATGTCTAGGTGGTTCCAGAAAAATGTGGACTTGGGGTTCATAGTTCACAACAAATAAATAACTGTGTAACTTTGAACATTTACAAATTAATTATTTTCAAGATATTTTGAGAATTATTTTTGGGGCACACAAAAATTTAATGCTAAAAATAGGATATATGTCCCTAAATTCTTTTAGAGTTCTTCTCCATACACTGAAATGAGTCCTTACAAATGAATTTTGATAGGTTAGTGTAAAAATTGCAGGATGTTATTGAACCAAAAAGAAAACAAAATTCTACTTGAACTTGGAAACAATTTTCAATACCGAATGTTCCTTGAAATTCCAACATAGGATGCCCAGTTAAAAGTTGTAGATTTACCGAGATGGTTTATGTTTTTAAATGAAATTATTGTTGGTCTAATTCACTTAGGGAAGGATAATAAAATTAAATCCCCATGTGAAAGTTGATAATACAATGTTTCTATCTCATTTTCCCATGCTCTCAAAGATTTCATCTAGGCATGAGAACACTTACAATTCATATTTTCAATAAGAGGACATTTTGATATATATACAAAAACTGAGTTTCAAACAAAATTTATATATAGGAGAGAATAATTTGTTTCCCTTTCCACTTACTTTTTCTCTTCCTAGGTTAATAATTAGGCCAAATAATGTCACATGGGTAACTGCCAACATAAATTTATTCATATGAAATGAAGAGGTTAAGCCTGCATTAGTTTTATGTAATATGAATTTACATCAAAGAAAGAAGATGATATTAACACTATATTATTTCATGCATTGGAAAAAGTCTCTACAAATAAAACTTCATTACGAACACTAAAGGTCAAATTTCAAGTAACAGTTACATATAAATCTTGTTTTAATGGGTTTTCTTAACCTCACAATACCTTATGTTTCATTATCAACAAGTGACTTTGTATTTTATTTAAATTTGGTTCTAACAATAACTCAAATCAATAAGATACCTAAATGTCCTCTTTGAATGTTTCTTGTTAATTTTTCTTATGGCATCATCATTTGAATATCAATATTCACACCATGCAATGGGAAAAAGTACATATTGAAAGACCCGTCCCTTCAAAAAACCATTTTTCAATTACAAATTATGTGGGTAATTTTTGTGGACCAAGCTAGATCCATGTTAACTGCAGATCTATCAAGTGTATAAAGAGACTTGAACATGAGATCATAATAATGTCATCTAACCACTAAGCTATATTTAATTAAAAAAATTTAGAGTTTTGAGTTAGAGTTTCAATCACCTAAAAAATTGTGAATATCACTATCGAAACCTACCATTTTTTTATTTGATATGCCTTTTTGTTGTGGAATATCGAATATGTAATTTAAATATTGGACTCTAAAACTTCAAATAATGTTGAATACAAATCTTGATCCTCCATCGAGAAAATTATAGTTTGATATTTCTTTTTAAAAGAAACAAAATATGGTTCTATTGTTTACAAATATGTGTTTCTTTATCTAACGGACAATAAGTTATTCCTAAAGCATTCAAAATTGATATCATATCTGATCGAAGTGAAATAAAATACAGTCATCACGTGTACACTAATAAATTTAAAATATTCACAACATATTTTGTTTAAAATGGTTAACTTTAGGACCACACATTAAGCCTCTTCCATAAAATAGTTCAAGTTGTTAAATTATTATATATTTAACCTCCATATGCATCCATCAACAATAAAAATTCATATTAGTGATGTTAAGGTAGAAAAAATCTTGTCAAAGGATATGCAACTTCTAATATCACTGAACATCCTCACAAATATAAGTACATCTATAAGATTATTCATCTTTCTAATATTATTGAACTTCCTCAGAAATACAAGTACATCTATAAGATTATTCATCCTTTTTCTGATAGTAAAAAACATCCCTTCTCGAAGGAAATGAAACTTCTAATATTACTGAACATCCTCACAAATACAAGTACATCTATAATATTATTCATCCTTTTTTTCTGGAAATATAAAACCTTTCTTCCTAGAAACAGGCTTGGATATGCAGACTCAACCATTCTATGTTGCAGAAACAAATTTGTAGTTCAAAATATTGTAACCACATAAGTTTTACCGACACATGGACCCATGAAAATTTCAAAACAAAAACTAGCAAAAACCTACCATGAGAATGTAGAAAAACACAAACAATAATAAAATTTTATTTTCATCAAGCATGAAATTAGCTTGTCATAAATTTGTAAGACAAATTTTAGAAACAAAAATTTTAATTGATGTCACTCGTTACAATTTCATGCACTATAAAATAAGTGATTTCACAATAAGACAAATTGAAATAAACTTACTGATTTATTTTTATTTTGTATAACCTTTCATTTAAAAAAATCTTAAGGCATACAAAAATTTAATGCTAAAAATAGGATATATGTCCCTAAATTCTTTTAGAGTTCTTATCCATACACTATAATGATTCCTTACAAATGATGTTTGACAGGTTAGTGTACAAATTGTAGGATTTTCTTGAACGAAAAAGAAAACAAAATTCTACTTGAACTTAGAATCAATTTTCAACATTGAATGTTTCTTGAAATTCCAACATAGGATTCCCAGTTAAAAGTTGTAGATTTACCAATATGGTGTATGTTTCTAATTTTAAACCAACTTATTGTTGGTGTAATTCACTAGGGAAGGATACTAAAATTACCCCACCACGTGAAAGTTGTTAATACAATGTTTATATCTGACTTTCCCATGCTCTTGAACATTTCATCTAGGCATGAGAACACTTACAATTCATGTTTTAAATAAGAGGCCATTGGAATATATATAGAAAAAAAAATTTCAACCAAACTTATATATAGGAGAGATTAATTTGATTCCCTTTCCACTTAATTTTTTTCTTTCTATGGAAATAATCAGGCCAAATAATAGCACATGGATAACTGCCAACATAAAATTTATTCATATGAAATTAAGAGGTTACCCTCGCATCAGTTTTATTCAATATGAAATTGCATCAAAGAAAGAAGATGAGATTAACACTATATTATTACATGCATTGGAAAAATTCTACAAATACAACTTCATTACCAACACTCAATGTCAAATTTCAAGTAACAGTTACATATAAATATTGTTTGAATGAGTTTCCTTAACCTCACAATACCCTCAGTTTCATTACCAACAAGTTCCTTTGTATTTTTTTTTAAAAGTTGGTTGTAACAATAATTCAAACCAATAACATCCGTAAATGTTCTCCTTGAATTTTTCTTGTTAATTTTTCTTATGGTGTGATCATTCTTAATATCAATATTCACACCATGCAATGGGAAAATGTACATATTGAAAGATCAATATCTTCAAAAAGCCATTTTTCAATTATAGATTATGTAGGTATTTGTTGTGGACCAACCTAGATCTATCTTAACTCCAATTCTATCAAGTGTATAGAGGGACTTGAACATGGGATGATAATGATGTCATATAACTACCTAAACTATATTTAATTGAAAAGATTTAGAGTTTAGAGTTAGAGTTTCAGTCACCTAAACAATTGTGAATATCACTATAATTTGCAACCTACCATTTTTTTATTTGATGTGATTTTCCATTGTGGAATAGCGAATATGTAATTTAAATAGTGGACTCTCCAACTGCAACTAATGTTGAATACAAATCTTGATCTTCCATCAAGAAAATTGTAGCTTGATCTTTCTTTTTAAAAGAAACAAAATATGGTTCTATTGTCATCAGAAACCAGATTATCCACAGTATCATAGAACAATGGTCGACGTTTCGAATCCCAACGGGGATCCATCTTTAGGACGAGAAAGAATGAATGAATAATGCTAAATATGGATCCCCGTTGGGATTCGAAACATCGACCATTGTTCTATGATACTGTGGATAATCCGGTTTCTGATGACAATAACTATAACCACAAAATTTTTAAAACCATAATTATTTCCCTATATGGTTCTATTGTTTACAAAAAAAATGTGTTTCTGTATTTTATGGACAATAGGTTATTACTAAAGCGTTTGAAATTGATACCAGATCTGATCGAAGTGATATAAAATACACTCATCACGTGTACAATGATAACTCTAATATATTAATGATATATTATATTGAAAATAGTTAAATTTAGCACCACACGTTAAGCCTCTTCCATAAAATAAATCAAGTTGTTAAATTAATATATATTTAACCATCGTATGCATCCATCAACGGTAAAAATTCATATTAGGGATGTTAAGTTAAAAAAAATCTTCTCAAAGGATATGCACCTTCTAATATTACTAAACATCCTCGCAAATAAAAGTACATTTATAAGATTATTCATCCATTTTTCTGGTAATACAAAATATTCCTTCTTTCTCCAAGGATATGAAATTATAATATTACTAAACATCCTAAGAAATACAAGTACATTTATAATATTATTCAGCCTTTTTCTGGTAATACAAAACCTTTCTTCCTAGAAACATGCTTGCAGATCTAGACTCGAACATTCTATGTTGCAGAAACAAATTTGCAGTTTAGAATGTTGTAACCAAATAATTTTTACTGACACATGGACTCATGAAAGTTGAAGAACACAAACTACCAAAAAACCACCATGAGAATGTAGAAAAACACAAACAAGAATAAAATTTTATTTTTCATCAAACACGAAATTAGATTGTCATACTTTGTAAATGATACTTTCCACAACCAATTATTTTAATAAAAAATTTAGAAACAAAATTTTTATGTTATGTCACTCATTACAATTGCATTCACTATACAATAAGTAATTTCACAATAAGAAATCCTCAATGCTACCAGACGTCATCCCCTCTAGATTGTTGGGGGGGAATCCTATATGATTACAGAGCTAGAAGAAAAATGGGGAGGTAGAGCCAAGCTTGATATGGACAGTCAACACTTCAATGAATTCATTCAAAGAAATTGGTTAAGTGACCTTCCTTTTTCCAATGGTATGAACACATGGAACAACAAACGAACAGGCTCCCAGCAAACCACCTCAAAGCTTGACCACTTCCTAATCCTGGATAATGCCATTCACTTGGGGGGTGACATACACTCCTCCATTCTCCCCATAACAGGCTCTGATCACTGGCCCATTCTCTTACAATGGCTGCGACCTAGTGCTACCACTAGACACCCCTTTCAGTTTGAATATTTCTGCCTAACTCACCCAGATTTTAAAGGCATGGTTATGAACAGTTGGAGCAACTTCATACCACCTGCAGGATCCAAAATGTATCAATTTCAACAAAAACTAAAAAATATCAAGAACAAGCTCAAGAAATGGAACCACTTCAACTTCGGGAACATCTTTCATCATTAGAAGGTTTTGGAAAAAATAATTTCTAAACTTTAGCAGCGCATTATCACTGAAGGAAGATCAAAATGTCTAGCTGCCTAGGAACAGAGTCTCCTCACCAAACTAAACGAGAAAATACTGCAAGAGGAATTCCTCTTGAACCACAAATCAAGAATGTGATGGATAAAGGAAGGGGAGAAGAACACTAAATTCTTTCACCGCTCAACCATTCAAAGATGTATGCATAACCGTATTGCACAGCTCCACAATCGGCAAGGGGAAAGGTTAGAGGAACATGAGGACATAGAGAAGGAACTTCTCTGACACTTCAAACATATTATACAAGATCCCCAAGGAAGTAGAAAACAAGCTATCAAAAAGGTTACAAAACACATTCCCAAGATTATCAATGAAGAACATAACAGGATGCTCCTATGACCTGTCTCCCTCTAGGAAGTTGATTAGGCAATGGCTCAACTCAAAGATGGTGAAGCTCGAGGGCTGGATGGTTTCACTTCCAACTTATTTCATCACTTTTGGGATCTCATCAAATAATGAAGTTTGGGACTTGGTTGAGGAATCTAGAGAAATGCACTAGATCCTCCCTTCTCTCAATGCTAATTTTCTAACCCTCATCTTGACAGAGGAACACTCTGTCACCCCTGACAAGTACAAACCAATTGTACTATGCAATGTCATTTACAAGGTGATTTCCAAGGTCATAGCCAATAGGCTTAAACCTATGCTTCCTCTGCTCATCTTGCCGAAACAAATAGGTTATGTTGAAGGACGATAGATCGTGTATGGGATCATCCTCACTCATGAAGTCATTCACTCCTTGAAACACACCAAGAAGGCATGTATGCTCTTAAAAATTGATCTTTCCAAAGATTTTAACAAATTAAGTTGGGAATTATTAATCAGATGCTCACTGCATTTGGATTTTTTCCCTCCAGGAATAGATGGATCATGAACCTCATATCCTCCCCCTTCTACTCTATCCTCATCAATGGAATCCCCTCTCCCTCCTTCACTCCCTCCCGAGGTATTCACCAAGGTGATCCTCTCTCCCCTTTCCTCTCTGTCCTTATGGCAGAATGTCTAGGAAGTCTTATTCAAAATGTTGTCCACAGTCATACCCTTCGTGGCATATCCATTCATGATTCCCAGCCTACCACCCATCAACAGTACATTGATGATAATATGTTTTTTAGTCATCCTTCCATTCAAGAAGCTCATACTTTCAAATATCTGCTAGATATATTCTCAGATGCCTCAGGTACCTCTATTAATGCTAGAAAATCTCATATTTTCTTCTTCAATACTCCAGCTACAACCCAATTCAATATTGTCAGGATCCTCGGATTCTCCATAGCCTCATTGCCAGCTAAATACCTTGGAGCGCCCTTAATTGATTTTGTGATTAGGCACTCTACCTGGCAAGAGATCCAAGAGAAACTTGAAGCCCGCCTTTCATCATGGACCTATAGCTCAGTCAATATTGCTAGTTGATTGGTCCTAATCAAATCAGTCTTGCAATCCATGCCTCTCTATCTCTTCTCTGTTCTAGCAGTGCCAAAATGGGTGCTCAAGAAAATCAAGGACCTACAACACAATTTCCTTTGGGGCACGTCTAGACAAAATAGAAAACTGGCTCTAGTAAAGTGGTCAACAGTTTGCACTCCAAAAACGGATGGGGGTCTAGGCCTAAGAGATCTGCATCGCAACAATGCAGTCATGGGTGCCCACATCTAGTGGAAATGGCTATCCACGCCACACACTCCATGGGCACGCCTTTGGATGGCCAAATATGCAAAAAATAGGCCACCTTAAGATCTTATTAGACTTGTCACAGTGGATGCGGGCTCTCTTATTTGGAATGATGCCAAACAACATAAATCCCTCATTCAAGATCGCTTATGGGAAGTCGGAGATGGAGGTACCACCCATTTTTGGGAAGAATCTTGGCAACAAATGTCCAAATTGGTAGCTCGTATCCAACGGCCTCAGCGACACATGGATCTCCATGATAAAATGGACAACAAATTCAAAAATTTCTGGGAACCCACTTCTATTTTGGGCTACCGTCAATGGATACCAACAACTCAATGACACGAAAACTGGCAAGGGGAAACATATAAGGAGATTGATAAAGAGCTCAAAAAATGAAAAATGAAATGCTCATAAAGGAAGATTTAATCAGGTGGGGCTACACTCCACAGGGCACATTCACCACCAAGGAAGCGTACAATTTATGTATCCCACTCAAGAACCCAAAGATGAGATCTGGATCCAAATATGGAGACCCGGCATCTGGTCCAAAATCTCCACCTTCCTCTAGCTCCTATGCAAAAAACGAATCCTTACCTGGGATAATATTTTTAAAAATAGGGTTCATAGGACCTTCAAGATGCCCCAACTATTTAACGCATATAGAAAATATCCCTCATCTAATGGATACATGCACATTGACCAACAAACTGTGGGAAAAAATCATTTTTCAGGTGCAGAAGATCCAGTCGTATAAAAGGTGACATCATTAGCACAATCTGAAACTAGCCTTCTGAACCTTATAATAGAAAGTTATTAAATACTCTTTGGAATCTTCTCCTTTGCCTTCTACTTTGGCTTCTCTGGAAGGAAACGAACAAAAGAATATTTAAGGATTGGATCACCCCTCTGGATGCCATTTGGACTAATCTATGCATCAATCTCCAAGAAACACTGGCTCTTCAACTTTGGCAGGAATCTGATGTACCCACTCAAGCTCCGGAGAATATTATTGGGCGAATTGGAATTTATCCATTCCAATTCTCCCTTTAAGTACCAGTACTCCCTCCATTCCCTCAGAGTCACCCATCACCTGGATTCCCCCTCTGATAGGTCTGATAAAGTTTAATTTTGATGGCACATCTAAAGGAAATCCAGGAGTTGTGGGATTCAGTTTCATTTTCAGCGATTCATTTGGTAATCCCCTTGAGGTATTCTTTGGATCCATAGGGTGGGACTCCAATAACTTAGCTAAACTGGAAGGTCTTTGGCAGGTTATCTATCTGGCTCAGGTGCATAACTAATTCCCTTTGGAAGTAGAAGGGGCTTCTCAAATTCTCATTAATGCAACTACTCAAATCCTCATGGGGGCCTCTGCCTCAAAGGTTGCTAAAATTTGGCCTCTTGCTGCAATATTTTATCTTATAAAACAATGGCTCAAGCATCACCGAGTTGTTTCCTTCAAGCATTTCAAACGCTTGGGCAATAAGATCGTGGATTTTCTTGAAAATAAAGGAATAGATTATGAAAATACAGTCTACTCATATCCTGTTAATAATATCAATGATACCTCTCTTAAACATGAATGCCCTAAACTGGTGCACATCAAAGCAATACTTTCGGATGTGAGTGAATGAATCAGGCAGATGGACAGCGAGCCCAGCAAGTGACACATGGCCTGGCCACATGGTCACGCATCGGCTCAAGTCGGTGGCATTTATAACAACCAATTGGTCTCAACATTCAGTCATTAATATGCTTGAACATTGATGCTACTACTACCTTTTGATAATGTCTCTACATTGTATCAATTCACCATTTCCTTCCAGCTGCATTTTCCCCTCTGTGGTCTCAGAACCGAGATCTCGAATGCACACAGGGAGGCAGTGCAACCTTTACTGTAGCCTTATGCTTTCCCCTGGTCTTCATTTCTAACATAGCCTTTACTGCAGCTTCAATTCCGCCCCTTGGTCTCTGAATCCTCAGCCCACAACTCCCTCTACTCAGCCATCTCCGCTCACATGCATCTCTAGCACCTCCAATGACTCCAATATGCCCATGCGACATAGAATACATTTCCACCGACGTAGTGGACACGAGCGAGTGTCTCGTCCTCCTCTGTCCACCCATTTTTTAGTCTGCTTTTCCACCTCACGATGAGCTATTTTCCCACTATCCAGCCACTCGCAGTGGCAGAGGCCGAGGTCACGCCTCCTGGTCGCCTCACTCTGACTCTCTTGACGGAATTTAATCTCTATACCACACCACAAGCCATCCTTCTCCACCTCCGTAGACCCCTCATCTGGAGACATGAACTCTTCTACCTAGGGATAATTCTGCTCAATTCCACTATACCTATGCGCTGGACTTTCCCTGCCTCACTGCCACCATCACCATTAGCTTCAAGGAGGAGGCTTCCCTCGAAGCAGGCCATAGCTCTAGGAAAAAGCAAATAAAATCCACCATAGAATCTCCGCCTCTTCTGCTCTCGTGTAAGTCTGAAGCCCTTCTAGTAAAACAAGGTGTCCTCTCCTCTAGCAGCAAAGGAAATGGCAGCAGTGGAAGCGATTGCAGTCGAAGTGGTAGCTTAGATTCGTCAGAAGAAGATGGCTTCAAAAGAAATGCAAGCACTATTTGCACTACCAAAACTCCAGAACCAGTGGCTCATCAAACGACGCATATGTATGACTCCTCCGAACAATACAAGTGCCTAATTATTGAGCAACCATCGCCTCAAAAAAATGACACCTATCATGGAGAGGTATTTTTTTATAGTTATTTTATTTTTCTTGGTCAAATTGTCTTTCCTGAATATTTTCATAACACTTAGCTCTTTTTTGTATGAAGTTGGTTTCCCCTCTATGGGCAGTTGTATTGTGACTGGTTTCCCCACTTGGGGTAGTCACCATTTTGCTTTTTTGACTTATAATGCCTCTGGGATTAGCTAGTTCAGAGATTCCAGAGGCCAGAGTCTCCTTTTACATTATGTTACATTAATAGAATTTCGTCCAACTTAGAAAAAAATAAATTACAATAAGATAAATTGAAATAAACTGACTGATTTATTTTTATTTTGTATAAAATTTAGTTAAACAAAAAAATGTTAAGGTTCATGTTGGACGATTTTTATTACAGTATTTGTCACTATTCAACTTTATCTTTCATAGGAAATTTTATTCTCTTTACAAGCATTTCTTAGTACTCATAGGAACTCCAAAATCCACCACTGATCTTACATAGTATTCCCATTGGCAATTTTCTTGTGAAATTTAAATCAATTCCATTTATCGTTGTTTTCTTCCAATTATATACAAAAAAGTAGGATATTTTTAGAAACATAACTTCCAAGCATTATATCTATTGTGGTGTGGTTTAATGGTTTATATAGGGTATCACCATGTATAGGTGGTACCAGAAAAATGTGGACTTGGGGTTCATAGTTCATAACATAAAAATAATTCTGTAACTTTTAACATTTACAAATTAACTATTTTAAAGATAGTTTGTGAAGTATTTTTGGGGCACACAAAAATTTAATGCTAAAACTAGGATATATGTCTCTAAATTCTTGTAGAGTTCTTCTCCATATACTCAAATGATTCCGTACAAATTAATTTTGATGAGTTAGTGTAAACATTGCAGGTTATTCTTGAACCAAAAAGAAAACAAAATTCTACTTGAGCTTGGAAACAATTTTCAACACCGAATGGTGCCTAAAATTCCAACATAGGATGCCTAGTTAAAAGTTGTAGATTTACCAAGATGGTTTATGTTTCTAATTTCAAACCAAATTATTGTTGGTCTAATCCACTTAGGGAAGGATAATAAAATTAACTCACCTTGTGAAACTTGATAATACAATGTTTCTATCTCATTTCCCATGCTCTCGAACATTTCATCTAGGCATGAGAACACTTACAATTCATGTTTTCAATAAGAGGGCATTGGAATATATATAGAAAAACTGAATTTCAAACAAAATTTGTATATAGAAAAGAATAATTTGTTTCCCTGTCCACTTACTTTTTCTCTTCCTAAGGCATTAATTAGGCCAAATAATGGCACATGGATAGCTGCCAACATAAAATTTATTCATATGAAATGAAGAGGTTATACCCTTTCATCAGTTTTATTCAATATGGAATTACATCAAAGAAAGAAGATGAGATTAGCACTATATTATTTCATGCACTATTTTTATACAACTTCATTAACAACACTCAATGTCAAAATTCAAGTAATAGTTACATATAAATCTTTTTTGAGTGGGTTTTCTTAACCTCACAATACTCTTTGTTCCATTATCAACAAGTGAATTTGTATTTTATTTAAAATTGGTTCTAAAAATAATTCAAATCAATAACATCCCTAAATGTTCTCTTTGAATTTATCTTGCTCATTTTTCTTATGGCATCATCTTTTGAATATCAATATTCACACCATGCAATGGGAAGAAGGACATATTGAAAGATTAGTCCCTTAAAAAACCATTTTTTAGTTATAAATTATGTGGGCATTTGTTGTGGACCAATCTAGATCCATCTAACTCCAGATTTATCAAGTGTATAGAGGGATTTGAACATGGGATCATGATTATGTAATCTAACAACCGAAGCTATTTTTAATTGAAAAAATTTAGAGTTTAGAGTTAGAGCTTCAGTCACCTAAACAATTGTGAATATCACCATAAGTTGAAACCTACCATTTTTTATTTGATGTGCTTTTGTGTTGTAGAATACCGAAAATGTAATATAAATAGTGGACTCTCCAACTTCAACTAATGTTAAATACAAATCTTGACCTTTCATCAAGAAAATTATAATTTGATCTTACTTTAAAAAAAAACAAAATATGATTCTATTTTTAAAAAATAAAAATTTCCTTTATTTGATGGATAATTGGTTATCCCTAAAGCCTTCAAAATTGATACCAAATCTGATCGAAATGATATAAAATACAGCCATCACGTGTACACCGATAAATCTAAAATATTAATGACATATTATATTGAGAATAGTTAACATTAGCACCACGCATTAAGCCTCTGTCATAAAATAGTTCAAGTTATTAAATTAATATATATTTGACCGTCGTATGCATCCATCAATGGTAAAAAATCATATTGGTGATGTTAATGTAAAACAAATCTTCTAAAAGGATATGCATCTTCTAATATTAATAAACATGCTCACAGATACAAGTACATTTATAATATTATTCATCCTTTTTTCTCGTAATACAAAACATTCCTTCCTTATCCAGGGAAGGAAACTTCTAATATTACAGAACATCCTAAAAAATAAAAGTACATTTGTAAGATTATTCATCGTTTTTTTTCCTGGTAATAAAAAGCTTTCATTCCTAGAAACAGGCTTGCAATGCATACTCAAACATTCTATGTTCCAGAAACAAAATTTTCAGTTCAAAATGATGTAACCACATAAGTTTTACCAGCAGATGGACTCATGAAAATTGTAGAACAAAAACTAGCAAAAAAAACACCATGAGAATGCATGTAAAAAAACACAAAAAATAATAATTTTTTTTTTACATAACTTTGTAAATGATACTTTGCACAACCAGTTTTTTTTACAAAATTTAGAAACAATTTTTTTAATTGATGTCACTCATTATAAGTGCACTTACTATGCAATAAGTAATTGCACAATAAGATAAATTTAAATAAACTTACTGATTTATTTTTATTTTCTATAACATTTCATTAAACAAAAATATTCTAAGGTTCATGTTGGACTATTTTGATAACAATATTTCTCACTATTTAACTTGATCTTTCATAAGAAAATTTACTTGTCTTTACAAACATTTCTTGGTACTCCTAGGAATTACAAAATCCACTAATCTTACATTGTATTCCCATTAGCAATTTGATTGTGAAAAGTTAAATCATGTCCATTTATGGTTGTTGTCTTCCAATTCTATACAACTAAATAGGATATTTTTAGAAACATAACTTCCAATCATTATGTCTATTTTGTTGGGTTTAATGGTTTATTTAGGGCATCATCATGTTTAGGTGGCATAAGAAAAATGTTGACTTGGGGTTCATAGTTGATAACAAATAAATAACTTTGTAACTTTTAACATTTACAAATTAATTATTTTCAATATATTTTGAGAAGTATTTTTGGGGCACACAAAAATTGAATGCTAAAACTAGGATATATGTCCCTAAATTCTTTTAAATTTCTTCTCCATACACTCAAATAATTCCTTACAAATGAAGTTTGATGGGTTAGTGTAAAAATTGAAAGATATTCTTGAACCAAAAAGAAAACAAAATTCTATTTGAACTTAGAAACAATTTTCAGCACTGAATGCTACGTGAAATTCCAACATAGTATGTCCCAGTTAAAAGTTGTAGATTTACCAAGCGGGTTTAAGTTTCTATTTTTTTTTTTTTTTTTGTAAGCTTGGTAGTTCCTTTCATTTTTCACTTTTTTCTGTATCTTTTTTTTTTTTTTTTTACTCCATTTTCATCAACATGTCTAGATACATCACCCCGATCAGGGAAGGGAATTGAACCTGTGATGAGTGCTATAACAACCCGCCTCATCACCGTTTAACCAAGACCCCATAGACTTTAAGTTTCTAATTTTAAACGAACTTATTGTTGGCATAATTAACTTAGGGAAGGATACTAAGATTAACCCACCATGCGAAAGTTGTTAATAAAATGTTTCTATCTCATTTTCCCATGCTCTCAAACATTACATCTAGGCATGAGAACACTTTCAATTCATATTTTCAAAAAGAGACCATTGGAATATATATAGAAAAGCTAAATTTCATACAAAATTTATATATAGGAGAGAATAATTTGTTTCCCTTTCCCCTTCTACTTAATTTGTTTGCCTTTCCACTTAATTGTTTACTTGTTTTTCTATTTCACAGGTTGATATAAAAATAGGTAATGTTGATCTATACAAGATTAGCTTGTTTAAACATATTGGTAGTTTAAATGTTTTATGTGATGGATATGAAGGAAAATCTCTCAATAAAATAGGTATTGGTTTATGGATATTATACATGTATGAAGGTATTTTTCTACCTTAATATTTTCAATATTATTTTTAGTGAGAGAAGGTTAGATTATAATTTACACGTATAGATAATTATGAAATATATGCATTTCCAATTGTACTTATAAACTAGCTAAATAAGAAAGACAAATAAAGATCATACTAGAATCACATTTATAATGTTTAAATATTTGCAAAATTTTTTTTAAAAGAAAAGATAAATTTCTAAAAAATTAAATATAGAAATTGATTGTGTGTGTTGTTTGAGGAACATGCTCTATAACCTTGGCATGTTTCAAGATATCATCAAACACTTCAAGAAATCCTCATTGGGTATGAACATAATTATTCATCCCACCCTCCTATATATTTCCAATAAGGGTTGTTTTTTTCAAAAGGAGCTCTTAATATGGAAATGTTATGTCCATACAAGGAAACAATTAATTAAATCTTGGATGTTCAATTGTAAATCACATATGCTCACCATCATCACTCTATGTGAAGTTAGTAGTATATTAGAACTCACTAAAGTGGTATATAAGTGCTATAAAATAAAATAATAAATATAAAGAAGAAAGGGTGTTAATAATTTTTTTCCAAAAGAAGGAACAATGGTTCATCTCATATTACAACAATCCAATAAATTCAATGTTTCATAGAAAAGAAATCACTATGAGGAATAAAAATACAACAAGGAAAAAAAGAAAAAATATTTTATGAGAGATTATAGGAGACTATAGTGTCTCATAACTCTACAATACATAATAATCTCCATATTTACTCTCATTTGTTTGAGAAGAAACATATACTCCATATTAGTAGAATACTTAATAATCTCTACATTTTCCTTTTACTCTCAATGGTTTGAGGAGAAACATATGCTCCATATATTTGTTGGGTTTTCACACACTTGGTTTCTTAGGGAAATTTTTATTTTTATGGTGTTTCTTTTCTTTATTGTAGCACCTTTCATATTTTTCAACAACTAAAAAATTATATACATTGTTTATTTTCCTATTAAATTAGTATAACTACAAAAATAATAAATGTCCAATAAAGCATAGATTCATACCAATAAATCTAAATTTATGATTTTTATTGGTAAGATGAACAACAAAATAAGGGCATAGATCTATCTTAAGTACGAATCTAACATAAGAAGAGAGGGATCAAATTTGTTGAAAGGTCAACTTTTTTATAGTATAGTGCAAAATACAATGTTTTATTTTTCCTTGTTTAAATTGTATTTTGAAATACTATATATAATATACATAGGACCAAATAAATGTTTTAACCATAAAAAAAAAATATTTTTTCATGATATATACATATTTTTTTTTAAATGATATATAATATATACTTAATTGACATAAACAAAATTTATTTTAATTTTTTTTTACTTTATCTATAAATATATAAAGTTGATATCGACATAAATTAGTTAACATAGATTTTCAAATAATTGATTTAATAGTTAATAACATATTCATTATTTTTTAATTGACATTATTTTTCTATTTAGAGCATCATTTTGTTTTTAAAGACACATGTCAACTTGAATGACTAACAAGCCTAAAAACTTATACATCCACTACGGGTCTCTTGTGAATAAAAAAATTAATTATTAAAAATATTTTTATCTTAAAGATTTTCAATAAACACTAGCTTGCTTTCAAGATATATATTGATTTGGCTTAAAAAAATCAAAGTTTAAGAGAAAATTGTTAATTCCTCACATAGATGAAATTCCTAACATAAAAAAGCCAAAATTATATTATTATTGAACATTAAGAAAATCAATGAAATCGTGTGTTCAAAGCTAGTGCATTAAATTTGATTAAAACAAATTAGTTGAGAGAATAAGAAGGCAATAATAATTCGGAAGAAAAACCATAAAAGTTTCCGGATAAAAATGAAGAAAAGAGAAAATAACACCCCCATTGCCACTGAACGTGTGAAAGGCCCCTAAAAACCGTCATGAACATGGTAAGTTGGTTCACATATGATGAAATTTTTAAGTCGGCCGGAGGGCGTGATATACCTATGCTCTGCTATAAATATATATTTGATTTCGATTTCGATTTGTAAATTCAATTTTCTTCGCACAAGTCGTGAACGAGCAATGCAGAATTTCGACATGGATAAAACATTCCGAACAGTGAGCAGTGACCAGCCTGGAACCAGTGGTGATGTCAGTGGCAATTCAGCCGCTGCTTATCAATTAGAGGATAAGCATCAATCGGGGGTAAAGGAACGATGCACGATGTGCTATGAGGATGAGAATGTGATGCACGAAAATATATTTTGCCATCATAGATTTTGTCTACGTTGTATGGGTGAATACGTTGAGTCGTGGATGACTAATTTTGGCGGTGTGCCTAAATGCCTATATCCCACGTGTAATTCCAAACTCACTAAAGATGACTGCGAGAAATTCTTGTCGTCCAAATGGCTTGATATTTTTATAAAAAGGTCCGAAGAGGAAAAAATTGCGGATATAGACAAAGTATATTGTCCTTATCCTGATTGCTCGTTTTTGATGGCTTTATCGAGTTTAGATAGTTGCTCAGAAGCTCCTCCTTTTTCTTTAACAACAACATCAACAAAATGCCAGAAATGCCACCGCTTGTTTTGTATTGAGTGTAGAGTTCCTTGGCACACAAACATGTCTTGTCAAGATTGTGCTCTTCAGTTGGGTGATGTAAATGCAGAGTTGAATTTGCTGGCAAAGAACAACAAGTGGAAGCGGTGTCCCCACTGCAAACATATGATTGAACGCATCGAAGGTTGCGTGCACATACTTTGCAGGTACCTGATTTCTGAACCCTGTTTATGTTTTTTTGTTTTTTTTGTTTTTAGATTTTATTTTCTAATACTAAAATTGTATTTTCAGGTGTGGTTATGAATTTTGTTATAGATGCGCACTTCCATGGGATGGTAGTTGTCATTGTGATGTGGAAGAAGAAGAGGAGAATTATGATGTGGAAGAAGAAAATAATATTGAAGGAGAAGAAAATAATGATGACAGCAGTGATGATGAACATAGCCATAACGAGCATAAATAGGGACATTTTTATGAAGTATGGAACAATGTTTTGTGTGTATTATTTATGGAGCTTGTGGACTATGGTAATATCTTATCAAACTTAAGAATATTTAAAAGTTTTGGATATGGTTTTTTACATCATCACATTAATTTGGTTAGGTTTACTTCAGTTTTACTTTAAATGCTAAATGCACAATTGGAAGAATTTAGATATATTTGTTTTCATTTAATTTTTTTTCAAAATGTTAAACATTGTCTTTGTAAGATTTATTGGAAAATAGTATATCATAAAAAATATTAACTTAAATTGAGGAAACGATTTAGAATATAATTCATTAAGAGTTGAAATGTAGAAAGCGAATTAGTCTTAATGATATCACCAAAAAGCCTTAATGACCTTTGTGTGTTTTAAGTCTTATTTTTTGGATTTTCTCCTACTTTATTATTATTTTGTTATATCCTGAATGAAGATCTAACTTGCTAATTCAAACAATAATTCATCAATTATAGAGAAATCACTTTGATTAAGTTGAATGATGCTAACCTCTAACATTTCTTGAACCATACAATCATTCATCTTTCCAAATATATTTTAGGTAACAATTTTTAGATTTATGTCAATATAAGGTTTAGATATTTGACATTTTTCACAACTTTTCTACAACATGAGGTACATTTATAAGGCATTATAGATAGAAATTAAATATGTGTGTACTAGTTGAGGAGCATGTTATATAAGCTTCATATGTTCGAAAATATCATAAACCACTTCAAACAATGGCCATTGTGTATGAATGGAATTCTTTTATATCTTGTGTCTCACTTCCATAACTACATTTTATGTTACATGAATAATATCATCAACATGAATGCCCAATATGAGAAGTACAATAATTTATCACTTGTTTGCATTGGTTTTCTTAGAGTCACAATCCTCTCACAATGATTCCTTACAAACGAATTTTGATAGGTTAGTGTAAAAATTAGATGATACGATGCCCGAGTTAAAATTTGTAGATTTACCAAGATGCTTTATGTTTCTAATTTTAAACCAACTTATTGTTGGTCTAATTCACTTGGGAAAGGATAATAAAATTAAATCACAATGTCAAATTTGATAATACAATGTTTCTATCTCATTTTCAAAATAAAATGTTTTTATTTCATTTTCCCATGCATGCTCTCGAACATTTCACCTAGGCATGAGAACACTTACAATTGATATTTTCAAAAAGAGGCCATTGTGATATATATAGAAAAATTGAATTTGAAACGAAATTTATATATAGGAGAGAATAATTTGTTTCACTTTCCACTTACTTTTGGTCTTATTAAGGCACATGGATAACTGCCAACATGAAAAAGAAGATCAGGAGTTACATTTTTATGATATAATTTCATAAAATTATAACATATTTTTTTCATAAACATACATAAAATTTATTTGTATGAAATGAAGGGGTTACTACAATAATAGCGAATTGAATCACCAATAGTATCAGTAAAATGGGGTCATAAAAAGAATATTACAATTTTATAACTAGATTAATAAAAGTGAATAATCTCTCATTCTAAGATATTTAAAAAAAAAAAAAAAAACTTTGTAAAATTCAATATCTCATTACTTACTAAACACAAAGGAAAAAGAAAACAAAACCAAAATTAAATACTTCAACCATAGCTTATTTCATGGACAGATATAAAAATCATTATTTGTCGTGCCAAGACATTTGAAAATAAGAAATCATATAAAATTCAATTTCATATTACTTGGTTAGATCAAGGTAAGAGAAAAAAATAAATAAATAAAGGATTACAAACCTTTCCCTTCCTAAACAACTTCCTTAATTTATGTTTGACTAGAATTCGAGATTGATTTAGTTAACCCTCTTGATCCCTCGAATGATATTTATTATGCTCCCATGCTCCTACCAATAGTTATGAGCACTAATAATTGTTCCCCTATAAGTTTTATATCGGTTCAATCAGGAAAAGTGGATCGATTCATCCTCATACTTTTGTTGGCCATGGTTTTCTTCTTCGCTGAATTTACGAAGGGTTATAAAGTAGTGGTAGTCCATGCCAATTTGATAGGAGAATGAGTAAGTTTGAGAAGAGATATACTTAAGGTATTTGGTATCTCAATATAGAGAAGAAAGATACAAAAATAAACAATCACAAGAAAATAATTCTCAGCGCAAACACTCGAAAAATTTTGTTCGCAAATTTACAAAGGCATGATGAATTCCTTAAATTCATGAGGTGACTGCATCATAGTTTCAAAAACAATGTGATTATTGTAACTCTTCTCACCGGAGAAGAATGAATAGATCTATGAAGTCCTTGGGTTGAAGGAGTTGTGAGGCTTATTGTTGATACCTATTTTCTTTCATTAATCATCTATTTGAATCTATTATAATTATAGGGATGATTGCTATGGTAGAAGTTAATTGTAATTAATTAAATTCGTATGGGTTTTCAACATTGCATACCTAGAATGAGAAGAATATTGGTTGCCTTAAATCGATCCAACTATGTTATGATAATAATAAAATGAAAATACTTTCAACTTTTAAAATTATTTCAACGTGATAATTTAGGATAAAACAGGTTAAGATAGAATAAAGCAAGTAGCATCAAATCATAATCTAGTGACATGACTGTTGTGGTGTTTTAGGTTGCTTCGTTGTTTTTAAATCCTCAAATAGGAACTATTGGATTGTTGAAATTAACAGATTTCTCTTCTAAGGACTTGAGAAACTCTAGCTACCTCTTTAGTATAATTTAACCACACGTGTTATTTTATATTATGGTATGATAAAGCATGCACAAATTGAATAGTATTTGAATGAAAAATATAGACACGCAATTTTATATGAGTGTAACACTGATACAAAATTTCTTCAGTTTTATATGTTTTTATGGTGCAACAAAACATGTAGACATTTCATAGAATTTGAATAAAAAATATAACGAACCAAATAGAGTGATTTAATAGAAATTGGGTGTTATGGAACCTATTGCCAGATTTGGCATAAGATTATTGATAGGCAGTTGGGAATTAGGTGTTATTGAACCTACTGCTAGACTTGACATAACATTACTCATAAGCTCACGATAGTTGGGCCTTTTTGAACCTATTGCGAGATTGGAAATTACATTGTTCATAAGGTCCTATGAATTGGGCCTTACTGGACTAATTTCCATATTATGCATAACATTTTTCATTATTTGATGGGAGACAGGCCTTACTATACTTATTTCCAAATTCATCATAGCATTATTCAGTGGCACCATGGCTCTCTCTTGTTGAACTGTCAATGAAGTGGGTGATAGTGAATCATATTAGATGATTGGATTCCAATCGACTATTGATGCACTGTGGGTGATTGGAAGTGTTGTTGCCCAGCCACAGGAGGTGGAGAGAGTAGGCGTTCAAGATACTTCACATTTAACGCTTCCCTATTCATGTTCATGAATGTGGCAAGAGTCACAAGGATGGTCCCATAGGCTCTGAGGGTTACCATTGTCCCTCCAGCATGATTACCTTGCACATCAAATAATTACAGACCAGAGGAACACCCAGTGAACAAGGATTACATGGATAATATCATCAACATGAATGCCCAAAATGTGAAGTACAATAATTTATCACTAGTTTGAATGGGTTTTCTTAACCTCACAATACCCTCTATTTCATTATCAACAAGTGCCTCTCTATTTTATTTAAAGTTGGTTCTAATAATAATTCAAATAAATAACATCCCTAAATGTTCTTCTTGAACGTTTATTTTTAATTTTTCTTATGGCGTCATCATTCTGAATATCAATATTCACACCATGCAATGGGAAAAATTACACATTGAAAGACTAGTCCCTTGAAAAAACCATTTTTCAAAAATAAATTATGTGGGTATTTGTTGTGGAGCAACCTAGATCCATCTTAACTCTAGATCTATCAATTGTATAGAGGGAATTGAACATCGGATCATAATTATGTTATCTAACCACCTAATCTATATTTAATTCAAAAAATTTAGAGTTTAGATTTAGAGTTTCAGTCACCTAAAAAATTGTGAATATCACAATAAGTTGCAACCTACCATTTTTTTATTTGATGTGATTTTGTGTTGTGCAATAGCAAATATGTAATTTAAATAGTGGAATCTCCAACTTCAACTAATGTTGAATATAAATATTTATCTTCCACCGAGGAAGTTATAGTTTGATCTTGCATTTTAAAAGAAATAAAATATGGTTCTATTGTTTAAATAAATGTGTTTCTTTATTTGATGGACAATAGGTTATTCCTAAAGTGTTGGAAATTGATACCATATCTGATCGAAGTGATATAAAATACACCCATCACATGTACGCTAATAAATCTAAGACATTAACGACATATTATATTGAAAATCGTTAACTTTAGTAGCACACATTAAGCCTCTTCCATAAAATAGTTCAAGTTGTTAAATTAATATATATTTACCCATTGTATGCATCCATAAACGGTAAAAATTCATATTAGCGATGTTAAGGTAAAAACAATCTTCTCAAAGGATATGTAACTTCCAATATTACTGAACATCCTCACAAAGACAAGTACATTTATTAGATTATTCATCCTTATTTCTGGTAATACAAAACATTCCTTCATTCTTCAAGGATATGCAACTTCTAATATTATTAAACATACTCATAAAGACAAGTGAATTTATAAGGTTATTCATCGTATTTTTTGGTGATACAAAACCTTTCTTCCTAGAAACAAGGTTGCATATGCAGACTCAAACATTCTATGTTGAAGAAACAAATTTGCAGTTTAGAATGTTGTAACCACATAAGTTTTAGCGACACATTGACTCATGAAAATTGCAAAACAAAAAAGAGAAAAAAAGCACCATGAGAATGTAGAAAAACTCAAATAATAAAATTTTATTTTGTATCGAGCATTAAATTATCTTGTCATAAATTTGTAAATAATACTTTCGAGAACTAGCTATTTTAAGAAAAAATTTAGAAACTATTTTTTTAATTTATGTAACTTGTTACAATTTCATTTACTATACAATAAGTAATTGCACAATAAGATAAATTGAAATAAAATATTGATTTATTTTTATTTTTTATAACATTTTGTTAAACAAAAAATTGCTAAGGTTTATGTTGGAAAATTTTGGTTATATTATTTGTCACTATTTGACTTGATCTTTCATAAGAAATTTTACTTCTCTTTACAAACATTTCCTGTACTCCTAGGAACTCCAAAATCCTATAATGATATTACATAGTATTCCCATTAAATATTTTCTTATGAAAAAAAAATCAATTCCATTTATGGTTGTTATCTTCCAATTATATACAACAAAGTAGGATAGTTTTAGAAACATAACTTCCAACCATTATGTCTATTGTGGTGTGGTTTAATGGTTTATATAGGGTATCACCATGTGTAGGTAGTACCAAAAAAATGTGGACTTGGGGTTCATAGTTCATAAAAAATAAATAAATCTGTAATTTTTAACATTTACAAATTAATTATTTTCAAGATATTTAGAGAATTATTTCTCGGGCACACAAAAATTTATTGCTAAAACTAGGATATATTTCCATAAATTATTTTAGAGTTCTTGTCCATACACTCAAATTATTCCTTACAAATGAAGTTTGATGGGTTAGCATAAAAGTTACAGGATATTCTTGAACCAAAAAGAAAACAAAATTCTATTGAAATTGGAAACAATTTTCAACATCGAATGTTCCCTGAAATTCCAACATAGGATGCCTAGTTAAAAGTTGTATATTTACCAAGATGGTTTATGTTTCTAATTTTGAACGAACTTATTTTTGGTCTAATTCACTTAGGGAAGGATAAAAAAATCAAATCCCCATGTGAAAGTTGATAATACAATGTTTCTATCTCATTTTCCCATGCTCTCGAACATTTCATCTAGACATGAGATCACTTACAATTCATATTTTCAATAAGAGGACATTGTGATATATATAGAAAAAAATAATTTCAAACAAAATTTATATATAGGAGAGAATAATTTGTTTCCATTTCCACTTACTTTTTCTCTTCCTAATGTAATAATTAGGCCAAATAATGGCACATGTATATCTGCCAACATAAAATTTATTCATATTAAATTAAGAGGTTACACTTGCATCAATTTTATTCCATATGAAATTACATCAAAGAAAGAATATGAGATTAACACTATATTATTTCATGCATTGGAAAAAGTCTCTACAAATAAAACTTCACTATGAACACTAAAGGTCAAATTTCAAGCAACAGTTACATACAAATCTTTTTTGAATGGGTTTTCTTAACCTCACAATACCCTCTGTTTCATTATCAGCAAGTGACTTTGTCTTTTATTTAAATTTGGTGCTATTAATAAATCATATTAATAAAATCCCTACATGTTCTCTTTGAATGTTTCTTGTTATTTTTTCCTATGGCATCATAATTCTGAATATCACTATTCATACCATGCAATGGGAAAAAGTACATATTGAAAGACCAGTCCCTTCAAAAAACCATTTTTCAATTATAAGTTATGTGGGTATTTGTTGTGGACCAACCTCGATCTATGTTAACTCCATATCTATCAAGTGTATAAAGTGACTTGAACATGGGATCATAATGATGTCATATAACCACCTAAGCTATATTTAATTGAAAAAATTTAGAGTTTTGAGTTAGAGTTTCAGTCACCTAAACAATTGTGAATATCAGTATCAGTTGAAACCTACCATTTTGTTCTTTGATGTGCTTTTTTTTTTGTGGAATAGTGAATATGTCGTTTAGATACTGGACTCTCAAACTTCAACTAATTTTGAATACAAATCTTGATCTTCCATTGAGAAAATTATAGTTTGATCTTGCCTTTTAAAAGAAACCAAATATGCTTCTATTCTTTACAAAAATTTGTTTCTTTATTTAATGGATAATAAGATATTCCTAAAGCGTTTGAAATTGATACCATATCTTATCGATGTGAAATAAAATACAGTCATCACGTGTACACTAATAAATCTAAAATATTAATGACATATTTTGTTGTAAATAGTTAACTTTAGCACCACACATTAAGCCTCTTCCATAAAATATTTCTAGTTGTTAAACTAATATATATTTAACCACCGTATGCATCCATGAACGATAAAAATTCATATTAGTGATGTTAAGGTAGAACAAATCTTCTGAAAGGATATGCAACTTCTAATATTACTGACCATCCTCACAAATACAAGTACATCTATAAGATTATTCATCCTTCTAATATTACTGAACACCCTCACAAATATAAGTACATCTATAATATTATTCATCCTTTTTTGGTAATACAAAACATTGCTTCCTTCTCGAAGGAAATGCAACTTCTAATATTATTGAACATCCTCACAAATACAAGTACATATATAATATTATTCATCCTTTTTTTTCTGGAAATACAAAATATTTCTTCCTAAAAACATGCTTACATATGCAAACTCAAACATTCTATGTTGCAGAAAAAAATTTCAGTTCAAAATATTAACCACATAAGTTTAATTGACACATGGACCCATGAAAATTGCAAAACAAAAACTAGCAAAAACCCAACATGAGAATGTAGAGAAACAAAAACAATAATAAAATTTTATTTTGCATCAAGCATGATATTAGCTTGTCATAAATTTGTAAATGATACTTTCCACAACCAGTTATTTTAAGACAAATTTTAGAACTTTTTTTTTTAATTGATGTTACTCGTTACAATTTCATTCACTATACAATAAGTAATTTCACAATAAGTCAAATTTAAATAAACTTGCCGATTTATTTTTATTTTGTATAACATTTCGTTAAAAAAAAAAAACTGTATGGAACAGAAAAATTTAATTCTAAAAATACGATATATGTCCCTAAATTATTTTAGAGTTTCTATCCAAAAACTCAAATTATTCCTTACAAATGATGTTTTATGGGTTAGTGTACAAATTACAAGATATTTTTGAATGAAAAAGAAAACAGAATTATACTTGAACTTGGAAACACTTTTCAACATGAAATGCTGCTTGAAATTCCAACATAAGATGCCGAGTTAAAAGCTGTAGATTTACCAATATGGTTTATGTTTCTAATTTCAAACCAAATTATTTTTGGTGTAATTAATTTAGGAAAGGATACTAAAATTACTCCACCATGTGAGATTTGATAATGCAATGTTTCTATCTTATTCTCCCATGCTCTTGAAAATTTCATCTAGGCATGGGAACACTTACAATTCATGTTTTCAATAAGAGGCCATTGGAATATATATATATAGAAAAACTAAATTTTAAAAAAAAACTTATATACAGGAGAGAATAATTTGTTTCCCTTTCCACTTACTTTTTGTCTTTCTAAGGCAATAATTAGGCCAAATAATGGCACATGGATAGTTTCCAACATAAAATTTATTCATATGAAATGAAGAGGTTACCCTTGCATAAATTTTATTCAATATGAAATTACATCAAAGAAAGAAGATGAGATTAACACTATATTATTTCAAGCATTGGAAAAAGCCTATAAATAAAACTTCATTACCAACACTGAATATCAAATTTCAGGTAAGAGTTACATATAAATATTGTTTGAATGTTTTCTTAACCTCACAATACCCTCAGTTTCATTATCAACAAGTTCCTTTTTATTTTTTTAAAGTTGGTTGTAACAATAATTGAGATCAATAACACCCTAAACGTTCTCCTTGAAAGTTTCTTGTTAATTTTTATTATGGTGTGATCATTCTTAATATAAATATTCACATCATGCAATGGGAAAATGTACATATTGAAAGATCAGTCCCTTCAAAAAAAAAAAATTCAATTATAAATTATGTGGGTATTTGTTGTGGACCAACCTAGATCTATATTAACTCCAAGTGTATAGAGGGACTTCAACATGGGATGATAATGATGTCATCTAACCACCTAAACTATATTTAATTGAAAAAATTTACATTTTAGAGTTAGAGTTTCAGTCACCTAAATAATTGTGAATATCACTATAAGTTGCAACCTACCATTTTTTTATTTGATGTACTTTTCTGTTGTGGAATAGCGAATATGTAATTTGAATAGTGGACTCTCCAAATTCAATTATTATTGAATACAAATATTGATCTTCCATCTAGAATATTATAGTTTTATCTTTCTTTTTAAAAGAAACAAAATATGGCTTTATTGTTTACAAAAAATGTGTTTTTTTATTTGATGGACCATAGGTTATTCCTCAAGCGTTCGAAATTGATACCAGATCTGATCGAAATGATATAAGACACACTCATCATGTGTACACTGATAAATCTAAGATATTAATGACATATTATATTAAAAATAGTTAAATTTAGCACCACACATTAAGCCTCTTCCATAAAATAGATCAAGTTGTTAAATTAATATATATTTAACCATCGTATGCATCCATCAACGGTAAAAATTCATATTAGTGATGTTAAGGTAAAAAAATCTTCTCAAAGGATATGTGCCTTCTAATATTAGTAAACATCCTCAGAAATACAAGTACATTTATAAGATTATTGATCCTTTTTTTCTGGTAATACAAAATATTCCTTCTTTCTCCAAGTATATGAAACTTATAATATTATTGAACATCCTCACAAATACAATTACATTTATAAGATTATTCATCTTTTTTCTGGTAATACAAAACCTTCCTTCCTAGAAACATGCTTGCAGATCCAGACACAAACATTCTATGTTGCAGAAATTTTTTTGCAGTTCAGAATGTTGTAACCACATAAGTTTTACTGACACATGGACTCATGAAAATTGAAGAACACAAACTACCAAAAAACAACCATGAGAATGTAGAAAAACACAAGCAATAATAAAAGTTTATTTTGCATCAAACATGAAATTAGCTTGTCATAACTTTGTAACAGATATTTTCCACAAACAATTATTTTAAGAAAAAAATTAGAAACATTTTTTCTAAGTGACGTCACTCATTACAACTGCATTCACTATGCAATAAGTAATTGCACAATAAGATAAATTGAAATAAACTTACTGATTTTTTTATTTATTTTGTATAACATTTTGTTAAACAAAAAAATGTTAAGGTTCATTTTGGATGATTTTGATTAGAGTATTTGTCACCATTCAACTTGATCTTTCATAAGAAATTTTATTCTCTTTACAAACAATTCTTAGTACTCCTAGGAACTCCAAAATCCACCACTGATCTTACATAGTATTCCCATTAGAAATTTCCTTGTGAAAAGTTAAATCAAGTCCATTTATGGTTGTTATCTTCAAATTATATACAATAAAATATGATAGTTTTAGAAACATAACTTCCAAGAATTATGTCTATTGTGGTCTGGTTTAATGGTTTATATAGGGTATCACCATGTCTAGATGGTATCAGAAAAATGTGGACTTAGGGTTCATAGTTCATAACAAAAAAATAACTGTGTAACTTTTAAGGTTTACAAATTAATTATTTTAAAGATATCTTGAGAAGCATTTTTGGGGCACATAAAAATTTAATACTAAAACTAGGATATGTGTCCCTAAATTCTTCTAGAGTTCTTCTCCATATACTCAAATGATCCCTTACAAGTGAAGTTTGATGGGTTAGTGTCAAAATTTCAAGTTATTCTTAAACCAAAAAGAAAACAAATTTTTTCTTAAACTTGGAAACAATTTTCAACACCGAATGGTGCCTGAAATTCAAACATAGGACGCCCACTTAAAAGTTGTATATTTACCAAGATGGTTTATGTTTCCAATTTTAAACGAACTTATTATTCGTCTAATCCACTTATGGAAGGATAATCAAATTAACTCACCATGTGAAACTTGATAATACAATGTTTCTATCTCATTTTCCCATGCTCTCAAACATTTCATCTAGGCATGAGAATACTTACAATTTTTGTTTTGAAGAAGAGGCCATTTGAATATATATAGAAAAACTAAATTTCAAACAAAATTTATATATAGGAAAGAATAATTTTTTTCCCTTCCCACTTACTTTTTCTCTTCATATGGCATTAATTATGCCAAATAATGGCACATGGATAGCTGCCAATATAAAATTTATTCATATGAAATGAAGAGGTTACACTCTTTCATCAATTTTATTCAATATGGAATTACATAAAAGAAAGAAGATGAGATTAGCACTATATTATTTCATGCATTGGAAAGAGTCTCTACAAATACAACTTCATTACCAACACTCAATATCGAATTTAAGGTAATAGTTACATATAAATCTTGTTTGAATGGGTTTTCTTAACCTCAAAATACCCTTTGTTTTATCATAAACAAGTGAATTTGTACTTTATTTAAAGTTGGTTCCAACAATAATTCAAGTCAATAACATCCCTAAATGTTCTCCTTGAATTTTTCTTATGGCATCATCATTTTGAATATCAATATTCACACCCTGCAATGGGAAAAAGGACATATTGAAAGATTAGTCCATTCAAAAACATTTTTTTAGTTATAAATTATGTGGGTATTTGTTGTAGACCAACCTAGATACATCTAACTCTATATCTATCAAGTTTATAGAGGGAATTGAACATGGGATCATAATTATGTCATCTAACAATCTAATCTATATTTAATTGAAAATATTTAGAGTTTAGAGTTAGGGTTTCTGTCACCTAAACAATTGTGAATATCACCATAAGTTGAAACCTATGATTTTTTTATTTGATGTGCTTTTGTGTTGTGGAATAGCGAATATGTAGTTTAAATAGTGGACTCTCCAACTTCAACTAATGTTGAATACAAATCTTGACATTCCATCGAGAAAATTATAGTTTGATATTTCTTTCTAAAAACCAAAATATGGTTCTATTTTTTACAAAAAAAATGTGTTCCTTTATTTGACGGACAATAGGTTATCCATAAAGCATTCAAAATTGATACCAGATCTGATTAACGACATATTATATTGAAAATAGTTAACATTAGTAGCACACATTAAGCCTCTTCCATAAAATAGTTCAAGTTATTAAATTAATATATATTTGACCATCGTATGCATCCATCAACGGTAAAAATTCATATTAGTGATGTTAAGGTAAAAAAAATATTCTCAAAGGATATGCACCTTCTAATATTATTAAACATGCTCACAGATACAAGTACATTTATAATATTATTCATCCTTTTTTCTCGTAATACATAACATTCCTTCCTTCACCAACGATATGAAAATTCTAATATTACTGAACATCCTCACAAATGCAAGTTTATTTATAAGATTATTCATCATTTTTTCTGGTAATAAAAAGCTTTCATTCCTTGAAATAGGCTTGCAGATGCATACTCAAACATTCTATGTTGCAGAAACAAATTTTCAATTCAAAATTTTGTAACTATATAAGTTTTACCGACAGATGGACTCATGAAAATTGTAGAACAAAAACTAGCAAAAAACCACCATGAGAATGTAGAAAAACACAAAAAATACGTATTTTTTTTTTTTTTTTTACATCAAGCATGAAATTAGCTTTTCATAACTCTGTGAATGATGCTTTCCACAACCAGTTATTTTAAGACAAAGTTTAGAAACAATTTTTTCAATTGATGTCACTCACTACAAGTGAATTCACTATGCAATAAGTAATTGCACAATAAGATAAATTGAAATAAACTTACTGATTTATTTTTATTTTATATAGCATTTCGTTAAACAAAAAAATGCTAAGGTTCATGTTGGACTATTTTGACTACAATATTTGTCACTATTTAACTTGATCTTTCATAAGAAATTTTAATTCTCTTTACAAACATTTCTTGGTACTCGTAGGAAGTCCAAAATCCACCACTAATCTTACATAGTATTCCCATTAGCAATTTGATCATGAAAATTTAAATCAAGTCCATTTCTGGTTGTTATCTTCCAATTCTATACAACATAATAGGATAGTTTTAGAAACATAACTTCCAACCATTATGTCTATTTTGGTGTTGTTTAATGGTTTATATAGTGTATCACCATGTCTAGGTAGTACCAAAAATATGTAGACTTGGGGTTCATAGTTCATAACAGATAAATAACTGTGTAAATTTTAACATTTATAAATTAATTATTTTCAAGATATTTTGAGAAGTATTTTTGTGGCACAGAAAAATTGAATGCTAAAACTAGGATATATCTCCATAAATTATTTTATATTTCTTCTCCATACACTCAAATGATTCCTTACAAATGAAGTTTGATGGGTTAGTGTAAAAATTGCAGGATATTCTTGAACCAAAAAGAAAACAAAATTCTATTTGAACTTGGAAACAATTTTCAACACTGAATGCTACCTGAAATTCCAGCATAGGATGCCCTAGTTAAAAGTTGTAGATTTACTAAGCCAGTTTATGTTTCTAATTTTAAACCAACTTATTTTTGGTTTAATTCACTTAGGGAAGGATACTATTTTCCCATGCTCTCTAACATTACAGCTAGGCATGAGAACACTTACAATTCATATTTTCAATAAGAAGCCATTGAAATATATATAGCAAAACTGAATTTCAAATAAAATTTAGATATAGAAGAGAATAATTCGTTTCCATTTCCACTTAATTTTTCTATTTCTAAGGCATTAATTAGGCCAAGTAATGGCACATGGATAATTACAAACATAAAATTTATTTATATGAAATGAAGAGGTTACCCTCGGATAGGTTTTATTCAATATGAAATTACATCAAAGAAAGAAGATGAGATTAACACTATATTATTTCAGGCATTAGAAAAATTCTCTACAAATACAACTTCATTACCAACAATCAATGTCAAATTTCAAGAAACAGTTACATATAGATATTGTTTCAGCTACAATATAACATAGCTTCTCAACCGTCATGCATCTCCTTCTTATTTTTATTTATTTTCTTTAAGAACTTGTTTGCATTGATTTTCTTTTATTACAAACGTGGCACTATGGCACTGTGGGAGAAGGAAATGGAAGAATTAGAAGTGGTAGGAATCTATAGAACTATGGAAGAATCCATTTTTGTTTTAGAAGCCATGGCAAGCACGAGTCCTTATCTCGCTCGGAGACCAAGTGCAATATGGTCAGTGTTCGCAGAAATCCAATGCCGACAACAAGGCCTTTGCTAAGAAAAAAGCTAGTGGCTCTTTAACAGATAAGGAAAAGAATAAGGTTTTTGAACTAATATTTTCATGGCTATGTAGATGGTAGTTGTGAAAATTTTTCATAGGTGGAAAGATTTTTTTATTGGTGGAAATGGTGGACACAACTCCCCCGCAACAGAAACATCGGCCTAGTAATATCCTGGTCTCCGATCACCGGCATTTTATACTCTCATATTAATGCTAGCATTAGTCTAGTCCACAGAAAAAATAAATTACAGAGATCAATATAAAATATGCTTGCCTCATGCTTGCCTTGGGTAGAGGAGAAAACCACAAAATATCACTTAGACAATCTTTCGTTGAACACATACTTCTAAAAAATGCACAAAAACTAATAAAAATGTAGTTTTATTAATGCTAATCGATTACTATATTCCCATGTCATAATATGACAAAAACCAATAAGACACTAATTCATAGAATTTTACATATGTTGCTTTATATATAATTTTATATATTTAATATATTCTTGTTAATTTTTTATGTTTAATGTATATATTATTATACCATTGTTTTAAATTACATCTGGGCTAAACCACATGCTAGGGGTAACTTCTCAATGCTCCTTTACCATTGGGAACATGAGAAAAAGAGGAGATAAGTATGGCTTTAAGAGGATGATTATTTCAATCATTTTCTTTCTCAACTCCAAATGGTCTTAGATTACATTATTGCAGACGTTAGAAATAAGTATTAACTGATTCCACAGTTGAACACTTCAAATTTAAGAAGAGAGGAGGTTCCTTGAAAACTAGAGAACACAGAACACAAGAAGAGAGGTAGCCACAGTTTCTCAAGTCCTTAGAAGATAAATTTGTTAATTTCAACAAGCGAGTAGTTCCAATTTGAGGAGCTAAAAACAACTCAGAAACCCAAAGCACCACCGTAGTTAGGTGACTAGATTATTATTTGATGCTACTTGCTTCATTATGTCTTAACTTGATTTATCCCAAATTATCACGTCGAAATAATTTTAAAAGTTGAAATAATTTTAAAAGTTGAAAGTACTTTCGTTTTAGTACTATCATAGCATAGTTGGATCGATTCAAATCAACCCATATTCTTCTCATGCTAGGCATGTAATTTTGACAACCAATACAAATTTAATTAACTACAATTAATTTCTACCATTGCAATCATCCCTATAATTATGATAGATCGAAATAAATTATTAATGAAAGGAAATAGGTGTCAACCAAGAGCCTCACGACTCCTTCAACCTAAGCACATCGTATATCTGTTGATTCTTCTCCGGTGAAACAAGTTAGAATAATCACGTTTCCTTTGAAACTATGATGCAGTCAACTGATGAATTTAGGGATTTCATCATGCCTTAGTAAACTTGTGAACAAAATTTTGCAAGTGTTTGCACTGAGAATTTTTTTTTGTGATTGTTTATTTTTGTACCTTCCTTCTCTCTATATTTGAATACCAAATACCTCAAGTATATCTCTTATCAAACAACTTCCTCATTCTCCTATCAAATTTTCAGGGACTACCACTAATTGATAAAGCTTCGCAAAGCCAATGAAGAATAAGACCATGACCAATGTAAGTACGAGGATGAATCGATCTACTTTTCGTGATTGAACAAATATACAACATATAGAGGAACAATTTGTAGCGCTCATAACTATTGGTAGGATCATGGGAGCATAATAAATATTGTTCGGTGGATCAAGAGGAGGAACTAAATCAATCTCGAACTCTAGTGCAGCATGAAGTAAGGAAGTTGTTTCCGAAGGGAAAAGTTTGCGGTCTTTTATGTTTTTTATTATTTGGTCTTACCTTGATAACCAGGTAATAGGAGGTTCAATTTTATATGATTTGTTATTTTCAAATGCCTTGGCATGACAGATCATGATTTGTATATGTGTCGATGAAATATTTAATTTTGGTTTTGTTTTTTAGCACTTATGAATCAGTATGAACATTTTATTTAAAATGTTAATGATTTTCATGCTAATCAATCTTTTTTGTTTAGAGTGGTGATTTTCATCTTGGTAATAAAGCATAAAAATAAAATAAAAAATGATAACAATAAAAAATCAAATACAAAAAAATATGAAAAAAAAAATAAAAGTATAAAAAAACTAAAATAAATTGTAAAAAAAAATGTAGAAAAAAAATAAAAATAAAAAAATAAATAAAAATTAAAAAAATAAATGAAAAAAGGGAAAATCTAAAAAAAACTCATAAGCTAAAGACAAAAAAATCAAAATTAACCCAAAAAAACCAATTCTTTTTAAATTAAAAAAAGGAAACAACATAATTAAAGGAAATGATAAAATAAAAAATAAATAAAGAAGTTTTAAAATAAATAAAATTAAAAAAAATCAAATAATAAAAATACTAAAATTAAAAATAATTAAAACATGGAAACCAAAATTAGAAATTTAAAAATTTGAATTTAAAAATAACATGAAAATAAAAATTTTAGAACAACAAAAATTTAAATTAAACAAAAATATTGAAATCTAAGAATATATATATATATATATATATATATATATATATATATATATTAAAAAATTAATTAAAGTTATTTTTAAAAACCAAGGGCCACACCGCTGCCTTGGGAGCCATGGAGCTCGGTCGATGGGCGGTGGGAGAGCTACCAGCTCTTCTGTCTCCTGTCGGTCGAGCCCCGCAACGTCATTCCCATTCTGAGTAAAATTGTGAAATTACAAAAATAAGTCATATTTTTTTTTTCCATATTAGATTACAGAGTTTCCTTTGGACACCTTTGATTTCATTTTTTTTCTTTTTTAGAAACATATCATGAAAATATATTGAAAATTAAGAGATTATTTTCGTTTAAGTTCCAATCATTGGATTATCAATGAATATTCTCTCATTAAACTTAACATTCCTTGAACATGTTATGGGGTGTTCATTTGTAATCATTACTTGAATATTAAGTACTAGACATATAAAATAATTAAGAAATATCACAATTAAAATTAAAGGGTAGGTGAAAATCGAAGGTCCTAATTTATATCTATAGGAAAAATTGTAACAATAGAATGAAATAATTCAATATCTAGGGCTTAATACTAGATAAGTGTTGCATTAGAATGGTTTATTTTATATTTAATTAATATTGAAAATTTATAATTTATTATTTAAATTATAGATAATTTGAAAAATGAATTTTTATATATATTTTGTGGAGAAAAATTGAGAGAATGTGTTTACTTTTCATTTTCAGAATTGCTTATTTGTTATATTTTTTGACTTGATGAGATGTTTAATAATTGCTTGATTTCATAGTTGCTTAAAAAATGTTTCAATGATTGTTTCGAGTTTTATAGTACAACAGTTCTCTGTTTTCGTTTTGGTTACGGAACATTTGAGAAAAAAATAAATTAGTTTTATGTACTTGACATGCTAATATAATGCTATGTATTTTCAAAAACTACTTCAACAATTATGTATATGGATCTTTTATGTGTTAAGAATGCATATTATCTATAAAGAGAATGCTTGGTTGCAGGAAGAAAATTGTTTTACGGACTTACAAGATTGTTAAAATTACAATTTGTATACCTATATTAAGTTGTACAAGTTACATGATTAGGTTAGGATGTATAACATATAATCTATATAGTAGAGTAACTATGCCCAAAATTTGTTTAAGCGATAACTTATACATAGGCTTATGGTTATTAAACATGTATCAAGGTATATTGTTGCATCTATATATTGAGAATACTATATAGTGACATAAGGCTAGGATATAATATACATGCATACATATGAAGGATATACACTTCCAATTTTACTGATAAACTAGCTAAATAAGCAAGCCATTGTTGCCCATACTAAAATTTGGTTTATGGCCTTTAGATATTTTCCACAACTTTTCTGAAAGAGGAGGTACATTTGTAAAGTATTATAGATAGACACTGAATATGTGTGTGTTAGATGAGTAGTGTGCCTTATAATCTTCTTTTGTTTGAAAATATCATAAACAACTTCAAACAACGTCAATTGTGTATGAATGTAATTTTTTATATATCCTATGTGTGACTTCCATTACTACAACATTTAATGTTATGTGAACAAGATCATCAACATGGATGCCCAAAATGTGAAGTACAATAATTTATGAATTGTGTGGATGGGTTTTTTTAACCTGACAGTACCCTCTATTTCATCATCAACAAGTGCCTTTGTATTTTATTTAAAGTTGGTTCTAACAATAATTAAAATCCATAACATCCCTAAATTTTCTCCTTGAATGTTTCACATTAAATATTCCTATGGCATCATCATTAAGAATATCAATATTCACACCATGCAATGGTAAAAAGTACACATTAAAAGACGAGTCCGTTGAAAAAACCATTTTTCAATGATAAATTATTTGGATACTTGTCGTGGACCAACGTAGATCCATCTTAATTCCAGATATATAAATTGTATAGAGGATCTATCAAGTGTATAGAGGGATAAACTAGCAATTGAACCACATGTTGCAAAAGAAACGTTGTAAGGTAGTAAATTAGTTATAGCATAAAAGAAATAAGATGCCACATGTTATGCCATTTACTTGAATATTTAAATTATAAATATAAATTATTTTATTTAAAAATAAATTTCATGTTTGGATAATTAATTGGTTTAAGAAACTACTTTTTTATAGCCTAAGTTTAGTATATATACTATATTGAGTATATTTACTTATTCACATAATACAATGAATATATTTTAGAGGATAAAATTGTCAATTTATCATACTTTAACTTGGGATTATAATTATGTCATCTAACAACCTAAGCTAGATTTAATTGACAAAATTTAGAGTTTAGTGTTACATTTTTAGTCACTTGAACAATCTGTGAATATCACTATAAGTTGCAACTTACCATTTTGTTATTTGATGTGTTTCTTCAGTGTGGAATAGCAAATATGTAGTTTAAACACTGGAATTTCCAACTTCAACTAATGTTGATTACAAAACTTGATATTGCAGCGAGAAAATGATAGTTTTATATTTCTTTTGAAAATAAACAAAATATGGTTTTATTGGTTACAACAAATATTTTTCTTTATTTCATGGACAATATGTTATTCCTATAGCTTTTCAAATTGATATCAAATCTGATCAGAGTGACACTGTCATTTATGATAATATATATGTATATACATGTCTGCCTAGTATTAAATGATAAATATAAAATATCATTACCACGTGTACACTTGTAAATATTAAATGATAAATATAAAATATCATTATCACGTGTACACTTATAAATATAAAATATTAACGATATATTATATAGAAAATAGATAACTTTAGCACCGCACATTTAGCCTCTTCCATAAAATAGTTCAAGTTGTTAAAATAAGTTATATTTAATCCATATCCAATCTATATAAATATAAAAGTTAATAGAGCTACACAATGAAATTTTAAAAACATCAATTATCTCTTCATATTGTGTGCATAATCCTCCCACACGATTACCTATTCTTTCTTTATATCAACATTGTGATAAAAACACAACACATGTATTAACTATATATACTATATATTATATACTTGAATACGCTGCAGAACAAAATGAAAATTCTCCACTATTGTTTTTTGGTTTATTTATATTTACTTTTACACTAGCAAGAGTCAATCAATCTTCACATGCATCTACCAATGATAAAAATTCATACTAATGATGTTAAGGTAAAAAAAATATTCTCAAAGGATATGAAACTTCCAAAATTACTAAGCATCCTCACAAAGAAAATTGCATTACTAATATTATTCATCCTTCTTTTTTTTAATACAAAACCTTCCTTCCAAAAAAAATTGCAAATGCAGACTCAAACATTTCAATGTTGTAGAAACAAAATTGCAGTTCTTAATGTTGCAACAACATAAGTTTTACGGACACATGGATTCATGAAAATTGCGGAAAAAACAATAGCAAAAAACAACCACGAGAATGTAGCAAAACACAAACAAAGTAGGACAATGAACATAAAGAAATTTTATTTTACATGAAGCATCAAATTGGATTTTCATAGATTTATTTATGATACTTTCCAAAACGAGTTATTTTAAGATAAATTTTAGAAGCAAAGTTTTTTAATTGATGTCACCATTCACTATACAATAAGTAATTGCATAAGAAGGTAGATTGAAATAAAGTTACTATTTTATTTTTCTTTAGTACAACATTTTGTCAAAAAAAAAGAATTTTAAGTCTCATGTTGCATGATTTTGATTATAGTATTTCTCACTATTTAACTTGATCTTTCATAAAAAAAAAATTACTTCCCCTTAAAAACATTTCTTGGCACTCTTAGGAACTCTAGAGGTCACCACTAATCTTACATATTATTCTTATCAGTAATTTTTGTGCAAAAGTTAAATTAGGTCTATTTATTGTTTCTATTTTACAATTATATACAATAGAATAGGATAGTTTTAGGAACATGACTTCCAACCACTATATCTATTGTGGTGTGGTCTAATGCTTTATATAGGTTACCACCATGTCTAGGTGGTACCACACAAATGTGGACTTGGGGTTCATAGTTCATAATAAATGAATAAGTGTGTAACTTTCAACGTTTACAAAATAATTATTTTAAGATATTTTGAGAAGTATTTTGGGGGCACATAGAAATTTAATGTTGAAACAGAAACACATTATTTACACAAAATGAAAACTAGGCTATATGTTCGTAAATGATTTTGAAGTATGAATTAATTACCAATCATTTAAGAATTGGGGTTCCTCTTGAGACACTAAAATTATTACTTACAAATGAATCTTAATGAGTTAGCCTAAACCTCACAGGATCTTCTTGAACAAAAAGAAAAAAAAATTATACTTGAACTTGGAGACAATTTTCAACATTGAATGCTGCTTGAACTTCCAAGATCATGCCCGAGTTAAAAGGTGTATATTTACAAACTTGTTTTAGGTTTCTATTGTTAAACATAGTTATTTTTGGTCTAATTCATTGTTGTGCCTCCAAAATGTCTTTAAAATGACATATATTTTCACTTCATTCACACCCTAATTTCACCTTTATCACCTTCATTCCATCACTTTGTCACTAAGTCATCATATGGGTTTATAATTCTATTTTCATAAGTTATATTTTTCAAGTTTTTATAGTTAATTAATGATTAAAAATTAGAAAAGTTACATATAATTTCTAATACCTAAAAGGGGCTTTCGTTTCATGACAAGTGTAGGTCATTTGGAAGCTTCCAAGGCACCCTTATGTGGCCTCCAATGCTAAAATTCGAATTCCCTTCAAGATATGGAAGGAGATTTAGATAAAGGTCAAAGGAGATATGTGTCTCATCATTAGCTATCTTAGTTGTAACTCTATGATATTTTTAGGGATCTATGGAAAGAATAGTGGATCCCCATTAATGGGGTTTCTTATCATGTTCTTGTATAAATAGGAGAGCCTTCTCCTCTCAAAGGCATGTGTCGAGTTTGAGAAATTCTCATGTTTTGAATAAATAATTTGGATTTGGCAGCATGCTCATGAGTGATATTCACTTTCATTTGGTTATTCTTGCATTTGAAGCCTCTCAACTTCCCATCCTCATGTCCTTTCGATTGGCTATCTAATGAATGTGAGATGTATCAGATTCTTTTCATTTCTTTATGTCTTGTTTAAATTTCATTGGATTAAATTTGGTTTCAATTCAGAAAGGTGTGGTGTGATTTTAATCATGAAAGTATAATTTAATGTTTTATTAGAATAAGCTTTCATGCCTTGTTATTTCAATTCCTAGACGAAAAGATTCATTTTCAAGAGACTGTGAGCATGCTTCTCTTGAACATATTTTTGTGAATAAGTTGCAATTTTTCTTCAATTTATTATAATTTCATTTTAGTTTCTTTGTGTAAATTAGAATATGTGAATATGATTTGTCATCAATTGATTTCATCGTTCTATTAAACTAAATTGAAAGTTAATTTCTAACATATATAGTGCATGAATGCTTCACAAGTTTTACGAAACCCCGGGTTAGAAATTAAATGATAGGTAATTACATTTCCTCAACACTTTGGTGATTTTTTCGGGGAAGTGTGCATATAAAATAGCCTTCAGTATAGAGTTTATTTTCATTCTTCTATTTTTATTTTATTTTTATTCCTAGATTCATGGTTAAAACATGTAAATGCATAAATCATTTCGATGTATATATTTCAATCATTTTTTTGTAGAATAATTTTTTTGACACTAAACCATTTCTCGACGAAAAATCTAGAATGAAGATAAAAAACTTTGGAGTGCAAGGACTATATCAAAGAATGGTTTATGTAGGTGACTATGTCATGAAATTTACTCATCCTCCAACCAATATTTGAGCCAAATCCAATGATGAAAACTACTTCTCATGTCATTATATACAATTAGGTACATTTTTCAAATTTGGATATGATGATTTCATAAATTTTAATCCGTAAATGGCTCCATTGGAAACAATATATATATATATATATATATATATATATATATATATATATATCAAGTAGGATAAACTAAGGAAATAAAATGAAGCTTGATTGCATTTTTTTTAGACTTTCAAATTTTAGATTTTATTTATTTTCCTGCATTTTCATTAAGCCAACAAAAAAATTTTCAATAAAAAAATCATGTTTAGGAATAAGAAAAATGTAAATTTTGAGAAAAACAAATATCAATTCTCTTTTATGTTTTCATTTCCAAGACAATTAAAAAATTGATAAATAAACTATAGTGCTACCTGTAAGAAAATTTTTGGATGCGTTAGCTTAGAATCAACATTCAAAATTCATCATATTAAAAATAAAAATAAAAACCTTGCTTTAAATCGGTTTTTCTAAAACCCTTGTGACCAAATGAAAATGAATCGCAGACACCTAAAACATCAGTTTTTCTCAAAACCTTGTAACTAAATGAAAACGAATCTCAGACACCTAAAACATCGATACGTATTTGATTTTTCTGATCTATAGGAGGGGGCTCTGCCATATATATGCTAAGCAATGCGACTTTAATTTTCATAAAAAAAAAATGGGAAACATATTGACAAGCTTGTTGGACTCAATCAACCAGAGTTGGATATAGGTTTGATCGATGATAATTTGATTCCTAATTGGACTCACTGAATCAGTAGATAATTCTTCATGATACCTCATTTGAATTAAATTTGGTTACATATCGAGTTTTTTTTTGTGAGGAATTTAATTTAAAATTTCCTTAGAACTCTCACCGTGTTGGTTACAAATATTTTCCATCATTCAGAAACAATCCTTTTGGTATATACCGTAAAATGGGAAATGCATATATATATCATTTTGTCAATGGACATCATGAATTGATTGGTTTTCACCGCTTTTCACTTCAACATGTTCACGCATGAAAACACTGCTAGAAAATTCACGTTCTCACATTCTTCATTGTAGGTTGTGAAAATATTTTCATTTCAATGCTTTTCACTTCACACATGATTTTTTTTTTTATGGAAATATTTGTATATATCTGTTTTGATGTTATGTTGTTTTAGTGGAGTGTTATATGTTTTATTTATACATATGTTTTATATGTATAATGCTATGTTTTGTTACGTTTTTTTAATGGAGTGATGTTTTAATGTTTTAAATATGTTATATTTTTTATGTTTTAATGTTTTAATATTTCATTTTTTTTTGTAAATATTTCATTAATCTTTAGATTGTAATTATACTGTATGTTATTGCCATAAAAAAAATTAAAATAAAATGTGTCGTAAAAATTAATGTGAAATTCATGATTGGAGAAAATTGAGAAAAATTTGTTGTGAGGGGCCATTTAAAGACACCTGTAGAAGCAAGGAAAAAGGAAAGAATCATAAAACACAAGACAAAATTAATTGCATAAAGGCCCAATAGCTCACCTTAACTAAATTAAATTGCAAACTAAATTTTGTTAACATTGAGTTTTTGCATTGTCAAAATTATGGTCAAAATTTATCATTGGTTTTGTCTAATGTTACATTTTCAAGCATGATGTAGGGAAGAAGAAGAATTATAAGGGTGCTTTATTTGCAGGGTCGATTGGAAAATTTTGAACGAATATTGTTTTGCAGGAATCATTAACAATTCAAAAACTAATATTTCTTTATCTTTATGAAATGCTATGGTTCAAACATAAATTGAGGAAATTGTGCAGATCGTCATTTTGTTAGAAATTGGATTTATTATCGCAATTGTGAAATTGGACTAACCATGATAATTTGAAATGAAGACACGTCATGAACCTTCTTTACTTGCATTAATTATGCATTTTTTTATTTTATTTTTATTTTTTTGTATGTACCGAGAGAAATTGATCACTTCTCTTTGAACACACTTAAATTTTATTGCAATATTAGTGCCATGCTTGTTTTCAGGTTCCAAGACAATCAGAGAATTGAAGGAAGCCAATCTATGCATGATTGGTTTTCTATGACCAATTTCAAGAAACATACCCCTACATTTCTACCATCCATAAATGCCATCAGTTTTCCTCTCCAAACTCACAAGCTATTCAAGAATTTTCTCTAAACATCATCATCACCATTTTCCTTGCAAGTGTCACATGTTTCCTTCACATTTTCCATTTAAATTTTCCATAATTTCCCTTCATTTTCAGTAACCCATTAATAAAGACATTCAACTGGCTTACATGATGACTACACTTTTCCTTTCCATTCACTTATTTACCCTCTTTTCATTTTCCTTTCCATTAAATAAATATTTCTTGATGCAAATTTTCATCCATGGTCCTTCCAAAATCATTATTCCATCCTCATGTTAGATGATGGGGGATTCAGTAATGCATCCCTTCTAACAATTCTTGGCCTATCAACATCAACACATTATAATATCAAGGCTAGAGTCCTTATTAGTACCTTGAGGCTTGTATGCATTAATGACAAGTTATCTCACTCACAATCATGGGAATACATCAATGTCCCTTGATCGTTTAATATTTCAAGTGGCTCGACATCAGCTCATCTATTCGCACTTCGTACTCATGACATTAATTGCGAGTTTTCATCGCATTGGTTAATGACATTCATTAATGGTCGGTATCCAATGCCTTCTCTTCATGCTCGACAACAATACATTTTTTTGCATGAATAGAATTGTACCATCGGGTCTTATAGCAAGAGAAGACTATATCACTTCAACATTTTGTAGCGAATACAATAGATTTATAAGTAAAAATAAAGAATCCAATTTCATGACCTCATCTACCATTTATGCAACCAAGAAGCAGATGAAATTATACATTATATTCCATGATTCAGCAGCAAGATCTACACTTATCCACATATGCACAATTTTTCCACTTCTTAGGTAAGTAAACGTATGTTCTTTTCTAGCTTTTAATCATATAATTCCTTAAATACTGAAATCATAATTTTTGGAAAATACTTTACCATATTTCCTTTCTTGTTTAAACAACCGAAAACACCTTTAGTTGGGGGGGGGGGGAAGGAAGATCCATTTATGATCACTTTTCATATCACTTCATTCTGTTTCACTTCATTTCAACCTAACATAATTTTCCTAATCAACTATGATTGCATTATGGTTAAAAAAAATTGTATGATTTGCAAAATGACGACTAAATAATGAGCATATTATATGGCTGATTTAAAGATGCACTCTCAAAATGTTAAAGGAACCTTTCTGCAATAAAAATAAACAAGGTATTGATACACAAGAACCAATACCAATTAAAATTTCGCTGCCACACAAGAACAAACCAAACATTTTGCAATTCAATATGTGACAAGGAATACTTTGCAAAAGAAATGAAATTGTCAAACATAATCAAATGCAAAATTTAAAGAGTATTGATATAACCCAAGCTCATTCAAAAGCAAAGACGTTACAAGTAAATCAAATGAATTAATGCAGTATTTTCATTAGGACATGCAATCACTCTAGTTAGGGGGTATGTTGGGCCTCCAAAATGTCTTTAAAATGACATACATTTTCACTTCACTCACACCCTCATTTCACCTTTACCACATTGATTCCATCACTTTGTCACTATATAACCCTACATCTATATCATCATATGGGTTCATAATTGAATTTTCCTAAGTTATATTTTTCAAGTGTTTATAGTGAATTAATGATTAAAAATTAGAGAAATGACATATACTTTCTAATACCTAAAAGTTGCTTGAGTTTCATGAGAAGTGTAGGTCATTTGGAAGCTTCCAAGGCATCCTTATGTGGCCTCCAATGCTCAAATTTGAATTCACTTCAAGATATGGAAGGAGATTTTGCTAAAGGTCAAAGAAGATATATGTCTCATCATTATATATCTGAGTTGTAACTCTATGATATTTTGAGGGATCTAGGGAGAGAATAGTGGATCTCCATTAATGGGGTAGCTTCTTATGTTCTTGTATAAATAGGAGAGCCTTCTCCTCTCAAAGGCATGTCTAAAGTTTGAGAAATTATTATGTTTTGAATAAAGAAGTTGGATTTGGCACCATGCTCATGAGTGATATTCACTTTGATGTGGTTATGCTTACATTCGGAGCCTCTCAACTTTCCATCCTAATTTCCTTTGGATTGGCCATCTAATGAATGTGAGATGTATCATATTATTTTCATTTCTTTATTTCTAGTTTAATTTCATTAGATTAAGTTTGATTTCAATTATGAAAGGTGTGGTGTGATTTGAATTTATGCAAGTGTAATTTACTGTTTTCTTAGAATTGGTTTTCATGCCTTGTCATTTCAATTCCTACACGAAAAGATTCATTTTCAAGAGACTGTGAGAATGATCCTATTGAACATATTTTCATGAATAGGTTGCAATTAGTTTTCTTCAATAGATTATAATTTCATTTCAGTTTCTTTCCGTAAATTAGAATAGTTGAATTTGGTTTGTCATCAATTGATTTCGTAGTTATATTAATATAAATTTAAAGTTAATTTGTAGAATATACAGTGCACGCATGCTTCACAAATTTTATGAAACCCCCGGGTTGACAATTAAATTATAGGTAATTAAATTTCCTCAACATTCACTTAGGGAAGGATAATCAAATTAAATCACCATGTGATATTTTATAATACAATGTTTCTATATCATTTTCCCATGCTCTACAAAATTTCATCTAAGCATGAGAATAAATTACAATGCATATTTTCAATAAGAAGGCATTGTAATACATATAGAAAAATTGGATTTCAAAAAATGTTAAGATATAGGAGAGAATAATTTGTTTCCAATTCCACGTAATTTTTCTCTTCCTAAGGAAATAGTTAGGCCAAATAATGACACATGGATAAATCCCAACATGAAGTAGAATATGTGGAGCTCGTTAACACGTATTTCAAAGATAAGAGGATACTTTCCCTTGTAATCAAATTTTCCATTACTTGATACAAAACCCTCAGATAAACACATGCAGATTCAAGCCCAACTATTGAGCTTTATTAATGGGAGGAAAGTTACTCAAATTGGTGTCTTGTGAATTGAGAACACATTCACATTAAATGATATAATTTAAGGAATAACATGGCCCCTCTAAGTATTTTCTTCTCTACTCTTAGTTATTTTTTTCTCTCAACTTTTTTTTTTGTTCATCTCGAGTGTTCACAACACTCCCAAAACGCTCTAATAGAGGATTTTAATATAACTACTTCCAGCGTCCTCCCTTGGAACACTTCTAGTGACATTTCCATGTCAAAGAGAGCTCCTCAAAGTTAGCTCTCTTGGTGAATTTTCCATGGCACAAAATCTCCTCTAAGTTTATTCTTCTACAAGTTCTCCTTCGATCATATATAACTCCTCTTTCGCTTAAAAATTATTGGAGTTAAAATTGGAAGTGGGTACCCTTTAAAATTTCATGCATCCACATTTAAGCTTCTAGAATATTTAGGAAATGTGGTGTGGTTAATGCGTTCTCAGAATCATACTCCCCCTATTTTAAAAATATTTAACTCTACGTTAGAGTTATTTTTCTTTGATATCTCTTCCTACCAAATTATGATACTTGATAATGTTCCATTCATGCACTCTGAACATCCACATCCATCTTTTACTCTCTCCATATATTGTTTATATCCATAATACAATATTGAGTGAACCCAATCGATTTGGAACAATATTTCAGGCACATGAAGTGACATCGCATTTTCCTCTACAATATTTGCCTCCAAAATTATTCTCACATTGCAACCAAACTCCTTTCTATGAAAGTTAAATCTAGACTCCAAAATTTTATTCACTTCGGCAATTGAACGCTTGTATTTGATGTCAAATATTACCATAGCTAGGAAAAGTTTCACTTATGTTTCACTTATGTTTCTACGGAAATCTTCTCCAATATGATTATCCTTGCATAAACTTCCATAAAATTTATTCATGTGAAATGAAGAGGAGACCCTTGCATAAATTTGATTCAATGTGAAATTACATAAAAGAAATAAGATTAGATGAACACTATATTAATGCATGCATTGACAAAAGTCTCTATAAATACAAATTCATTATCAACACTCAATGCAAAATTTCAAGTAATTGGTGCATATAAAGCTTGTTTCAGTTACCATATAACATACTTCTCAACCTTCATGCATCTCATTCTTATTTGCATTTATTTTCTTTAAGCACTTGTTTGCATTGATTTTCTTTGTTGGCATATTTATCACTTGTGATTTTTTGGAAAATCATTTCAAATATTTACATACTCTAAATTAATTTTAGCATATTTATAAATGAATAGGTTATCTTGCATCCTCTTTAAAGAAACTAAAGGTTATTGCAAGTTTCACATTTTTGCATATATACACGAGGGAAAAAAGAAAATTCGTAAAATCCAATAGTATCAACTTGAAACAATAATAATATCCATAAAATGATGTTATAAAAATAATATTACAATTTTATAACCTGAGTAATCAAAATGAATAATTTCATTCTAAGACATTTCAAAATAACAAACCTTGTAAAATTCAATATCCCATTACTTAGTAAACACATAGGAAAAAGAAAACAAAACCAAAATTAAATACTTCAACCATAGCCCATTTCGTGTGCAGTAGATACACAAATCATGATCTCTCATTCCAAGACATTTTAAAATAACAAATCATGTAAAATTAAATATCCTATTACCTGTTAAGATCAAGGTAAGACCAACATAAATCAAAATAAAGGACTAAAAATCTCTCCATTCATAAAAAACTTAATTTATGTTGCACTAGAGTACGGGGTTGATTGATTTTCTCCATCAATCCACCGAATGATATTGATTATGCTCCTATCCTCCTACCAATAGTTATGAGCGCTACTACTTATTCCCCTATACATTCTCTACCGTCTCAATCAATAAAAGTATATCGATTAATCCTCGTACTTCTATTGGTCCTGGTCTTATTCTTCGCTAGCTCTACGAAGGGTTATCAAATGGTGGTAGTCCCTTCCAATTTGATAGGAGAATGATGAAGTTTGATAAGAGATATACTTACGATATTCAAAGCTAGAGAGGAAGGTACAAAAAGAAACGACCAAAAAAAAATTTCTCAGGGCAAACACTCACAATTTTTTTTTCCAAAGTTTACTCAGGCGTGATGAATTCCTTAAATTCATTAGATGTCTCCATCATAGTTTCAAACACAACATGATTATTCTAACTTGGCTCAGCAGAGAAGAATCAACATAACTAGTACGTTCTTAGGTTGAAGGAGCAGTGAGATTTCTGGTTGACACCTATTTTATTTCATTAATCATCCATTTTGGATTTATCATAACCATAGGGAGGAGTGAAAAGGTAGAAATTATTTGCAATTAATTAAATTTGTATGGTTTGTCAACTTTTCATACCTAGCATGTGAAGAATATGGATTTATTTGAATCAATCCAACTATGTTATGATAGTATGATAATGAAAATACTTTCAAATTTTAAAATTCTCTGGACGTGATAATGTCAGATAAAGCAAGTTGAGATAGAATAAAGAAAGTAGCATCAAATCATACTCTATTGACCTCGTTGTTGTGGTGCTTTTGGTTGCTCAGTTTGTTTTAACTTCTAAAACTGGAACTGTTGACTGGTTGAAATTAAAAACTTTCTCTTCTAAGGACTTGCGAAAATTTGGGCACCTCTCTTTTTGTGTTCTCAGGTTTTCCATGCACCTCCTCTCTTACTAAAACTGAAGTGTTCAACCTCGGTATCAGTTCATACTTCCTTCTAACCTATGCAATAATGTAATCCAAGACCATTTGGAGTTGAGTAGGAGAAAGATTCAAAGAATCATCCTCTTAAAGTAAAGATTATCTCCCTTGTTTCTCATGTTCCCAATGGTAAACGAGAGGTGCCATTTTTTGTTGAATAAGACTGATATTAAAGCTTAAATCTAAGTTTTGGTCGGACAGCCAAATTTGTGGAGTGTTGCGCAATGTGGTTCAGCCGAGATGTAATTTAAAACAATGATATATATATATATATATATATATATATATATATATAACATAACAAATTAACAACAATATATTAAATATATAAAAAAATTCTATTAAACAACGTATATACAATTATATAAATGAGGGTCTTATTTTTTTTGGAGTCCCTTGAATGAATCAATCCTACATGATATAGAAATATCACCAATGAATCCCGACAAAACATTTAATATACAAAATTTAAAAAAAGGATATATCTGCAAGCGAACCTAGGTCGACTGTAATCAATGAAGACAATTATAAACTAACATCAATCAATTTGTGTATATAGTGATGTCTTATGTGAGGAGTTTTTATGTTGTTTTTTTGTTTTTATAAATATTTTTTGAATGAGATAAAATTGGTAAAATTTAAACCATATATAAATATTAAAAAATTTAAGAATAATTTATTTCTTTAAATTTTAAAATGAGTTAATATATAATATATAATAATATTAATATTAAAAATTTAATATGTGCATGTATTAAGGTTTAGGTTTATCAAATAATCAAAGAAGAATTAATTCTGAATTTGTTTCTTAAAATAATATAGAACAATAGAATTAGAGGATAAGCCATTGGAATAAAGTATGATTCTAGAAACTTACTACATGGACTCCACATGGTTGTGGCTATCATGAAAGGTTGTAAGTAATTGTGAATGTGCCTGACCAAACGAAAACAATGTTGCCTTTATTTCAAGCTCTCTACCTTGGATGTAATGCTAGATCCAAGATTACATGTTAATATCCTACTGAATCAATCCTAGGAGGCCATGGGGCCGACCAAATCTAGTACATTCTCCCATCTGTCTCTGCATGGAAAACTAGTACCGAAAGAAAAACATGTTCTCCTCATTCTGCATCTAGGACATAAATTCTTTGAGATGTACTTCTCCAACATAAGGATTTGCAGACAATCTCAACCTCCAATGTAGAACTTAGTTGTGAAATAAAGGTCGATAAGGAGATTTATTCTTATGGGGGAAAGATAAAAATATAGCTCGCGTAATTTGGGTTCTAGAACCTGGAAATTTGTTTTCATATGCAAGACTTGGGAAAAATAATTTAAGGTGAACATAAAAAAGGAGTAGGTAGATATCAAAAGAGTCGATGCAATTTAGGAACCTAAATGAAGATATGAAACCATTTCATTAGGATTTTCTAAGGATAACATAGAGGAAATAATTATATACCTCCTGGTGCATAAATCCCCATAGGATACAAGGTTAGAAGTTCTAGGTAGGGATAGTAACCAAACTGATTACGCTCCAGTGACACCTTTAGCTATTGCAGGGTTATAAATTACAATTATTCATCTTTCATATAACTATGCATATAAACAACGTATAAAAAAATACAAATTCTAAAACCAAACTAGACATAAAATCAACACATTAACTTATAAAAGTTCTCATAGAGCACAAGAGGAAAATATTTCACATTAACTTGAGAAAATTGCAACCAAGTCAGGGGCTTCTAAGTACCCCCTGACCATATATTGGTTGAACCAAAAAATATCTTTCAGCCAATCACTATACCACTATATTCCAAGCACAAATGTGGTATCATATGGGTTAAATATGAAAAAATATTTAGGGGATCCAGATTCCAAACCACCTCAACCCTCAACGAAAATTGTTTCACCTAAATAGTCCATAAATTAGTAATACCAAAATAAATTTGTCTCTACTCAAGTTGTATGGGTCTTTAGGGACTACTAACTCAACCCACAACATCCATGGGACACAAGTTGTTACATTGCTCCAGAGATCTACCATCACAACCCACAACCTCCAGGGAACCAAGGTCGTTCCAAGGCTCCAAAATATTTGTCCCAACCCAAATCCATCAGGGAGACTAAGAACCAATCATAAATCCAAATAAAGAACCCACTACATCATGGCTATCTAGGAAATGGAAATGTAGGGATGAAACCATTGTCAATATAGGAAAATCCCATTATGATGACAACAAACATAAACAATCAACCAATGCATTTACCATGCATTCAAACCAAAAATTATAAATATCACATGCACACTATTACCTACAATACACATCTAATTTCTATCATTACTTGCCAATGTCCAAGATTACTCTGCACACCCTCACTTCTTTTGCTTTCTTTTTCAAGTGCTTGTTCATTATCCTTTGTTGATCCTGATAAAAGGATGAAAAAAATAATCAACTAATCCTTAGGTTCCTTTTTGTCTTTGATGTCTAGTCCTTCCTTTCCTTTATCATTCATTTTCCTTCATTTTGTCTCTAGTTTCCCTTGCATACATATTTTTTTCTCTTCATCTTTATTTTCTATTATTTTCCTTTATTTATCATAATTCAATTCCTCTTATTGCCTATTTTCCTTTGCCAATTTTGATATCCATTAATAAACCACAAGTCATGCCCATTATGATGTTTTTCCCTCCATACAACTTGGAATACATGTCCCATAACCTTGGTCTTATATTTATTTACATGAAAAATAAAACAAGGGTTGTTACAAAATAAATTTATTTCATGTCATAAGGTGTTACAAATTTAAAAGAAGAAAGGTTGGAAAATGATTTTGATGTCAGAAGGAAACATGTATCTACCGTAGAAAATATTAAGTGTCTCAAGGAGATGTTGTGGTTATATGTGAACATGTATTAGGATGTGGATGAATCAAATAAGACTCTAATAGTCTTATAATCCTATCTATAAGAAGTTAAAAGATTCAATGAAGTAGCGATTGGAAAACTTAGTAAAAGGGAAAGTTTTTGTGAAATTGTCGAAGCTGAAATAAAATCACTAAGGAATAATATAAAGAATACCAATGAACTCAAAGAATAAACTATCGGGTTGAAAAAAAAATTTAGAAGAGAAAATAATATTTGAAGAGGTAATAAGAAAGCAACTAAATTAAAGAGACTGTATTGTGAGAAATTAGAAATATATATTGTCACCTTAAGAAGTGATTTATAAGAAAAGTTTGAATAGTAAATATTTAAAGATAGCACTAAGATGTACAATATCCTCAATAGTAAAAGGTGTCCCTCCATTAAGTGAGATCTTGGATTTCATAAAATAAAAAAGAGGGAATCCATCTCACAAGTGTGTGTAGGAGGTCTAGAAAATATTAAGGCAACATCCAACGAGTGTCTACACTTGAAATTTGAGTAAACCTATAAGGAGATAAGCCAAAAATAAAATTAAAATAAGTAGTTTCCCTCTTTTCCCTTCAAAAGTCATAACTCTTATTTTATTATTCAACTATTATTTTATTATTTTTCCTTAGGAGGCCACTTTCAGGATGAAATTTGTGCTAATGGTATATCTCAAACAGTGTCATGCACACATATATTTTCTGTCTCTTTTTAAGGCTCATATAGATAGAGGTTATTACAGGTTGAGTTAAATAATAATAATAAAATCAATCATAGAAGGATACAACACAAAATTGTGTTGTGACATGTATATCAATCGATAACATCGATTCAATGATACCGTCGTGTTAAAGAAATGATATATCATCAAAATAAAATATTAACTACGATGAATGATTTAGCTTTTTTTTTCTTCCAGGTACGTACTACTCCAACAGGATTTGGTCCTGCATGGAGGCACCATAACTAAACTAGGAACCTTTCCGATAACATCCCTCATCCTCGACACTTCAACTAAAATTTCACTTCTTATTTCTTGTGTAATTTATTTTCCATCAATAACTGATACTATGGGCTCCACAGCTAAATATCTCTCAGAGAGAGCTGGGGCACAATGGAAGATTGGGCTGAGGCCCCCAAATTTTCAGCAAATTCGAACACAATATGGGTTTCTACAAAATTTTCTCAGCATGAACAACATATCTCATTGATTGGCTCCCTCCACTGCTCCAACATGTGACATTGTTGTACCTAGAAACCGCCATGGACAGTTGAGGTGGAGGTCACGCGAGTGATTTAAATGAGCCAATTTCCATTGCAACATCATTCCATGACAACGCCTCCATTGTTGTCTTCCAGAGTGTAGATTTAATTCAAACTATAGCCTGTAGTTTGATCCTACATGGAGGCACCCCTCGTTGGCCATCGATGGGCTAGATCAGAAGGTCGTTGGTGTAAATTTCTAGATGAAATTCACTTCATACCATATATTAGCTTTAAATTTATTTGTTTTGATTATGATTATGTAATTTTCTAGTTGTAGAAGGCTATCCAGTAGTTTATGTAATACACAGTGCCATGTGACTTCTGTTGTGTGTTATATTCTTAACTATTATGTGTTATATATATGTCAGCAACTTAAAATTTGTCAATCGTTTACTGTGCTACTACCACACACGATGCTCGGAGATCCTAGGATAATTTCTTGTCATTGCTAGGGTTCCTCCCTCCTGGCTCAACAATGTCGTGTTCTTGCTGCCATAATGCAGATACAGAGAGGCACTGACACTGCTGCACTAGATGATCATGATATAATGTGGGCACAGGGAAAAACCACCAATAATGTAGGATGTTATACCAATTTATTCGATACCATAGTTCTAAAACCACAGAACAAATACACTGCACCATTTTCTTAATACTCTCCCAATATTAACACTCCCATTGCACCACTGCACTTCACCACTTTCTATTATTATTTCAATTTTAACACTCCCATAGAACCATACATTATGTTAGTCTATCATAAGTTATCCACAGTCGGAAGCACTGCCTTCCATGAGTTTTGAATATGTTTACAGTTGATGCTCTTTCATTAGAATGAAACTTGTCTTTCCATTTATTTCCTTGCCAGTGAGTTGGAGGGTTCTTATCAACTCATAGGATTAAAAATTCATAGGCTAGATCCTTATAGGTTATCGAAGAACCCTACTGCATCTCTTTCTAATAGATTTGACCGTTCAGATTATATATATGTGTGTGTAAAAACACCTTCTCATTCGATGAGAATTATTCAACAACCTTACCTTCTGCCAAGCCACATTCACATATTGACCAAGAGGACGATGTTGAGATGGATGCAAGCCATCAGTAAGTTTATCAAAATCTATTTTCTGAGCAGAGATGGTCCTTAGAATCTGTCCTGCTTTGCCATATTTCTTCTCTTAGTGATTCCACTACTCCCAACAAATTTTTTTCCAACATCTTCATCAAATACTTTGATACAGTCCTACATTTTCATATACAATATTGTGGATAAATAGGAATGCATCCAACTACATTTCATAATTTCTAAGATTCAATCATTCAAGTTTCTTCCGTGTTTCTTTATTTCGTTGGATCGGATTATATATATATATATATATTTATATATATATATATGTATATATATATATATATATATATATATATATATATATATATATTTCAACTCCTTCCCATTAGTAAAAGAAAAAATTCCTTGTATGAAGTTTCTTGTATGGGAGGCATTATGAGATTTGGATAATCATCATTTATAGACTCACGTTTTCTTCTTGTGCCTTGTGAGATAATAAACCATACGTTTAATAATAAACCTGACCATATAATTGAGGTGGTGCCAAAGTTTCTAGCTTTGATCATCTAGAAAAATTGCTTTTGTTTGGTTAGGCTGCCATGTTATTAACATATTTGTTATCCCCTTGAAATGATGTTGTCCAAACATAGAATTAGTTATTTCGGATGGTCAAATTTATCTCCCTTTAAGTAGAGGGATTATCTCCCAAATGCATGCAATGCATTTTATTCCATATTGTAACAAAAGCCCTTAGTGCCTCCAAATGATTTCTATATGCTTGATTGTCATATGATTGATGCACATTAATTGGACTCCTCTCCCCCTAAGCAATTGCAACTCTAACATTCATTGATAGATTCTTCATTACCTCCATTAGAATCCCTTGCTTAGGCTCATGATGAATTCATTTAGTTATTGAAGTCATAATTTGATCATTTTCCTTCTTTTTCCAAACATTAGTAGACACCCTTCTACCGTCTTTATTTCCTCACATTGCTTGGTTTTCTTGTAGTGTACATATTTTGTGTAGGATTCTTTAGGCTATGTGATAGCTTGCAGTCTTTGGCCTTGTGGTCAAGGTTATTATACAGATAAAAAAATTTATCGCCAAGAAATGTAGGAAATAGCTTGCTCCTTCTTGAGTTCACACTTTTCTTTATGTATAATTTGCATTCAAATGATTTGTGATCAAATTCATTACATAGATAAAAATATCCAAAAAAATAGTCAGTTTACCTGGTTGATGAGAGTCTTCTTTGATTGTTTACATGATGGAACTTCATTGTCTTCTGTGCCTTCTGTTTACTAGTATTTATTTCATTGATCTTACATTTTGCTACTATGTCTGAGTTCATGGCAAGGAAAAATGAGACATATTTCCTCCTTTGAAATTTTACAGTATTTCTAACCTCATCTCTATGATCAGGTTGTATTCTTGTAAAATGGACATTCTTTGATTCCTTCTTTTGTTCTTGGTTTTTCTACTTGTTTGTGTTAGCTTCTTTATGTTATTCTCCTTTGGGAGGAAAAAATATTTCTTCGTTGTGATGGATTTTGTCATATCTTCCTTGCCCCATATAAATCCTAAAGGTATGGTGGTATCCATGCTAATGAGCCCTACATTTAAAATGATGAAGATTCCCCTTAAGACAGTGGTGGCACTATCTTCCCCTTTACAGTGAAGGGCCATGAAAAATTCACGGGCTATCTCATCGTCATACCCATTTAATTTTTCGAACAACCCCATCCATTGGTGGCTTATGAGTATATCTCAAACAGGGGGATGTTGATGGATTCATTTAGTGTGTGTGGGATCCATTCTATTGAAAACCCCTCCCATGTTTCCTATTACTTATTCCTCAATTTTCTCAAAGAATTTTATATTAATTTTGTGTTTTGAGTAGGCTAGGATTTCAAGACATAGGTGAGAGGGATGATACTCTTCTTCTGATCAAAGGGAGGATAATTTTATGCAAAAAATCAAATTAGAATTCCTTTACTCCAACCTTTCGTCCCACATATAAGAAAATAATGTTTAAGATAAATTCAAATTAGCAGTGGCTTGTCACAAGATGTATCTACACGAAGAATTTCGACCAAATAATCTTTTATTTTATCATCAAAATGTGAGGAGAATAAAACTAACTAGCCTTCCCTAGGTGGTTTATTCGTGATTGTGGTGTTTGGGGCGAACGATTTGTAAATTTAGAGCCTCTTTCTCCTCTCATACTGATCTTGTAGCAATTGCTTCGCAATCCTATGACAATTTATATGATCATGTAGCATCTATATTTGATCCTATAGCACATAATAGTTAACCTTCGAACTTCTTTGTACCACCCTAAGGAACCCTCCGTCATTGGTAGCTCAACTCTCGATCTCTTAGTGGTATTCTCCAATGATTTTCGTAATGAGCTTTTTAGTACAAGTGGAATTAGGCCTATCATTTTTATTTCCTCTTGTGGTATTGGGCTCAATGTTATTTACGAGCTAGTCAATACCCATCATACACACATTTCATTTTTTGGACTATCGCCCCCCACTCCTCCTAATTATCACTCCCCTTGTTTTTAAGTTTCCACATTCCATGAAAGGTGAGTGAGATACACTTTAACCATATTAGGGTGGCCAAGTTGACTGGCCATATCCAACCTACAAATTTCTTCTCTCAAAAATTAAAAACACTTTTGGACCATTATGCACTTAAAGGAAGAGGTGATGAGTGTCATAATAGAGCCTACATGGTCATGTTAGTCTATTTTTGATTCCTACATGATGCTTCAGTGATTGATTTGCTGCCCTCTAGAGGTGATATCATTCATGCTATTTTTCCATGCACTAGTCCTTCTCTACAAAAATTATATTTTCTTATGAATATTCTTTGGTAGGTTCCCAACTGAGTGAAGTCTTCTAATGTAAGTTATTCAAGGATTAATATGTACTATTGGAGCTGCTCAGGGACTCTTTAGCTTCTTCTCAAGAGTGATGTGGCTTATAAAAATATAAAGGATGGTTTCTTACTACTTCATGATGGCCAAGGTTTCATTCTAGAGTTGTCAGGTGTCTTTGATTGTGGATTTGTAGCGTTTTTGTAGGCTTCTATAAGATTATATCCTTTCATGTACTAATCATACAAATTCTTCCAAAATCATAATTTTCCTCTAAAATAAAATCAAAATCTAGGATAACCTATTTTCAAACTATTTACATGGATTGGAAACTTTGATGACGGATAAAACTTGTAAAGAAGTGGTTGAAATGGATTTATTTTATGAATAAAGGTGAAAATTTGAATGGAAAAATGGTTAAATGATGTGAATGAAATATGTTGGAAATTTCGTGAACCCCTCATTTCATTCCCCCGGTCAAAACATGATGTCTAACCCATTTTCCTATCTTTGTCTCAATCATGTAGCAATGTTAGTTTATCATATAGTAGTTTAAGACAATATTGTAGCACTACAAGGTTAAGGAAAAAAATGAACGAGATGGGTTGCTTGATAATGAAGTAATGTTTGGAGATGAATGGAGTGATTCAGGGCATGTAGGAGGCTAGCTCGGGATGTGGAAAAGTAAGGCGTTGAACCCTCGATTCCTTTGACTTTTGTTCTTTGACCATGACTGGAATCCTGATTTTTTTTTTTTGAGTAGAACTAGTGTAAGGGCTCCTTTACCCATATGTTTCTTTCTCCTTCTCTATTTTCATTTTTCCTCATTTTATTTCTTTTTTTCTCAGACCTACATGCTTCCTCTAAAAATGTTTTCAATTTACAGAACTACCCCAGGTTCCTCAAAGGATGTTTTCACCTAGGGATATTTTTGAGGACCCCAATTACATTCAACTCCTTAATTATTGAGCTAGTAAACTCCTCTTTTGACAAAGAATACTTGTATAAATTTAAATAATAACCATTAACAAGAAATGAAATTTCTTCCTCATCAATTTTTCTTACTTGGATAGATCCATTCTCATAACAATATTCCATGAGAGAGGGGTTGGGCTACCTTGTCATCAATTTCCCTTTGAAATACTTAAATGTTGAATCATACATAATGGAAAAATCACCCTCTTGGAAGGTCGCTCTCTAATTTGTTTATCATGCCATATATTCCTCTATAGTTAGACTACTTCAGTGTGCATGAGAGCCTACAATCTAAAATCATCCAAACCATTAAGCCGAGGAAACCTTTTTCGCTGCGCTGTAGTGAGGTATAAATATAACCATGTTTCCATCCTCAAGGTATTTTGTTCAAACTCAATGGAAAAAAAATCTTTCTTTCCATAAACCTACTTGAATGGGGTGAACCCAGCGCTGGTCTTCCAGGTGGTATTGTAGGCCCAAGTGGCCTGTACAAGTTGGTCTTCCTATTTCCTTCAATTTCTGCAGGAAACCTTAGTAAAAATGTTCTACAAGTCTCTATTTCTGACCTCCACTTTCCTATTTTCCTGAGTGTGATTGGAAATGGATTAACTTTGTTTGATGTGGCACTTCTACATGTTTTCTTGAATAAAATTTTAGGACAATTATGCCCCTTGATTAGTGACCAAATCCCTCGGAAAAACAAAATTATATAAGAGGTTATACCTTACAAATTTAGGCACTTTATTCTCAGTTTCTACCTATACTATTGTTGCTTCAACCCACCTTATCAAGTAAATAATGCGCACAATGATATAACTAATTTTCCTGGATGTTGGGATAAGTGGGTCCAATGAAATGTGTGCCTGACTTCTCAAATGGATCCAAAATCACTTGATATTGTAGGGGCATCTCATCCTTCGGTGTAGGATTTCCCATCCTTTGACACTCATCACATCTAACAGTGTACCTTTCTGCATCTTAAGCTAGAGTAGGCCAGTAGTAGCGAACTTGTAGAATCTTGAAGGCTGACCTCCCAGCAAAAAAATGGCCCCCATAGGATCCATCATGGAATTCTAAGAGGATTTCAAAGATCTCCTCCTCTCGTACACATATTATCAAAATTAGATCTTTCCCCTACTCGAAGGGATTTTCCCCAATCAAGGTGAAAGGGTCACTCTTCCTAACAATATTACGTTTCTCCTTTCAAGATATATTAGGAGGGAACCTCCAATCAACCAAGTCATTTTCAATATCAAAAACCCAAGGAGATAAATACAATATGGAAAATATTTGTTCATTTGGAAGTTGATCATCTACCATCTCATCATTTCGTATAGGAATGTTTAGTATTGAAAAAAAATTCAATCACATTCTCCTTCCTCGAATTTTCAACAATAGCTAGATAAACTTTATGCAATAATAACAATCGTCTAATGATTCTAGTATTGAAATAAAATGTTTCCACTAAATATTTAATGGTTTAATGATCAATATGTATGAACACTAGTACAAAATGACTAATTAGTTACTAAAAAAACGATTAAAATTTTCATATAAATGACCATTTTTTAGTCGGTGACCAATAGTAGCTAATTTACAGTGTCTTATAATGCGACCAATTTTTTTTAATTTTTAGCTTAGTAATTAATTGGTTATCTCAATTTTTATATCTAGTTGTACATTTGGTCATTAATTTAGTCACTAATTTATTAATTAATTTATTCATTGATTTAATCATTAATTTAGTCTTTGATTTGGTCATTAATTTGGTCACTAATTTAGTCATTTATTTAATCATTGATTTAATATTTCATTTGGTCATTAATTGTCACAATTAATGACCAAATATACAACAAAATATATTACTATATGATCACCCAAGAAAACCAATTAATGACCAAATAAATATGACCAAAATATTGTGCGTGTTATAAGATAATGTAAATTAGCTACTAATATTCATATATATGCAAATTTTAGTCATTGTTTGAAACCAATTAATGACCGAAGAAATATGACTAAATTTTAGTCATGTTATAAGATACTGTAAATTAGCTACTAATAGTCGTATATATGAAAATTTTAGTTGTCACTTGTAATCAAAAAATTATCATTTGAAGTAGCCATGTATTCATTATATAAGCGACAAATTTAGTAGCTTATATTCATTTCGTTTACTTTCATTAATAATCATTTTAAATGACTAATTTAGTCATATATTCATTTTATTTTTTTTTCATCTTTAATCAATATAAACTACTAATTTAGTAGTTTTAAAACACTTTTGTGTTTGTTATTAATCAACATACATTAATTTGTATGATTTAAAAAATGTCATATAATGTGCATGTTAATCAAATATGAAAACACCAAGTCGCATATTTTAATTAAAATCTAAACAAGATCAAGTGCAAATATAAATAATTTTAACCACATAAGTTATATTATATGAAATGTTAAATTATTACAATATGATTTTCCACCTTAATATTGGTTGGACTACAATTTACATATGAAATGGTGTTTCATCACTTCAAAACAGTATCTTTGTGTTTTCAAGGAATTGCAGGTGAATTCACCAACTCTTAAGACCTGACTATTAGTTTTTATATGTGTGTCTAATTTGGAATATTGGCTCTACGAGTATCATTAGTAATCTTTTTTCATTTGTCGCTCCATTGTTATTTCTCCCCTTTTTTTTTCAATTCATGCTTCTTACCATCAATATTGAGTTCATTTTCTAAAAAAAAAGAAAAAGAACATACAATGTAGAGTGTAAAACATGAAAGACAATGAAAAATCAAATATAAAGTAAATTAGACTATAAATAGTTTATACGACATATATCTCAACATCAAAAATGTGAAAGCCATGTTTCCCCATACAAGTAAGAAACTTGAACAAATTTTCTTCATTGGGGAAATAATTTCCACTATAATGTGGCCAAATAACCTCTATAAACAAAGAAAATAAAATATCACCATATATAGAAAAGAACACCTTAGTAACTTAGTATTCAACTTTCAAGGAAAACTTAGGAACAATCATGTCAAATAAGTTATATGCTAAAACTCTCAAGCTATAGATAACTTGTGAAAACAAATAATATAATGTGTGATGTTTAGTCCTTATTGTTTTATTCACAACAACATTTCATTTTCTAACGCATGAACTTAGTCAAGTATATAAACATGTACTCAAATAACAACTTGAAAGTAACTTTTTTTTGATAGTCATGAAAATATTTTAACACAAAATAGCTATAAGGATTCCAATCAATAGAGTGTAATACTAGTTTCATCTTCAAGCTTTGGTTGTTGTTTAAATGGACATGGTACTAAGTATTTTCAATTTCATAGTTAAAAGACAAAACATAATAAAACAAAACTTCCAAAATACAATCAAACAATAAAGAGAGGATATCATGGAATGTAAATTGGAATTATAAAAAAATTGTTTACCTTTCCATCGATGATGTGTCTGGCATTCCTAAAACATTTTCTTTCCCAAAATAACCATGAGGTGAAGTAATCACAACAATAAAATACATAGGAATTCCTACTAGAAACATTTCCAAAGTCAATGGCTTCGGTGTATAAGCGATCTCTAACAATGAATGAACCATATCCAAGATATGATACACATCATCTCCCCATCCTTTTTCCAATCACATTTCCTGTAACCTGCCCATAGTAGTGTCAAGTAACAATCAAACAAATAAATTGACATGTGTTTTTATATTTTATATCCATAAAATTTGAATATGATTTTTTTCATGAACATATTAATTCATATTTAAAGCCTTCCTGACATATGATAAAGTATCAATCAAATAGGACATCAGAAAAATCAACCTCAACGAGGTCCTCAAACAATTTCTACAATATCAATATTTTTCTTGTTGTGATATATTGGGTAGAAAAAAGAACATATCTACAAAAGAAAAGTGCATATATTACTTATGGTCAAACTTTGTATATGGTATATTCTTAAGCAGCTTTTTTAGATGTTCCTCCACCTTTACAAAAGTGGTTTGTAGCTTGGTTGAACTATGTATCCTTTCATTTAGCATCAATTTCTGCAAGATAAATGTCACAGATTATTCTTTCCCATTTCTCAACATTCTACATATGATAAATTGAAAGTCGCATAAAACCAACAGCAAACCATTTTATAACCAAAACAAACAAACAAAGAGGGTCTCTAATAAAAATTTATTATAATATTAGAAAATGAAAAGACACTTAACCATTTTTTTGTTTGACTTTGTCTATTTTTTTATGAAAGTGCTCGAGCTTCAAGAACCAACAAATTCGAGGGAAGTCGTAAATGTGAAAAAAAATATGTTGACCTATTTGTAGACTTCTTCAAAATGATGTGAATGATGCCATTTTCAAATGTGGTAAATCTGATGATAAGAAATGGCATGTATTATGATAAGTTACATTACAATGACTACCATGGGCCTCCATGGATTATAGGTCCTCAATATGTTAATCTTGATGACGAAAGAGAGATGGAAACGATAAGTATGGGTGGCCCTGGTTGGTGCATATCTTGAAACCACTGAAGGTCGTCATCTCAATTAACTTAGGTTCTGACATGGTAAACCTGGATCTTGTATTCACCCAATTTTATTCCATCATACTTTTCCAATACTCAAGAGGACATAATAGTCCTTCAGCTTATAACAGGGTTTCTTTTGAGGTTATAAATAAATATTATCCAAATAAAATGGATTTTTAGGCTCCAAGGGATCTGGATAATTTAAATGATAACAATTATATTTTTTTTTTGCCAAGATTCAAATGTAGAGATACATTTTGTGGATTTTACTAATAAATAGAATGAGATAAATAATCCAGGAGGAGAATCTAATGGTCATTGTGGTTAGGGAAATACTCGGAGATAATAAGACTATTTAGTTTCAAATCAAAGATGGTTTTGATTCTTGTAGCTCCTTAGTTGTTGGAAGTTTTTAAGGTAGGAATTTCAGTTCTTCAAGGGTGGGGTCCTTGAGCATAATTTCAACTACCTTGGTAATATCATCCAAATGCAAAAAATAATCAATAAATAGTAAATATTTAAATTTTAGGGAAAATCCTATTTGTATAGTTGTCAAGGTTATAGTTCTTTTTGACCCTGTTATAACTCTATTGAGACCACCTACTCTACAGTAAAAAATGCCAGAGGAGCCATTAGTCATACCTACCCATGGTCTCTTGTAGGCATGATAGAAGAATAGGTTGAGCCATTAATTAGAATTGCACATATATTGAGGAAATAAAATTCATTATCTACTTAATCAGTTGCACATTGAACCCTATATGGATGAGTAGCCCTAAATAAAGCCAATTTTCTCTATCATGTGCCTTGGAAAGGAAAACTAACATTGCTTGTAATTTTTTGGTTTCATGTTATAAATTCCTTCTTGGGAAACTCCTATTTCGTAATGGATTTGTTTCCCAGGAAGGATGCAAATTGTTCCAATGACATGAAATCAGCTTAGAGGATTTTGACCCTACATGACCAAGGAACTCAGGAGCCTTGGGTCTATCAACAATAGCATCCTCCAATTATAATAGTACAGTCTCCAACCTAGAAACATTAAAATTATATATAGTTATAATTCATAATCGCAAATGACCATATATTGTAGTAGTCCTTAAATAAACTCAAACTTGAATGAGAACAAACAGAAAATTTTACATTACCCTTCAGTAAGTTGTCCATGATTTAGCAAGAAAGGATCATACTTGCATAAATGTGTAAGTAGATTCCCCAAAATAACAATTTCAATATCTTTCCTGAAAAATAATCTAATATCCAGAGTGAAACCATAGTTTAATGGAACAATGGTGCTTTAAGTTCATCTACACAAAAAATTGTCTCCTTCAAATCTCTCACACTGGATGGGATGTCATGCAAATTTGTCTCCTTCTCTAAAAGACACAATGAAAATTCGTAGAAGATTTGTAAAGGAATTCACCTGTAAAATTATTTGATTTCCATTTAAGACTTCTTCCTACGTTGAACCTTAATGAGTTGTGAGCTCAAAATTATTTTAGAAGAATTTTCTTACAATTGAAATCTAGCATTTGCAGTCTTCCCACCTCTGTTACCTGATGAGTATGAATTATTAAACTATCTTATGTCATTATCAAAAAATTTCTTTCCTAGACAGATGATTTTGCAAATAAAGGTTTTTTTGCAGCATAAGTCCTTGCCAAAATTTCATCTCTCATACCGTTTGGCATCTCATCAGAACTGCAACCTGAAATCAAACCTACAACTGGTTATCTATTACTCAGGATGTGAATGGTGGAATATTTTCTAGAGAGTTATTAGAATATGGTAGATGGTGATACCTCCCTCTTATTCGCTTGCCGAGACCTCCCTTAGGACTAAGATTCAAGTGGCCATCATCAGAAGCTCTGTGTGTTGAAGGGCTTGGCATAGACTTATTTTAAAATTGAGCCCTATCCACAATCTGAGCATCTTGAATGGTGAATCCATGGTGACGTGGTCCCATATGGGGTTGTGGCCCTTTAATCCCACCCATATGTGGAATTGAACCCATTTGTGCACCTGCCTTGTAAGGTGGCATCACAGATACTCTCACACCATGATCAAGTGGTGTCCTAAGTCTATGACCTGAAAGTCCCATATTGGTACCTCAAGAGTGGCCTCCCTGTCCATGTAGTTCTTGCACAAAATCCCAATATACTTCCTCTATTCTCTTGGGGCCCTCAACTTTCTCCCTTTATTTCCATCCATTCCACCTCGCATCAATCAGATCCTGCAACATGAACCTTAGCCTGGACAGAAGTTGTTGGTTATTGCACATTTTGTCATCCTATCAAAATAAGTATCAATATGTTCTTTGGCATTTGAATGGTCAATCATATGACCAATAGTGCTCATCAGTTTGTACAAAGCTTCAACATTTCCCTACTCTAGATGCTCAAATTCACCAATTAATTTCTTGATGTATGCATGCATAATTATTTCGGTCAACATACTTTCTTCATAAATCTCACCAATAAACCTTATATTTTCTACCATTCGTCATCATGTTGCAACCTTCTTCTCCCGTATTTCTTCTGCTGAAAGGAATTTTTTCGCCATGCTCTTCTTCTTTCTCAACCTCATCCTCTTCTCTTTCATATTTTCAAATTCTTCGTGACATTTTTTCAAAATAACTCGCTTGAAAAAAACCTTCTCATTATCTTCATAAAATTCTGGTATTCCTATAGCAAGCTAAAAACTGAATTTTGCATACATTTCACAAAATGCAAGCTCCATCAAGGCTTTCTCAAATATTTGAGATATTATACCATGAAGACATGATGCAAAGTCAATGTTCACTTTTTTTACCTGTTCAAAAAGTTTCTCAAAGTTTTGGGGCATTAATTTATTAAGGATGGATTTAATTTGTCTTTATTTCAACTGAGCCTCATTAGGAACCTTGACCACTTCATATCGGTTCTTTGATATATGAATTGTGGGTAGAGAAGGTTGTGGAGGAGGAATCAAACCCTCATCTAAACCAAAATCACATTACCACCTATCATCATCAGAATTATTTCTCACTAGTGCAGCTTGTGGAAGTGGTGCTTGCACATAAGGACCTCCAAGAAGGATGGCATACATACTCATTTTTGTTGCATATGTATTCCTTGCAAAGCCAGTATTATAACCTTGGCCAGGTCGAAACATAACGGACGAACACCTAAGATCTGCATCCATCCACATATCATAGCCATCAACAAAAGAATCCACCTGCTTGGCCCATCTGTCATCATCCAAAGTAGCCATATTGATCCCACGAAGTTCAAGTAGATAATTCCCAGTCAGCTCCCTATCAATTCCTCTTGCAGTGCTTTCTAATGCATTAGCCTCTCGTACATGAAATGAAATTACTTGGGAATTTCCAAGTAATTCAATAATGTCTAGAAAAATTTCAAAATTATTTGGTATATGTTTGCACTGATCCTTGATTGTCAACAAAAAATCTCTGGAGTACTTTCTGTCTCTTGAATATTCATTAATTAAAACCGCTACTTGATTCATAGGAGTTGAAAGTAGGTTGCATCTTCCTAGTCATCCACCTCTTTCAGGAGTTGCTTCTCATGCTCTTTTGAAGAAGTCTTAGTCTTGAAAACATTGATTACTATTTTGGATGGTTTTGGAAGGTTCACATCTTCTTCCTTCTCCTCTTGAACCTTATAAGCATTATATAAATCCCAGTGGGAGCTGCAACATTTGCCTTACTGGAAAAATCTCTCCTTTTCTTCTTCTTGTTGACAACAACTACCTTGGCAGCATCACCAATATTTGCAGGAATATTCTTCGCATAAACATTGGAAGAAATTTTATTCTCATTTTCTATCAATATACCTACTAAATATTACTTGCCTTCACTTTCAACAGGAAGAGATGACACCTGAAGTTGAGTAGACATTTCACAAATATCACTATTAGTGGTGGATACTTGACCCTTATCTTGTGTGTGAATTTCCTTCTCTTTAGCGAGCCCCTATGTAATTTTTGTATGGTTAAGTGTTGTCAGGACTCATGTTGTGATCGCTCACTCTATGCATTCCCACTACCTTATTCATGTAAAGGTGAAGAAGGAAGCAGAGGGGTCTCTGGCTTGGTAGTGGCAGCGGGGCTCAATCTCTGGATGTGGAGGGAAGGAGTTAGGATTTTGGCTTTGCCTTGTTTCAAATTTCTTTCATAATTTTCATGTATTCTTGTTTCCTCCTCGTCGGTGTCGAAGGTACCCCACCACCTACGTCTTTTGATGGAGGGATCACTGATGTCGGCCCCATCTTGACCCAGGGTCTCCTTATAATGCCTCTTTAATTCACTTTGCTCAGTAGAATATAAGAAAATGTCAAACAGAGCCCATGTCGAGCTACCAGTAACCGAGTGGTCAAAGGAAGCAACCAAGTGTATGGCTATGTGATCCACTCACAGTCATAGTTTACACGTTGGAATTAAACTACATTGATGTTATGTGGAGGATAAGAAAGGAGATGTCAAAGCTTTTTAGATGGAGAATGGAGCAAACATGACATGAAGCCTCACAAAGAACAATTAGTGTGTCCACAACTAGAATAATATTCAGCAATCAGACATCCATGTTTATTTGATTGTCAAATATTCACGGAATAAAAAATCTATAAAAATGCCCAATTAATATAAATAGTTTTAAAAACAACACTTTTCTACTAAAATTTTCAAACTTTTTAAAAGTCAAAACTTTAATATAAAATCCCTTCTTAATTTATTTTTTAATTGATACTAATTTAAGAACCAAACATTTTAATTAATACATATTTAAAAATAAAATATTAAAAACTTATTTATATAAAATTCCTAGCAAATTACTATTATAAAAGATTCTAACCTTTAGAGTTCATGCTCAAATTCTTTCCTTTATGGTTTTCTCATCCTTCTAAAACTTTCAATGGAACCCTAGAATTGAAAAATATAAATTTCTCAAAGACAATTAGTTGCCGTTTCATAGAGTGAAATAAATTTACAAAAGAAATGCAAAAAAACAAATTTACAAAAGAGAGATGCAAAAATCGTTGCGAGGATAGAAACATACCTGAACAAAAAATTAACCATCTGATTACCGAATCAAATTTCTATCAAATCATTCTAAATACGAATCAAATTGTCAAATTTCTGTTTTTTTCCCAGATTCGCTAACTATGCAAAACAATACAATATACCTGGCTACCATCCCCTTCTTTGTGTTGTTGCAACATAGAAGCTATACACACATGCAAGTGGTTATATCTACAACACATGCTCTTGAACATCAACTTGACCTTCTGATTCTCCTAGTTTATGCGATTTATCTCGCCCACAAGTACCATGATCTGCATCGAATCAAAAATTAAGCAATTTGTAAGAAAAGGAATATCATGAGAACATGAATAAAAGAAGAAATAAAGTCATAGCTGTGAAAATTCTTGTGACCTTCCATCTCAATCTGATCTTCAATTTTCAGTCACTGCATGGGAATTCGCAATATAGATATACTGAGATGTCATTGTTTTGGCATTCCTAATAATTTTATGAGTAAGTGCACATCAAACGGAAGTGAGACTGGATTCAATAAGAGCCATTTAGTCAAGTTTCTTGTCATCTAGAAATATGGGCGCTTTTTGTGGTGACTAGGAGCTCAAACACAATGAAGTCCTCGATTTACGACGTTACATGATGAAGCAAATGTTACATAAGCATCTCTACGTTACAACGTTATTCAATAAGATTTGGACATATCGATCGTTGTTTGTGAGGTTTCTCGGAGAAACTCTGTAGCTCTTGAAAGCGTTCTTCCCCCCTCGATTAGCTCTTGTTAGTGTTAATGGAAAATGAGTAAGGGTTTCAAGATATGTTGAGTGCTAGAAATGTTGCGGAACGAATCATCTGCAAGACGTGGGGTTTCACTCTTCACAGGGTGCTATGGAGCGCACATGATGTGAAAGATGATTCAGGGAGCAACTCTGGAGCTCTTGGGAGTGGTGTCCATGGCGAATGAGCAAGGGTTTCAATATCTGTTGAGTGGTATCAATGTTGCGAAACCAATCATCTGCAATATATATCTTCGAGGCGATGCAAAACTTTATAACCATTTAGAAAATTTGGATGATGTCTAGGAGGGGGCAGAGCCTCTCTTTCATATCGTGGTCTTTTAATATGTGGATCTTGAAGGGGATGTGGGCATCGATAAGGGTCTGGGCAAGGTCGAAGGCTTTAGTGGGTGTAAAGGCATCAAAATCTTCCTCAGACTTCTGTTGTGACTACTCATTGGTGTTGGCCTCCATCGAAAAATCGATAGAACCCCAATCGGACCTGTACAGAATGTTGGTCGGCCTAAAATGGAGAAGGATCACATTATCACCCAGGCGGAGGTAATTGCCCATAGCCCATTTCACTGTGAAATCACTCTCGTTGCTCAGATCCACCACTATCTTTTGATGGGCGCCCTGATGTTGCTGCTGTTGCAAGGAAGAAGATAAAGGCATTGGATAATTGTGGCTTCGGGAGAGGAAGGGAATCGATGAGACCCGAATTGTGAAAAAAATTGACTCAACCCATATACAGCTATATGACCCCGACGCCCTTTCTGAATGGGAATAGCTCACTTCTCGAGATGGGTATCCGTGGGGAGAAAAGTATATTTTTTGGAATTTTGCACGCCGGCCGAGGTGAAAAGCAAGATTGATCAAGATGTGTTTAATAATATCGAGAGTATCTCCCTGAAATGTGGAACCAATGGCTCAGTGGAGAAAATGCGGAAACAGGGCTTTGGTCACAGCTCCTTGTTCCACAGCAATGAGAGCCAGAAATATAACACATACTACTATTCTTATTTTTATTTTTAAATGGGAAGAGAGGCAAAAGAAGTTTCAATGAAAATTGAGCCACAAATAACACACATGCTACTATTCTTATTTTTATTTTTAAATGGGAGGAGAGGCAAAAGAAATTTCAATGAAAATAATAATATTATCTTTTAAATTTTATTTTTTTTATTTTTGTTTTTTAGTTTTTCAATTTATTGAGAGAAATTTAGCTCCTCCACTTTTAATTGTGGCTATGTCTAGTTAAACATCTTGACTTCATAAAAAGAAACCAAATGAAATATAAATATAAATAAAAGCCTAGCATAATACAAATATTGTAATGTTTTGTTAGACATTTTGACTCAATAAAAATAAAATAAAATTTATAATTAATTATAATTAATAATTAAACTATCCTAGATAAATCTTAACTTTAGATCTACCAAGCATAGAGGGATCAAATAACTTGAGATACAAATCTCTTGTAGAAAAGAAATTTGATCCCTCTAAGTTCTTGGTAGATTTGTAATTGAGGTGGATCCATGTTGGTATAAAAGTAAGTTATGATTATTTAAGGAGAAGAAGAGAGTAAGAGAGATGTGTCATAATGATGTTAAAATTTTTATTTTATTTTAAAAATTCCTATATAATTATAAAAATTTAGTGATTATTTAAGCACCTATATAATTATAAAAATTTAGTCATTGCATAGCAGTGATAGACTTTGCTAGTTAGGCATAGCGATCTATGCTTAACCAACATATTTTAATTGAACCCAAGGGAAGCACCTTAAATTATAAAAAATGTCGAAATTTTCATTTAGTGGTAAATAATGCTACATCATCACCACCAAACCATAGGAAACATTCTACCACCTTCTCTAAGCCAAACACTCTCGAGCAACTAACCACCCAATATAGAATTTTGTTGTATGCATCGAGGCCAACCTGATGTTGTCCTCAATGATCATGTACATAATGGAAACAAGATTCCACTTACATTTCACTCATCAATGATGTTCACTTTCCATGGCTAACACTTTATTCAACACATTTCCAATTTACATCATCCACCCCAAAGCTTGTGTTACAATGCTTTGTCAATGAACAACCCTTGTTAAGGGGATCTCCTAGTCCACACCAAACTAGTACACCATCCTGATTGTCTCATGAAACAACATAAGTCACTCAAAAATTATACCAAACATACAAATTTATTGTCCACTCTTAGTCGTGTTTACCCGAGATGCCATTCATTGTGCCATTAATAATGACACCTTAAGTAATATCCTTGCATTCTCCCCCCACTTTAATTATTGGCATCTTCATCAACATGGCTCCATTGGCTTTTCTAATGGATAGGGCATTGATGGGGAACATGCACGTCGTAATTTTTTAATTTAAATGTGGTGTTGATACCATTTATCATGAGGGTAAACTTTTCAATCCACTTAAGCATCTAATACCACTCAAGAATCCTAGTTGTTTTATGGCATTGACGTGAAATTACTACTTGTACATGGCCATGAACCTCTTGTATCAGTCCAAATATGCCTAGCCAGCATGTCATAAATGAACCCAATTTAGGTACCTTAAACTATACGAAATGTTATAGTGCTTGTTTCATTATAAGTGATGTTGTGTCATCACCACCCACACATAAACAACCTTTCATGCCCTCCCTCAAGCGAACACACTTGAATAACTAACCACCTAGTTTAAGACTATGTTGTCTCCATCTAAACCAAATTCTTGTAAGTTTGTAAAGGTCATGTACGTAGTGGTAACATGCTTCCACTTACCTTCAATACACTCATCAACTATGTTGAGTTGCCATGGCTAACACACTATCAAACACATTGCTAGATTGTGTTATCCTTTGGTGAATTTGTGTTACAACACTTCATTGATCTTCCATCCTTGTTAGGTTATACATCCTTAATCCTCCTAGTCCAAACCAAACTAGTGCATCCTCATAAATGTCTCAGGGATCTTTGTGAGTCGGTCATGAGGGCTATGAAACATATAAACTAGGAATGCACCATTTATCATGTTTTATTAGCATGTTATATAAGATATCATCTCCAGTGGAACCCCGAGGAAGGTCCTTACATTCTTCCCAACTTGAATTTTTAACATCCTCATGAATACAAACCCATCAACTTCTCCAATAAATTAGGTGTGGATAGTGAAGGACAATTCCACAATTTTTCTTTCAAACATGTATTTAATATCATTTTTCATGGGGCTAGAATTTTTATTGCACTTGAGTGTCTAATACCACTCAAGGAACATGTTCACCAAGCATCCTCAACGTGACCTTACTGGTTAATCATTACCACCAACCACTTGTATCGCATGTGTTGCACTTAACTGCCATGTCCTAACCAAAACTTGGATAGGTACCTCAAACATGAAGTAACCCTCAAACGACCACATAGATACTCTTTACGGGATATTTAGATTTGAATTTGGATATGGGAGCCATGCCATGTTATTATACATAAGGAGCCACAAAAATTGTTAGTATGTACGGTTTTCTAATAATAATGTGTGCACATTCTAAGAATGTGAATGTCCTATTAGAATTTGTGCATATTTTTGTAATGCATGTTTATGTAGAATTATTTACAAAATAATATGGCTTTAGATTAATCTAGCTTTATGTTAATTGACTGATTTAAATATAGTTTCAGCAAGCCCAAGGCTCGAGGCCATTTATGAGGGGCTGCAAAACTCTTATTAGCGTTATCTAGATTTGAGTTTGGTTTCCCTTTCATTCTAGAGATTAAAAAAAGACATGAAATTATACTCATCAAGATTTTTAGTGAATTACTACATATGAATTTGGGGTTTCTAACAATGTGGCTAATTGATTGAAACTTCATGCATTAATTTCATCTGAGACACTATGAGAACTTCTAGGTTCCTAATGATATTTTAAAATAGGAACAAGAAAGTTGATTTTCTGATAATATTGAATTTGTAGCAACTTGAAATTAGCATTTTAATCATTACCATTCAAGGCTTTCCTACAAATTTCTTTTGATTTTGGGCTATAAGCACCTACATTATCACCATGGTCTAGGAGTTCCACACTGGCTATGACTGAGGTCTAACAGATGTTGTTGTTTGAATCATCACAAAATACCTTTGGAGTCACATCTACATAATAGTTACCGTTGAATTTTCCATTCTCTTTGTGAGCAGTTTCCATTTAATAGGGGGCAGTTCTGGGGACTGCTAGGTGATTAAATAGTGTCATGGAAAATATGGACCTCTATAAGATTCAGAGGTATCTCATTTCTATGGAAATGTCATGCAACATTCGATGTGGATGCCCTTTATTCATCTGACCTAGATAAGAAAAATTACAACAAAGTTGGTAGCCCATATTTCATGTAGAGTTAGCAGTTTTCCACAAGGATTTAGAATCTCTTAAGATCACGTCCGAGGCATATACACTAGCACTATTAGTAAATGTAGGGAGGACATGTTTGGCAGCATAGCCTTCCGAAATCATGCTTCTCTCATAATAATTTTCATCTCCATTTAAAAAACTATAACCTTGCACTTTAGCTCTCCTTTGTTTTAATCCTCGTTACTATACCTTTCATGATTTTCTGGCTTGAAACTTCTACCATTGCTTCCACGTTATTCTAATTTTAGTATATTTGAAACTTCATATATTGGAAATGATAATTGTTTCCCTTTTCCTTTGCCATGTTTTCTCTTAAATATGTAGCTTAAAGATCCCCATTCTCCAAGAGTACAAAAATCAAAGGGCCTGGATCACATTACAAAGGAGTAGAAAATATATCTAAGGTTTTTCGACAATATTTTTGAGAACAAATTTCTTCTCTGAGAAATGTTGGAAACCCCCATTTGTGCCTGAATTGCTGGAATGAGAATGTTAGCTTCTGTTGCGAGGAGTATTTTTTATAGGTCCATCTATTTTCTGTCTTGAAAATTGTGTTGAAACAACGACTAGGAAGCCTAACATAGAAATAGTCTAGAATCCATAGTGCAACCATCCAATACCTTATATAGACAACTACAATATGGTCACTAGCATCAATTTTGAAGAATATTTCATCCTCTTTCAAGGAAATTGTTCATTGATTGAAATATTTTATATTCCTAATTGTCTCCTTTATTATCCTTGGAATTTCATCACTTTTATCATGATTTGCATTGTCATAAGACTCTATTTTCTCCAACAGAATTTTCAGTGTGTCCTCTTGATATACTCTCACCATATCTCACAATTTTTTTTTAAGATGTGAAAAAAAGATAATAACGACAGAAAGGACACCAATTTAGATATTATTTTCAATAGATATTGAGGTAGACATATTTGTGTCAGTTTTTTCCTTCTCTATTGTTAGATGGACTGTGACAACACTACTTGTTAGCGACAACTCTTTTGGGTGTTATTCCAACATGTATTACAAGTTTTCGTGATGCTTCGTCTTTTGGACAGACCAATGGACATAATTGCAAGCTCTGTTCTGATCCTTGCAAGAGGTTCACATACATTTAATAACAAGCATCATTGTTGTTGATTTCCACAAGTTTCCTATTCACTCATCCAATGGGTTTTTGTTTTCCCTAGGTGGCCACTCTATTTTCTCCAATGGTATTTGTTTCAAATCTTCAAAAAAATTGTTTTTAATCTAGTCTTAATCAAATAATGATGTTGCACTTTGGACATGTATTAAATAAAAAATAAACAAAAAAATTAAGCTTAGTCACATTGCTCCTATTATCAAATGTCTTCAAAGGGAATTTGAGTGTGTTCTAAGGTAACTTCATCCCCCTGAACAAGGTTTTTGTGCTTATTTGGGGTTTTATTAATTTTGTCCATAAAGACTCTGGGGGTTTGTTTTCATTCTCTAAGGTAGTGGATAATATGGTTTCGATTGAAATTTATTAGATACCACACTAATAAACAATAGACATAAAACTTTAACATGAAAAACTAAGCCTAATGAGAAACCTAAGCCCCCCAATCACCCAACTATAGTTTATTTTTTGGAGGATAGAAAGGAAGATAGATCACACCACTGCTATAGTGCAATGCAACAACACTCATGTTGGCTGGGATAGGTGAATAAAAAAGGAATAGTTGAGTAAATGGATTAGATCAAACAACAGGTAGAGTGTACCCATCCACTGACAACATTTTTCTGTTCCATGACTCAATATTGTATACATGAGTTGGGATAGGTTAGAAAAAAAGGAAGATTTGAGTAAATGGATTAGAGTGAACAATAGGTAGATCACACCCATCCATTGAAATCATTTTTCTGTTCCATGACTCAATCTTCTATACATGAGCTGAGATAGGTGAGTAAAACAGGAATAGTTGAGTAAATATATTAGATCGAACAACATGCAAAGCACACCCATCCATTGAAAATGATGTTCTGTTCCATGACTCAGTCTTATATATAAATTAGAGCATACATCACCCTTTTTGAAAATATGGGTAAACATTGATATCAAGGCTGGGTTATTGGGACCTCGCTTACTGATAGAGATTAGTTACTACAATCTCACTCGCTCACCTGTATGAGGATAATCAACCAGCAAGATCATATCACTCATGATGCCAAAACATGAGGCATTTAGAACATTTATTGACTAGCTTAACGGAAAAAGGTATTACTAGAGTTTCTATGGAGAAAAAGAATCAAAGCTTAAAATCTGGAAAGATCATGTACACAAAAAGGTTGCAGTAAAAAATGAAATCAGGGATGGAAGCGATTTAAATCACCATAGATTGAGTAGTAAAAATTCACTGAGCAGAGAGGTCCCTTTTCCCACTCTAATCTACATCCATTGTCAATTGATCCGTTAACAAAAGAAAATAAAATTTTGTAGAACCAACAACAAAAATCATAGAACAAACCCAGCAATAGAAACATATAAACCTATAAATCCAACTAACCTGTGATTCCAAGTCCAAAATTGCAGACTTCAATTGTAAATTTGTTGTTTCCCACCTCTTCAAAATCCTCCAAGTTCAATCTAATGATTTTTTATCCATAATGAAAGTTGTAATTTAATAGAAAAATTCGCAAGCCCTAAAAATATTTAACCACATCACCAATTTCTCTCAAAATATATCAAAACCCTCCTACCAACAACAAAAAAATTGCGCCAAAGAGTCAAAACATCTAGTTTTCATGTAAAATTTAAAACCAATAGCAAAAAATTGGCACCAAAGAGCCATAACATCCAGTTGGTAAACCTCTTTGGACCTCTTCGAGAACCATTTTTCATTTGGAGGAGTAAGAAAATCAAATTTTCCTGTCTTGGTTTTTGTTCATGGGCTTTCAAACCTGGTGATACCTCCAATTTAAGTTTGACTTTGATATGGTCATTTTCTTTGATATCTACTTTCAATTTTAATGAAATCGCATTCGACTTAATCTAATATATTGACTATTAAAAAATAATTAAAATATAAATATAAATATTTACTATTTTAATTAATAAATAAATAAAGGACCTATAAAACCACACTATATTATTTTATTTAAAGTTTAATTTCATATAATTATGCAAATTATGCATTAAATAAAATAAATATATTCGTTGGATCCACTATTAAAATATAATTAGAATAAAAACATTAATATTTACTACTTTGATTATTATTCAAATATAAAACCAATAATGTTGTTTTATTTAAAGCTTAATTTGATATAATCATGTAAATTATGTATTAAATGAAATAAATGTGTTCATTCGTACAATTCTCATAGAAATTGATAAAAGTAAACACATTTTTCCATTATTACATAATAAACCATACTTATATAGTTTGAATTACATATTTATAATCAATAATAAAGGTTTATATATTATTAAAAAATTAAATAATGTTCATATGTAAAAAACTAACAAAAGTTCATAATACCATTAAAAATTAACCAAGGCTCATATCAAACAATTAATACAAGTTTATAAACCATTAACAAATTAACTAAGGTTTACAACTAAATTAACAAAGGTTCATACACTCCACGATGGGAGTGAGGGTTCAGTAAAACATGGAAGGAGTCTCAGATGAGTAAATACAAGAGGAGCTAGGGTGAGGGAGTGTCACAATCTCAAGTTAGTGTCGCGACGACCAAGTGGTGGTGGGTATGCCTTGGCGTGACGAGCACCCAACTTAGGAATGTGCAACAATGACGTGTGATGGGCGCGTCGTGTAGTGGTGGGCGAAGTTGTGTGTTTTTATGGACGCGAAGAGTAGCGACGGACGAGGGTGTGCCCCATAACGGGAGAACGAGTCAAAGGTGTCTGGAAAAGCTATGTTGGTGAGTGAATTCTGTGAAATAGGCATGTCGTGTAGTGGTTAGACGAGATGGGCGTGACAGGGCATAGACAGCCGAGTTGACTTGGGTTGCCCGAGCGATCCACCGGTGGAAAAATTCTTGTGTGATGGATAGCGAGAGAATTGGAAGTTGACATGGAGTAGATAAGTCATAATTATGGCTGGGACATTGTGTTATCACTATTGGAGGGGTCAACACTTCATAATTGTGTGCAGGTTGACGTGATAGTGGGCGAGCCGACTAGTGCACAGTTGTGACACAGCGCTGAACGGGTCTGTACATCACATATATATAAGGCATGGTGGGAGTTCATAAAATCATTCATTCAACATTAAACCAAGTTCAGATTCGAGCTACATGGAGTTGCGACGAAGGACTAGAGAGAATATTTTAGGGAGCGAAGGAAAAAAAAAACAAGACTTGTGAACAAATTTTCAGGCAAAGTCAGATTTCACGTCGCGAAGACCATCTTCCAGTACCGTGGGGAGAAAATATGTATAGGAACAAGTGCGGGCCAAGTCACATGATTTGGCAGGGTGCATTTAGAAAATTCTGGCTGAGTCAAGTGTTTTCCAGGGCGCGTTAAGAGAAGAGGGCATAGTCGATTGATTCAGGGTGCACGTTCAGAAAATGCATTCAGAAGTGCAGAGGAGGTCATGGTGTGTGCAGACCTGTGTAGTATACAACGCATGCAGAAAGTGACCCTGGTGACCCGGGTTGCACACATTTTTGTATGACTTCATAAAATTTTATTTTGAAGGTAAATTTTGGGTTTCCATCAGACTTGGTTGTTATTGAATGGCATAGGTTTCAAGCTGAAAACACAAGTATTGGACCGTGTTTGCAAGAATTTTATGCCTGATGCATAGGCGTGGATATTTGTATGATTATTGTAAAATTTTACATCAAAGAGCTGATATATATATATATATATATTATTTGGTACACTTTTCGGGAGTTTCCCCGCCCAAGTATGTATGGGCTTACTTTAGTAATGTTGTGAATGTTTAATTGTTGAAAGATTAAATATTGAAGATTAATTTTGATGCATTATTAAGAACACTAAATTGATGAAATTGGCTACGTGTTGAAAATAGGTGTAGTCTATACACTTGATTATTGATAAAAATAAAAAGTGTAGCAGTGTCACACCTACTATACGTGCTTGAAAGAGAACCACAACTATAGGGCCATGATAGGGAGGTCCTCCTGGTCCCTTCACCATAACGTATGCAGTGGGAGAGGTATTGACTTCATGTTGGAAATTCGAGTGAAAAATAATTGCACGTTGGAGGTTGGGGGTGGTGAAAGGTTAAGGCGAGGGAAGATGAGAGAGCTCGACATTCGACTCCTCACTCAGGTTTGGTCTTGGTCTTGGCGGTGGCCTCCGGGGAAGAATCATAAACATCACAAGAAGGTTTACATAAGGAGTGGCTTGTGTGTGCTTTTCATGGGAGTATTTTTGCATGACATGTTCAACTGATCCCTGCTACTCAGTTTCTTAGCCATTGTCTACATCTGGGTCGAGGATGGGAAGTTGAAGGCAAGTGAGCTCACCCGTTTCAATTTTTATCGACTTTCCCTGAGCTTGTTTTTTCGTGCTAAGATAGGAAGCTGGAATCTAAAATGTAGGAAACCTCAAGGATGTTGGTGGAAACTAGTTTATTTTACCAATTTCGTGCCCTTCAGCGTAGGTACGACGATTTTTGGTGGATTGTTGTGTGGTCTCTGTACAGATAATTCAGAGGCTAGTTGTTTCCATGGGGAGGTTACGCTCAAGCATCGACTACTTTGATGTCATTTTTTTTTCAATTTCTTGTGTTGGTTTAATGTTCAATTGTCATATTTATTTTTCTTGATGGTGGTGGTATTTATGTAATAGTGGGAGGTGGCTTTGTTCTTCCTTGCAGTGGTGAGCGACGAAATTTGGCTCCTTTTCTGGTGGTGGTTGTGTTCTCTAGTGGGGGGTATGGTCAACACTGGATTTTGCACGTGGCAGGGATCCTCAACCTTAGAGAATTATGAAGCCCCCAGTGTAGTGTAGGCATTCTCCCTCCCCTGTCATCCATGGCGCTGTGGGGGTGGCAGACTTGGAAATAATAATGGAGGCTCCATGTCAGGGTGGTAATATTACGGAGCATGAGAAAATTTCTAGTGTGGGTGCGCATGGGTGCCATGGAGGAGGTAAGCGGGGGGCTAGCAAGGTTGGGAGTTTGAGGGTTCAAAATCAGATTCGTCGGGGTGGATGACCCCGTGGTGGCAAGGGGAATCGATGTGGATCTCATCACTTTGAGGTAAATGAGGGGCAGGGTATCCAACATTGTTTCTTGGAGAATTTTCATGCACTTATAAATAGCCTCATGCAAAGAGTGGACACAATTGAGATAATTTTAACACTACATATGGATTCAGAGACTCTTGTAGTGAAATGTAACAGTTCGGTATCAAAATTGAAATTTTCCATTGATGGAATGACATAATTAAAAATTAATGACATAAATGATTAATTCATATACTTGTTGTACCTGTTATTTGGTAATATTTTTATTCTTGGACTATAATAGTCATTTACATTAATCATTATTAATTTTTTCAGTTATTATCTAATCATATATTTTAATCCTAGACTAAATTAGTCATTTAAGTTAGTCACTTTTAGTTTAGTCACTTATTATCTAGTCATATGTTTTATCCCTAGACTAAATTAGTTATTTAAGTTAGTCTCCTTTAGTTTAGTCATTTATTATCTAGTCGTACATTTTATTCCTAGAATAAATTAGTCATTTTTAGTTCGGTCCCTTAAAATTGTTCAAATTTAGTAGTAATTCTCTTGAAATAATTGCGGTGACTAACTTTTTTAGTCACCTGGTCATTAATTTCATCATTTTTACTAGTGTGATATCTAGTTATATAGTCCCTAAACATATTCATATAATGCAGCACAACTAGGAGTTTTTGTTTTAGTGATTTTATAGTTGAGTTGAACTTTAGAAAGGTTCTTACGGATGAAGTATATAGCATAGGGAAGTTTATCTTCCAATTTTCCTAAGGCTACTCCTACAAATTTATCTCATGCATCTATGTGGATGTGGAAAGACAATGCTCAATTGGACCTCTAAGGATTGGTGTAGTGGTAAAATTTTCTTACAATTTTTCAAATTCCTCTTAGCACTTGTCTCTCCAATTCAAGTTTGAATCTTTAGCCAACAATCCAAACAGGGGTGAGGCCAACTTACTGACGTCCATGATGAATCTCCTGTAATGTGTAGCCAATCCAAGGAGGATTCTAACATCACTTTTTTTTAGGGGTAGGGACCCTTTTAATGATGGAAACATTGTTCGAGTCAACTTGAATGCCCTTCTTGGATATGAAATGGCCTAGGAAATTCCGTACATTCATAATAAAAATAAATTTCTTGAGAATTAACGAAATTTTCATCTCAATGTATTTCCTTAATACTTTCCATAGATTAGAAATATCTTGTTGAAACTCACTCCCATAATGGGTGAATTCATCCATGTATATCTCAACAGTTTAATGCACAAGGTAAAAAAAGATAATCATAAGTTCCCTTCGAAAAGTACTTTGGGAATTACACAAAACAAATGAAAGGAAACTATAGGAAAAGGTACTCCATGGGAATGTGAATGTTGTCTTATTTTGGTCCTCTTTTTTGGTCTAAATCTAGTTATACCCACTAAATCCATCGAGGAAGTAAAATATTTTTTCCGTGCAAGGCCATCTAGAACTTGATCAATGAAAGGAAGAGGGAAATGGTCCTTATTTTTGGCCCTCTTAAGTCCTCTGTAATAAAAATAAAACCCCCACTTCCCATTTTTCTTGGGTATTATGACAAGAAGGGACACCCACTCACTATCTGAAATGGGGTATATGAACCTTGCATCCAACAACTTTTAGAGATATTCTTTTACAATATCCTTAAGGGTAGGATTCATCCTTCTCTAGGGCTGGAACATAGGGTTTCATCCCTCATTTATTTAGATACGATGAGTACAGATGAAGGGATGCACCCCTTTCATTTCCTTGTAGTCCCAAGAAAATCCATCAAGATGTTGCCTCAACATCATACATAATTTCTCTTCTTTTTTGACTAAAAGGGAAGGGTTGATTTCTAGAGTTCTATATGGGATGATTTTCAAAACATTTGCATGATGTAGGTCATAATCAGTAGAATGCATATTGTTCCATGAATTTTTTCAGGTTTCTCTAAGGACTCTTCCACCACTTCATCAATTGAAATGGTAGTAAGAGGTTGATTATGTAAGAAGATGGTCAATAAGGTCATCTTCATCTAGCTGCCTACTTCCAATAATAGTGTCTCTTGTACAAACCAGGTAAGTCATTCTCAATAAAGGGTTGATCATGGGGATATAGCACAAGCTTCTTTGAGATATTCCCATTCTTGATAGTCATGTTTCCACCCCTGCTACTAATGTAAGCATAAATAGTGGCTAACCTAACGATTAAAAACATGTCAATATGTATGGTTTCCAATACATAATTAGAAATAAAACTAATAAAATAAAGATTATCAATTGCCACATCGTAAACAAAAATTTAAGAATATAGCAACACATTTAATGTTTCCATAATATATATATATATCTATATATATATATATATATATATATATTTATACCTCTTAGGTCAAATGACATTCTATAGGTTGGGAAGGTACATGGCTAAATTCTAGGTTCATCTATTTAAACTATTTCTGAACTACGAAATGTTGAAAAAGGTCCATGTGTGACCTTCACCCCCCTTCTCTCTCTCTCTACTCAATAAAATGTGGGCATTCAATTGATTTAATAACTTTATCAAGCATGGAAAACTTCATCAAGGTTATATATTGATTAAGGGTTTATTTACCGCAACCAATACCTTGATAAAGGTTTTAAATTTGTTTGAAGGACATTGATTGAGTGATTTGTTAGGTTATTGATCAGTTTTTAATACCTTGATTATCAGCGTAAATGTTACCCATATTATGATCATAATTTTACTATTTTTAGATGGTATCAAGGAAAAAAACAAAGTTAATTTTCATGGATTCACTTGTATGGATATGGTTGGTAGTATTGTTAATCTTTTTGTCTATTTTTAGGGAATGATTGATTAGAAATAGGTTTACAAGGTATTTGTTGAACTATTTAGGATGCATATTACAATATTATTTAGGAATCAATCTATATAGGTATGGTCTTGAGAAAATATTTAATTTACATATAAATTACAATTATGATGTTACATCATCCTTTATAAAAGTCTCTTTTCTTTTCTTATATATGAGAAATTCATAAGGAGATTTGGCATGGATATAGGGAATATAATTATTAGGGCATAGTTTTACTTTATATCCTGTTATGGGATCCTTCCCCTATGTATAAAATATATAAAAGGAGGGTAGTTCCAATCACCAGCTAGAAGAGTGGTTAGGAACCCCAGGGGAATCCACTAGTTTGGAACCCGTAACCTTTCCATCAACAACATGCCTTCAATAGACTAGGTAACTTATAATATAACCCTTTTATATATCTATCTAGAACAATTGAAAATAGCTTATCTCACCCTCTTATATCATTCATATATGGTTGTTTTCCTCAAAACTTTTTTGTACTACATTCCCTACAAAGTAACAATTATTTATATCTTCCATGTTCAACATGATATTCCATCTACTCACCATCATTGTCTTATATGGAGTTAGTATCATATGAGAACACACTAGTGTTATATAAGCATTAGATAATTAAAAGATATATAAACCTAATGATGAAGAATGGGTATTGATACTTAAGCCAAAAGAGGGAACAATAGATCATCTCCTATTAATGAAATTTCATCCCTAAGAAGAGTAGAGAAACAACAAATCAAAGGAGGAAAAACATTTCATGGGAGATTAAAGGAGAATATAGTGTCTCATAGCTCTAAAATACTTGATGATCTCTGTATTTTCTTTCTAATCTCATTTGTTTAAGAAGAATCATACACTGCTCCATATTCTTGTTGGGTTTCACATATTTGTTTTTTTAAAGTAATTGTTATTTTTTTGGTGTTTATTTTCTACTATAGTTCTACTTGTATTCCGCATTAACTGAATTTTTTTTATAGCGTGTTTATTTTCCTATTAAATCACTATATTTTTTAAAATAATAAATGCACAAACATAAATTCATAACCATAAATCTAAACTGAACTATAAAATATAAGGAGTTGTTTTTTGAAAATATTGATACCATAAAGCTTTTCTATAGGCACTAGTGTGACTTTGAGTGATGTATATATTTATTTGGATAAAAAATGTTGTACATTTAGGGGAAAATTTATTAATTCTTCAAATAGATAGAATTCATGGTCATAAAAAACTAAGTAATGCTATTTAACGTTAATAAAATCAATGAAACGTGTGTATTCAAAACTAGTATATTAAAATTAAGTAAAAAAAAACGGTTAATAAAAGAAAAAAACGACAATAATTCGGAAGAAAAAAATAAATTTTCCTTGCAAAAAATGAGGAGAAGAGAAAATAACACGACCATTGACAGTGTTCCTATGAAATTACCCTAATTTGGATTTGTAAATTCAATTTTTTTCTCAGAAGTCGTGAACGAGGAATGCAGAATCTCGACATGAACCAACCTGAAACCAGTAGCATGACCAGTGGTAATGTTAATGCTCAGAATGAGGGGACATGAGAGAAGGAGGGAAGAGAGAGAGAAAATAATGGGAAGGAGAGAGGAAAATAAGAGGGAGATATAAATAGAGAAATATGAAGAGAGAGTGTATGTTTGGTGGTGAGATAGAGGGAGAATAAGAAAGAGACATATAGATACAAATATAGATATTGCATAATCAATCTAGATTTATATTAACCTCTCATTTATATAGATATTATATAACCAGCCTAAATCATCTTAACCTTGGATCTATCAAGAGTTGAGAGTGATTAAATATCTGGAGCTGCAAACTTTTTGCTTACAAGTTTTTCACTAACGAAATAGGTTTTCACCTCGAGATATGTGATCGCTCTGGGTGCTTGATAGATAGATCTAGGTTGGTATATAAATGATGGGTTACTCCAGCCCACACGCCAAGTCAATTAATAAATCAACAAATATTTAACACAGAAACCAACGAATGTGGTTACGTGGCTTTACAATGGATGTTTGTTTGTTTTACACGTCGGACTCGTGCCTTTACTTTCCAGAATAGACCTCGAGTCTTTCAACTCTCTGCGGGATTTGATGTAGTGTCCTGGTGATATGCAATTAATTGCACAGTAATGACATCGATCGGATCGATCCACTTGCCAACGGACGAGGTCACACGTTCTTCGCCCTTTTGCTCGGGGGTTTCTCATTCAGTCGGTCATTTGCTTTCCTGTTCCACAGGTGTGAGAGGGTTTCGACCCTGTGATTTTTGTTCGAGGGTTTCCTCTTCTCTGTGGGTTTCTTGCCCCACGGTAACTGTTGCTACGACGGCGAACCGAAACTGTTGTGATGGCGTTTGGGTTATTTGGTCTCCTTGACAGTTCGGCTCCTTCTCACTGTGACTGGTTTGTTTTTCTGGTTCTCACTCAACACCTACAGGTTTTTCGATATGCCAATTTCTCTGGTTATTTTTCTTTGCGGGTTGTTCTCTCATCTAACTTCTTTTATCAGCTGTGCACAGGTTTTGGTTTCCAGTTCTGGGCTTCCTCCGGCTAACTCTGCTCCGGTCGGAAAACAGTATTGGTAAGCCACCTCTCCCTGTTTCAGAACCCTAAACTTCTTGTTTCCATGCTAACCACGAGGCTCCTTGCGAGCAGGCTCAACTGGTTCCTTTGTCAGTTACTCGGCTCAACAGAAATCGAAATGTTTTGTCTCTGCGCCAGGTAAGAACTCAGGTTTTCTTCTCCTCTTATTAATCTCACTGGAAACGACAAAATGGTCTCACAGGTTTTGAACTGATTAATGTTCTTGTTGCACAGGTGATTCGAACCCTTCTGACTTTCCAAACTTTCGTCCTGGACTTCGCTCGATCTCTGGTTTCCAAAGGTAAGTTCTCACCGAACTCAAACCCTTCTTAATGCAGAAACTGTTAAAGATTTCGTAGGTGATCTTGTGCCAGTTTATTTTTCAGGTTTCCTTATGGCGTAATCATTCTACTGTGTCTATATCTCATTACGAGATCTGTCACTCTGACAGAATTTGGTTTTCAAGATTGTTCGGGTTTAAAACCCCACCTGTAACCTTCGGATGCTTTCGGAGTTAGTTTCCTGTGGCCGTAGGGTTTCTGGCCGAAACCCCAAGCTGTAAATTTCTATTTTCTTGCTATTGTTTCAGAATGTAATTTAATACACTCCAGAGTCAGACTTTCATTCTACTGTTAACCTTCTACAGAGGGTTTGTACTAATTCTCAGTTTGATTATGAAAAAATGGCACAGTTTTGTGGAAATACCTGTAGATTTAATGTTCCATGCAATGGGTTTGATTGTTTGATTTTCGCCGTCAGTGTGTAGCTTGTCTTGCTGTATCCCCTTGTATTTCGTTCAATTCTCGAATGTGTTGAATCAACGTCTCCGTAGCTGTAGCACACCTGCACTTTGATAACTGTATTTCTTTAAAAGGAAAAATACACAAACATGTCTATTCTTGAATTTGCATGCTGGCAATTCGACAGTGAATTTAGTTATCTGAAACACACTTCAGTAATCTAAATAAAACACAGATGGTATATTTTCTGATAAGAGTCAAAGCTCTGTTTTCATTTCTCTATTCAATGTTAAGTTTGCAGAACCCTTGTACAGTAACCTTTCGGTTCTTTTAGTAGCCCAGTGGAGGCAAATTCGTTACCAACTGGTAACTGTCTCAATGTTGGTTACACGGTTATATGTTCCACATTATTACTATTTTCACTTTTTCACTCACCGAATTTTAACACAGCCTAATAATCCACTACAGTTGCTTAAATAAAATAAAAATAAAAAGTCAGTTACACTTAGAACAACTCTACTGACAACTAGTCCTCTAGCCTAGGAAAGATAAATTAAAACAGGAACAGGTTCAAAGACCTGTAGGATAACACATCACTGAAAAAAACATGAAAAACCTGCTTGTCTGTTTGCCTCCCTAGTCGAATGCTCCTGCATCAGGCTCCCGGGGTAGCAAAAAGTCATGGCTCCGCTCCATGAGGTCATCCACTGAATAGCCAATTTTCTGAATCTGTGCTGCGTCAAGCCAGGTACTGTCCTCAAAAGGACGGTTCTTCCACTTGAACAGGTACTGTAAATAGTCCTTCCTACGTGTTCGTTTGGCTACTTGCGTGTCGAGGATACCCTCGATCTCAAGGGGCTGCGCTGCAGGCATCTGTTTTAACCAAACATCCTCTTCATCTGGGGTATTCCGTTCTGGACTTGTTGCCTCTTCGTCTCCGGGACTGCTAGTGTAAGGAAACAAGTCTGCCACGTTAAAAATGGGCGAAATGCCTATTCCGGGTGGCAACTGTATTTCATAGGCATTGGCTGAAAACTTGCGGAGAATTCTGCAGGGGCCAATTTTCTTAAACTTTAACTTGTTATACTGCCCTCTTGGAAACCGTTCCTTGCGCAAGTGGGCAAGGACTTCGTCCCCAATATTGAACTGAACTTCACGCCTTTTCAAATCTGCCTGCTGTTTATACCTTTGACTGTTGTCTACCAACTTCAATTTTACCTGCTCATGCAGATCATTCATTGCTTGAGCGAAATCTTCGCCATCGGCGCTTCTTTTCTTGAGCTTTCCCAAATCCCGTAGTTCATGCACTCCGCGAGGATGCATGCCGTACAAAACCTGAAAAGGACTGTATCCTGTACTGCGATTTGGAGAATCATTATATGCAAATTCTGCTTGGGAAAGTACGCGATCCCACATCCGCGAATTTTCTCCGATTAAGCTTCTTAGCAGGTTTCCCAAACTCCTATTTACCACCTTTGTTTTCCCATCAGTCTGTGGGTGATAAGTGGAGCTGAAATTTAGTTGGGTGTCCAGCTTTTTCCACAGGGTACGCCAAAAGTGTCCTGTGAATCGTACATCCTGGTCTGAAATAATGGACCTCGGCAAGCCATGCAGTCGAACAATCTCTGTGAAGAACAAGTGGGCTACGTGAGTAGCATCACTGGTTTTTCGACAGGGTATAAAATGCGCCATTTTCGAGAATCTATCCACCACTACCATCACTGAATCAAATCCTCGCTGTGTCCTAGGTAAACCCAGGACAAAGTCCAAACTGACTAAGTCCCATGGTCTACTTGGTATGGGCAATGGCGTATAGAGTCCTGCATTCTGGCTGTGGCCTTTTGCCAACTGACACATTTTGCACCTGCTCACATATCTATGCACATCTCGCCGCAACTTTGGCCAATAATAGAAATGCTCTATCTGAGAGAGTGTCTTGTCTATACCGAAGTGTCCGGCTAGACCTCCACTATGTTTCTCCCGAATGATGTTTTCCCGCATTGAACAATCGGAAATACACAACTGTCCTCCCTTAAACATCAATCTGTCTTGCAGATTGTAGTCCAACCACGGACTGTGATTCCGCAGCAAAGGGTTCTGACATGCTTCATGTGCCTCCTTAAAGTCTGTATCTGTTTGATATAGATCCCTCAAGTGTTCAAAACCCAGTACCTGCACTGTACTCTCCTGCAAAAGCAGAGCTCTTCTTCTTAATGCGTCTGCCACCTTGTTGGTTTGTCCGCTGATATGCTTCAATACGAAAGTAAAGCTTTGCAGATATTCCACCCACTATGCATGCTTGTGATTCAACTTGTGCTGCTGCATAACATACTGTAAAGCAGAATTGTCAGAAAATAACACAAACTCATTACCTAGTAAATAGTGCCTCCAGTGCTTCAAGGCTTGAACGACCGCATAAAATTCTTTGTCGTAAGACGAATACTTCTGCCTGCTTTCGTTCAATTTCTCACTGAAATAAGCAAACGGTCTATCCTCCTGGCTAAGTACTGCCCCAATGGCTGTACCGCTGGCATCACAACGAACTTGAAATTTTTTTTTGAAATCTGGCAATCTCAAGATCGGCCTCTCAGTGATCTTTTTCTTCAGAGTCTGAAAACTGTTTTCTGCTGCTTCAGTCTAGCAAAAAGGCTGATTTGCCTTCTTAATTGTGTCCAACATAGGTGCACAGATCCCGCTGAAGTTCTTGATAAACTTCCTGTAAAAACTTGCTAAACCATGAAAACTTCGAACTTCAAATAAGTTCTTCGGAGATGGCCAGTTAACTATTGCTGCAATCTTTTCCGGATCCATCTTCAACTCGTTTTCTGCAATCACAAAACCCAGATAAACTAATTATTTTTGAAAAAAGGTACACTTTTTCAGATTTATCAGCAGCTTGTTCTGCTGCAAACTTCTCAATACACTTCGAACATGTCGAAAGTGTTCCTCCTTCGTTCTGCTGAAAATTAGTATATCATCTAAATACACAATCAAAAATTTTCCAATGAATTCCTTCAGTACTTCATTCATTAAGCGCATGAAAGTACTGGGAGCGTTGCTTAATCCGAATGGCATCACCAGCCATTCATACAGTCCTTCATTTGTCTTGAACGCTGTCTTCCACTCATCCCCTTCTCTGATTCGAATCTGGTGGTAGCCACTTTTCAAATCAATCTTCGAAAAATATGCTGCCCCACTCAAACAGTCCATCATGTCATCCATTCTCGGTAATGGAAACCTGTACCGAATCGTAATCTTGTTGATGGCTCTCGAATCTGTACACATTCGCCATTCGCCACCTTTCTTAGGAGCTAATACTGTTGGAACTGCGTAGGGACTCATACTCTCTCTGATCAGTCCTTTATCAAGCAATTCCTGCACCTGTTTCCGAATCTCTTCATGATCTTTCGGACTCATACGATAAGCTGCCTTGTTTGGCAAGCTGGCTCCTGGCATAAAGTCAATGCAGTGGCTGATACCTCTCTCGGGGGGTAGTTCGTCTGGAAGGTCATCCACTATAATATCTCCAAATTCCTGTAACATTTCTTGTATCTCCTCAGGTAAATCTGAAATCTTAGTATGCAGTACTACTGTTCTTGGCCTCCTCACAACAGAAAAATTCACATCACTGTCTTCTATCTGTTTCAAGAATTCCTTTCCACCCATCAGCAGCGCTTTTACTCCACTAGCTTCTGCTGTACCTTCCTCTTTGATGGGAACAAGTGTGTGCTTGACTCCATCTTTAACAAACTTGTAACAGTTCGTTCTTCCGTCATGAACCACTTTTCTGTCAAACTGCCAGGGCCTTCCTAACAGTATATGACAGACATCCATTGGCATAACATCGTAGACAATCATGTCTTTATATCTGCCTATCTGGAACTCCACCTCGCACTGTTCATCAACTAACAGTTGATGTCCCTTCTGCAGCCACGACACCTTGTAGGGAGTGGGATGTTTCAGCTTTTTCAGTCCCAGCTTCTCCACCATTTCTGTGGCCACCAAATTATCAATGCTTCCAATGTCAATGATCCGTTTGCAGCACTTTCCTTGTGATTTGCAAACTGTCCGGAACAAAGCCTTCCTTTGATCTGGATCCATAACCTCCTTTGCTGGTTTTAACAGCACCTTGTTCAACACCAAGGCTTCCCCTGTCTCTGGGGCATTTTCCACTTCCTGAGGAGGTGCTTCCGCTTCCTCAGGCTGAGAAACATAAGCTCCTCTCCCACCTGCTGGTTCGCCTTCAGGACATTCATACGATTTGTGCCCCCACTTGTGGCACCTGTAGCACTGGACAGTTCCTCTGCCCCGACCATTTCCTCTCCCTCGCTGGGCTGGTCGTCCTCCTCTAGTGCTGTTGTCCTTTTCTGTTGTCCCTGCAGATTTGGAACTGCTGCTTTCCTCATTGGAACCTGTTCCTCTGCCTTTACCAAAGGCCTTCCCCTTTCCTCTGCCAGATCCGCCTCCTCTTCTGGCATTTTTCTTCCTGTTTATTTTCTCCTCCGCCTTCAGAGCAAACTGGTATGCTTCGTCCAAAGTTCTGGGTGAGAGGATATCGATTTCATCCAGTATCTCCCCTCTCAGCCCATTCACGAATCTCGATGTCTTTTCTGGGGTATCTTCCATATACCCTTCCCACAGATTTAACTTGTAAAATTCTTCAGTATATTCCCTAACTGTCATTCAACTTTGTCTCAAGTTCTGTACTTGCCTGTACAGCATAATTTGATAATCTTTAGGCATAAATTTCTCTTTCAGTTTTTCCTCCATTCTGGCCCACTTCCTTATGGGCTGCTTATTTAGTCTTTTCCTTTCTGCCTGAACGCTGTCCCACCACAAGGACGCATGTCCTTTCAGCTTGGTGGCAGCGAACTTCACCTGTTTGTCCTCACTGGTTTCTTCAAACTCAAAGTATTTGTTTACTTCGCTCAGCTAATCTAATAACATATCTGCCGACAAACTTCCATCATAAGTGGAAAGCTCATGCTTTGGCTTATGACTTGATAACAAAACTGATTTCAACAATTTGAGTTCAGGTGTCACCCCTTCAAACTCATCTTCTGGTTCTGCAACATCTTCATCACTGTCATCTGCTGGGTTTCTCCTTCCCCCAGCTTCCACTGCTGCCAATCTTTGATTCAAAATTCGAATCTCTTCTCGCAGTTCTTCTTCTGCTACCCTCCGGACTGCTCTTCCTCTTCCTCTTCTGCCAACTTCCATCTTCTTATGACCTCAAAACTTTGCTCCGATACCACTTGATGGGTTACTCCAGCCCACACGCCAAGTCAATTAATAAATCAACAAATATTTAACACAGAAACCAACGAATGTGGTTACGTGGCTTTACAATGGATGTTTGTTTGTTTTACACGTCGGACTCGTGCCTTTACTTTCCACAACAGACCTCGAGTCTTTCAACTCTCCGCGGGATTTGATGTAGTGTCCTGGTGATATGCAATTAATTGCACAGTAATGACATCGATCGGATCGATCGATCCACTTGCCAACGCACGAGGTCACACGTTCTTCGCCCTTTTGCTCGGGGGTTGCTCATTCAGTCGGTCATTTGCTTTCCTGTTACACAGGTGTGAGAGGGTTTCGACCCTGTGATTTTTGTTCGAGGGTTTCCTCTTCTCTATGGGTTTCTTGCCCCACGGTAATTGTTGCTACGACGGCGAACTGAAACTGTTGTGATGGCGTTTGGGTTCTTCGGTCTCCTTGACAGTTCGGCTCCTTCTCACTGTGACTGGTTTGTTTTTCTGGTTCTCACTCAACACCTACAGGTTTTTCGATATGCCAATTTCTCTGGTTATTTTTCTTTGTGGGTTGTTCTCTCATCTAACTTCTTTTATCAGCTGTGCACAGGTTTTGGTTTCCAGTTCTGGGCTTCCTCCGGCTAACTCTGCTCTGGTCGGCGAACAGTATTGGTAAGCCACCTTTCCTTGTTTTAGAACCCTAAACTTCTTGTTTCCATGCTAACCACGAGGCCTCTTCTTGGCAGAGCTCCGTAGTTCCTTTGTCGATTCTAAATCCATGAGAAATCGAAATGTTAAGTCTCTGCACTTTGAGTAAGAACTCGGGGTTTTCTTCTCCTCTTATTAATCTCATGAAGCACAAAATGGTCTCACGGAGTATTCCTGCAGTTAATGTTCTTGTTGCATGTGATTGAACTATCCGACTTTCTCAAACTTTCATCCTGGACTCCCGCTCGATCTACGGTTTTGGTAAGTTCTCTGAAATCAAACCCTTCTTAATGCCGAGAAATTTAAGATTTCGTAGGTGATCTTGTGCCAGTTTCTTTTTCAGGTTTCCTTATGGCGTAATCATTCTACTGTGTCTATATCTCATTACGAGATCTGTCACTCTGACAGAATTTGGTTTTCAAGATTGTTCGGGTTTTAAAACCCCACCTGTAACCTTCGGATGCTTTCGGAGTTAGTTTCCTATGGCCGTAGGGTTTCTGGCCGAAACCCCAAGCTGTAAATTTCGATTTTCTTGCTATTGTTTCAGAATGTAATTTAATACACTCCAGAGTCAGACTTTCATTCTACTGTTAACCTTCTACAGAGGGTTTGTACTAATTCTCAGTTTGATTATGAAAAAATGGCACAGTTTTGTGGAAATGCCTGTAGATTTAATGTTCCATGCAATGGGTTTGATTGTTTGATTTTCGTCGTCAGTGCGTAGCTTGTCTTGCTGTATCCCCTTGTATTTCGTTCAATTCTCGAATGTGTTGAATCAACATCTCCGTAGCTGTAGCACACCTGCACTTTGATAACTGTATTTCTTTAAAAGGAAAAATACACAAACATGTCTATTCTTGAATTTGCATGCTGGCAATTCAACAGTGAATTTAGTTATCTGAAACACACTTCAGTAATCTAAATAAAACACAGATGGTATATTTTCTGATAAGAGTTAAAGCTCTGTTTTCATTTCTCTATTCAATGTTAAGTTTGCAGAACCCTTGTACAGTAACCTTTCGGTTCTTTTAGTAGCCCAGTGGAGGCAAATTCGTTACCAACTGGTAACTGTCTCAATGTTGGTTACACGGTTATATGTTCCACATTATTACTATTTTCACTTTTTCACTCACCGAATTTTAACACAGCCTAATAATCCACTACAGTTGCTTAAATAAAATAAAAATAAAAAGTCAGTTACACTTAGAACAACTCTACTGACAACTATTCCTCTAGCCTAGGAAAGATAAATTAAAACAGGAACAGGTTCAAAGACCTGTAGGATAACACATCACTGAAAAAAACATGAAAAACCTGCTTGTCTGTTTGCCTCCCTAGTCGGATGCTCCTGCATCAATAAATATATATATGAATTTTATATAGACATAAATTTGTTAACATAGATTTTCAAATAGTTTATTTAAATATCATGTTCAAATATTTTTGAAAACTATAAAATTTAAACATTTTAATCACACATTTTCTTTTTAGTTCTAATTAATTTACAATATATTCATTTTTTTTTAATTATAGTCAACATTATTTTTCTATTTAAAATATAATTTTTTATTTTTATTTTGAAAGACACATATCAACCTAAATGAAATAAAAGACAAACAGAAAAAACTTACACATCTCCTCATATTGTGATTTAAAATAAACATCTAACCTCAATAAAAAAAAAAATTGTAAAAAAAAAGAAATTTCTATAAGCTAGTGTGCTTTAGTGATATATATATGCCCCTAAAAACCGTCATGAACATGCTAAGTTGGTCCACATATTATAAACATAAGCGGCTTCTACGTCGGACGACAGGCGTGATATACCTATGCTCTGCTATAAATATAAATTTGATGAAATGTCCCTGCTTGTTTTGTATGAAGTCTAGGGGTTCCTTGGCACACATAAATGTATTTTCAAGACTTAGGTGATATAATTGTAGAATTGAAATTGCTGGCAAAGAATAACAAGTGGAAGCGGTGTTTCAACTGCAAACATATGATTGAACTACTGCACATAATTTGCAGGTACCCGATTCCCGAGCCCTGAGTTTTTGTTTATCAGAATTTCATATTTTTGTGATTGATTATAGGGAAATAATAATCTAATAAGAAACTGTTTATGTTTTTTTGGTATATAGGTTTTATTATTGTTTATTTTTAGGTGTGATTATGAATTTTGTTATAAATGTGCACTTCGCCATAGCAATATAATTGTCTTTGTGATGAGGAAAAAAAAATAATAGCGAAGAAGAAGAAAATAATGATGGGAGCCACGATGATGAACAAAATTATTATGATCCAGATATTATAGTGAGGATGATAGCCATCACATACTATAAATAGGGGTGACAACGTAATTATTATGATCAAGATATTATAAGGAGGATGATAGCCATTACATATCATAAATAGGGGTCATATTTTTATGAAGTATGGGACAATGTTTTGTGGACATTATTTATGTAGTAATAACGTATCAAGCATAGGAATCGTTAAAGGTTATGGATATTCGAATATTCGAATATAATTTGATTGACATATTCCACTTTTTAAATCTTAAATGTACAATTGAAAAGATTTACATATATTTATTTTTCATTTAAAATTTTTAAAATTTTGTTAAAATGTTAAACATTGTCCCTATAATATTTATTGAAAAATAGCATATTATAAAAAAAATACTAACAAAAAACTAGGAGATGATTTAAAATATAATTCATTAAGAGTTGAAATGTAGAAAGTGAATTGGTAAGGTTAAAGGATATCATCAAAAATTGATATTGACCTTTATGTGTTTTAAGATTCAATTTGGGGATTTTGTCTTCCTTTACCTTCATTTTATTATATAGTGAATGAACATCCAACTTGGTAAAGAAAACTGTTTTTGGTAATTCAATTAATACTTCATCAATTATAGAGAAATCGCTTTGATTAACTTAAATGATCCTAAACTCTAACATTTGTGGCTGTGGTTAACATAAATGAGGCTAACCTCTAACATTTTTTAGATAAACGGGAATAGAAGGTTTAGATATTTGAACATATAATGAGTAGAATTGTGAAATTGAAAAAAGAAGTCATATTAACTTTTTTTCCTAATGTTATAGATTATTACTTTAGAGAGTTTCCATTAGACACGTTTGATTTCAAATTTGTTTTGTTTTGAGGAATACTTCATGAGAAGATATTAAAAAATACGAGATTATTTCCATTTGGGTTACAATCATTGGATTACCAAATGAATACACTCTCATTAAACTTAACATTCCTTGAATAGGTTATGGGGTCTTCATTTGTAATTATTACTTTAAGCTTAAGTACTAGACATATAAAAAAATGGAGAAAAATCACAATTAAAATTAAAGGGTAGGTAACAATTAACGACTTAATTTATATCCATAGGAAAAATTATAACAATAGAATGCAATAAATCTATATCTATAGATTAATACCAAGTAAGTGGTGCATTTGTGCATCATTATTAGAATGGATTTCATGAAAACCCTATGTAATTTGACAAGGTGTCATGCTTTATTAATATCACTCTTGTCTACCAATGGTGTCATGCTTTAGGAAGGGAGTAGTGCACCATTAAAGTATGGCTCATTCAAGGATTTGACAACCCATAAATTTTATAGTCACATGCACTCTACCAAAGAAATAATGCATTTGGAAAATTAACTATCAACTAAATCAATGGAATATACTTTACAATATCCCACCGGAGTTTGATAAGGCCATCAAACTCTATTACAAATGAAATGATTTAATAGTGATTTTGCACTAGAGCAAAACATAAAAATGTATGGGCTTTTTGTCCCATTTTCTAAATTCATTTCCACTATGTTATCATGTTGAAAATTTGGTTGTACTCTTTGAATGGTCATTCTTTGATGAACCATCTTATTTACATAAACCCTTTTAATTATATCTATATTTCTTTTTGTGATGAATTATGTACATTATATTGAGATCATAAATTTATTTTATACAAAAGTTTTTTTTTTATGGTATACATAGTTTATATTGTAACAGTAAACTTTGTGTATTTTTAGGTGTGGTTATGAATTTTGTTATAAATAGTTTTTGTGTATATAGTTTTTATATTGAAATATTAAACATTGTGTATTTTCGGGTGTGGTTATGAATTTTGCTATAAATTGTCATTATCTTATGAATATGCTACTTAATTTGAATCAACATCATGAACTATTCGCCATAGAATCAACATCATGCACTATTCAGCATAGAAGAAGATGATGAGGATTATTATGATATATATTTGGAAATTTAAAAATAAGAATGATAATGGTTTATTTTTATATTTTATTCATATTGAAAATCTATAATTTATGATTTAAATTATACATAAGGCTACAAATGAATTTTTCTATATAGTTTGTGGAGGAAGATTGAGATATTTTGTAATTCTTTATTTTTTAGTTTCATTAATAATGATTCAGTGATTGTTTCAAGTTTTATAGTAAAATATTTCTCATTTTTGTTTATTTATGGAACATTTTAGTAAAAAATAAATTAGTTTTTTATACTTCACATGTTGATATAACCATAGGAATTTGAAAAAAACAACTTCTATAATGATGTATATGGATGTTTTATGTGTTAATAATTCATATTATTTATGTAGAGAAGGTTTGGTTGTAGTAACAATGTTATGAAACCAACTCCAAAAATAGAAGAAAAGACGGATCAACGCCTTAGAAATATCCACTTCAAGGGGGAAACCTCCAATACATTACATAAATGGACAATTCTTGGATGATGCAAATAACAAAACCCTCTTCTATATATAGGAGTCCATGGGGATATAATCCTATCTGAACTAACAATAATAATGTAAGGGCACAATAATAAAAATATTGGGGTTACAGGGGTACAACAATAACAATAATGGGGTTACACTAACAATAATAAGGGACTATACTAGTAATATAGCGACCTAACATGCCCCTCTCCTTCAAAACAATGTTTTCCTCAATGCTTGAGCAGCTCCTCATGCTTCTATATAAAATTCTTAGCCTCCCATGTAGAATCTTCAATGGGTATGTTCTTCCATTTGATGAGATACACTAAAATTGATCAAATTCATAGCTATCGAGTTCTAGATTCCAATATGATTTTTACTTCTTCATCAAGTTCTGGAAATATTGTTTGAACTGGAATTTTGTCCCCTATAACCTTCTTTAAGCATGAAACATAGAGAACTAGATGCACTGGCAAAGAAGCAGGAAACTCCAATTTGTATGCCATAGTACCAATCTTTTTCAACACCTTGTAAGGACAATATTACTTTGGCGATAATTTATTATCCTTATTAGCTTGCTTGAGGGACATTTTTTTATATGGTTGTAGCCATAAAAATACCCAATCTCCTACATCAAAAATTCTCTCGCTGCGATGTTGATCTGCCTGTTGTTTCATTCGATTTTGTGCCAAATTTAGGTTATCCTTTAAGAGTTGGAGAACTTCTTCTTGATGCTCGATGTGATCTTCCACTGCTTGAACCTTAGAATTTTATTTTTAAGAAGATGTGATGGATGGTGGATGATATCCATAAAGTGCCATAAATGGGGCCATTTTTTCTACAGTATGGAAGGAATTTTTATACCACCATTCAGCGAGAGGTAACCACTTGACCCATTGTGTTTTATTGTCAAATAAAAAAAAACAAAGATATCCTTCGAAACATTTATTCACTATCTCAGTTTGACCATCAAATTGAGGATGATAAGATGAGCTATGAGCTAGTTGAGTACCCAAACAAGAAAATAATTATGTCCAAAAATTTCCAGTAAAAATGGGATCTCTATCACTTACAATAATCTTTGGGTTTCCATGTAGCTTTTGAATTGTTTCCATAAATGCAGTAGCAACTGTACTTGATTTAACTGGATGAGATAGTGCACAAAAGTGTGCATACTTGGTAAGTCTATCAACTACCACCATAATAACACTCTTTCCTTTGGAATTAGGTAAAACTGTGATCAAATCCATCGAAATATCCTCCAAACGTTGACTTGGAATGGATTAAGGTTGTAGAAGACCAAGGGTCTTAAATGTATGAACTTTATTTTATTAGAAAAACAAGCATTCTGCCACAAAATTTTGAATATTAGATTTAAGGCAAACCCAAAAAAAATCTTTCTTCACCTTGTGGTAGGTTTTTAAAAATCTAGAGTTTCCTCTTAAAGGAGAAGTGTGCAATTCCAAAAGAATATTTTGTTTTAGTTGGGAATTCTTGCAAATATATAAACGATCTCTGCACCATAGGGAATCATTTTTCCAACTAAATGTCTCACATGTACTAGGATCTTGCTACAACTTTTGAATGAGCATCCACACTTCTTCATCCTTCTTCCATTCATGCCTTGCTTCGGTTATCCAATATGGTTGGAGAATAGAAATGGCACAAAGCAATGCTTCCACCTCTTCATCCTTTCTTGAGAGTACATTTGCAACAACATTTAGCTTCCCTTTTTTGTAGACGCTTTCAAAGTCATAAACCAACATATTTGTGACCCATTTTTGTTACTGTTCTGAAGATAGGCTTTGTTCCAAAAACTTTTTAAGACTATCATGATCAGTTTTTACCTTGAATAAATAAATTTCTATAAATACTTTCCTTTGATTGGATGACTTTAAAAAGAAATGGGTATTCCTTCTTACATTAAAACAACACCAATTCCATTTCCTGAGCCATCACATTCTAGAATAAATGTTTTTGTGAAGTTTGGCATAGCTAAGAATGATGTTAGGAACATTACCTCTTTACCTTAGTTGATTGAGGAGTCCATGAAAATGCATATTTCTTAAGTAATGTTGTTAGAGGTGCTGCTATTCTCCCATAATTATTAGCAAAATTTCGATAATACCCTGTTAACCTGAGAAATCCTCGCAAGTACTTTATGGTTGTGGGGACTTTCCATTCCTTAATGGCTTTAATTTTTCTAGGGTCTACCTTAACACCCTTGTGAGATACAATATGACCCTGATATTCCACCTCTTGTACTCCAAAGAAACATTTGGATGTTTTTGCATATAATTTTTTCTCCTCCAATAGTTTGAGCGCCTTGTCAGCCTGTTGAACATGATTCTTCCAAGACTTGTTGTGGATTAGTATGTCATCAAAAAATATTAGGACAAATTTTCTAAGGAAGGGTTTTAAAATGGAATTCATCAAAGCTTGAAATGTATAAGGTGCATTGGTAAGGCCAAAAGGCATGACCAAAAATTCATAATGACCCTCATGAGTTCGAAATTTTGTTTTCAGAATATCCTCAGTCTTCATTCTAATTTGATGATATCATGAACGAAGATCTAACTTGGTAAAATAAATTTCTCCATGTAATTCATCCAATAATTCATCAATCACAGGAATGGGAAATTTATATTTAATAGTGAGCTTATTGAACTCCAAATAATCCAAAAAAATGTTCCATGATCTGTCCTTATTGTGCACCGAAACTACTAGAGCAGAGAAAGAACTTTGACTAGGTTGAATATACCAGGCTCTAACATTTCTACAATCATACGTTCAATTTCACTCTTTTGGACATAAGGATATCTGTAAGGCCTAATGTTTGGAGGAACAATTCCTGGAATAAAATGAATAGCATGATATGATCATGAATATGTAGGAGTCCTTTGGGAGTTTCAAACACCTTGGAATGATTGTCCAAGACTTGTTGGAGATTTGGAGAAATACATGATTTTGACGTTGGAACTTATAATGAGTATAATTGTGCAATTACACCTAGTTGTTATTTCTTCAGAAGCTTTGTCATGAAATTAGAGATTATTATATTTCTAGGATTCCCTGCGATACTCCATAATTCCAATTCCTTTCCTACCGAAAAAAAATTCAAGAAATGTTCTTGAAAATTAAAAGCTACCATCCCCAAAGATTGTAACCATTGTACTCCTAGTACAACATCAACACCTCCCATTGGAATGGAAAGAATTGGAATATTAAATACATATTCCCCCATGGTTAGCTTGATATTATGGCATTTTCCAGAGAAATTTATAGTTCCTCCATTTGCAACCATCACTTGACATTCTGGTGCTGGGTATAGGAAACAATTCAATTCCTTGGCTACCTTACAATGAATAAAATTATGGGTACCACCTGAATCAATCAACACTATTACCTTTTTCTTCTTGATATGTCCTTCTATCTTGAGAGTTTGAGGAGTGGTAATTCCTACCAATGCATTACACGATATGGTCAGACTCATTTCTTCCTCTTCTAGGGTTGGTTCCTCGTGTATATCCTCTTCTTGTTCATTTTCTTCTTCCTCTTCACAATCTATGTAAAATAATTTCTTCTCAGCACACTTATGACCTTTAGTGTATTTTCTATCACAACTGTAGCAAAGCCCTTTTGCTCTTTTTTCTTCCAATTTTTATGGTGTCAACCTTGTAGGTTGTGGAAATCTAGGAGTAGCAACACTTCCCTCTTTATAGAAGTGAGTGGTAGGCTTCCTTGTCGCCATAATTTTACATTCAATTTTTCTTGCCAACCTGAATGCCTTCTCCAATGAATCAGGTTCCCAAACATGAAATTCATGTTGGATGTTATCCTTTAAAGTCCCTATGAAGACATCAATCCTGTGTTCCTCTGGAATATCAGTTACCCTTATATTCAATTTTTGGAAGTCCTCAACGTGCTCCACCACTGAACCCTTTTGTTTGAGATTTATCAATTGGCTAAAGAAGGTGTTGCTCTTTGTATCCTCATAATGTGCTATCATTTCCTCCGTAAAAATTGACCAAGTGAAAAAAATTTTACGGGAGCAAAGCCATCGATACCATACAAATGTATTTTGTTTTAAATGTAAAGTTGCAATGCGTACCTTTTGTGTGTTTTGCACATTATTGAGATCAAAATATTGCTCCATCTGTAGTATCCATGTTACGAGATCCTTGCCATCAAACTTCCTCATATCCATCTTTGGAATACAGTGATTCTTCAATCCAACATTAGAGTTTATGAAATCACAATTAACATTTATTTTGTTCTCATCATGAGTTTCATCTACTATATTTCTGTCATTAGGAATAATTTCTTGTATTAACCTTGTCATCAAACCTTCCACGTCTACTTTTAGATCATTCTTCATGTCTTCCATGTTGTCTTTCATTTTTTCATCGATGTTAGCTCCCATGTCATCCATCTTAGCTTCCATGCCAGCTGCCATGCCATCCATCTTATCTTCCATGCCATTCTTCAAACCATCCATCTTAGCTTCCACACCTTTCTTCAAACCGTCCATCTTAGCTTCCACACCTTTCTTAAAAAATTCCATTTAAGTTTTTGTTTCTCTTTGCGAGAGCGAAATTTGGTGCACTTGCTATTGTAATTTTGATATGTCATGTAGCGCTTCTTCCTCTTCATGAGATATAGTATTTCTGAAGGCTTAATGGCTGTTAAATTCTTTTCAGGTGACATTTTAGAACACAATACTGATATCTATGCTTCAATATGCCCTTGGAATCACTTCCAACTGATTTTTCACACAAAACTTATGCAATTCGGGAAAAAAAATATACACCTTTTTCTTGCTTTTAAGGATCTCGATATTGAAACTGAATTATCTCTGCAATTTTAGATCTTCAATATCTGAAATTTAGCCCTGAAGTAGCACTATGAATATTCTTTCTAATTCCACACGTCTGACCTGATTTGGATTCTTCAAGACAAAGTTATGTCCAATCTCCCACGATGGCCTAATTATGGACTGGTTCAGTAGAGCGAACTTGTACGACTTGCCATGTGTCAGTATTTCTTCCTTTAGCTCTGAAATTGATACACACAAAACTACAGTCTATTTTCTTGCATCCAACTTTTATAGAATTCCAATCCGACACAAAAAAAGAGAATTATGATGTTTTTCTCATGATCACCTCTTTGAGATGAAATTCATGAGCTTGAAAAAAATCCTAACTTCCACAGATCATATCTCCAAAAATGTTGTGAACCAAGATTTGAAATTTCTACGGGATGTTCCTCAGGATATCGGATTCAATCTGTAAAAATTTCAGCTTCTGAAATATCATATACGAAACGTTATAGCGCAAATGCCACGATGACCTGTTTTAGTTGAAATTCGAGAGCCTAAAAAAAAACATAACTTCAACACATCATATCTCCAAAAATATTGCGAACTATGATCTGATTTTTTTACACGACATTCCTCAGGATTTCTTCTTCGCATTGGAAAAATTTTAGCTTTTGAAATGTCGTATAATTTTTTTTTTAGCTAAAATTCCATGATGACCTTCTTGGAGAAGTGAAACCCTAGAATCTAATGCTCTGATACCAAATTTTATGAAACCAGCAGCAAAAATAGAAGAAAATACATATCAATGCCTTAGAAATAGCCACTTCGAGGAGGAAACCTCCAATATATTACATAAATGAACAATTTTTGGGTGGTACAAACTAAAAAACCCCCTTCTATATATAGGAGTCCATGGGGTCCCAATATAATCCTAGCCGACTTAACAATAATAATGTAAGGGCACAATAATAAAAATATTGGGGTTACAGGGGTACAAAAATAACAATAATGAGGTTACACTAACAACAATACGGGACTATAATATTAATATAGGGACCTAAAAAACAAACATATTTTATGGACTTACAAGATTTTTAAAATTACAATTTGTATACTTATATTAAATTGTACAAGTTACATGATTAGGTTATGTTATATACCATATAATCTATATAGTAGAGTAACTATGCCCAACATTTGGTAAAGGGTGACTTATAAATAGGTTTATGGTTATTAAACATGTATGGAGGTATATTCTTGCATCTCTATATTTGAGATGCTCTATAGTGACCTAAGGCTAGGATATAATATACATGCATACATATGAAGGATATACACTTCCATTTTTATCGATAAAATAGCTAAATAAGCAAGCCATTGTTGCCCATACTAAAATTAGGTTTATGGCCTTTAGAGATTTTCCAGAACTTTTCTAAAAGTGGAGGTACATTTCTAAAGGATTATATATAGACATTTATTATGTGTGCGCTAACTGAGGATCATGCTCCATAATCCTCTCATGTTTGAAGATATCATAAAGTACAGAAAACAATGGCCATTGTGTATGAATGGAAATTTTTTATATCTTATGTGTCACTTCGATGACTACAAAATTTTATTTTACATGATAAGATCATCAACATGGATGATCAAAATGTGAAGTACAATAATTTATCACTTGTTTGGATTTGTTTTTTAAACCTCACAATACCCTTTGATTAATTATCAACAAGTTCCTTTTTACTTTATTTAAAGTTAGTTTTATCAATAATTCAAATCCATAACATCCCTAAATTTTCTCCTTGAATGTTTCACATTAAATTTTCTTATGGTATCATCATTAAAAATATCAATATTCACACCATGGAATGGGAAAAAGTAAATATTGAAAGAATCCCTTGAAAAATCCATTTTTCAATGATAAACTATGTGGGTATTTGTTGTGGGCCAACCTAGATTCATCTTAATTCTGGATCTATCAAGTGTATAGAGGGATAAACTAGAAATTGCACCACATGTTGCAAAGAAAACGTTGTAAGGAAGTAACATAGGAGTAGCATAAAAAAAAAAATATGCGATATGTTGTGCCATTTAATTGAATATATAAATTATAAATATAAATTCTTTTGTTTAAAAATAAATTTCAAGTTTGGAAAATTATTTGGATGAAGAAATTTGTTTTTCTAGCCTAAGGTTAGTATAGATACTAGGTACACACTCACTATATTTTAGAGGTTAAACATGTCAACTTAGTAGCCTTGAACATGGGATCATAACGATGTCATCTAACCAATTAAGCTATATTTAATTGAGAAAATTTAGAGTTTTCGGATAGAGTTTCAGTCACGAGAACAATCATTGAATATTACTATAAGTTTCAACCTACCTTTTTGTTATTTTGATGTGCTTCTAAGTTCTGGAATAATGAATACATAATTTAAACATGGACTCTACAAATTCAACTAATTTTGAATACAAATCTTGATCATCTAGCAAGAAAATGACAGTTTGATCTTCGTTTTGAAAAGAAACAAAAGATGGTTTTATAGTACAATATTTCTCAATTTGTTTTGGCTATTGAAAATTTGAGAAAAAATAACAGTTTTATGTACTTTACATGTTCATGTAACAATACAATGATGTATATAGATCTTGTATGTGTTAATAATGCATATTATTTATAAAGAGAATATTTGGTTGTAGGAACAAACTTGTTTTATGGACTTACAAGATTGTTAAAATTAATTTTGTATACATGTATTAAATGGTACAAGTTACATGATTAGGTTATATTGTATACCATATAGTCCATATAGTAGAGTAAATATTCCTAAAATTTGGTAAAGGGATAACTTATACATAGGTTTATGGTTATTAAACATGTATGGAGGTATATTGTTGCATTTATATATTTGAAATGCTCTATACTGACATAAGACTAGGATATAATATATATGCATACATATTAAGGATATATATTTCCAATTTTACTTATAATTTAGCAAAATAAGCAATACATTGATGCCTATCCTATAATTAGGTTTATGGCCTTTAGGTATTTTCCACAACTTTTCTAAAATAGGAGGTGCATTTATAAAGGATTATAGATAGAAATTAATTATGTGTGTGTTAGTTGGGGAGCATGTTGTATAAGCTATTTATGTTTGAAAATCTCATACAACACTTCAAACAATGTCCATTGTGTATGAATGGAATTTTTTTATATCCTATGTGTGACTTCCATAGCTAAAAAAAATTAGGTTACATGAATAGGATGATCAACATGGATGCTAAAAATGTGAAGTAAAATAATTTATCACTTGATTGCATGGTTTTTTTATGCTCATAATACCCTCTATTTCATTATCAAAAAGCATGTTTTTATCTTAATTAAATTTGGTTCTAGAAATAATTCAAATCCATAACATCCCTAAATTTTCTCCTTCAGTGTTTCCCATTAAATTTTATTATGGTGTCATCATTCAAAATATCAATATTGAGAACATGCAATAGGAAAAAGTAAGTATTGAAAGACAAGTCCCTTGAAAAAACCATTTTTCAATGATACATTATATGGGTATTTGTTCCAGACCAACCTAGATCCATCTTAACTCCATATCTATCATGTGTATAGAGGGATAAAATAGAAATTGTAGAACATCTTGCAAAGGAAACATTGTAAGGTAGTAACATAAGAGTATCATAAAGTAAAGAATATGTGATATGTTATTCCTTTTAATTTAATTTTTAAATTATAAATATAAATTATTTTATTTAAAAATAATTTCAAGGTTTGAGAATTATTTGGATGAAGAATTTGGATTTTTATAACCTATGGTTAGCATAGCCTAATGTTATTATAGATACTAGATACACACTGAATTTATTTTAGAGGTTAAACTTGTCAATTTAGCAGACTTAAACTTGGGATCATAATATGTCATTTAATCACCAAAGCTAGATTTAATTGAAAATTTTTATATTTTTCAGTTAGATTTTCAATCACCTGAACATTCCGTGAATATCACTATAATTTTAAACCTACCATTTTGTTATTTAATGTGATTTTGTGTTATGGAATAGATTATATGTAATTTAAACAATGGACTCTCCAAATTCAACTAATGTTGAATACAAGTCTTGAACTTCTAGTGAGAAAAGGACGGTTTGATCTTTCTTTCAAAAGTAAACAAATATTGTTCTATTGTTTAAAAGAAATTTTTTTATTTACTTGATGGACAATAGGCTATTCATATAGGTTTCCAAATTGATATTAGCTCTAATCGTAGTGATTCTTGCATTTAAGATATTATATATGTCTCTATATGTCTCGTTAACAGTAAATGATATATATAAAATATGAATGGCGTATTATATTGAAAATATATAAATTTAGAACCACACATTAAGCCTCTTCCATAAAATAGTTCAAGTAGTTAAAATAATTTATATTTAATCCATATCCAATATATAAATATGAAAGTTAATAGAGATAGATATCGCAATTTTAAAAACATCCATTCTCTCTTCATATTGTGTGCATAATCCTCCTACATCATTAACTATGCTTTCACCATACCAACATTTAGAGAAAACCACAACACATGTATTAACTATATACTATATACTTGAATAGACTGCAAAAAAAAATGAAAATGCTCCACTACTCCTTGTTTTATTTATATTTCTTTTTACACTAGGAGTCAATCGACCTTCCTATGCATCCATCAATGATAAAAAATCATATTAGTTATGTTAAGGTAAAAAAAAAGGTTCTCAAAGGATATGAAAATTCTAATATTACTGAACATCTCACAAAGACAAGTACATTAATAGGATTATTCGTCTTTTTTTTCCAGTAATACATAACCTACCTTCCAAGAAACAAGCTTGCAGATGTAGAATCAAGAATTTTATGTTGTAGAAATAAAATTGTGGTTCAAAATTTTGCAAAGACTTAAGTTTTACTGACACATGGACTCATGAAAATTGTAGAACAAACAATAGAAAAAAAGCACCATGATAATGTATCAAAACACAAACAACTAAGTAGAATGAACATAATCAAATTCTATTTTGCATCAAGCATGAAAGTGGCTTGTAATCACTTTGTGAATGATACTTTCCACAACCAGTTAGTTTAAGACAAATTTTAGAAATATATATTTTTTAATTTATGTCACTCATTACAATTGCATTCACTATACAACAATTTATTACACAAGAATATAGATTGAAATAAAGTTACTAATTTATTTTTCTTTTGTATAGCTTCTCGTAAACAAGAAAATGCTCAGGATCATGTTGAACGATTTTGATTATGGTATTTTTCCCTATTGAACTTGATCTTTCATAAGAAATTTTACTTCTCTTTAGAAATATTTCTTGGTACTCCTAGGAACTCCATAAGCCACCATTGGTTTGCGAGACTTGGGCACAATAATTTAACATAAACATGAAGAGGAGAAGAAAAATATCAAACGAGTGGATGCAATTTAGAACCCTAAATTAATATATGCAACCATTTCATTCGGATTCTCTAGGGAGAGCATAGAGGAAAGAGTTCTCCACCTCCTAGGGCACAAAGCCCCACATGATACAAGATTAGGAGTTCTATATGGGGATAGTAAAAAAAATAATTCTCCTCCAGTGAAACCTTTGGCCATTGTAGGGTTAGAAATTATAGGTTATCATCTTCCATAAATGAATTTACTATTATGAAAATATTGTTACAAAGGATGCAATTTCCCTATGTAAATTATACCATGGAGCACTTGAAAATTGATGGCTTAATGCCAAAATAAGAGAAAGTAGAAATCAGGGAAATTAGTTAGCCACAAAATCAACTTGAAAGTGACATATATTATCTTCTTAACTTATTTAGGTAAATTTCCATCCCGTTAATTCAATTAATTTTACTTTGTTTCTAAAAAAATTTGATTAGTCATAATTTGAGCAACAAGAAATGATGGGTCATAATTTTGATTGTAGGAAAATTTGATGGGTCATAATTTGAGCACTAAGAAATGATGTGTAATACTTCATCCAATTAATTTTATATACATCTTCAATCGTATCAATTTCAGGATCATTTCAATTAGAACCATGGATTTACATCGTACACTTAATTTTTCTAACTAGAGACAAGCTAGTTGTAGCAATAAACATAAAATCTACCAAGTCATTCATAAAGGATTATTACTTGATGCTATTGGAGAGGACATGGACATCCTGGTGAGCAAGTACATATTTCAATATATTTCCATCAGTCTCGATTGATAATTTATGCTCCCTTGCCCAAAAATGCAAATAAGAATGAAACTCATATCTAATGGTTCAATGATGCAAATATTGTGCCTTCTGTTGAAATAGAGAGCGTCACTTTATCAATCCTAGTAATTCTATGTACGAAGTCCCAGTGGGATACAACCACTACTCCAGAGCCAAGAACCTTCTCGTTAAATATATATCCCTAATTGATCCATTTTCCTTATAAAAGATAATATTATTCATGAATTTTGTGAAAAATTATACTATTCATTCAATTGTAATTGAGATTTGGTTAAATGGCTCTTTTAGAAGGAACCTTATGATGCCATAACCTCCTTTTAGAAATTATTAATTCAGGAGATTGTATTTACATCCCATTGGAGGATATGGTTGTCTATTTATAGTACATAGCATCATCCAAGACATTTCATGTTCTTTAAGTATTTATATATAATAATTGTTGAAAGATAATTTAAGAATTTTTGGGTATAAATCATTGAAAGAGAATATTATATGAAGGAATATATATTTGATAAAGGAATCTCTATCAATACATAAATAATAAATTCTATCATTTTAAAATTTGTAAATATTTGTATGTATATACGTTGTACTTGACCTTTTGTCGACTTGTTTTTTCTTATTCTTTTGATTCATTTAAGTATCCAGAAAATGATCCATATATGTAAGAGCATACCTCCAATTTGAAAAAATGGCAATCCAAAAATGTTTAAATGGGAAGATATATGTAAGAGCATACTTGAAGTTCACAACAAGGGATAATTGGGAAGTGACGTATAAATGGGAATCCATATAAAATTTCAAAAACGACATAATAATTCTAGTTTGTAGCACCAACTAAATGGGAAGCTTAGGAATACCTTCATCTTATAATAGCGGGATACCTTTAGTTTGTAGCAGCAAATAAGCTGCAACAAAATGGGAAGCTGTCTACAAATTGGAAGCAATATAGACCTTCAACAATGACATACTAATATTAATTTGCAACAACTAAATGGGAAGTCACGTATAAATAAAAATCCATATTGATTGTATAAGAAGAATACATATCATTACATCATCCGGAAGGGATCATGATATAGAGTTTTAACGGCATAAAAAACGCCATAGAAGTTTAAAAAATGTCAAATAAGTTAGGAAATGAACATAGTCAAACATATAGCCAGCCAGGTGCCAACATCATGGAAATGGTCAAGCAAAAAAGATAGAGAGTCATCTAGAGATATAGGTTCCAATGTTGTTGGTGGGCTATGGTATTGAAACAAGAGTGCTACAACTCCCAAAGGCTTCTTTACTTTACTTTATTAACCTTGGGTTCATAAAAACTTGGAGGTGACAGTGCTATATACACAACAAATAATTACACTAATTCCATCATATTCTTAGCCCTACGAAGACGTGCTAATTCTAGGGCTACTTATAGGGGATGAAGTCTACCACACTTGTGAATGAAAATTAAGGCTATAAATAACTCAAGACCATTACTCTATCAGCAATAAAGAAACTAGTCTAAAGCATAAGGACACACCTAGATATTTTCAAGAAAGGAAATACACAACTAGGCTAAAGAAAGAAATGGAGTTAAACTAAGTGGCTTTCATAAAATAAATTGTTGAATTAAACTTGCAGAAATGGAAAATGATCTAAGTACACATTTCTGGGCCAAATGGCTAATTAACCTACAACTAATTCATGGTTGACTACTATGTTTTAACAATAAATATATTCATGAGCTAACTATTCTTGTAAATACTATGTTTTTTAGCAAAATAAGGAGGCACTGAGGTGGTTAAAGAAGGTCTTCAACTCATGGACTCAGAGCTGAAGTTGTCTTGGAGGTTGTGTCAGGTTTAAGTGTTGTTAGGTCCATATATTAATAGTGTAGTACCTTATTTTTGTTAGTCTAGAACCCTTATTTCTTTTTTTGTACCCTCGTAGTCCCCATATTGTTTTTATTATGCCCCATAAAAGCCCACTTATTATTTTTGTGCCCTTACATTATTATTTTTAGGTCGACTAGGATTATATTATGACACTGTGGACTCCTATATATAGAAAGGAGGTCTTTTCATTTGAATGATCTAATAATTGTTCATTTATGTGATGTAAAGGAGGTTTCCCCCTCAAAGTGGCTAATTTCTAAGGCGTTCATCTTATTTTCTTATATTTTGGGAGCTAGTTTCGTAATATTTGGTATTAGAGCTTTGGATTCTAGGTTTTTTCTGCTTCAAATAGATCATCATGTAATTTTCAATATAAAGGTTTCTTCTATGAAGTTTCAGATGATAAAAAAGGGCACATTTTCAAGGAAAGCATGAGGAACTTCGTGTAAAAAATTCAAATTCTGGTTCACAATATTTTAAAAGATACGATCTATGGAAGTTAGGATTTTTGTAGGTTCCTGAATTTCATCTCAAAGAGGTGACCTTAGGAAAATCATCATAGCTCTCTCTTTGGAAATTAGATTCAAATTCTGTAAAAAGTGGTCGAAATTAAACGTTCTATAGTTTCTGATGCATCAATTTCAGAGCCAAAGGAGGAAAAAATGACACGTTGAATTACTTACAAGTTCCCTCTACTGAACCAGTCCATAATTAGGCCAGTATCGGAGATTTGGCATAAATTTTCCTTGAAGAATCCAAATTAGGTTAGACATGTGGCATTGGAAAGAAGATTGAGAGGGCTACTAAGGACCAAAGATAAAATCTCAGGGATCCAAAATTATATAGATACATCAGTTTCAATATTGAGCTTCTCAAAAGCTATAAAAAAGTGTGTATTTTCTTTTCAAATTGCATAAGTCTTGTTTGAAAATCAGTTTGAAGTAATTCCAAGGGTATATTGAAACATAGATATCAGTATTTGGTTCTAATATTCCCCTAAAAATAATTTAACACCCATTAAGACCTCATAATGCTTTACTATGACTCATGAAGAGGAAGAAGTGCAACATGATATATCGAAAGTACAAGAACAAGTGCAACAACTTTCGCTCTCGCAAAGAGTAACAAAAAATGAAATGGAAGTTTGAAGAAAGATGTGGAAGCTAATATTCATGTTTCGAAGAAACGGGTAGCTAATATGGATGGTTTGAATAATGGCATGGAAAGTAATATGGATGCCATGGAAGCTAACATGGAGGACATGAATAATGATTTAAAAGTAGACATGGAAGGTTTGACAAAGATGATACAAGAAATGATTCCTAAGGGCAAAAAGATATTATAGGAAACTCAAGATGATAGCAAAAAAAATGTTAATTGTTATTTCATAAACACTAATTTTGGATGGAAGACCCACCATATTCCAAATATCGATATGAGGAAGTTTGATGGCAAGGATCCCATAACATGGATACTAAATATGGAGCAATATTTTGATCTCCATAATGTGAAAAACACAAAAGTTACGTATTGCAACTTTATATTAAAAAAAAGATACATTTGTATGGTATCAATGGCTATACCCTCATAAAGAAATTGTCACTTGGTCAATTTTTACGGAGGATATGATAGCACATTATGATGATACAAAGAGAAACACCTTATTTAGCCAATTGATAAATCTCAAACAAAGGGGTTCAATGGTGGAGCACATTGAAGGCTTCTAAAAATTGAATATAAAGGTAATGATATTCCATAGGAACATAGGATTTATGTCCTCATAGGTACTTTAAAGGGTAACATCCGACATGAGGTTTTCCTTTGCGAAACTTATTCATTGGAGAAGGCATTCATGTTGGAAAGAAAAATTGAAAGAAAAATTATGGAGACAAGGAAGCCTACCACTGACATATATAAATATGGAAGTGTTGCTACCCGTATACTTCCACAACCAACAAGGTTGACGTCACAACAATTGGAAGAAAAGCGAGAAAAATGGATTTTCTACAGTTTTCATAGAAAATACACTAAAGGTCATAAGTCAATTGAGAATAAATTATTTTACATAGATTGTGATGAGGAGGAAGGAAATGAAGAAGAAACTTCAAAAGAAGAGGATATACATCAGGAACCAACCCTAGAGAAATAATAAATGAGTCTAGCCATATCTTGTAATGTATTGTAAGGAATTACCACTCCTCAAACTCTCAAGATAGAAGGACATATCAAGAAGAAAAATGTAAGAGTTTTGATTAATTCAGGTAGTACCCATAATTTTATTAACTATAAGGTATCCAAAGAATTGAATTGCTTCTTATACCCATCAAAAAAGTGTCAAGTGATGGTTGCAAATGGAGGAACTAGATATTTCTTTGGAAAATGCTATAATATCAAGCTAATCATGGGGGAATATGTATTCAATACTCTAATTCTTTCCATTCAAATGGGAGATGCTGATGTTGTACTAGGAGTACAATGTTTACAATCTTTGGGGACGATAGATTTTAATTTTCAAGAACTTTTCTTGATTTTTTTTTTCAGAAGTTGAACTACGGGGTATTGCAGCAAAAACAGGAAATATAATCAGCTATAATGTCATGAAAAAACTTCTAAAAAAAATAAAAAAGAGGTTTGATTGCAAAATTATGCTCTCTATAAGTTCCAATATCAAACTCATTTATTTCTCCAGATCTCCAAAAAGTCTTGGACAACCATTCCAAGGTATTTGAAACTCCCAAAGGACTTCCACCTATTCGTGATCATGATCTTGTTATTCATTTGATTCCAAGAAGTTTTCCTTGAAACATCAGGCCTTACAGATATCTTATTCCCAAAAGAGAGAAAATGAACACATGATTGTACAAATGTTAGAGTATGGTATAATTGAACCTAGTCAAAGTTCTTTCTCTGCTCCAGTAGTATTGGTGCACCAGAAGGATGGATCATGGTGCATGTGTCTGGATTATAGGGAGCTCAATAAGCTCACTATTAAAAATAAATTTCCCATTCCTATGGTTGATGAATTATTGGATGAATTACATGGATCAATTTATTTTACCGAGTTGGATCTTGATTCAGGATATCATCAAATAATAATGAAGACTAAAGATGTTCCAAAAAAAACATTTTGAACTCATGAGGGTCATTATGAATTTTTGGCTATGCCTTTTGGCCTAACCAATGGACCTTCTACATTTCAAGGGTTGATGAATTCCATTTTCAAACCCTTCCATAGAAAATTTGAGTTAGTATTTTTTTATGATATAATAATCTACGATAGGTCATGGAAGGATCATGTTCAACATGTTGACAGGGTGCTCAAACTATTGGAGGAAAAAAATTATATGAAAAACCTACAAATTTCTCTTTGGAGTACAAGAGGTGGAATATTTGGGTCATATTTTATCTCAAGAGGTGTTAAATTATTACAAAAACCCCCTATTTTTCTGGATAAATGGTATAGAAAGAAGAATGGGGACCCTTTTAAATAATTCTTAGGATTAAATCCATTTTAGAAATAAAACTTATAATTTTAGCCTATTAGATTAAATTTATTTTTTCTTAAAAAACATAAAAAAACCATAAAATGCACTCGAAGGAACCCATAAAGGACTAAACATACAAGAAGTGGGAATTACATCGCCGAAGTATAAATTGCTGAAACAGAAATCTCCAATATGCGAAATTCCGAAACGCTGATGTACGAAGTTGCAAATTGCCAATATCCAAAGTTGGGGAGTACATTATGCAAAGGATACTGATATCACAATTTTTCATCTGACATATGTCGATATCGAATTTCGTCATTCAACAGGAAAGCCATCACAATATCGCATTGTCACATGTCGCACATTGCTGAAAAATGTCAAAACTCGCTAATCATGAAAAATAATATTTATGGATCCCAATAAGATAACAACTGTCAAACTCACACAAAACCCATGCTATCAATTTAATGATAATTCAGGTTTTTTATGATATCGAGGTTTGTAAATGATTTTATAATTATTTCATATTTAATACCAATGATTCCCATTATGCATTAGTTAAGGTGATACGATAGTTAATAGCATTTGACGTGATCTCAGCTTATGCTCTCTGGTTTTTATTTCAACATGGTAATTATGAAAACTCAGGCATAAAAGGATGTCGAGGTTGATTAAAGCACAAAGGAAGTCTTCCATCCCACCTCAGTTAGTTATTCAGCAAGAAGAAGATCACGAGATGGCTCCTCTAGTCTCACACACAACATGCAATGAAAACATTGGTTCCTCAAGTTGGGAAGGGATTTATAAGTTGTTTGAAAACGAGAGTCCACAAGTCATTTTGAATAGAAAATTTGTAGCTGATGATTATGCATCCACAGATTCAAAATCATGGTCTGACACAACTAACTCTTTTCTGCACAAAATCATTGCACATCTTAAAATGTTTCCATACACTGAATTACTAATATGGGTGTTAGATCATGTGAACATCTGAGACACAAAATTTGTCACCAAAGCTAGAACAGGAATTGGTTCTGTTAGGCTTGCGGATTTGAAGGAAATGTATAAATTTTCCAAGCCCCAAAAAATATACGACAACTATTTTGTCCAAGAATTCATGTGATAGAATGAGCACCCTGAAAATGTGATTAAGGATTGGAGAAATGATCCTAATCTCCATAAACGTGACAGTAAGGGTATGTGCTCACTAAATTTCTGGAAGAGGCCAAAAAGACAATTTGGCCAAATTTTCCTATTTCATGTGTGTCATATACTCTCAATAATTTCAAGCATTCTTGTCTTGAAATTGACCTATTAAAACACTTCAATTTCCCAATTCTACCCAACAAAAGTTATGATTCATATGGTGTTTCCATATAAATAACAAGTCAAGTTAAGCTGCAGGCATTTGCAAGTGAGCCTGATAAATTTGATGATGTGTTTGAATCAATTCCATAATTTGCAAGGGTTATGAAAATAGAAACTGTGAAGTTCATCCAAAATAACTGATACAATTCAAACAATATCATGGATAGAGGAATTCTCATTTTCCAGAGTACATGTTCCATTGACCAATGCCAAAACAAATTACAATTTCTCTAGTTTAGGTTCAAGTGCTAGAAGCAGAAAAAAATTAAATTCCAATTCCTCCAGTTCATGTTCAAGTGCCAAAAGTAGAACAAATTCTGATTCTGATTCCTTTAGTTCAGGTACCAGTACCAGTGGCAGAATAAAAAATCATGGATGTACCACAAGAAGAGATATTTAATCAAGACTGTGAAAGTTTTGAAAAAGAATTATTTCATACTAATACTCTTGCTAATCAGATTTCTATTTTGATAGAAACTCTTCCTACTGAATATTCTCTAAGAACGACAATTAATGTAGCTGAATCAAGCATTCAACAAGTTTCCTCTAATCTAAATAATTCTTAGGATCCAAGAGAAATTTGAGAAAACTCATTCATTACAGAGGTTTCCAAAATTTCTCTTCCAAAAATTTCGGAAACCTCAGAAATTTGAGAAAACTCATTCATTACAGAGGTTTCCGAAATTTCTCTTCCAAAAATGTGACAGTAAGGGTATGTGCTCAGTATTTTCCATTAAAATCCCTTTCTCGCAAACTTCTGTAATGATGTGTCATCTTTTTGGGTCTTTGAATACATACAAGTTCAAGGAAGATTGCACACCCATGATAGAAGCAACATCTGATGGCTATATCCTTGATTGGGCTAATATTTTTTCTAATAATTTGATTAGATGTATCATTTTCTATAGATAAAATCATAATATTCTGTCCAATAAGGTTACTCATTTTTATATAACTTTGCTTATTCTAGATGTGCTTTGTTTTTCTACTGAATTTCCATCATTAGGATGGAAATGGACCAGAGAAGTCAAAACCCCCATCTTTGTATAGTTGGAATTCCTGTGGGAATCAAAATACCACTCTCATATGTTTAAAATATGTAATATTATAATGCTCCCAGTTTTTCAAGTCATTTTCGAAAGGAAAATCTCTAGAGTCACCCATGAAGCCAATATAAGTCTTAGGTCTATAGGAAGATGGATTGGTGAAGAATTTTTCACATACATCCAAGTTTTTGGAACTCATGCTTGCCCTCATTTCATACCCTTATATATATGAGATAATTTATTTTCCAAGGAGATTGCTTAATAGACCGTAGGTGATGGGTTGACTAAATTTCTGGAAGAGGCCAAAAAGACAATTTGGCCAAATTTTCCTATTTCATGTGTGTCATATACTCTCAATAATTTCAAGCATTGTTGTCTTGAAATTGACCTATTAAAACACTTCAATTTCCCAATTCTACCCAACAAAAGTTATGATTCATATGGTGTTTCCATATAAATAACAAGTCAAGTTAAGCGACAGGCATTTGCAAGTGAGCCTGATAAATTTGATGATGTGTTTGAATCAATTCCATAATTTGCAAGGGTTATGAAAATAGCAATTGTGAAGTTCATCCAAAATAACTGATACAATTCAAACAATATCATGGATAGAGGAAATCTCATTTTCCAGAGTACATGTTCCACTGACCAATGCCAAAACAAATTACAATTTCTCTAGTTCAGGTTCCAGTGCTAGAAGCAGAAAAAAATTAAATTCCAATTCCTCCAGTTCATGTTCAAGTGCCAAAAGTAGAACAAATTCTGATTCTGATTCCTTTAGTTCAGGTACCAGTACCAGTGCCAGAATAAAAAATCATGGATGTACCACAAGAAGAGATATTTAATCAAGACTGTGAAAGTTTTGAAAAAGAATTATTCCATACTAATACTCTTGCTAATCAGACTTCTATTTTGATAGAAACTCTTCCTACTGAATATTCTCCAAGAACGACAGTTAATGTAGGTGAATCAAGCATTCAACAAGTTTCCTCTAATCTAAATAATTCTTAGGATCCAAGAGAAATTTGAGAAAACTCATTCATTACAGAGGTTTCCAAAATTTCTCTTCCAAAAAATTAGACACCAAATATCAATGATAAAAGGGAGAGACAAGAAGAAACATCGGCCCAAGACATGGAGACTATCCCTGCTTTTCCAATGGCATAAATAATTCTAAAGATTGAGGAAATACCTCCTTTGGATTTATTTTATAGTTCAAACCATAAAGTTGTTGTATCCAGGTCAAAGAGGAAATGAAAGATTGTATATTCTCTAGAAATTCCTATGGACACAACATCAATGAAAGTTCTCTAGAAAGGAACTTAGTCAACTCCTGGAAAAAATCTTACTCGATTATCTTAGTTTGCAGGTTCCTATGCAGACGCGACTATTCATAAGGCAGAAGAGATTGAGTCATTAATCATGGAGAAAGATCAGAAAATGGCACAAATCGAGAAAATTTTCTTTAATGAAAGACAAAGGATAGAGAAAGAGTTGCAATCAAGTATTAATAGTCTGCAACTAGAGTTTGAAGGTATCAAAATCAAACTTGAAAATGAAATGAGAAAAGGATTTAATAGTCCATCAGTTACAGTTAAATATTCAAAAGCTCCAGCAGAATCCAAAACATAATGAGGTAAATAAATAAGCAACAGAACTAGAAACATTGCTGGTAAACCAACAGACAATTTTCTATCCGAGGTAGAAGCATATTCAAGAGCAGATTAAAATAAGTGATCATTTCATCACTCAAATTTCTAATTTAAGGATTTATTATGAAGAAATTGATGATAAAGTGTCAAATTATATAGATTGGAAAGACAGAGTGCAAGGGAGAGTGGTTGATATTCTTGACCTTGAAGAATCAACAAAGGATATCATATTTGGAGACTCAGACATGAAAATGGAAAGTGCATAGTTAGCTATCATCAGAGCTAAAAACATGTCATTCAACATCTCTGAGTATATAAATATTACATTTTACAAGTTAATATTATCCAGGAAATTGGAAAAGAAGCTATGCCATAAGTCAACCTTTTCAAAAAATATTGGAAAGAAACATCAAGGAGGAAATATTTTGATATAGAAAACTTGACAAAGGTAAATATGGAAGTTTACTAGTATTTGTAGATCAAGCCTCACAATCAATTGGGAGTGCTGAGGTGTCTTTCCAACGTAACACTTCAACTTCTTCCAGCACTGAATGATGCAATATTCACGAGCAAGATGAGAATGCAGCCAATGCATCCCCCCTAGCTTGAATATATTATCAAAGCCTGCCAAATCAAGGAACATTTAGAGAGTGAATCTAATAAATAGCCTTAAGACTGTTATAGCTTCTGCATTTTAATTTCCTAGCTTTTAGTTTATAGTTTATATTATATTAATAAGACTTCTTTTGCAAGTCTTCTATTTTCGTAATATTAATTAGTATTTAAACCCCTTTCATGCATTTAGAAAGGGGTCCATATTTTTAAGAAGGAGGCTTAAGGAAATTACACTATTGTTTCAACAAAAGTATCTAATTGAAAGTCTGATCCTAGAGGCTACCTTTTCAGAACTAAGCTATGATGAAACATGTACTATTATCTATGTATTAATCATTTTACGTTTATGAGATTTTAGCAAACTTGTTTCTTTTTATTTGTGTCTTTCTGATAAGAATTGAAATGATATATATTCTTATTACTATTGATAAAATATATTGAATGATATGTTTTTAGATAAGTGACTTCAAAAGCTATTATAGGATTAATCTTCTTCATCAACTAAATCAATTACATAGATCTAGTTTCTTTAATGTGCTTACATTCATTTGGTATGAAAATGATCTATATTGTTTCATGCTTATGAAATCTTACTCTGTAATCATATAAATCAGTCCATCCCGGGAAGTAGTTAGATTTATTTTTATTTATGTTATCATTGGAATAGATCACCCCATTTGTGTTGATTTTATGACATTGTTTTATAAACTCATTTCTTATACGGAAAACTCGTCCCTATATCCCTAGTCGAACCCACCATTTTAACAGAAAAGGAGTTGCAAGGAGTTTATTTAACCTAATGACCCAGTGGAATTCATAAGGTTGAGGAAGTCACTCTCTAACCTTCAACATTTTTGGTGCTATAAGGAGGGAATCTGACTATGTATGGCATATAAAGTTGAATCTAAATTTAAAAGCCAACATAAGAGTCAAACTCCATCTGAAGTTTCTATGGCTTCTAGATCTCATTCACTATCTCCTAGTCATAAGCCTAAAGTTGTAGGGCCATTTCTTACATCTCCTAAAACATTAACTCATAGAAATTCTTCAAAACACATTCCTAAATCTCCTAAAGTTAACTCTTTGATTGAAATATTAGAACAAATATCTATATCTCTAGATAATACAACCAAACCAGAAATTTCTGAAGAAAGTGTTACATCTAAGTTTCGAGGTATTGGTGTGTTAACCCAATCACAAAGTGAAAAAATTGGGATAACTCCTTTCGATTTTCCTATTTTATCTCATCGTAAGAAAGCAACCGCATTAGCATCTCAATCAGGTATTAGTGAGATCACATCATATTCATTCTCATTTTCTCCCACCATCTACTCTAATCAACCCATTTATTTTCATCAACCCGCTTCTACTAAAAAAATCATTGTTGTTGTAAGTAGTACTAGTCCAGTAGTAAGTTCTTCTCCATCCATATCTACTTCTGAACCCACTAGCTCATCTTCACAAGATGAAACTCAAACAATGGTGAACCTACCATGGGTTAATCCAAGAGCTGTGAAAATGAAAAATTTACATCCTCTCTAGGATCTTCCAAAAAAATGGTTACCAAAATATAATCTTGACGATTTCCTTCCTGCTGAAGAAGATGTCAATAATTTTTTGTTGGCTATGACTCTCCACCATATGCAAAATTAAGATGTTGTAGTAAGATGTTGTAGTAAGATTATATCCATATACTTTTCAAGGATCTACAAGATCCTGGTATTTTTCCGTCCCTTCCAGTTGAATAAGAGATTAGAATACTTTTGAAGACATATTTCTTGCTAAATATGGTGATGATAGGACATTTTCCTCATTAATCATTGATCTTTCTAATTTAAAAGCTAATTCAAATGAAAATATCAAATATTTTAACTCCATATTTAACAAGTTATTGAATAAAATTCCAGTTCCCTCTCGACCAGGATTGAATGTACAAATAGAGTGGTACATATCTTCTCTTCCTTATAATATAGAATTTTTTTTAGATAGATCCAATAAGCTTACCTTGTAGAAAATATGAAAGAATCCCTATCCATTGAGAGAATAATTGTAGCTATAGAAAATAAGACCATGTTAGAAGATTAAAAATCTAAAATAGTAACATTTAAATATGAGAAAAAGAAGAAAACTCCTAAATATCCTTTTGGTCTTGAAGGATTACTTTGAAGTCTGAAATAGATAATTTAGGATCTGATAATGACCATCAAGATATAAATCTAGGGCTTACCCTTTCATCTGAAGAAAGAAATGCATTCATTTCCTTATTGGAAAAATAGAAAGATATTTTTGCATGGAATTATGAAGATCCTAAAACCTACAACCCATCCATAATTAAACATATTATTCCTATGGTACATCATGTTCAACCCATCCATCAAAAGCTAAGGAAAATATATCCAAATTTGGAAACTCAAATAAAAATGGGTTAAAATTTTTTTTGAAAGCCAAAATAATTTTTCTTGTGAGACATTCAAAATGGGTTTCTAACCTAGTACGTGTGAGAAACAATAATGGTGATATTTGAATTTGTATTGACTTTAGAAATCTCAACAAAGCATGTCAAAAGGATAATTCTCCTTTACCATGAATGGAACAAGTTTTACAGTCAGTAGCAGGTTCAAAATTAATGTCTTTTTTAGATGGATTTTTATGATATAACCAAATTTTGGTTCATCCAAAGGATCATTTGAAAAGAACATTTAGAACTAAGTGGATAACCTATGCATACCAAAATATTCCATTCGTATCAATGAATGCAGGAGCAACTTTTCAGAGGGCCATGGATATTTCCTTTAAATAAATTATAAATCAAACTGTGGTCATTTATCTTGATGATATAACCATATATTCAAAGAAGAGAAATAATCATTTTCATGATTCAAAGTGGATCTTTGAAAGATGTAGAAGATTTAGGATTTCCCTTAATCCAATATAGTCAATTTTTGCCTTAAGTGAAGGTAAGCTTCTTGGTTTATCGTCTCAAAAAAATGGAATTTGTATTGATCCTGACAAGATTAAAACAATTGCAGAAATTCCACTACCACATAAAAAAAAATCGGTTCAATCTGTTGAGTCAATTTAATGTCTTAAATTCCTAACATAAATTATCGACCGGGGTTAGTAAATTGATGAAGTGTGGTGCACTATATGTTCTTAGTTAACCTTTCTCTTACTTCCTTGTTTTGTATTTTATATTGTTTTGGGGGGTTATTTTTCTTTGATGTCTAAGAATTTTTAATCTAAAACTATGAAAATATTTAAATGACTCTAATGAATTTTAAGAAGAAAAGAAAGTGTTCCTAAGTTAATCTAATTTTCATAAAAATAAACCAAAATCTGTTGGCTAGTTAGGATCTAATTTGGAAAACAAATAATCTATTTTATATTATTATTAGTCCTATTCCATGGATTTAAGTCTTAAAGCTAAGAATGAAATTTCAGTGCTTGAAAGTAAAGGCATAAAATGGAATCAACTAATGTACTTGTTAGGTCCCTACATTACTAGTATAGTCCCTTATTGTTGTTAGTGTAACCCCCTTATTGTTATTATTGTACCCTTGTAACCCCCATATTGTTATTATTGTGCCCTTAAATTATTATTTTTAGGTCGGCTAGGATTACATTGTGGCCCTATGGACTCCTATATATAGAAAGGAGGTTTTGTAATTTGTATCATCCAAGAATTGTTCATTCATGTAATGTATTGGAGGTTTCCCCCTCAAAGTGGATTATTATAAGGCGTTGATATCTCTTTTCTTCTATTTCTGGAGATGGTTTAACAACATTTGGTATCAGAGCTTTGGATTCTAGGGTTTCGCTGCCCCAAACAGGTCATCATGGCATTTTCGCTATACCTTTTTTTATATGAAGGTTCAAAAGCTCAAATTTTGAGATTGCGAAGCCAAAATCCCGAGGGACATCGTCAAAAAATTTCAGAGCTTGGTTCACAATATTTTCGAAGATATGACCTGTGGAAGTTAGGGCTCTTTGCAGGCTCCTAAATTTAACCTAAAAAGATCATTGCGGAATTTGTGCAATAAATTTTTTTCTAAGAAGTTTGAGAAGATGAAATTTTTAGAGAGTGAAGCTGAAATCCTGGGGAACATCGTCACAAAATTTTAGAGCTTGGTTCACAATATTTTCGGAGATATGATCTATGGAAGTTAGGTCTCTTTCAGGCTCCCGAATTTCATCTCAAAGAGGTTATCACAGGAAAACCTTCATAAATATCTCTCTGAGCATCAGATTGGAATGCTGTAAAAAGTGCTCGAAATTAAATGGACTTTAGCTTCTTTTCTATCAATTTCAGAGCCAAAGGAGGAAACAGTGAGACGTGGTAAGTCGTACAAGTTCAATATACTAAACCAGTCCATAATTGGGTCATTGTTGGAGATTGGACATAAATTTGCCTTGAAGAATCCAAATCAAGTCAGAACTGTGGCATTCGAAAGAAGATTCATAGGGTGAATTGAGGGCCAAATTTTAGATATTGAAGATCCGAAATCACATAGATAATTCAGTTTCAATATTGAGCTCCTCAAAATCAAGAAAAAAGTGTGTATGTTTTTTTCAAATTGTGTAAGTCTTGTTTGAAAAATGAGTTCTAGTTGATTCCAAAGGCCTATTGAGCATAGCTATCAGTATTGGGTTCTAAAATGCCTCCTAATAAGAATTTAACACCCATTAAGCCTTCAGAAGTCTCTACTATGAATCATGAAGACGAAGAAATGAAACATGAGATATCCAAAGTCCATGAGCAAGTACACCAAATTTCTCTATCGCAAAGAGCAACAAAAAATGAAATGGATGGTTTTAGGAAAGGCACGGAAGCTAAGATGAATGGTTTGGAAGCTAAGATTGATGGCATGGAAGTTGGCATGGAGCTAAGATGGATGAAATGGAAGCTAATATTGATGAAAAAATGGAAAAGATCAAGAATGATCTAAAAGCAGACATGGAAGGTTTTACAAAGTTGAGACAACAAGTGTTTCCTAATGGTGAAAAGATAGTAGAGGAAACTCATGATGAGAAAAAAATAAATGATAATCGTGATTTCATAAACTCTAATGTTGGCAGGAAGAACCACCATATTCCAAAGATGGATATGAGGAAGTTTGATGGCAAGGATCCCGTAACATGGATACTATAGATGGAGCAATATTTTGATCTCAGTAATGTGCAAAGCACACAAAAGGTACGCATTGCAACTTTACATCTAGTAAAAAATACATTTGTATGGTATTGATGGCTTTGCTCCCATAAAAAAATTTTCACTTAGTAAAATTTTATGGAGGATATGATAGCACATTATGAGGATACAAAGAGCAACACCTTCTTTAGCCAATTGATAAATCTCAAACAAAAGGGTTTAGTGGGGGAGCACATTGAGGACTTCCAAAAATTGAATATAAGGGTAACTGATATTCCAGAGGAACACAAGATTTATCTCTTCATAGGTACTTAAAAGGATAACATCCAACATGAAGTTCGCGTTTTGGAACCTGATTCATTGGAGAAGGCATTCAGGTTGGCAAGAAAAATTGAATGTAAAATTATGGCGACAAAGAAGCCTACGACTCACTTCTATAAAGAGGGAAGTGTTGCTACTCCTAGATTTCAACAACCTACAAGGTTGACACCATAATAATTGGAAGAAAAAAAGAGAAAAAGGGCTTTCCTACAGTTGTGATAGAAAATACACTAAAGGTCATAAGTGTGCTGAGAAGAAATTATTTTACATAGATTATGAAGAGGAAGAAGAAAATGAACAAGAAAAGGATATACACCAGGAACCAACCCTTTAAAAGGAAGAAATGAGTCCAGCCATATCGTGTAATGCATTGGCATGAATTACCACTCCTCAAACTCTCAAGATAGAAGGACATATCAAGAAGAAAAAGGTAATAGTGTTGATTGATTCAGGTAGTACCCATAATTTTATTCATTGTAAGGTAGCCAAGGAATTGAATTGTTTCCTATACCCAGCACCAGAATGTCAAGTGATGGTTGCAAATAGAGGAACTATAAATTTCTCTGGAAAATGCCATAATATCAAGCTAACCATGGGGGAATATGTATTGACTAGTCCAATGCTTTCCATTCCTATGGGAGGTGCTGATGTTGTACTAGGAGTACAATGGTTACAATCTTTGAGGATGGTAGCTTTTAATTTTCAAGAACTTTTCTTGAAATTTTTTTCAGAAGGAAAGGAAGTCGAATTACGGGGTATTGCAGGGAAGCCGGGAAAGATAATAAGCTCTAATGTCATGACAAAGCTTCTAAATAAAGAACAAAGAGGCGTAATTGCACAATTATGCTCACTAGAAGTTCCAACATCAAAATCATCTATTTCTGCAGATCTCCAACAAGTCTTGGACAATCATTCCAAAGTGTTTGAAACTCCCAAAGGACTCCCACCTATTCGTGATCATGATCATGCTATTCATTTGATTCCAGGAAGTGTTCCTCCAAACATCAGGCCTTATAGATATCCTTACTTCCAAAAAAGTGAAATTGAACGTATGATTGCAGAAATGTTAGAGGCGGGTATAATTCAACCTAGTCAAAGTTCTTTCTCTGCTCCTGTAGTATTGGTACACAAGAAGGATGGATCATGGCGCATGTGTCCGGATTATAGGGAGCTCAATAAGCTCACCATTAAAGATAAATTTCCCATTCTGTGATTGATGAATTATTGGATGAATTACATGGAGCAATTTATTTTACCAAGTTGGATCTTCGTTCAGGATATCATCAAATTAGAATGAAGACTGAAGATATTCCAAAAACATCATTTCGAACTCATGAGGGTGATTATGAATTTTTGGTCATGCCTTTTGGCCTTACCAATGCACCTTCTACATTTCAAGGGTTGATGAATTCCATTTTCAAACCCTTCCTTAGAAAATTTGTGCTAGTATTTTTTGATGATATACTAATCTACAACAGGTCTTGGAAGGATCATATTCAACATGTTGATAGGGTGCTCAAACTATTGCAGGAGAAACAATTATATGCAAAAACATCCAAATGTTTCTTTGGAGTACAAGAGGTGGAATATCTGGGTCATATTGTATCTCACGAGGGTGTTAAAATAGACCCTAACAAAATTAAAGCCATTAAGGAATGGAAAGTCCCCACAACCATAAAGCAGTTGCGAGGATTTCTTGGGTTAACAGGGTATTATCACAAGTTTGTTAAGAATTATGGGAGAATAGCAGCACCTCTAACAACATTATTGAATAAAGATGTATTTTCATGGACTCCTGAAGCAACTAAGTCCTTTGAAAATCTTAAAGAGGCAATATGCCTAGCAGCGGTCTTAGCTATGTCAGAATTTACAAAAACATTTGTTGTGGAATGTGATGCCTCAGGAAATGGAAGTAGTGTTGTTTTAATGCAAGAAGGAAGACCCATTGCTTTTGAAATTCATCCAATCAAAGGAAAGTATTTATAGAATCATATTTATGAGAAGGAAATGTTAGCAATACTGCATGCACTAAAGAAATGGAGAACTTACCTAATGGGAAGACACTTCAACATAAAAACTGATCATGATATCCTTAAACACTTTTTGGAACAAAGACTATCTTTAGAACAACAACAAAAATGGGTCACAAAGATGTCGGGTTATGACTTTGAAATAATATACAAAAAAGGGAAGCTAAATGTTGTTGCAGATTCACTCTCAAGAAATAATGAAGAGGTGGAAGCATTTCTTTGTGCCATTTCTATTATCCAACCAGATTGGATAACCAAAGAAAGAGATGAATTGAAGAAGGACGAAGAACTGTGGACACCCATTCAAAAGTTGCAGCAAGATCCTAGTACATCTAATACATTTAGTTCGAAAAATGATTCCTTATGGTACAAATATCGCTTATATATTTGTAAGAATTCCCAACTAAAACAAAAGATTCTTTTGGAATTTCACACTTCTCCTTTTGGAGTACACACGTGATTTTTAAAAACTTACCACAGGGTGAAGAAAGAAGTTTTTTGGGATGGCCTTAAATCTCATATTCAAAATTTTGTGGTGGAATGTTTGCTTTTCCAGTAGAACAAAGTTGAGACAATTAAGAGCCCGGGTCTTATACAACCTTTTTCGATTCCAAGTCAACATTGGGAGGAGATTTCAATTGATTTTATCACAGTTTTACCTAAGTCTGAAGGAAAGAGTGTCATCATGGTGGTACTTTATAGACTTACCAAGTATGCACACTTTTGTGTATTATCTCATCCATTTAAAGCAAGTACAGTTTCTACTACATTTATGAACACAATTCAAAAGCTACATGGAAACCCAAGGGTTCTTGTGAGCGACAGAGATCCCATTTTTACTAGAAATTTTTGGACAAAGTTATTTTATTTTTTGGGTAATCAATTACCTCATAGCTCATCTTATCATCCTCAATCCAATGGTCAGATTGAGATAGGTCAAGTGGTTACCTCTCATTGAATGGTGGTATAATACTTCCTTCCATACTGCAGCAAAAATGACCCCATTTATGGCACTTTATGGATATCATCCACAATCCATCACGTCATCTTTAAGAGAAAATTCGAAGGTTCAAGTAGTGGAATATCACATCGAGCATCAACAAGAAGTTCTCCAACTCTTAAAGGACAACCTGAATTTGGCACAAAATCGAATGAAACAACATCCAGACCAACATTGTAGCAAGAGAAGTTTTCGTGTAGGAGACTGGGTATTTTTACGGCTACACCCATACAAAAAAATGTCCCTCAAGTAAGCTAAGAAGGATAATAAATTATCGCCAAAGTACGATGGTCCTTACAAGGTGTTGGAAAAGACTGGTACTATGGCATACAAATTGGTGCATCCTGCTTCTTCACGAGTGCATCCAATTTTCCATGTTTCATGCTTAAATAAGGTTATAGGTGAAAATCTTCTAGTTCAAACAATATTTCCAGAACTTGATGAGGAAGGAAAAATGATATTGGAACTTGAAGCAATCACGGAAACTAGAACTCGACAGCTACGGAATCGATCAATTTCAGAGTATCTCATCAAGTTGAAGAACTTACCCACTGAAGATTCTACATGGGAGGATGAGAATTTTATACAGAAGCACCCAGAGCTACTCAACCGTTGAAGACAACAATTTTTGAAGGAGAGGGGAATGTTAGGTCCCTATATTACTAGTATATTCCCTTATTGTTGTTAGTGTAACCCCCTTAGCCATGTGTGTACCCTTGTAACCCCCATATTGTTATTATTGTGCCCTTAAATTATTATTGTTAGGTCGGCTAGGATTACATTGTGGCCCTATGGACTCCTATATATAGAAAGGAGGTTTTGTAATTTGTATCATCCAATAACTGTTCATTCATGTAATGTATTGGAGGCTGCCCCCTCGAAGTGGCTTATTTATAAGGAGTTGATATCTCTTTTCTTCTATTTCTGGAGTTGGTTTCACAATAGTACTTATGGTTACTCCAGCATTAAATTATGAAGTATGACCTTCTTGAAATGATGTGTTGAGCAACCAATTAAACTTAATGATCTAGAAAATCAAATAAGGAGAAGGTAACTCATTAATTTCATTCATTAAAAATTCAATCATTCCATTTTGAAATATGATTAAATCAATCTCCTTGGAATGATATTTAGGAACATTAGTCATGCAACTAAGTGAGGATCTGAAAGAAAAATGTGAAAGAATAAAAAACTACTGCATATTTGACTTTCTCCAACATTGCAATATGAAGTACTACCTTCTTGAAGTGCAGTGTAAGAAGTCAATTATGACTTAGTTTCTAAATTCCTAGAGAGAAAATAACAATGTGCAGAGTAAATTCAATCATTGTATGAATTAGAAATTCAACCATTAAATTTAGGATCATCATCATCTTGAAATGGATTTTGAAAACATCCATTAACACAATTGATTGATAATTCTAATCTAAGCAAATAAATGGAAGAACAGTAAAGAAAACTAGATAACTATGAATTCTTATTGCTCCAAAGCAATCCAATTTTGGAAAATATATAAGGCACTACTTCCTTGAGATTCCTATTAGGAAACATAAGATTGCATAGTGAAGTAAATATACATTTGAAAATAAAATAAAAGTAGCAATGGAAAACTAAACTAATTGCATGAGTCCAAGTAAAACAAAGTAATTAATATTACAAATTTATAAAGGGATGCACATGGTTGATGGGGGCCCTTCCATTGTCCAATAGCATTCCAACTCACAAAACTTCACATTCTGAAACTCAATAATAGAAAAGAAATTTCTTTATTGATAAACTCACAACTTTACATAATGGAAATCTACACTCCTAATCTCATTACATAAATATCTCTTCACTTTACATCCCATTCTATCTCAACCTTGTTACAAAACATTCTATAATTCTTTCTCTTCTTCTATTTTTTTGCCATCCTTTGATAGGGGAAAGCTTCCCCTATTTATAAAAAAATATGAGAAGTTATCTTATTAATGAGAGACCATGAATCTCTCCATATATCTCTAGAGGTACAATCAAAATAGGAAATGATAAGACACATGTTTTCTTAGAGTTTCAATAAAAATAGGAAATGAGACACATATCCTCATGATCTCGTTATCTTCTCCACTCAAATTCGAATTTGGTTTTGGGAGGCCACATAAAGGTATTTTAGAAGCTTCGTTTTGATGTACACATGGAAAAAATTTCATCCCACTTGTTAGGTTTAAGCATATGCACATTATTTCCTAATTTTTAACCACAAATTCACTTAAAAATGCTAAGAATTAATAAAGTTTGGAAAAAAATAAATGTAACCTAATAGTGGTAATGTTAAGGTAGATGTAATGAAATGGAGGTGTAGTGAAGGTGATAATATGAAAATATAAGTGAAAATGTAATGAAATTGAATGACAATTTCAAGGCCCAACATACCCCCCAACTGAAGCTATTGCATGTCCTCATGCAATATGTTACATTAATTATTTTCGATCCTTGAGCTTTGGCTTAACTTTGTGTTATATTATTTGATAACTTCATACTTCTGCAAGGTGTTTTACTTGAATTACAACACGGTTGGTTCTTGTGTTACAAGCATATTTTGTTGTTGCATTCAATTTTGATCTTTGATCTTTGCATAATGATAATTAAATTTTTGTTGCAAAGTATATCTTTATTGGATTGCATCATGGTTGGTTCTTGTGTGACAACCATGACTGTGTTTGTATCCAATTACCTTTTAACTACCTTTGAAAATCCATTGTATGATCATAATAATAATGTAATAGTTAATATATTTTGAAAGTATGTGGGCTTTTGAATGTGATATGAATGTGGAAAAATGTGAATATGAATGTATTCCCCCCCCCCCCAACTGATTGTATTGTAAATTTTATGAAATGAGGAAGAGAAATTTTTTTTCCAAAAATATCATTCTAGCTTTTCAAGGAATTCTATTGTAAAAAGTTAGAAAATGAGGTACCTTAACTTACCCTTTGAAAATGGATGAACTGCATGTGTGGTGGCTGCGAAATTCTGATCATAATTTTCTTCAAGTGTTTGTGCAAGTTATGGAGAAAAGAGTAAGTATGTCTTTTTATTGCTTCTACTAAAACTGTTGAATTTGCTACGAAATGATGTTGATTCTGTAATTGTCCTTTGATTCTGTAGCTGCCATCTGATTCTGCTGTTTCCATATGATTTTTTTGTTGCCCTCTGATTATGCAGTTGTGATCTGATTATGTGGTTGTCATCTGATTCTGCAGGTGCAGAATGGTGCTGATCTGTTGTAGCTGCATATCTTCTTAATTTGCTTCAAAATGTTGAAATTATAGTCTTCATGTCTTCAAAAATCGTTGGCATAATTCCTGCTATGAGAATAGATTTTCTAATGTGGAACATAGCAGGACATTGTTAACTCAGTGGCCATTAATTGATGCCACTAGTCAACACAAGAACTCTCACCATTGATGACAATGAGAGTCAAGATGCTCAAACACATCTTGCTAGGTACAAATAATTTTGTTGTTGTCAACTACCTAGAAGATCCGATGAATAAGGGACATTAATTTATTCTCATTGTTTGTCGGCAAGAAGACTTTCCATTAAGGCATGCAAGATTTAAGGTGTTTTTGCAAGAAACTTAGACTCAAAGGACTACAGACTTAATAATTTTCATTGAAGCAAGGTTTATTTTCGAAATGAAAAGCATAGGAGAAGGAAAATGGAAATGGAAGACGAAAATGGAAAATGAAAATGGGAAATAAGCATGTAAGTGAGATTCTTGATTTTATTTGTGGAGTAGACAAAAAGTAATGGAAAGTGTATGTGAATGAAGGAAAATGAACAACTGAATTTTTCTTCGAAAATAACTGTGGCTTGAATTGAAGTTCATGGTTGGATCTATAATTCAAAAGGGAGGAAGAATAATGGTCTTGATGAATATGGACATGGACTTGTTCTTATTTTTCTCATGAGATTGGTCTTTTGAAGACCAATTGTCATCACAATTTGATCTTCTTGTCGATCATTCAATCATCCTAAGCCTGGAAAAAAAAAACTTGACATAAATTACATAAGTGTGTTAAAAAATAAGTAGCTAATTACTTTCTGATTCTTACAAAAAAATTAAATGTCAAATGAAACAGATTAAGGAAAATCAAAAAGTTTTATATTCAGTCCAATTCATGATATCGATAACAGTCTATTTTTAAAGAATAACCATGAAAAATAAATCAACTCCCTATTCTTGGATGACTTCATGCACTGTGCTCAGTAAAATTATTGGCATCACAAAGATTTGTTGTGTCATGTAAGTTAAAAATTCATAGAAAAATACACAGCAACAATATTTATGCCAAACATTTAGAAATCATTTAAATAATTTTCCAATTGTTCTACAAGTCACTATCAAATTGAATCGTCATCTGTGTTGCAAAAGTCAAAAATATTTGAAGTAGTAAAAAAAAAGTACTCGCACAAAAAAAAATAGTTCAATCATATTTTGCAAGTATTTTTTTTTTGCCTTGTAAATTGCTTCAACAAATCGATTGTATATGCAAAAAAAAAAATTAATTCTCATTTATTTTATTTTATTATATATATATATATATATATATATATATATATATATATTAATGATGAGACACATATGTGTCTAAAATCAAATTTATTAAATCAAATTGGACTCTTAGACCATATGCCATGTGGAGTAGAGTTTGTTATTCACTTGAATTATTCTGCTTTCAACTTTCCATGTTTAAACAGTTCAAAACAAATCGTTTTTTCTTGATGCAATCTGCAAAATGGAGCTCTGAATAACCCTGAATTTCTCCCAAATGGTTGTAAAATCTAGAAAATTGGTATACAATTACCTAAATAATCCCGTTCCCGAAAAAACCCATGTTTTACTTTTTTCTAATTCTCCTCGATTTGCTCAGAAAATGTATTTTAAAATCAGGTGTTTTTAACAATTACGCATTTCTGGCAATTTCTTTTTCTGGAAATTAATTTTGCAAAAAAAATAAAATTGCTCTGGTTTGATTTTTTATTTTCAGGTTTTGATGTGCCATGGCTTGTCTCTCATAGAAAATTTCAGATCAATCTCCCTCATTCCAATTACCTGCAATGGAATTTGCATTCTTCTCTTCATCCGTAGTCTGCAATATTCTCTTCATCTACAGTTTCTTCACATGATACACTTTCATTGTCTGTCTCTGCAATTGAATCTGTAATCTTCTCTTCATAAAAAATATGCAATATTCTCTTCATCAGTAGTTTTTTCATCCGATACACCCTCATTGTGTGTCTCTGCAACTTTTAAAAACGATTTCTAATAACTTCTTCTTGAGGAAGATCGAATATGGAAAAGAGAAGGTTCCCTTTTTTTTATTACAGTGCATGGGTCTTTGTGTGGATTGAAGGCCTGCACATATGCATGAGGCCAAGCCAAATGTTGGCCTCACACATATGTGTGGGCCTCCTTTCCATGAGGCAAATTTTTGCTATTATGTTTTTTTTTTTTAATTGATTTGTTAATAAAATTATATATATTATATTTTCAAAAATTTAAAAATATACATATATATTTCATTAAACAAAAAGATTTTATGAATATTTTTTATTTTTTTATTTTTATTTTAAAGTTTATTGTAAAATTAAATAAAATGAAATGATGAAAAAATATTTTTTGTATTTTTTTTATTTTTATTTTTATTTTTTAACATAAAAAATATATTTTTCTCGTCCTCTAGATCACATAAAGCGCAGGAGGAGAGAATATTTGAGAAATTATTAATTGATTTAATTTTTTTTAGATGTAAGAAATAAGGTCTCCTAATTACACTTCCCCGGAAACGACGCCAAAATGTTGAGTCATTTTAATGTCTTAAATTGCTAACATAAATTATTGACTGGGGTTAGTAAACTGATGAAGTGTGGTGCCCTGTATGTGCTTAGTCAACCATTCTCTTACTTTGTTGTTTTGTATTTTATATTGTTTTCGGGATTTTTTTCTTCTTTGATGTCTATGAATTTTTAATCTAAAACTATGAAAAGATTTAAATGAATCTAATGAATTTTAAGAAGGAAGAAAAGGAAATGTTCCTAAGTTAATCTAATTTTCATAAAAATAAACCAAAATCTTTTGGCCAGTTAGTATCTAATTTGGAAAAAAAAAGCATCTATTTTATCTTAGTATTAGTCATATTCCATGGATCTAAGTCTTAGATTTAAGAGTGAAATTGCAGTGCTTGAAAGTAAAGGCAGAAAATGAAATCAACTAATGTACTTTTGGTTACTCTAGCATTTAATTATGAAGTATGACCTTCTTGAAATGATGTGTTAAGAAACCAATTATACTTAATGATCTAGAAAATAAAATAAGACATGAAGAAGGTAACTCATTAATTTCATTAATTAAACATTCAATCATTCAATTTTGAAATATGATTAAATCAATCTCTTTGGAATGATCTTTAGGAATATTAGTGATGCAACTAAGCGAGGATCTGAAAGAAAAATGTGAAAGCGTAAAAAACTAATTTATATTTAACTTTCTCCAACATTTCAATATGAAGTACTAGCTACATGAAGTGCTTTGTAAGAAGTAAATTATGCCTTAGTTTCTAAATTCCTAGAAAGAAAATAACAATGTGTAGAGTAAATTCAATCACTATATGAATTAGACATTCAACCATTCAATTTAGGATCATCATCATCTTGAAATGGATTTTTAAAACATCCATTAACACAATTGAATGATAATTCTAATATAAGAAAATAAATGGTATAGTAAAGAAAAATAGATAACTGTCAATTCTTATTGCTCCAAAGAAATCCAATTTTGGAAAATAGATATGACACCACTTTCTTGAGATGATGATTAGGAAACATATGATTACATAGTGAAGTAAATCTACATTTTAAAATAAAATAATAGTTTCAATGGAAAACTAAACTAATTACATGAATCCAAGTAAAACAAAGTAATTAATCTTTCAAATTTATAAAGGGACGCACATGGTTGATGGGGGCCCTTCCATTGTCCAATAGCATTCCAACTCGCAAAAATTCACATTATGAAACTCAATAATAGAAAATAATTATGTTTATTGATAAACTCACTACTTTACATAATAGAAATCTGCACTCCTAATCTCATTACATCAATAGCTCTTCACCTTACATCCCATTCCATCTCAACCTTGTTACAAAACATTCTATAATTCTTTCTCTTTTTTTCCTATTTTTTTCCCATCATTTGATAGTGGAAAGCTTCCCCTATTTATAAAAAACTATGAGAAGTTATCTTATTAATGAGAGTCCACGAATCTCTCCCTATATCTCTAGATTTACAATCAAAATAGGAAATGATAAGACACATGTTTTCTTCGAGTTTCAATACAAATAGGAAGTGAGACACATATCCTCATGATCCCATGATCTTCTCCACTCAAATTCGAATTTGGTTTTGGGAGGCCACATAAAGGTCTTTTAGAAATTTCCTTTTGACATACACATGGCAACAATCTCATCCCATTTGTTAGGTATAAGCATATGCACATTATTTTCTAATTTTTAACTACAAATTCGCTTAAAACGCTAAGAATTAATAAAGTTTGGAAAAACATAAATGTAACTCAATAGTGGTAATGGTAACGTAAATGTAATGAAATGGAGGTGGAGTGAAGGTGATAGTATGGAAATATAAGTGAAAATGTAATGGAAGTGAATGAAAATTTTGAGGCCCAACACAATCCCTTTTAGGATAGATAAATTTCGTAAAACGATTCATTCCAGATTTTTCACATATTATCCTTCCATTGCAAAAAATTATAAAGAAGGATACATTGTTTAAATGGGGAGACCAAGAAAAGGAAGCATTTCAAATGATTAAACAAGCAATCACCGATGCTCCTTCTCTCTCAACTCCAAATTTTATCAATGATTTCATTTTATATATTTTAACTTTTGATCTATCATATGCTACAGTATTAACTCAAGCAGATGATAAAAATATTGAAACTCCAATTGCCATTTTTAGTTATAATTTTCAAGGAGCCAAATTGAACTATATAGGAGTCGAAAAACAAGAGTTTTCAATTTATAAAGAAGTCAAATATTTTCTCCCTTTTCTTCTGAAATATCATGTCAAATTAATCATTCCTTTCTCATCAGTCATACAAGTACTTAAACAGAAGGAACTAGGAGGAAAGAGAGCCAATTAGGTAACTTCCATGCAAGAATACAGCTATATTAAACCTGCTGAAATTTTCAGAGAACATGGATTTTCCAGATTGATTACAAGAATGGATGATACATCATCTGATGAGGTAACTATTACTATCAAACAGTTCAGCGAACTACTCAATATTAACCCTTAATCTCAGTATGTCGATTTAATATTTTATCTAAAGAATGGTTATGCTCCAGTTAACTTGAATTGTAAAATAAAATGAGCATTAAGATTGAAGTCTAATCAATATACATTAGTAAATAATGTGTTAGTCATAAAAAAATATGATTCTATTTTACTCATATGTCTAGAGAAAACAAAATAGTTAATGTGCTTCAGGAATTCCATGATAGACCAGCAGCTAGAAACTTTGGTGGAGATACCACAACCCATAAAATTTTACATGAAGGTTATTATTGGCCAACATTATTCAAAGATACGCACATCTATGTCATAAATTGTAAAACTTGTCAAACTATGGTGGGAAGACAAAGAAAAGCCTCAATGCCACCTCAACCAGTCAATATGGAACAACCTTTCGAACAATGGGGACTCGATATAGTAGGTGAGATCATTCCTCATTATTCTAAACAAAATAAATATATATTTACTGCTACATATTATTTTACGAAGGGGGTAGAAGAAATACCTCTAAGGACAACCAACTCTAAATTTTTTATTGAGTTCATTGATCAGTTTATCATCACATGGTTTGGTGTCCCTTATGGTTTAGTATTTGAAAATGACTTGTATTTTTCTAGAAATCTAGTGACTGAATTTTCTTTGAAAACATGGTTTAGATTGAGATATTCTGCAAATTATTATCCTCGGGGAAACAGTTTGGAAGAATCAAAAAATAAAACCCTCTTAAGAATAATTAAACACACCACTAATCAAAACCACAAGAATTTGCACAAAGATATGACTTTTGCGTTATGGGAAGATAAGATAACTAAAAAAGATTCAATAGGAACTTCTCATTTTCGATTGGTATATGGGAAGGAAGCGGTTACACCTTTAAATGTAGTTATCTCATCAATGGTCCTAGTACAATTCATTAACAGAGAAACTGTCTCTTCATTACAATCAAGATTGTCCCACCTAATTAAAATGGAAGAAGAAAGAGAAAAGTCTATAATGATACATAATCATCATGAGCAATTGATTAAAATTTCATTTGATTCAAATACAATTAAAACTAAACAACTTGAAATTAGATATTTTGTTTTAAAATGGGATAAAGTGCATGAGGACAAAGAAAAAAAAACAAAATTTAAAAAACTCTGGCTCGGTCCTTTTCAAATAAGCAAAAAAATAGGTCCATCAACTTTTGTTTTGCAAAATTTACAAGGGAAGAAGGAAAATCTTCCAGTTAATGAACTTATCCTCAAAAAATTCTTTTCTTAAAATAACGATCAATTCTTTTTTATAAATATGTACATACTTTAATTTATAATAAAACAAGTTTTTGTAAGTTTACACAGAATGTGAAACACGTCATCATTTTCTTGAACATGAAAGTGTTAATATTGAAAGATATAAAACTAGGAAATAAATCATTTAATTGAAATCTCTATTTCTTTGGAAAATTTTGATTCAAAATAGCCAAATTGTAAAGAATATTTTTTCTAAACCATGTAAATTGAAAGATTATTTTTACATGAATCAAATTCAAAAAATTATTTTTACAAAGTATAGGATTTTGTTGAAGTATTAGCATCTTTTACTTAAATGGTCATCCAAAATCTCACAAGGAGAAAAATTATAACCTCCCCATTCGTTTGTAGTAGATATTTTTCAAAGTGTAATTAAAAAATATAAAAAACTTTAAACTTAAGAGATCTCATTGCGAGTCGACTCATCATGTTCATAGGAAACTAGTAAACTTGACATTATCAGTCTACCTACCAAACCACGATAATGGCTCTAGGCTTAAAAAACCTAAGACAAGGTATCTCATCACGAGATAGGCTATTCAAATTTACTAATAACCAGTGAATGACATTATCAGTTCTGGCCACCAAACCAGGATAATGATTTTAAACTGACAAAACAAAAAATGAACAAATAATTACATTACCTTTGGAAATGTCTGTTATGTTATGAATGGGATACTGGATCATTTTTGTTAAATAGTAACTCTTTCGAGGCTATGAATGTCTGCTGGTAGTAGCGGCCCTACTAGTGACTAATAAGTTCATCAAACAAGCTAAAGTTTTACTGAATTCCTACTTATCTTTTCAACATACTACAATTTGATTTATTTAGAGAAAAATTTCATTTCCAAAAGTAAGAATTTTTTTTCAAGTAGAACCAAGCTATTTGGATTGAAATTTACCTATATTAAAGACATATTTCAATCACTTATAATTTCCTAAAATATTTTATTTTAATTATTAATATTTATGAGAGATTGTAGATTCATCCAGTGTATCGCCAATTGTTGTAATATTACAAAAACCCCCCATTTTTATGGATAAATTGTATAGAAAGAAACATGGGGACCCTTTTAAATAATTCTTAGGATTAAATTCATTTTATTAATAAAACTTAGAATTTGAGCCTATTAGATTACTTTTTTTTCATAAAACACCTAATAAAATCATAAAAAACGCTCCAAGGAACCCATAAAGGAATAAAAATACAAGAAAAAAGAATTAAATCGTCGAAGTATAAATTGTCGAAATAGAAATCATTGATATGAAAAATTCTGAAATGTTGATGTACGAAGTTGAGAATTGTCGATATGCGAAGTTGTGAAGTACATTATGAAATGGATACCGATATCGCAATCTGTCATCTAACATATGCCGATATCGCATTTTGTCATTCAACAGGAAAGTCATCGCAGTCATGGAAAGTTATAAGGATGGAAGTTTATCTGAAACTTTATAAGCCTTGGCGAATCTTACTAGTGCCCATTATGTAAATTGTAAATTTTCTGATGAATTTTTTGTAAAAGTAGCTAGGGTTTTAATTATTTTATTTTAGTATATATAAAATTTTGGCAATTTTGAAGGTAAAATAGTTTTATACTATAAAATTTGGGTGAATTAATTTTAAAAAAAATGGAAATTGGCGAATATTTTTTTTAGAAAAAGCATGAAAAATTATCCCACCTGCGAATATTAGCCCGTAAAATTTTCCCTGGTTGCAATATCGCATTGTTGCATCTTGCACATTGCTGCAAAATTTCAAAACTCTCTAATCATGAAAAATCCAATTTACGAATCCCAATAAGATAACAACTGTCAAATTCGCACGAAGCGCATGCTCTCAATTTAATGATAATTCAGGTGTTTTATGAACTTGAGGTTTGTAAATGATTTTATAATTTTTTCAGATCTAATACCGAGGATTCCCATTATGTATGGGTTAAGGTGCTACAAAATGTAATAGCATTTGAAGTGATCTCAACTTACAATCTCTGGTTCTTCTTTCAACACGGTAACTCTGAAAACTTAGGCATAAGAGGATGTCAAGGTTGATTAAAGCACGAAGGAAGTCTGCCACCCCACCTCAATTAGTTTTTCAGCAAGAAGAAGATTACGAGATGGCTCCTCTAGTCTCAGACACAACATGCAACCCAAAAATTGGTTCATCAAGTTGGGAAGGGCTTTATAAGCTATTTGAGAACGAGAGTACACAAGTAATTTTGAACAGAAAAGTTGTAACTAATGATTCTGCATCCACGGATTTAGACTCATGGTCTCATGCAATGAACTCTTTTCTACACAAAATTGATGCACGTCCTAAAATGCTACCGTACATTGAGTTAGTAATATGGGTGTTAGATCAAGTGGACATTGGAGATAGAATTTTTTTTACCAAAAATATAAAAATCATTGGTTCTCTCAGGCCTGCATATTTGAAGGAAATGTATAAATTTACTGAGCCCTAGAAAAGATACGACAACTATTTTGTCCAAGAATTCATACAAGAGAATGAGCACCCTGCAAATGTGCTTAAGGATTAGAGAAATGATCCTAATATCCATAAACATGATGATCAGGGTATGTGCTCAGTAGTTTCTCTTAAAATCCATTTCTCGCAAATTGCTGCAATGATGTGTCATCTTTTTGGATCTTCAAATACAACCAAGTTAAAGGAAGATTGGACATCGCTCATACAAGCAGCCTCTGATGGCTATATTCTTGATTGGGCTAATATTCTATCTGATAATTTGATTAGATGTATCACTATCTATAGAGAAATTTGTAATATTCTATCCAATATGGTCACCCCTTTTTATATGAGTTCGTTTATCCTAGATGCTATTTTTTTTCTATTGAATTTCCATAATTAGGATGGAAATGGACCAGACAAGTCAAGACCGACATCTTTGTACAGTTATAATTCCTATGGGAATCAAAATACCACTCTCATATGTTTAAAATATGTAATGATATAATGCTCCCAGTTTTTGAAGTCATTCTCGAAAGGAAAATCTCTAGGGTGACCCATGAAGGCAATATAAGTCTCAGGTCTATAGTAAGATGGGTTGGTGAAGAATTTTTCACATACATTTGAGTTTTTGGAAGTCATTCTAGCCCTCATGTCCTACCCTTATATATACCAGATAAATTATCGGCCAAGGAAATTTCTTATCACACAGTAGGTAATGGGTTGACTGAATTTTTCAAACATGCCAAAAAGACAATTTGTCCAACTTTTCCTATTTCATGTGGGTCATATAATCTCGACAATTTCAAGCATGCTTGTCTTAAAATTTATCGATTAAAACCATTCAATTTCCCAATGATTCCCAACAAAATCTATGATTCATATGGTGTTGCTAGAGAAATAACAAATCAAGTTAATATGCCAGCATTTCCAAGCGAGATTGATAAATTTAACGATGTGTTTGAATCAATTCCATAATTCTAAATGGTTTTACAAATAGAAACTATGAAGTTCAGTTCAGAAGATGTAATACGATTTAAAAAATATCGTGAACAAAGGAATTCTCATTTGCAAGACTACATGTTCCACAGGCTAATGCCAGAAAAAATTCCAATTCCTCCAGTTCAGGTTCAAGTGCTAGAAGCAGAAAAAATTAAAATTCCAATTCCTCCAATTTAGATTCAAGTTCCATATGCAGAACAAATTTTGATTCTGATTCCTCCAATTTAGGCACTAGTACTAATGGCAGAATCAGCAATTGTGGATGTACCGCAAGAAGAGAGATTTAGTCAAGAGTGGGAAAGTTTTGAAAAATCATTATCTGATACTAATACTCATGCCGATCAGAATTCTATTCTGATTGAAACTTTTCCTACCGAATATTATCTAAGAATGGAAATTCATATAGGTGAATTAAGTTTTCAACAATTTTTCCCTAATCTAAATGATTCTGAAGATCAAAGAGAAATTCGAGAAATATCATTCACTGCAAAGGTTTCTGAAAATTTATCTTCAATAAAATCATACATCAAAGATCAATGATACAGAGGAGAGACAAGAAAAAACATCGGCCCAAGACATGCATCCTTGATTTTCCAATAGCATAAGTAATTCTAAAGATTGAGGAAATACCTATTTCGGATGTATTTTACAGTCCAAAGCATAAATTTATTGTATCCAAGTCAAATAAGAAACAAAATACTAAAGATTATACAGAAATTCCTATGGAGACAATGTCAATGAAATATCTATGGAAAGGAACTCTATTGACTCCAGGAAAGGAACATATTTGATTATCTCAGTTTCCAGGTTCTTATGTCGATGCAACTATTCATAAGGCAGCAGAGATTGAGTCATTAATCATGGAGAAAGATCAGAAAATGGCTTAAACTAAGCAAAGTTGATTTAATAAAAAAAAAGGGATAGAGCAAGAGTTGCAATCAATTATTAATAGTCTGTAGCTATAGTTTGAAGGTCTCAAACTCAAAATCAAAAATGAAATTAAAGAAAAGGATTTAATAATCCATCAATTACAGCTAAAAATTAAAAATCTCCAGGAGAATCCAGAACTTAATGAGGTAAAGAAAGAAGCAAAAGAACTGGAAACATTGCTCGTAAACCAACAAAGATTTTTCTATCCGAAGTACAAAAAAATTCAAGAGCAGATTAAACTAAGTGATGTATTAGTCACTCTAATTTCTGATTTGAATATTTATTATGAAGAAACTAATGATAAAGTGTCAAAGTATATATATTAGAAAGACACAGTGCAAGGGAGAGCATATGATATTTCTCGTCTTGAGGAATCATTAAAGGATATAATATTTGGAGATTTGGACATGAAAATGAAAAGTGCATAGTTAGCTATCATCAGAGCTAAGAAAATTTCATTCAACATCTCCGAGTATATAAAATATTCTCTTCTACAAGCTAATATTATCTAGGAAATTCCAAAAGACACTACGTCGGAAGTCATCCTTTTGAAACAATTTTGGCAAGGAACATCAAGCAGGAAATTTGTTGACATAGAAAACTTGACAAAGGTAAATATGGAAGTTTACTGGTATGTGTTGATCAGGCATCACAATCAATTGGGAGTGCTGAGGTGTTTGTCCAACACAATAGTTAAACTTCTTCCAACACTCAATGATGTAATATTCATGGGCCAAATGAGAATGCAGCCAATGCATCCCCCCCAGCTTGAATATATGATCAAATCTTGTCAACTCAAGGAAGAGTTCGAGAGTGGATCTGAGAAAAAATCTCGAGACCCTTATAACTTCTTCATTTTAATTTCCTAGCTTTTAGTTTATAGTTTAGATTAGATTAAGAAGGCTTCTTTCACAAGTCTTCTATTTTTGTAATATTAATTGGTATTTAAACCCCTTTCATGCGTTTGGAAAGTGGTCTATATTTTTGAGAAGGAGGCTTTTGGAACTTGCATTATTGTTTGAAAAGAAGTATCTAATTGAAAGTATAAGCACGGAGGCTATCTATTCATAACTAAGCCATGATGCAACTGGTACTATTATCTGTGTATTAATCGTTTTATGTTTCTAAATTTTTAGCAAACTTGTTTCTATTTATTTGTATCTTTCTAATAATAATTGAAATGATATACATTCTTATTACTATTGATAAAATGTATTGAATGATATGTTGTTAGATAAGTGACTTCGAAATTTGTTATATGATTAATTTTCTTCATCAACTAAATCAATTACATTAATTTAGTTTCTTTAATGTTCTTACATTCATTTATTATGCAAATGATCTATATTGTTTCATGCTTATGAAATATTACTTTGTAATCATATAAATCAGTCCATCCCGGGAAGTAGTTAGAATCAATTTTATTTATTTTATCATTATAATATATCACCCCATTTGTGTTGATTTTATTCCATTGTTTTATATACACATTTATTATACGAGAAAATGGTCCCTATATCTCCAGTCAGACCCACCATGTCAATGGAAAAGGAGTTGCAAGGAGTTTCTTTAACCTCTCGACCAAGTGGAATCCCTAATGCTGAGGAAGTCATTCTCTAGCCTTGAACATGAGGGTGTTAAGTTACACCCTAAAAAGTTTAAATTTATTAAGGAATGAAAAGTCCCCACAACCATAAAGCATTTGCGACAATTTCTCGGGTAAACATGGTATTATCACATGTTTTTTAATAATTATGGGAGAATAGTAGCACCTATAACAAAATTGTTGAATAAAGATGCATTTTCAAGGATTCCTCAAGCAACTAAGGCCTTTGAACATCTTAAAGAGGAAATGTGCCTAGCAACGGTCTTAGCTACGCGAGACTTGAAAAAATCCTTTATTGTGGAATGTGATGCCTTGGGAAATAGAATTGGTGTTGGTTTAAAGCAAGAAGGAAGACCCATTTCTTTTTAAAGCTGTCCAATCAATGGGAAGTATTTACAAAAGGCTATTTATGAGAAGGAAATGTTGGCAATACGACATGGACTAAAGAAATGGCATCCTTACCTAATCAGAAGAGACTTAAAGGTAAAAAATGATCATGATAGTTTTAAATAGTTTTTGGAATAAAGACTATATTCATAAGAGTAGAAAAAATGGGTCACAAATATTTTGGGCTATGTCTTTGAAATCATCTACAAAAAATGGAAGCTAAATTTTGTTGTAGATCCACTCTCAAGAAAGGATGAGGAGGTGGAAGAATTTATTTGTTCCATTTATATTATTCAACCAGATTGGATAACCAAAGCAAGGGAGGAATGGAAGAATGTCGAAGAAGTATCGACACTCATTCAAAAGCTGCAACAAGATCCCACTACATATAATACATTTAGTTGTAAAAATGATTCATGGTTCAAATATCACTTATATCTTTTTAAGAATCCCCATCTAAAACAAAATATTCTTTTGGAGTTGCACACATCTCCCTTAGTAGGACACTCTCTATTTTTTAAAACTTACCATAGGGTGAAGAAATATTTTTTTAAATGGTCTTACATCTAATATTCAAAATTTTGTGGCAGAATGTTTAGTTTCCTAGAAGAATAAAGTTGAGACAATTAAGACCCTGGGTCTGCTACATTCTTTATCCATTCCAAGTCAACCTTTGTAGGAGGTTTCAATGGATTTTATCGCAGTTTTACCTAAGTCTAAAGGAAAGAGTGTCATCATGGTGGTAGTTGATAGACTTACCAAGTATTCACACTTTGTTTCATTATCTCATCCATTTAAACCAAGTAGAGTTGCTACTACATGTATGGAAACAATTCAAAAGCTACATGGAAACACAAAGATTATTGTAAGCGACAGAGATCCCATTTTCACAAGAAATTTTTGGACAAAATTATTTTCTTGTTTGGGTAATCTACTAGCCCATATCTCATCTTATCATCCTCAATCCGATGGGAAAACATAGATAGTGAACAAATGTTTGGAAGTATATCTTCTTTGTTTTGTATATGATAAATAAATACAATGGGTCAAGTGGTTACCTCACGTTGAATGGTGATATAAAACTTCCTTCCACACTACCTCAAAAATGACACCATTTATGACACTTAATGTATATCATCCACCATCCATAACATCATATTTAAGAGAAAAGTAGTGGAAGATCACATTAAGAATCAACAACAAGTTCTCAAACTCTTAAAGGATAACTTAAATTTGGCACAAAATCGAATGAAACAACAAAAATATCAACATCATAGTGAGAGAATTTTTAATGTAGGAGAATTGGTATTTTTATGGCTACAGCCATAAAAACAAATGCCCCTCAAGTAAGCTCAAAAGGATAATAAATTATCACCAAAGTGTTATGGTCCTTACAAGGTGTTGCAAAAGATTGGTACTATGGCATACAAATTGGAGCTTCCTTTTTCATCTCGAGTGCACTCAGTGTTCCATGTCTCATGCTTAAAGAAGGTTATAGGTGAAAAAATTCCAGTTCAAACCATATTTCCAGAACTTGATGAAGAAGGAAAAATCATATTGGAACCTGAAGCAATCATGGAAAAAAGAACTCAACAGCTACAAAATCGATCAATTTCAGAGTATCTCGTCAAGTGGAAGAACTTACCCACTAGAGATTCCACATGGGAGGATGATAATTTTATACAAAATCATCCAGAGCTACTCAAGCATTGAGGGAAACACCTTTTTGAAGGAGAGGGGCATGTTAGGTCCTTATATTACTAGTGTAGTCCTTTATTGTTGTTAGTGTAGCCCCACTATTGTTATTGTTTTACCCCTATAGTCCCGGTATTGTTATTATCGTGCCCCATAAAATCCAACTATTGTTATTATTTACCTTACATTATTATTGTTAGTATGGATAGGATTGTATTGTGACCCCATGGACTCCTATATATAGAAAGGAGGTTTCTTCATTTGAATGATCCAACAATTGTTCATTTATGTAATGTAAAGGAGGTTTCCCCCTCAAACTGGCTAATTTATAAGGCGTTGATCTCTATTTTCTTCTAATTTGGGAGTTGTTTTCATAATAGGTTTAGTGAGAGATGGTTTCTAGGCTGAAGAAGTGGTTGAATTGTGCTGCTACAGAAAATAGTATGAGTGTAGTTTGAGGCCAGAAATGATGAGGAAAGGGGTAGAAAAGGTTGGATGAATGTGGAATTAGATAGATCGAAGGAGGGAAACCTATTGGACAAGCTCATAACTTCTTTCAAATCTAGTCTTGCACCTCTAGGGTAGCTCTCGATGTTGTGGTGAATATCTCCAAAAAACATGGCTGAAGGTGATTTTACTGAATTTAGGTTGGTGGATGGTGGAAAATGAAGCTAGGCATGCTAGTGTAGTCCTCCTATGGTGCTCTACTAAAACCTGGAAGAAAACTACTTGTTCATATAATTAAAATTAACAAATGTATGATGAAAATGGTGGAAAATATTAGTTGCATTTAATAAGAAAACCTACCTACGAATTTGAATCAGAAACCTAACTCAACATTCATTACATTTTCATGAAAATACATCAACCTATCTATCATTTCGAAGAAATCATAACCTAAAAGGAATTTTTGGTCTATGGTGAAGATCTTCCCTCCTTAATCTCCAATGAAATAGGTGAGAGAGGGAGGCTTTGACTCATATATTTGGATTTTTATATGCTATTGTACCATGATCTACAAGAGCCTAACTATAACAACATGAAATGGAAGCAAAATAAACAAAACAAAATGAAATGTAATCAAACTAATTGTAACACATAAAATAAACTAGCTACAGTGGCATGGAAAGTAAACATAAATAAAAAAGAGATACTGAGGCCAATGGATTGGGCCATAACCCACAATCTTAACTCTCTCAAACTAAATCAATGAAGGATAAATTTAATACTCATTTTATAGCCAAAACAATATCATTACATAGCCATGAAAGTCACACAAGTCTATTACAAGAGATAAGTATGTTCGAGCTATCTCCAAAATTCGAATCCTGATGAGCTCCTTCTATACCATATTTAACCTAAAGGGTAGCTACTAGAAGCTCCCTAAAAATTAATTTATTTGTCCCCTTTGACTACAAGATAAGTGGAGCTTTTATTCTCTTGGTCTTCCACTTTCTTGGATGCCATTGATTTCGAGTTGTTGGAGGGAATCTCGAGGATCCTTTGCCTTCCTTTAAGAGTAAAGGAGGTGTTCAACCCCACTATAACCTCTCCTTGTTGTCTACTTTGAGCTTTGATTGCAAAATATTCAATAAAAATGGCATATCTTTGTGATTATCATGCATTTAAACCATATTAGGCATTTTATGTATGACAAAGCTTAATCACCATATACACTAAGCAACATATGACAATAATGTAATTAAATGTGATAAAGAGAGACTAATAAGGCTAAAAAGGTGACAATTAACCCCTCAAAGGATACCTAATTATGTTGCTCATCAACACCCCCCTACCAAATGGTTGCTCATCATTTGAGGAACTTAGTATTCCTTCTTCATCACTTTTAGTGCCTTAGTGAACCCTCTTACATCACAAGAGAGAAGTGAAGGAGTTCCATGAAGAGAGTAGAATCAAGCATTCTTTTACACATCTTCCCATTCTTTGTCTTCCTTAGCTCGTTCATTCCTTTCACCTAGTCACCAAAAACAAAGGTGGAGTAATTTTCAAGTCGAGCCATTGGATTTTCATTGTCTACATATCCATCTTGTACAATGGCTCCCTCTCTGGGGATTTTCTCAATCTGTCTGGGGTATGATGTTCAATGTTCCTGAGACTAAGGGAGAGGACCTTCAATATTATTTGAATTTCCATTACACATTCATCTCCCAACAATATAGAAATGTCATCAAAATGGGAAATGGCATCTACTTGGGTGTTGCGGTACTTTTCTGCAAGGCTGACATTATTTTCTATCATGAGGTGATTGTTAATGATTCCCCTCAGGTTGAATAGATTTTCCCTTATGTATAGAGGCTCTTTGTTTTCTCTTCTCTTCATCCTTTTTACCTCCTATGCCCTTAGCTCCACATTGACCATCCAAGAGGAAAAGGGCATCCACCGCATGTCCCCCATCCTAGGGTTAGGGCCCCAAATATTTAAATAAGTCAAAACAAGATTGTTCATAAAAAAAAATTCCAACTTTGTTTTGTCTCCCATGCTACACTAATTTCAAAATTAAATAAAATGCTTACAGTTTTGAAAATTAAATGGTCCATGAGATGCTAATGTCCTAATTTGAAATTGCAGCCATTGTTATTTTAGGTTGATGGCATAGGAGTTTCAAGGATGTCTATGCCTGATTTCCTCCATGCACAAATCTGCCATGGTGGCAATATCTTTTTCCTTTTTCTAGAGTCGGTTTTGTAAAATTTCATTTTCTACCTATGTTTCTTGAAGTTAATCCTTTAACATAGTTTCTCTGAGTTTGACATCAGCTAAATTCCTCCCCATTTTAGTTACCTTCTCTTCCATGATTCCTATATCATGCAAACTTTTTTTTTTTTTTTTACAATTTTCATCTAATGATGTGTGTGTCCTCTTTCTTTCTCTAGATGATAAAATAGGGGGAGTGAAATATTTTGAGGAATCATTCTTCGTCCTTCAATAAATGTATTGTAGGAACTCATATTTTTCTGAGGGCTAGGGTGTGAAATTAATGAGCTATCTTTAGGGACAAATTTTGGGAAGTAGGTTACTAATTTTGTTCCTTCTCTTCCTTCCCTTTGGCATCCTTCCCTTCAAAGTGTGCCTCTTTTCCAACATTCTGGGCCTCTTTCTCCTCCAAGGGTGTCTTATCTCCATCCCTCATTATTTTCTGCTCTATTTGTGGCACCCATGGATTTTCCTATAGCAAAGAGAGAGTTTCCTGTAGAAAACTCTATTTTTCCTGTAGAAAACCCTCTGTTTCTTGATTCTCCTTCTTTTCTGCCTCTTGAGATTCTGTGGGGGTTGGTACATGTTTAAGGGATTCCAACCTTGAATAATTTCTCCTTCTCTAGGTCACAGGTGTCCTCTTAGGTGAGGTGACCTCTTTAAATTTCCCTTATTCTAAGCATATCCCCTCTTCCTTTTTGTGTGACTCCTCAATTTTTATAGGGATTTTGGTTGGATCATTTGGCTTCCCTTGCTTTACCATGGAACTATTTATAGTACTGAACTAGATGGGGTTTTCCTTTTTCTTTTTTCCCTCATTCGTGCGCTTAATGTAGCTAAGGTAGCAACCACTTATTTCTCTTATATTTCTAATGAAATATTGGTTTGTTGGGGAGAGGTATCAGTACCCAGCATAGGGTCTAATGTGTCTTCATCCCCTGTATCATATTATTTCTTATATTCTTCTTCTTCCTCCTCTTTTTCATCTTCCTGTTTTTCTTCTTCTTTCCCTTACAATGTTTCTAGGGTTTATATGTTTTCTGCTTCAGTCTACATCTATTCCTCTTCTTCATCTTCTCCTTCTTCCTCTTCAGTCTCCACTACATATTCTTCCATTCCCCTCCCTCTAGGACTAGAGGTTTATGCAGCATCTGTTGCATTTACCCAATATCACTCATATAAAGTGCATAGACTCACGTGGAAGCTTTTTTTCTTTATCACATTTATGCTTCATAACCATTATAACATACCCACTTAACAAAATTCATATCCATGATTTTGAATTTTATTAAAACCCAAATTGCCAAAATAATTAATTTTGAGGCCCACAAGTATTTCTAACACACCTTTGTCGATGCTCCATTTATGCTTATGTCTTATACATATATTTCAATGCAAAACTTGCATTTTTAAATCTTCACTGTAGATCTTCACTTCATGATCTAACGGTTGTCATATAATATCGCAATTCATTTGACTTTAGGTCCACAACTATTCCCCATGAACTTTTCACCAAATATCAACTAAGCCTGTTAATCCAAAGAATATCGCATCACAATCTACGTGATATTTAACCTCTTTATATCATGCGATAAGGCTAGTTTTAGTATGCCACGTGTTGATGCCTTAACGTTATCGCATCCCTTTTATAATTACCACTTACCTCTTTTTTGCTGTGTGAAAATATCTTGTTGTTTTCCTAAACCTGCTTCAACGTTTCACTGTGGCATTGACTTATGGTTCCAATCTAGATTTAAACCCAATTATTTTAAAAAGGAATTAACTGCTCAAATACATAAATTTGAAGTCAAATCTCTTCACACTTTGATGGTCATCATCCTTACTCATCTTTGCAGTACATGCTGGAATTAATTTCAATAGCCACGTTTCCTTTAATGGATCACCATCATTCCATTGTACACGTCCAAGTTTATATTGCACAATTCGACCAGAAACATCATCCCTCAAACCCATTTCATTTTTATTCTTTTAAAGCTTGTATTTATCACTTGAATGCACATCTGATGCATATGGTTCCAATTTTGATTTCTGGTTCTATATAATGTACTCAGAATATCAAAATGAAGTGTCAATTTCTCTTCTGTATCATCGATCCATTCAGTGATCAATGACTGAACTTAACACACGTAAACTCATACAAGATTCAACTATAAACATAAAATACAGTCATACAGACTTCTCAGCATTTTATGTTATATATGACTTCTCAACATTTTAAATATCCTCTTAATTCATTCAATTCTTCTCGCCTTTATGAAGTGTGAATTGGACATCGTTCTCTCAGAAAACGCAGTCTCATGAATTCATAAATCTGGTATATCATATACACAATAGCTGAATTTCCTTTGATTCTGCCGTTTTTACCTGTACACATATATACTGTGCCAAAATCTAATTCATCACATGAAATTATGAATTTAATTTCTCAACACAATTAATAACTCCGAAAACGAATCTCTTTATATATAAACAATATTTACACAGGTTTCTTTGTTCTGGCCTGATTTCCTTATCAATGGCCTTTCCTATAATTTACCTGTAGGCTTACAAGAACAAACCCTATCTATCTAAAACCTGAATCTCTCTCTCTCTTATTTAATGCCTTCAGACTTATTATTTTTATACAAAAGGTTCTGAAACCATTTTTGGTTTGAGATCTTCCATCTTCTCAATAAAATCCTGAATATCCTCTAAGTCCTCATTTGACTTGAATAATCCCTAAGGATCCTTTCTCATTCACAAAATCATGAAACCAATTCTAATTTAGGATTTACAATTAATTCTCAAATTTCTCATTCCCTATGGAATCCCAACTACCCTAATTCTCTCATGTTCTCTTTCAAGAACATTTACAAAATTCCTCTCAATAGTTAATTAATCCAATATTCTAAATATCTCTTACTAAAATCACTCAAAATCATAATAATTACATTAATTTGTTACATAAGAATCCAACTTCTTAGAAAATGCAAGACCCCCTATATCCATTAAAATAAAACGAATTTTCTAAGCCTAATGCTCCTACTTCAGACTTCCAAGGTTAAAAATAATCATGATCTCCCAATCATGTGCTTATGATATTTGTCTTCCTGGATCCCATACCTTGTTCTGTAACTTGTCCTTTGTTGCTACTTTTGTTTGTTGGTTTTCTCCAGGTTTCCACATTTTATGCTATTTTTCTCCATTAGCTATGTTTTTACAGTTTGCTACTATCTTCTTCTTACTACTGCTTCTTTGCTTTCCTGTTGTTGTCTTTCTTTGAGACACTTTCATCATTATCCTTCTTATCAATTCAATTTCTTTCTCTAATAGATCTTCTAACTCCTGATTACTTCCACCTCTTGATTGTTGAACTTTTATTCTTACTGCCCTCCTTTCATCCTTACCCTCTTGTTTACTTGTGACAATTTCTTTGTCTTCTTTCCTCAGCAATTCCTTGGACTGGTACATAACCTGCCATTTACTACTATCTCCTTCTCTTTGCTTTAGTTTGTTGTTGTTGTCTTCTAACTTTTTCATCTTCACATTCTATGTTTCTTCAAGCTCTTTCTCTTCCATAGTTAGCCCTTCTTTCATTAAATCCTGACTTTCCAGCATTATTTCCAGCATTCTAATATCTTTGTTCCATGGATTAAATACTTCCATATATTATTCTTCCTCCTTCTTTACTTGAATGCTGACTTGTATCATTTTTTATCTAGCATCTGCAACAAAATATACATTCAAAAAATAATCATTAAAATCAAAATCATAAGATCTTTGTGTCCCTTCTTCCTCTAGCAACATTTCAATTTGCTACTCTGAACTATTTTCCTCTATCAGCACCTCAATATGATGACTCAATCTTCCCAAAGATTTCTCTAAAGGACTCTCGAGACTCTCAGCAAGAATATCTTCCACACCATCTGTTTAAATGATGTCTCTCTCTTCTTGTCCACTGTAGTGAACTCCTTCTTCTGCAATCTCACTGTCATATTCTGAGTTTTCTAGCAAATACTCTAGAAATGAAATTTCTCTTTGACATTTCTTAAGTACTTCCTCATCACTTATAATTTCTGCATTTATACACAAATTTTCAGTTTGAAAATTACAAGGCTCAACAATATCAATTGTTGCTTCACATATCAACTCTTAAAACTGAATCTCGTTTCCTTCTTCCACAAGAAATCATTCCTGTGTTGTAATTATCAAAATATTACTAATTTCTTTCTGCTTCAACAAATCACTTCTTTCTTATTCAAGATACATTCTTCATCATTACTTTATGCTTCAGAGTTTTCATCTTCTAAACAATACTCTTTGATACTTTTGACAGCTTTAAAATATTGTTCAGCATCTTCTGTACATCCTGCAAAAACAAAAAATCTATGAGTTTTAAAAACACAAGGCTCCATATCCTCATTTGTTTTCCTTGTCAACATATATTTGAATTGTCCTGAACAATTCCAATAGTCTATGAGATCTTCTTCATTATTCTCTTCACCCAGAATTTCACCCTATTCTAGTCTACAAATGGAAACTTCCGTTACTGACTCTGTTTCTCTAATTTTTTTACATCTCAATTTCACACTCATCATCTACTAAATATTTCTCAGCTCTTCAGCTAACTCCATGTTCACTTGTTTTTATCTCTTCTGTTGTAGCCTTTGCCACTTTAATTTCTTCTTCATGGTCCAACCATGTCTCTGGTTTTCTTCTATCATCATCTTTAATTTATTAAATTTTTCTCTTATCTCAAAAATCTCTTTGTCACCCTCCTCTTGACTCATTTGTTTCCTGCAGATTTCTTCAACACCCTTCTTCTCCATCTTGTAGCATTATTTTAAACCTTGTACATGACTTTCCATAGTCATCTTTTCTTTTGTGTGAGTTTCTACACCTGCAACCAATCAACTTCCTACTGAGTTGATATTCGTACCAAGCTTCTCCTCTGCCTTGTCCTCAATTTCTATCCTTTTCAGAACTTGTATTGATCAATGTTGATCTCTTATTTGGTTGTTGGACCCACTTCAAGTCCCTACTATGATTTCTAGGAACTTTTAAAAGTTCTTCCTACAATCATACTACTACAATTTTTGTGTCAACTTTCCACTCCTTTTAATCTGTTTTGGTCTTTCTTAGAACCCTGCTATGACTATCAATAGTGAGCTTCTTCTTTCCATATCTATGATTTCATCACTCACTCCCTCACTATGAGCTCGTCTAAGCCTCTACAACAGCAAGTCCTTCCTGCTGCCACTTACCTCACCAAGATTTTTTTCTCTGGACTTGGAATTTTGGCAAGTTTGGTTCTCTATCTCTGGAACCTCCTTGAGCTTTCCTCTACTCATTCTAGGCTTTACCTCTTCTGCACTATTTTGGAACACAAATATCATTTTTATTAAATTTCTTCAATGTTCTGCTACATTCTTTTTTCACTATGAAACTCTTACTAGTTTTCATCATCACTTCTTCTTAAAGTTTGATATTCCTTTGTTGAGATATTTCATCTTGTATGCAACCTTAATTCTGCAACCACAATCTTCAAACCAGATTAATTAAAACACACTATCTCACTTCAAGTTATTTTCATGAGCTTGTTCTCCCATTCACTTGTACTTTTATTGGACTATTCCCATTTATTTATGCAAATGTATGTTATATTTCAATTTCTGTGTATCTATTGCTTATCAGATTTAAAATATAATCTCCTCTTACTTCCTCCATCATACATGAATTCTTTACAATGATAATTTAATTAAAAAAAACTTGAACCTTCAAAAGGGCTCTTTTTCCAGCTCTAATACCACATGACGTAGCATATCCCGTGTTTACCCAATATTACTCATATAAAACACATAGACTCAGGTGGAAGCTTTTTTGTTTTATCAAATTTATGGCTAAGAACCATTATAACATACCCACTTAACGAAATTCATATCCATGATTTTGACTTTTATTAAAACCCCAATTGCCAAAATAATTAATGTAGAGGCACACAACTATTTGTAACACACCTTTCCTGATGCTACATTTATGCTTATGCCTTCTACATATATTTCAATGAAAAACTTGCATTTTTAAATCTTCACCGTAGATCTTCACTTCATGATCTAATGGTTCTTGTCTAATATAACAATTCATTTGACTCTGCATCCACAACTATTCCCCATGCACTTTTCACCAAAGATCCACTGAGTCTTTCAATCCAACGAATATCGCATCACAATCTGCGTGATATTTAACCTCTTTATATCATGTGAAAAGGCTAGTTTTAGTATTCCATGCATCATTGCCTTAAGGTTATCGCATCCCTTTTACAATTACCACTTACCTCTTTTGTGTTGTGCGAAAAACTCTTGTTTTTTTCCAAAACCTGCTTCAACGTTTCACTGTGCCATCGACTTATTGTTCCAATCTAGATTTAAACCCAATTATTTTTAAAAGGATTTAACTGCTCAGTTACATAAATCTAAAGTGAAAGTTCTTCACGCTTTGATGTTCATCATCCTTACTCTACTTTGCAATACATTCTAGAATTAATTTCAATAGCCACATTTCCTTTAATGGATCACCCTCGATCCATTCTACATGTCGAAGTTTGTGTTGCACAATTTGACCCGAAACACCATCCCTCAAACCGATTTCTTTGTTATTCTTTTAAAGCTTCTATTTCTCACTTGAATGCACATCTGATGCATATGGTTTCAAGTTCGATTTATGGTTCTATATAATGTACTAAGAATATCAAATTGAAGTGTCAATTCCTCTTCTGTGTCATCAATCCATTTAGTGATCGATGACTGAACTTAACACACGAAAACTCATACAAGGTTAAACTATAAACGTAAAATATAGTCATATATACTTCTCAGAATTTTATGCTATATTTTAATTCTCAGAATTTTATATATCCTCTGACTTCATTCGATTCTTCTCACCTTTATGCAGTGTGAATTGGACATCGTTCTCTTACAACACACAGTCTCATGAATTCATAAATCCTGTAGCTCAAATACACAATAACTGAATTTCCTTTGATTCTGCCATTTTCACCTATACACATATATATTGTGCCAAACTCTGATTCATCACATGAAATTATGAATTGAATTTCTCAACACACAATTAATAACTCCGAAAACAAATCTCTTTATATATAAACAACTATTTACACAGGTTTCTTTTTTATAGCCTAATTCTCTTATCAATGGCCTTTCCTCTAATTTTCTTGTAGGCTTACGACAAAAAACCCTATCTGTCTAAAACCTGAATCTCTCTCTCTTCTTTAATGCCTTGAGGATTATTATTTTTATGCAAAAGTTTCTGAAACCATTTTTGGTTTAAGATCCTCCATCTTCTCAACAAAATCCTGAATATCCTCTAAGTCCTCATTTGACTCAACTAATCCCTAAGGATCCTCTCTCATCCACAAAATCAGGAAACCGATTCTAATTTAGGATTTACAATTAATTGTTAAATATCTCATTCCCTATGGAATCCCAAATATCCTAATTCTCTCATGTTCTCTTTCGATAGCATTTACAAGATTCCTCTCAATATTTAATTAATCCAATATTCTAAATATCTTTTACTAAAATCACTCAAAATATTAATAATTACATTAATTTGTTACATAAGAATCAAACTTCTTATAAAATACAAGACCCCCTATATCGATTAAAATACAAATAATTTTATGAGCCTAATGCTCCT